>CM028341.1:27717721-28917721 GCA_016647705.1 Eucommia ulmoides
CCAAAACATGAGACCCACGAAATTCTACTTATTTATTTTAGTTTATATCATTTTGTAAGACATCAATGCCAATTAGTATTTTTATTTTCTAGTATTGATCTTGTAATAAGTTTGAAAGGCATCTAGGACTTTTGTTCTTGTAGCCTCCCCCTAGGTGTGAAAGGCCACCCACTATCTATAGTAGGGTGTGCTAAAGTTGAAGACTTCTTGTGTGAAAAGGACAACCCTAGGTGTGAAAGACCGCCCCCTATCTAAGGTAGGGTGTGCTTGACCACCCACTAGCCTAGGCTCTCCTTTGTGTTGGTTGCCTATTTAAGAGAGTTGTATTCCATGGGAAAAACACATTACTTGAATAATATATCAGATTGAGAGAGTTTTCTCTTGAGTTCTTCATAGAACTTTTCTTTGAACTTATCAAGAATTTCTTGTGGCGTTCAAACTCTATAACTTCGGTTCGTGATTCCATTATAATCTTTGGGTCGAGGTTTGTTATTTTATACCTTTGGTTCGCGTTTCATTCATAAACGTTGGGTCAAGATTTCTATCAAACATTCTGTATTTTTGTGTTCTTCCTTTCTTTCTTTTCATTATAAATCCAGATTTTAGATCGATCCTAGCAAAGACACCATAAATTGGTTTCGGGTCTCACTAATTCTTGGTGAGGTTCGCATCACCTCATGAATAAAATTTAAAGGGCGCATGATAGACGCAATGAAGATATGAAGATTTTTGAAGACCTTGAAGAAAAATAGGTGAAAACAACTCTTTACTGATATACTCTTAATGCAACCCAAATTAGGATCACAGACAACACTTTAAATGAGTTATTTTTATGTGTGTCTTGATATGAAATGATAGAGTTTAAGATCCTAATTTAAGATATTTTTATGTTCTCCATATGTGAAATAAATTTGATAATTGACCTAAATAGAAAACATGTTTTAACGTATAAGAAGTGAAGTAATATGGTCAAATCCGTCAACCGAGAAAAGTAATCAGTCAACCAAATTAAACAATAGATTTTGAAGTTGAAATGAGGTTCTATTGATCCAGTTGGTCAATCGATTTAAAAAGGTCGGTGAACTGTTTGAAATAGAAGTTGAATTGGCGAAAGAAGTGAGCACACTATTCAATCGGTCAAGCGAATGAAATGGGTCAGTCAGGCGTTTGAGTTAGTAGGTAAATCGAAGAGAACTTGGAAAAATCCTGAACCAATCGATCAACTGATTGGAGTCATTCAATCAACCGACTGGCCTAAAAGAAACGACTATATTTCGGTGATGGACGTCAACCGACTAAGGTAGTTGGGAAATCGAGACATTTGGTCTTTTGGTCAAAATCTATATGTTTTTTAGGATTTCAAGAGAGAGATTTGAGGGATTTAAACTTAATTGAGATATTATCTACTTATTCTATTGTCTCTATTGATTTGTTCCATATACTTTGAGATTCTCCTAATTTAAATAGATTAATACTTTCTATTTCTATGGTTTTAAATTGACAATAGTTTTGTGGACTTATTTGGGAGAATCAAAAGTTATTTTTAAGTGAAATACTCCTAAATTGAAAGGTTATCATATATGGGGTCTAAGAGTGTCTTTTAGAGACGTATCTTTGAAAAACTAGTCATTGGAGGGCTTGATATTTGTCTATTAATATAGACCTGCGGGAATTTAGATCAACACATCAAGAACTATTAGTTCAAACATTTTTAAGAGTTATATTTACGCTGAGATTTTTGTGAAAGATTTATTCTACATTCTTGATCTAAAGCACTTGTGGTTTAGTGTCACTGACTTGTGTTCTATTGCAATATTATCATTATTTTCGCTGTTTCCCAATGAGATTTTTCCAAACTTTGTTATTTTCTTTGAAATTATATTTTTATTGACTACTTGGTTTAAAATTGTTTACAAAATTGGTTTAAACTCAAAATCCTAAAAATATTTTTAAACAATTTTATTTGATTATCTGATTACGTGATTTAAATTGTGCGACCCACTTTATTAATTAATCAGATTTTATTTACCTCACATTGTATCTATCACGTAGTAATTATTCAAGATATTAATTGAGTATATTTCCATTGAAGTGGTGGAAACTCCTTGTGGGAAGAAACTTACATTTTTTATATTTGTGAGTTTGAACGGATTAAACACGTTTGAGACAGTATCTAGTCAAGGTAGTTGGGTTTCGATATTTTTCTTTCGAAAAATATTAGAGTTTGATATTTGTTCTGCAAAAAGATTAGGTTATTATTTTTTCTTGAAAAGAATTAGGTTTTGATTCTTTCAGTAATCGAATTGTTATTTTGAGTGAATTATAAATGGTCATCATTCCTTGTGAAACGGACAAGTGAGAAATTGTTAGGTTAATCTTTGGTTTGGTAAAAAGATATGGTTCATCATTGGCCTGGAAAAAAGGTAATTTGTAAAGGTTGATTCTGTGCCTAGAAATGAATCATTGTAAATGTTTGGTTTCTACTTGGTAAAGGGATCAAAGGGTTTTAGTGGATTGCGAATCTTTGTGGAGCTCGGGGGACTAAACATAGGTAAGACTAGCTTGACCGAACTAGGATATATCATTGTGTGCTTATATTGTGTTTGGTTATGCACTTAGTATTAAACACATATTCGTTGCGTGATTAAGATAATAATTAATTTAGGAAAATTGATTATTTGATATCAAGTGTTTAAAGGAATTAATTGTTAAAATTTTGTAACTACCTAATTCACTCTCCTCTTGGGTAGTTCTTTGGGCGAACAATTGGTATCAAAGTTAGTTTAACTCGTTTGGCTTAAAATTCTAGTTAAGAAAAATCACATGGCGCATCCCATAGGCACTCTAGGTAAGAGGCAATTTATGCACCGTCCATCTTTATTTGCAAGTAATAACTATTCATCTTGGAAGGACAAAATGATTGTTTTTCTTCAAGCCACCAATTATGATGTGTGACTAGCCATTGAGGATGGTTCATTCGTTTTTAAAGAGAATGAAATTACTAAGAAGAAAGAGCAATTGACAACCTCTGATAAACAAAAATTTTCTATTAATTCTCAAACTATTAATATTCTGTTTTGTTCTTTAGATGCAAATGAATATACTAG
Source organism: Eucommia ulmoides (assembly GCA_016647705.1). Taxonomy (NCBI): domain Eukaryota; kingdom Viridiplantae; phylum Streptophyta; class Magnoliopsida; order Garryales; family Eucommiaceae; genus Eucommia; species Eucommia ulmoides. Next base: position 27,720,829 of record CM028341.1, read on the forward strand.
GGTTTCAGGTTGTGGATCGACAAAAGAGATATGGGATACATTGCAAATCAAGCACAAATGGACAAATCAGGTGAAACAATCCAAGATCAATGCCGTGCAAATTACACACGGAGGGACAAATCAGGTGAAACAATCTAAGATCATTGCCTTAGTTTGACAATTCAAACTATTCAAAATGGGTGAAATAGAATCAATTTCGGAAATGTGCACAAGATTGAATAATATCTACAACAACCTTACTCAACTAGGAAAACCTTATACTATGAAGGATAAAGTACAAAAAAATTTGAGTTTTGGGATCCGAAAGTAACTGCGATGGAGGAAGCTAAAGATCTCACAGTCTACACTATTGATGAACTCATTGGCAACCTCATGACACATAAGACGGCTATACGAGAATATGAGGACAAAACATCAAATATCAAAAAGAAATTCTTGGCATTGAAAGTTCAGAAAAATAAGGAAGATGATGACAATGATGATATTAGTCTTGACAATGAGCAAGAAAATGGTGTGGCGTTTCTCACAAAAAAATTCAGAAAAATGACTCGACGAACATTCCGGGAAAAAAGAAATTTCAACACGAGTAATGTGGAATACTTCAATTGTCACAAGAACGGGCACTTCCAATCCGACTGTCCCGAACCAAAGTAAGAAAAAGAAAAGAAGAGAAAGGAAAATAAGAAGGTAAAGAAGAGTAAGAAGAAATCAATGAAGCCACTTCGGATGACTCTAAGTCAAGTGGCTCGAAAAAATCGGACAGTAACTGTAACGACCTAGTTTCCTAGGGTGGCCACACGGTTTCTCCTCTTGGAGAATTGACACTAAAATCGATTGACCGAATTTTCATTCTATAAAATCTGGTAAATTCTGTAATGCGATGGCAAGAAGAAATTAGTAATTCGTTTTATAAAAATCTTTTAATTTAGAATGCGGTGGCGATAATTATAATTATCGAATTTATAGTTTTGAATATAAATACAATTATTACAAATTAAATAGAAATTCAACTATAAATAGAATTGAAGTACAATTATAAATTTCATTACATTTTATCAAAGTATTTCCATTATAATTTGTCAGTGCCATTTCCATTATTATTTAAATAGTGACGTTTCAAATTTGAATCAAATCCCGTGGCTTCAAGTCCTTGATACCGAAACACCAATTAAAGTGAATTTTTACAAATTTATTTAAATCACCAATATTTTTTTCAAATTGGGAATCGTTACAAAGGAGATAAAGAGGCAATTAAATCCATTGAAGATTTGGGGGGTCGAAAGCGTAAAAAAAGAAAAGTTTCAAACAAATAATTGGAGTCATTCAATAAGCAAAAACATTAATCAAAGGCCACCTAAGACATTAATATGATCAAATTGAAAACCACAGGACCAAAGTGAAACTTCTGTCAACTTCAGGGGTTTCAAGTAAATTTTTAAAGTTAAGATGTTAACATGTCCAAATTGGAACGAAAGGTATCGACATAAAACTTCTATTAAACTTCAGGAGAACAAAAGGCTAAATGGAGACTCCAAAATTCCATCAGGATTTTACTTAAAATTGAATTTGTTGAATTAATTCATGGTTCCAAGTCCATGAATCAACAGTTATCCCGAAGAATACATAATATGAATATCTTCATTTTAATTGGTTTAAATAACCAATATTACATTTTATAAAACCTGATAAAAATTTACAAACTATAACAATAATTATTATTATTGAATTATCGAGTAAATTTTACAACAGTAACTATTAAATAAAAAAAACATTACGAGTAGAAATTCAAATAAAATTCTCGGCGCCGTTTTCCTCTCATCAGCCCTACAATCGAGATTGTGGGGTTGTGAGCTGACACTCAATGGAATTTTAACCCATCTAATGCGTGCATTTAATTAATATAACAAGTAATACACATTGGCATGATTTCTACATAATTTTCACATAATCATAATTATTTCATGAAATTTAACAGTTAAGATTCAACAATAATAATAACATACACCACACAATAGGAAAATTAAATACATATATTAAAAGAGTTAAAAATTCTACCTGAAATTCGAATCCAAAATTCTGACCCAAAATCCACATTTTTTTGGCTCGCCCAAAACGTCACAACCAAATATATATATATATATATATATATATATATAACCTAAAATAATGCTCAAGGTTCATATATGATATCTATTCTAAGATAATGCTCAGGTTCTTATATGATCTCTCTCCTACAATAATGCTCAAGATTGATATATGATCCTCCTTAGTTATTACTTTTATTATTATTTTATACATAACAAACACACACGTGTCATGCTAATGAATTTATATATATATATATATACACACACACACACATACACGGTTTGAAATTGATTTCCTTCGTTAAGAAGGAAATCAATTTCATCCGTTCAATTATTTTTTTATTTTTTATTTACACATTATTCCCCCTTAAAATAAAGAAAATATTAATTATATCTCAAAATTCTTAAAAGTATCTTTTAAATAACACAATAGTCCCAAAATTTTTTAAAATCAATTTAAAATAAATATTTAACTACCAAAAATTTCCAAATATTATTTATATCATAAACTTACAAAACAATCCCAAAAATATTAAATTTATATAAAATAATATTTTAAAAAATATAATTTTTTTGGGATATTACAATCTACTCCTCTTAAATAAATTTCATCCGCGAAATTTCGTTCAAAACAATAATAATTAAGTATCGCATCGCACGGTCATGTTAGTCACACTCGATTTTAGAACAATTGTTCTCTATGTAGGGTCTTATAACCAAAAGTCATCCATAATTCATAACCATCAAAATTCGTTCCATACATCACAATATCCCCATTCGCAGTGGCCTATACTATATCCAACAACCTACAGATAATGTGCACTTTGGTCGGTAACGCCTAGGATAGACAACCAATTGTAAAAGAATTTTATATTTCTAAATACTTCCGTTGCGCTACTCTGATAAAAATAACAATAAATAACAATATATTTTTAAAATATCACGGTTGTCTCACTTGGATTGGGTCTATCTCGACTCCAACAGGTCTGTGACCTCAATAATTTTTTTCTACTTGGCATGACTTTTCAAGTTCACTGTCGTATCCCATAACCAACATTTATCAATTCCTCCCAATATTTCAAACCAACGTATCACAACACTACTTTCTTATCCAACTGATAGCCCAATTCCTTATAAACTGTCTCGTGAGACTAAAAATAATCATTTCAATATCCACATTAAAATTTTAATAATGTCATAAACTTTTTCATAAAATATCAATACAATCCAAATCTTAGATTTTCTTAAATATACCTGGAAACACATAAATACCCCTCAATCACATAAATATGTGTTGAAATACATAAACACGTCTTAATCACATTAATACATATCGAAATATATAAACACATCTTAATCACATAAATATGTATTGAAACACATAAATACATATGAATTACATAACTACATGTCAATCTCGTAAATACATCTCGAAATACATAAATATATCTCAAACCATATGAAACAAATACTTCTCAAATCACATAATTATGTCTCAAACCATATATGGAATATTTCATCTCAAAGTTCAATACTCACGTAACATGACAAGTACACAAAGCATGACAATTTTTTAACGGTAAATAATAACTATAACAAAGATAATGGCCCAAGAAGCCACTAAGGCACTGATATAATATGGTATAATTAATGGATAATTATTATTATTGACGTCATTTGTAAAATTTTTGAGAATTTTTTTTATAATAATATATCCAGATTTTTATAATAATAAAAATATCTAAATTGATATATTGGTGCCTACACTATTATTTGTATTAATAATATTACTGTGATCCCAATTTGATATGTTTAAGTATTTGGTTTATATAAAATATTTGATATATTTATATCTTGAATTTATAAAAATAAAATAAAAAATGTATTTATTATTTACTATTGTAGAAATTGATTCGATAAATTGAAAAACTATAATTGTCGTCGCTGCCGTAAAATAAATAAAATAAAAATTCTCAGATTTATGTAATACAATATTGGTCATTTGGTTTTAACATTAAATTCTCCGAGGGGAGAAACCATGTGGCGGCCTTGGGAAACCAGGCTGTTACAGTAACAATTCATCTATGCTTGCTTTGATGGCCACTGAAGATGAAGTAACGAAATGTTCTAGTTCCTGTCCTTTCGATATCAATGATTTATTTGATATTTATCAAGAACTAACATATGATTATAAAAATCAGTGTTCTTAAATTAACGCCCTACAAAGTATAATTAACACACTTAATAAGCAAGTGATGAAATTCAAGTCTGAAAAACATTGAATTGAAATTCCAAATGTCGGATTTGGATTTACATTCGATAGTTCTCAAATTCACAGGTGGTAAGAATAATTTAAAAATGTTTTTGGGAAGTTCACAAGGTATCTTTGATAAAGTTGGAATTGGGTTTTAGAAAAACCTTAAGCAAAAGAGATTTTATAAATTCTTTTCTAAAACCAGGAATCTTATTAGATGTTTTAAATGTAATATTGTGGGGCATACTATTAGTAAATGTTTTTCTAAAGTATTTAAATGCAAACAAGTTTGGATTTCTAAAGAAACTAAAATTGTCCTAACTAACAAGATTGGACCCACGTAGATTGGGTACCACTTAGGAACTATTTAAGGTGTTCCTTGTAGGTTACTTTCAAAGTATCAATAGGCAAGGAAAAATAGTTCCTGGATAGTGGTTGTTCTCGGCGTATGATGGAAGACAAATCTAAATTCACGTTTTTGACACTTAAAGATGGAGGTCATGTGACATTTAAAGAGAACGCAAAGCGTAAAAGTATCGATATAGGTAATATCGATAATGGGTCTACTACTATTAAAGATGTTCTCCCGTAGATGGTCATAAACATAACCTACTTAATATTAGTCAATTATGTGATAAAGGTTATAACGTTTTTTTATTTTTTATTTTTTTTATTTTTATTTTTTATCATGAGTGAATTATTAAGAATGGACATGATAGTAGCATACTATTTGTTACATCACGATTTGAGAATGTTTATACATAATTATTTGATGATTTTTCTTCTCAAAATTTATGATGTTTGAATACATTATCTAAGAATAGTTGGTTATGGTATAGAAGACTTGGGCATTCTAGTATGGAATTATTTTTAAATTTATCTAAGAAAGGTCTTGTACATGGTCTACTTGTATTAAAATATATGAAAGATAAAGTATGTGATGCATGTCAATTAGGTAAGCAAACTAGAACATCTTTTAAGAAGAAGTTGCACATATCCACGTCTAGATGTCTTGAATTATTGCATTTTGATTTATTTGGTCCGAACACTATTACTAGTTTAGGAGGTAAATTTTATGCATCCGTGATTGTGGATGACTATTCTAAATATACATGTGCGTTTTTCCTAGCTAAGAAGAGTGAAATTACATCTATATCCTCTAAGTTTTGTAAACGTGTTCAAAATGAGAAGTAATGTCGTATCATTTACATTCGTAATAATAGAGGCAGAGAATGTAGGATTGATGAGGTAATAAGTTATTGTGATGAGCACGGGTATGCTCACAACTGTTTTGCACCTAGATTGCCACAACAAAATGGTGTTGTGGAGAGGAAGAATAGAATGCTTCAGGAAATGGCTAAAACAATGCTAAATGAAAATCGTCTTCCTAAAATTTATGCGTCGAAGCCGTAAGCACCGCTAACCGTGTAGTAAACAGGGTTTCTATCCAAAGAGATTTTAATAAAATCCCTTATGAAATTTGGAATGGTAAAACTCAAAATATATCCTATTTTAAAGTTTTTGGTTGCAAATGTTTTATCTTAAATGATAGGAATAATTTGGAAAAATTTAATGCTAAATCTAATTATGGTATTTTCCTTGGGTACGCCTTTAATAGTAAAGCTTATAAAATTTATCATAAACGTACCTTAGTAGTGGAAGAATCTATGCATGTCGTATTTGAGGAATCTAATCCACTTGTGTTGAGAAAGGTTTTGGATGATGATGATGCAGGTATACAGAATAACCAAAAGGAGAGGAGACGACTTTATCACGTGATATAAAGACAATGCTGGGACATTCGGTAAAAGAAAATATTGGTAATTTCGAGAAAGGTGTAAGTACTAGATCCCGTCTTAGGGATATAATCAATCTTGTTTTTCTATCACAATTTGAGCTTAAGAATGTGAATGAGGTGGTAATTGATGAATCTTGGATCTCAGCGGTGCAAGAAAAATTAGTTCAATTTGAACGTAATAAGGTGTGGTCACTAATTCCTAGACCGGACTTTCATCCTGTAATTAGTACTAAATGGGTTTTTCGTAATAAAATGGATGAAACAGGTATAGTAATTAGAAATAAAGCAAGATTAGTAGCACAAGACTATAATCAAGAAGAAGGAATTGATTATGATGAAACGTATGCTCTTGTAGTTAGATTAGAAACTATTAGAATGTTACTCGCCGTTGCATGTTCAAGGACTTTTAAATTATATCAAATGAATGTAAAGAGTGATTCTTGAATAGCTTTCTATCACAATAAGTTTATGTCAAACAATCACCTAGATTTGAGAGTGATAAACTTCCCGATCAAGTGTTTAAACTTTTGAAGGCTTTATATGAGTTCAAACAAGCTTTGAGAGCTTAGTATGAGAGACTTAGCGGATATTTGATCGAAAATGATTTTCGACGGGGTCTTAGTGATTTAACTTTATTTATCAACCAGAATGATTCTGATATCCTATTAATACAGATATATGTTGATGATATTATATTCGGTTCTACTAATGAGAATTTTTATAAAGAGTTTACCAAGATTATGCAGGTTGAGTTTGAAATAAGTATGATTGGAGAGTTAATCTTCTTTCTGGGGTTGCAAATCAAGCAAACCAAAGAAGATATTTTTATTTATTAAGCCAAGTACACTAAAGAATTATTGAAAAAGTATGGCTTGGATGTCTCTAAATAGACATCCAAGTACACAACAGTTACGAAAATAGACAAAGACGATACGGGCAAAAACATAAATGAGAAAATGTATCGAGGTATGATTGGTAGTTTGTTGTATCTTACTGCTAATAGACCTGATATAATGTTTAATGTATGCTTGTGTGCTAGATTTCAATTGTATCCTATAGAATAGCATTTACTTGCGGTTAAGTGAATCTTTCGATATTTGAAAGAAACGAGTGACTTAGGATTATGGTATCCTAGGGTCAGTAACTTTAAGTTAACTAGTTATATCGACGCTAATTTTTCTAGATTTAAAGTTAAGTGTAAAAGCACAAGCGCGTCGTGTCACTCTTTAGGTCATGCTTTGGTTTCTTAGTCTAGCAAGAAACAGAACTCAATTGCCTTATCTACTACTGAGGCTGAGTATATGGCAGCTGGTAATTATTGCACTCAAATTCTATATATTAAGCAACAATTATATGATTTTGGAATATGTATGGAGGAAGTCCCTATTTATTGTGATAATAAAAGTGTTATATGCTTAAGTAAGAATCCGACACAATACTCACGAACTGAGCACATAGAGATTAGACATCATTTTATTGGTGATCATATTCAGAAAAAGTGATATAACTATTGAGTATGTTGATACCTCTGATCAGCTTGTTGATATCTTTACTAAACCTCTTGCTAAATATCAATTCATGAAAATTGTTCGAGGTTTAGGTATGGCTAGACATAACGATGTTTGCCTAGAGTGATGTTTTTGGGTCTCCGCCCCTACTTTTTAAGATGACAAAGAGAGCGAAATTGATGTTTAATGAGTTAGATGATGTTCAGAAATTTGTTTGCCTAAGTATTGCATTAATTAAAGGGAGACGTTAGTTCTTGGGCTTTATGTTAAATATCATTATTGCTGAAATTGGGCTTATATTGCATATCTTTATCATTATTTGTTTGTGTTTTCATAATTATGCTTAAATGTGTTAAATACCCATCCCTGGATTTAGGGGGAGCATGGTTACATTATTTGTTGAATAAAATATCAAAGTTAATTGTCATCATAAAAAATGGGGAGATCATTGAATTCAAAGTTTTGATGAAGAATTAAATATTGATATTTTTAGTGGAACTAATGATTTTATCAAGTATTCCAGATTTATAAGTTCCATGCATGTGATTAAGAAGAAGATCTCATGAAGAGAACATGAGGGGTGCTAGATGGATGCAATGAAGATATAAAGAGTTTTGAAGACCTTAAAAGAAATAGGTGAAAACAACTCTCTACTTATATACTCTTAATGCAACCCGAATTTGGATCACACATGACACTTTAAATGAGTTATTTTTATGTGTGTCTTGATGTGAAATGATAGAGTTTAAGATCCTAACTTAAGATATTGAATGTGCTCCTTATGTGAAATAAATTTGATAATTGACCTTAATAGAAAACATGTTTTAAAGTATAAGAAGTGAAGTAATTTGGTCAAATCGATCAATCGAGAAAAACAATAGGTCATTTGAATTAAACAATGAGTTTTGAAGCTGAAATGAGGTACTATAGATTCAGTCGGTCAACCAAATTAAAGAGGTCGATCAACCGTTTGAAACAATGGTTGAATTGGCAAAGGAAGTAAGCACACTGATTCAATTGGTTAACCGAATGAAATGGGTTGGTCAACCGTTTGAGTCAATAGGTAAATTGAAGAGAAATTGGAATAGCCTAAACCAATCGGTCGACTGACTGGCCTAAAAGAAACGACTGTATTTCGGTTTAGTCTCTTGGTCAAAATCTATCCGTTTTTTAGGATTCTAAAGGAGACATTTGGGGAATTTGAGCCTAATTGAGATATTATCTACCTATTCTATTATCCCTATTGATTTAGTCCATATACTTTGAGATTTTCTTAATTTAAATAGATTAATACTTCATATTTCTATGGTTTTAAATTAAGAATAGTTTTGTGGACTTATTTGAGAGAATCGAAAGTTATTTTTAAGTGAAATACTCCTAAATTGAAAGGTTATCATATATGGAGTTTAAGAATGTCTTTTAGAGTTATATCTTTAAAAAACTAGCCATTGGAAGGCTTGATATTTGTCTATTAATATAGACCTGCGGGAATTTAGATCAACACATAAAGAACTATTAGTTCAAGCTTTTCTAAGAATTATATTTACGCTGAGATTTTTGTGAAATATTTATTCTACGTTCTTGATCTAAAGCGCTTGTGGTTTAGCGTCACCGACTTGTGTTCTATTGCGATACTATCATTATGTTCGGTGTTTCCCAATGAGATCATTCCAAACTTTGTTATTTTCTTTGAAGTTATATTTTTATTGATTACTTTGTTTAAAATTGTTTAGAAAATTATTTTAAACTTAAAATCCTAAAAATATTTTTAAATAATTTTATTTGATTATCTCATTACGTGATTTAAATTGTGCTACTGACTTTATTAATTAATCAGATTTTATTTGTCTCATATTGTATCTATCACGTAGTAATTATTTGGGATATTAATTGAGTATATTTGCATTGAAGTGGTGGAAGCTCCTTGTGGGAAGAAACTTACATTTTTTATATTTGTAAGTTTGAACGAATTAGACACGTTTGAGACAGTGTCTAGTCAAGGTAGCTGGGTTTTGATATTTTTTTTTTGAAAAATATTAGAGTTTGATCTTTATCCTGCAAAAAGGTTAGGTTATTATTTTTTCTTGAAAAGAATTAGGTTTTGATTCTTCCAGTAATTGAATTGTTATTTTGAGTGAATTATAAATGTTCATCATTCCCTGTGAAAAGGACAAGTGAGAAAGAATCAGGTTAATCTTTGGTTTGGTAAAAAGATATGATTCATCATTGGCCTAGGAAAAAGGTAATTTGTAAAGGCTGATTTTGTGTCTGGAAGAGAATCATTGTAAGGGTTTGGTTCCTACCTGGTAAAGGAATCAAAGGGGTTTAGTGGATTTCAAATCTCCGTGGAGCTCAAGGGATTGGACGTAGGCAAGACTAACTTGACGGAACCAGAATATATCGTAGTGTGCTGTATTGATTATTTTTCATTATATTGTATTTGGGTGTGCATTTAGTATTACATACATATCCGTTACGTGACTAAGATAATAATTAATTAGATAAATTGATTATTTGATATTAAGTGTTTAAAAGAATTAATTGTTTAAATTTTATAATTATCTAATTCAGCCCCCTCTTGGGTAGCTCTTTGGGCCAACAACCCTAATTAGACACTGATGTAAATGTGTCTTGTAAGATCCTAATTTTCGAACGCGCTTATTTATTAGCTACATTTTAGAACATTTAGAAAATAACGGGATAGATTGTGTTATTTATTATTTGAATTAAAAAAATTAAGGGTTAATTAGCAAATTTCAAAATATTAATTTAGATTTGGGTTAAATCAAAATTTAAAGATAAATTAGGGGAGGATTAATGTAATTTGAGTAAATGATATTTTTATTTATACACACATACACACACACACACACACACACACACACACACACAAATATGAAGAAAAAAAAAAGATGGAAACGTGGCAAGGCAAGGTGTGAGCTCAAAGCACTAATCCCATGTATATATATACATACACATCACACTATGCATGATCAAACCACAGAGAAGAAAACAGAAAGAGAAAAGGAGAGAGAGAAGTTCGGCCCGTGGGGTTGGTTCGTCGGCGGTGAGCTGAAGGCGATCAAGGTCCTACCGGCAGTGTGTTGAGGCATGGATGTGGGTGTGCGTGAGAGCTACGATCATAGGTATGGGTGGGGCCGATGTGTTTTGATCGCCGCCGGTGGGTGCAGTCTGGTGTGGGTGTGGGTTTCGGAGGTCGGTGTTCATTTGGTTGGCGGGGTAGCCGACGTGCATGTGTTGAGTGTGTGTTGTATGGTCGGATGAGTGTGTGTGTTTCGATTGTCGGCGATGTTGCTCGATCGGTGGTGTGGAGGTGCCGTTCAGTCTGACGACATGTGCGTGTGTGTGTGTTGAGTCGGTCGGCAGTTGTGTCCGTCGTGTGCGTGTGTGATCGTTGTAGATGGTCGACAGTGTGTGAAGGTGTGTGTTCTGTGTCATTTATCTGACGATTGTGTGAGTGTGTGTAGCGTCGTCGTCCAGTGGTGTGTGTGTGCTGCTGTCGTGGGTGTTCAGCTCATCCAGTGATTGTGTATGTGTGTTGTTCGTGTGTTTAGTTGTTGTGTGTGTGGGTGTGTGATCGACTGGTGAGTGAGAAGGAGGAGAGGTGCGTGGCTTGGTTGGCTGAGTCCAAAACGGAAGCAGAAGAGAGAGAAGGGGGGAAGAGGGTCGGCCGGTGAGCAGGAAACAGAACAGAAGCGGGAAAGAGAAGAAAATGAGAAAAAAAAAAAAAAAAAAAAAAAAAGGAAAAAAAAAATATTACACCAAAAACCCCAAATAAAAACCAAAAATCCGAAAACCATCTCCTCGGCGGATGGAAAATTCGAATCAAGTAAAATTTGGGTCGATTATGATTTTTGTCAAATTAAATTATTAGCATTCAATTTTTGTAATCGTAACGATAATATTAGGTAACGATTAATTTTAATAATTTTGTACCGTAAATATTAACATAACGGAATGGGATAAATAACAATTCTGTATAATTAAGTTCAGGGAATGGGAAATTATGTAATTTAAGGCTATGCATTGCATATTAAGGTTGTTTTGAAAAAAAATATTAATTAGGCTCTATCGCTATTAAGTTCGCAGGCGCCAGCGTCCCGGTAGGTTTTGGACGGCAATATTTTTACGATGCCGAAAACGAGGTGAGTGTATTGTCTTCTATATAAATCTACATATTTTACTTTCTTTTAAATTATGGGAAATATGTTTATTTAAAAAATGGATGATTTTGTAACTTCTATGGATCAAGTTGATTTTGGTTTCAAAAGTGGAAATGATTTTTGGACCAAGTTTGTTTTAAAGGTGGAAAAATGATTTTTGGATCGTGTTGGTTTTAAAGGTGAAATAGTGATTTTTGGATCAAGTTGGTTTTTAAGGTGAAAAGATAATTTTTGTCCAACTATGCCATAGTTTTTTTTCTCGTTAGGCGATATGACCTACGAGATGTAGATTTTTTTCTCGTTAGCGGTATGACCTATGAGATGTGAATTTTCTTCTCGTTAGGTGGGTGTGACCTACGAGATATGGATTTTCTTCTCGTTAAGCGGGTATGACTTACGAGATATGAATTTTCTTCTCGTTAGGCGGGTATGACCTACGAGATGTGGATTTCCTGCTAGGCCAAGTCTTGCAGGGTGGTTTGACCCGTCAGGAGTGCAAATCTGGCAGGTGGTACGGTACCGTTACAACTCTCGATCGTGAGCTAAAAACGATCTTATGGTTAGTATGAGAGTGGTGTGGGGTATTTTATTACGTGATAGACTATTTAGACGGGTCGATTTAAAATATTTGGATTGGTTGATTTAAATATTTGGATTGGGTATTTTAAATATATATTGGCTTTTTCATTGGTGACAGTGAAACTAGATTTCCGTACAGTATGTGATTATATTATATTTGTTTTGGGTGTTTTAAATACATTATTTCTCTACATTGATGACAGCGGAAAACTGGTTCCGAATATAGTGTGTGATATACTGTATTATTGTTATATTATTTCATTTCATTGGTGGCAATGGAACCGGGTATGTGATTATGTAATATTATATTTCGAAACGTGGTGTTTATTATTTATACTTGATCCATAAAATGTTTTTATTATGAAGACAGTACACCGATTAAAATTTTTGGTTTCAGGTACCGCGGCTAGGAATTGGTCTACTACTGGCACTAGGGAGAGTTCGGAGGTAGTGTCGTGTTGGAAGTGAGTCGGTCGGACGTGATCCGTGGAAGGTTCAGGTATTTTAGTATTTTTGGTTGTGGATATTTAGGACAGGTGTGCTCCCAAATTCTAAGAACAAGTATATGTATATTTTTTAGGAAGATTTACAGTAGCGCGAGTGTGCATGTATATATGTATGTTTGGATATTCGTGGATTGGTCTGGTAACGTCAGGTCAATGTCATGCCCGGCCTTGGCTGACGGGTGCCTGGGGTGGGGTGTGACATGTCTAATCCTCTCAAACTCGCAAATACAAAAAATAAGAAGTTTATTCCCACAAGGAGCTTCTAACACCTCAATACAGATATACTTAATTAATATCCTGAATATAACTATGTGATAGATGCGATGTGAGGCAAACAAATTTGATTAAAAAATAGTTAATGCATAAGTAACACGTAATCAGATTTCTCAATTAAAAATCATTTAAAAAGATTTTCAAGAATTAAGTTCAAAAATAATTTTTTTAGAAACACCTTAACCAAGCAATAGATCAACAATAATCTAAGAAAGCAATAAAAAAAAGTTGAAAGTAATAACGATTTCGCAATAAATAACACAAACCGGTGACACAAATAATGAGCGTCTTAGATCAAAAACTTCAAATATAGTCTCACTTATAAATCTTAGTGATAAAATCTCACTTAGAATGATAGAAAGTTGATGTTCTTGATGTATGTAATTTCAATCCCATTGGTCTCCATAAATGAACCTAAAACTAGACCTCAATCGGTTAGTTTTCAAATATCATTTCTAAAAATGACATCCCAAGATCCCATATATCATATATATTCAAAATAGATTTTTCTAATTTAAAAATATTCTCGAAAAAACTCAATTTGATCCTTAAAACTTTTTGAAATCGAAATCTATAGAAATATGAAGTATTTAATCACTTTAATTAAAAGAATATTTAATTAAATTGACTAATTAAATAGGAATTACATATTTCATGATATATAACGAAAATATTTCAAATCCCCTTGAAAACCTCCATAGGAACCATCAAAACCGAATTGGTTTAACTAGAAATAGATCAATCAATGTTTTGACTAAACCAGTTGGTCGATTAGCACTCTACCATCGGTGGACCGACCTCTCACAATGGTCACTAAATTGACTGTTGTGCTGGTCTAGTCAGTTGACCAACCATTTTGGTTGATTAATCGATTAGACCAAAAGATCTTTATGTCTGCCAATTTTGGCTATTGTTCTCGTCAGTCGACCGACTCATCTTGCCGGTTGACCGAATAGACCAATAGGTCACCCATTCTACTTCCAAAACACACTGTTTTGGTTAGTAAAACCATTTCACATACTTAGCACATTAAAAAATACATTTTAGACGCATAAATTAATCACAACACAGATAAGATTAATTAATTTTAAAGTATTGTATGTGATCTTGATTCGGGTTGCATTTAGAGTATATAAGTAAAGAGTTGTTTTCACCTAGTTATCTTCAATATCTTCAAAACTCTTCACGTCTTTATCATTTCTATTTTGAACCCATTACATTTTCTTCAACAATTTATCTTCTTAATCAAATTACATGGAACTATAAATCTGAAATCACTTAGTAAAAATATTAGTCTCATAAAAACATCAACACTTAATTGTTCACCAAAACTTTGAATTCAACAATTACAAATTAAGTTGTAATAATTTTCTATAATTATTCATCATAATATGGAGGCAAAATGAAAACTGAAGAGTAAAAATAATTTTCATTAATACTAAATTTTCTTTTAGTAATTTTCTGATGTTATTCCTTAAAATAGGGATTGAAAAGTAAAAATAATTTTCATTAATACAAAATTTACTTGTAATAATTTGCTAAAATTATTCCTTAAAATATGAAGGCAAAAACGAAATAAAAAGGTAAAAATAATTTGTAGTAAGAATATATTTATAGTAATTTCCTAAAATCATTAATTAAAATATGGAGGCAAAACTAAAATTAAAGATTAAAAATGATTTTGATTTATACTAATTTTAATTGTAATAATTTTATTAAATTATTCCTTAAAAAATGGAGGTAAAATATGTAGGCAAAAACTATAGTGCGAGTTGTTATATATATATATATGTACTTATATTAGAGAGAGATGAGATGAGAGAAGAGAGAGAAGATGGTGGATTGATGGTGGCCGTCAAAAGGTGTAGAGGTGGTGGCTTGTTTTATCGGTGTCGTGGACTGGTGGTAGTCATCAAATGTGGTCGGTGGTGGCCTACTTGATCGATGGTCGAAGGAAGAAGATAAAAAGAAAAATATACGTCGTTGACCTTTAAATTTTAGAATAGTGTTAAAATAATCCCGATTAAAATACCCTTAAATTTTAGATTAGTGTTAAAATAACCCCGATTAAAATATTTGTAGTGTATAAATGTTATTTAAAATTAATTAATTAATTGATTTTCATTGACTTTTATTCTTTGATCATTAAAGTTAACAAAATAATTAATAGTTACATGTGAAGGTGAAGTGTTGGCGAAAATATCATACCACGACAAATTGCAGTTAGGTATAAATCCTCTAAAATAATATTTTTTTACAATTTTCAAAACATTAAATGGTTCATGAATGAGTCAATTTTCTTTGTGACATTCAAAGCATGGAATGGTTCACGCATAACTAATGGCATAATTTTCTCTATGAAACATTTATGGTCCATAAATAAACTATTGGGTTTGCATTTTCTCTCTGTATCAATAAATCTATAGATGAGTTAGGTATAAATCCTCTAAAATAATATTTTTTTACAATTTTCAAAACATTAAATGGTTCATGAATGAGTGCATTTTCTTTGTGACATTCAAAGCATGGAATGGTTCACGCATAACTAATGGCATAATTTTCTCTATGAAACATTTATGGTTCATAAATAAACTATTGGGTTTGCATTTTCTCGCTGTATCAATAAATCTATATCATCTATAAAAAAGTGGAAGTCTCTCCTCAAGAATGAACCAGCTTAAAAAAATAACTCATCTGTACATTTTTATTAATTTTGATGAATGAATGATCAAGATTCAATTAATCTAAAGAATGGATGGCCAACATTACCTTAAGCTACCAAATTTTACTTCACAATTAATTATCTTCACTATCCTCATTTTCAACTCTCTAATATCCCCACAATTAATGCTAAAAAATACTAAGCAATTTAAAGTTTTGTAGTAGAAATAATTTTTTTTAAATAACAATAAGAAATTTAATTTTTATGATAATTATGATGATTAAAAATATATTTAATGAGACCTTTTCTTAAAGAACAAGAATTTATTAAAACTAAAAAAAATAAAGAATATAATATCAAAGTTTTCCACCCGCCTAAGATAATATAATAGTAATAAAACATATATTGAAGTTAAAAAAAAAATGAAATAAAAATTTGAGATAATTATTAATAAATTAATAAAAAAATTCAATTCCATCAATCTCATACTTCAATCTTCAAAAAATACACACTTTACAGTCTCACCAAACTAACAATATTATCTTTTTCAAACATTATATCTCAAAATTTCAATAATTAGTAGGCGTTTTAATACTTTGAACCCCAGAAGTTTGATTAGAATCTTACTTTGATACAAATAGTTTTAACATATTAAAGTTTTTAAATTGTCCAAATAGTTTTAATTTAAGTTTGAACCCCGAAGGTTTGACTATAATCTCACTTTGATCCAAATAGTTTTACTACATTAAAATTTCTCAATTGTCCCTTAATTACTAATACAAAGTATAACAAAAAAAAGGTTCCTCATCAAATTAAAAATATTTTAGTTTTTTCATTTCATGTCACTCAAGAGACTTACTTTTGATCAAATTAACTATTCGTAATTAATAATTTTGAATTATTTTACTGTTTGCTACAATCATTTACAACCAACAAACAATATATGATTTCTTTTATTTTCACATATTATGTAAAAGAATAATATATTATGATGATAATAATAATAATAATAATAATAATAATAATAATAATAATTTTCACAATATTATGGCTCATCTCTACATTTTTATTGATTTTGATGAATGGATGACCAAGATTCACTTAATTTAAAGAATGAACGACCAACATTGCCTTAAACTACCAAATTTCACTTCACAATTAATTATCCCCACTATCCCCATTCCCAATTCTCTAATATCCCTACAATTAATGTTCAAAAACATTAAGCAGTTTAAAATTTTGTAGTAGAAGTAATTTTTTTTAAATAACAATAAGAAGTTTAATTTCTATGATGATTACAATGACTAAAAACATAATTAATGAGATCCTTTTTTAAAGAACAAGAATTAATTTAAAACTAAAAAAAATAAATAAAGAATATAATATCGAAACTTTCCACTTACTTAAGATAATATGATAATAGTAAAACATATATTGAAGTTTAAAAAATGAAATAAAAATTAGAGATAATTATTAAAAATTAATTAAAAAAAATCCAGTTTCCGCAATCTCATGCTGCCATCTTCAAAAAATACATACCTTACAGCCCTACCAAACTAACAATATTATTTATTTCAAACATTATATCTCAAAATTTCAATAATTAGTAAGGGTTTTAATATTTTGAACCCCGGAAGTTTGACTAGAACCTCAATTTGATCCAAATAGTTTTAACACATTAAAGTTTTTAAATTGTCCAAATAGTTTTAATTTAAGTTTGAACCTTGGAGGTTTGACTATAAATCTCACTTTAATCCAATTAGTTTTACCACATTAAAGTTTCTTAATTGTCCATTAATTAACAATAGAGAGTATAACAAAAAAAAAGTTCCTCATCAAATTAAAAATATTTCAGCTTTTTCATTTCATGTCACTTAAGAAACTTACTTTTGATCAAATCAGCTATTCGTAATTAATAATTTTGAATTATTTTACTGTCTACTATAATAATTTAAAACCAACAAACAATATATGATTTCTTTTATTTTCACATACTATGCAAAAGTTTCATATACCTTATTTTAATTTAATATATATGTTAATCTTTTATTAAAAAAATAATAATTAATAATTGCACTAAAATACACAACATAATAAGTACTATCCAAATTGGATTAACTAAATAAAAAATGAAAAAAATAAATTAAATACAAAAAGAAAAAATATCCCGCGCATTGCACGGGTAGAAAACTAGTTTATATAGAAAGAAAGAGAACATTTAATGACTTTTTGAATAGTAATTTTTTTTTATTAGAATTGCTAAATGGTGTTAGTTCAAAATAGAATGTTCAATTTTTCAGCAGGCGATATATTTTCTTGCATATTCAATATTTCTTATTATCTTAAGGCTTGTGGTCTAGTGGATATCTAGTTGACCTCCTTGTGAAAGATCTAGAGTTGATTCCCTCCCAACATATGTAAAAAAGAAAAAAAGAAATATTTTTTATTGGGATTTCTAAAATCTCGTAGTTCAAAATGGAATGTTTAATATGTTCAACCCGAGATCTTAGTTGGGGTAGAAGTAAAGGTTAAATCCATAATGAATATTAATGATTTTATAGAAAAAGGCTTTCCTTGTCAATCAGACTTCGACTTTCTTAGAGAGCATTCTAGGCATTAAATCTTGAATTTAATTCTGAATGCATCAGGTTGATGTGAGAGAGTGCGCCCTTAAAATCGCCCGAAAAGGTAATTAGTTGAGGTGCACGTATAAGTTAACCCGAACAATACCTTACGATAAAATCCCCAAAAATTAATCTTTTCATCTACATAGTTTTTAATATAAATATGTTTGATAGGGTGTTTTTTGCACTGGACCCTTGATGTTTGAAATCTATATCACTTTAGTCCTTGTAGTTTTAATTTGAACACATACTGCCCTAAATTATTTTAATCATTCCACTTCAGTCAAAATCATTATTAGCATTATAATTTTGGATCGTAATCAGACACGTCCATTATATTAAACTGTTTTAATGGACTTTGTGGGTATCTCTAGTACTTTTTTTATTCTTTCATCCAAACAATCAAGAGAACACACACACACAGACATATATACATGGGTCATAGGAGAAGGGTTACAAAAAAATTATGGATGGGAGTAGGAAAATGGAAGAGGCTAAAATTGCCCATTCATCCCCTTAATATAATTACATGCATGATACATATGACTGTTTGTGGTAAAAAGATCGTAACAATTTGGATTGAAATGGGATGATTAGAAATTTTGAAGGTGGTTGTGTTCAAATTAAATTTATAAGGACCAAAGTGATATAATGGTCGAACTTTGAGGGTCGAAAGTGTCAAATACACATTTTAGGAAAATAAGGGTCCAACTGAAATGCCTTGTTAATTTGATTCATCCTCTAATGACTAATTATTAATTGTTACCAAGAAGGTGTAGTTCAAGTGGCAAGACATACCTAAACTAAAACAGTTAAGAAGTCTCTGCAAGATAAGGGGTTCGAGTCTGTGGAAAAGTATTTGTTGGGAGGGATAATCACACACTCCGAACGAACTAGTCTTTCATTCAGTGTAGGTAGGGTAAGGAGATACTTGTGGGTATACCAAAAAAAATTACCAATTGCTAATTAATTTATTAATTAAATTTAAAAACATTATTCACAATAACTCTTTCAGTTTTATGATTAAAAATAGGGAAAAAATAAAAAATAGAAACGCAACTAGCAATCTCTCTTGAATAATTTTTTACAAGCATTTTCAACATTAAACACTACTAGCAATAGCGGTTTTGTTTTTAATATAATTTCCATCTCCATCATTTCAGCTATTGGATTAATCATGTCGTCGGCCTAAAAAATGACGACAGATCTCAAGTTAAAGTGTTATTAACAATATTGATTTTGTCCAAATACAATCGTTCTCAGCTTGACCCAATCCATTTACCTCTTCATTTTTTACTATCAATTACTGCATGTTTGATAATCACTTAAAAATATGTTGCCTAAAAAGGACTGCAGATCTCGAGTTAAAGGTGTTGATGCTACCAAATATTCTCTGATACGTGTCAATCTTTACACGTACTAGAAAACCAATAATCTTCTTCTGAGACCTGCAAAACCTTAAGTTCTAATGAAGGACACTGGTGTGATATCAGCCAAAGAATTTCCGGCGTGAGAATAAGTTAATATGAAAATTATCAGAATAAATGCAGGCTAAATTCAAAATAATTGCCCAATTACCTTCCATCCCTTTTTATAGGGTGATCCTCCTACTATGAAGAGATTGTGACGTTACATATTATCACCATTATCTCCATAATTACCAAGAATATCTGTAACAGAGTCCATTTCTCATGGACCGTTACAGTCAATTTAGAAAGGGTGAATATTTGTAACAACTTCCATTTATCATGGACTGTTACAGTTAATTTAGATAGAGTCCATGAATTATAACCGTGGGCCTATACCACTTAGATAGGGGGAAGACTGTCTTCCTATTTGGGGCTATTACCATATTGGGTTTATGTACACCCAAATATGGGCCTTATGCAATGGCAGCCCATGTACCTATTTATACAAGTATCAGAGAAATGAGCTTATACTACTTCAGCCCATTAGGTAAACGGGTTTACCAGACTTCAGATCGAAAACCAAAAGGTCAAACCCAACCCGTTTGGGGTTTATATGTAGGTCAGGCAGAAGCGAGGGTTTTATACGTATCAATTACCCTCCTGACTTTTGCGACGATTTAGACGAAGAGAAATGAAATATCATTATTTCCAAGTAAGTTCTTCCTCTCATACCTTCAACATTCCCCTTAGCAGTCTGGATTGCTAGTTATTATTCAAGATGGCATCAGATCAGTCAGTGAACTCCATCAAAACAACTGTTCAAACTCATTCACATTCTAGCTTGAATATAGACCTAGGAGCCAGTAAGTTTCAAACAGAATGGCTATTTACATTTAGGGCACAATATAACATTCCTTATTCTATATCGATTAGGGTTCCGTCTGAAGACGAGCGTCCTCAAAATGCTAGAGAAAATGAAATTTGCCTTTATCTGTGGATGTTCGAATATGGTCTTACTCTCCTCTTCTCCCCATTCCTCCGACATTTGTTTCGTCATATGTAAATTACACCATCACAAATAACCTCAAATAGTTTTCATCACATAATGGGAGCCATAGCTCTGGCTAGACAAAATAATGTATCACGTACCGTTGATACGATCAGAGGCATCAGGCATTTAAAATACCTCGCCAAAATATATAGGCATTACCTTTCAATACCCAAGAAATTTGCATTTCTTGTAGACCTTCCAGTTAAGGTCAGGGATTGGCAACTATGGTTCCTCTTCTTTTCCGGAGATTGGGAATTCTCTCCTGAAGAAATGGGACATCCTTCTGTGGTGCCAAGATGCTTCAGCTCCCCAAGTAATAATATAATAAATAGTTTATTTTTATTTAAAAAAAAAAACTCTGCTGAGGTAAGTTTGTACTTATGTCTTTTGATTTATCAAATGCAGGTGATAGCGCTTGTTGGAGTCTTGGACTGACTCCAAGAGTTAAGGAGGACTTGGAAAAAATCCTAATTCCCGAAGAATACTTCTACAGAGAACTAACATATCGGCAGTTCATCAGACCAACAATGGATCCCACACGGATGCAAGAATTAGCTGAACCTCATATCAGAACCTGAAAAAGGACAAGGCCCAAAAAAAGGCTTGCCAAGAAAAATGATCAAGCATCAACTCAACCTCTTAGCAATATCGCTGGAAGCTCAGCTGTCCGCCATGCCAATCCTCTAACCGTAACTGAAGCAACAATATTAGATGAAGATTTCCAACCTCTTATTATCCGCAGACGGGGTGTTATTTATGTCACAACTCCAACCCCATCTCCAATCAATGAAACGGCTCGCAATGAACCAGCTGCCACTTCCAGGTCAGCGTCGCTTTCTCAGTCACCTGATGTCCCAACTGCTGATCCGCCCATTACTGATCCTCCCACTGTTGATCTCCCTACTGCTGATCCTGCTCCAACTAGTCATCAACCCTCTCCAGCTCCTTCTGCCAGCCAGAGAACTGCCAGTGGTCGGGGGATAACTAAACGTCAAATGTATCATCTAACTAACGAAGTTGTCCCCTCTGTCACAGGTCGGCATACTATATTTGACAATGCAATTAAATTCCTGTATGAGCAATCATGGGAGAGAGGCAAGAAAAGAACTGAAGGAAAAAATAAGCCTGAAATTTTTCGATCGGTGATTTGCGCTTTTCTTCAGGTACTAGCATTAGTTTAATTTATCTTCCAATGTTAAACCAATATCTTAATTGATCTTATTGGTTAATATTATGATCATAACAATGTATGCACATGTCATTTGCTCTGGTTAATTGTCCTAAGGATGACAATGAATAAGATGCACAATTAATGCATCAAATGACTGAACTCAGCAAGGTTGAGGCAAAGGTTCAAGAACTAGAAGTTGAAAAATTGAAGATTGCTATGGATCTTGCCTTATCCAGGTATTCTCAAGAACAGTTTAAGGCCGAACTGCAGTCCGCCAATGAACAGAGGGAAGCTCTCCAAAATAGTGATGTTCTTTTCTGTTATGAGAACAGATATATGAGAGCAGCAATTACCTCAATCAGAGAAGAATGCACTACTCTTAGAGAAGAATCCATCAACCTTTCAAAATAACTTGCCTCAGCCCGCTTAATAATTGACCAGAAGGATACTGAGATCAAAGAAAAAGATGTTGCCCACCAAAAATGACATCACAAATCCCAAGAGGATGAGATCGCTCTTCAAAAGCTTTAGGCTAAAAAAGAACAATTATCTTCCAAACTGCTAACTGCAAAAGAGAAGAATAGCAAAGAAATTGATCAGCTATGGTCGGCCTTCAAAAAAGAATAAAAAAGACTCCAGAAAGTCGGCTTTACTCTCTACCAGAATCTAGTGTCTGAAGAGTTTCCTGATGTCGATCTCGCCTTCTTGGAACTTGATGAAGAGACAAAAGAAGTAGTAGAATAGCAACCAGAACCCAGTTCAGTAGCTGAAGTACCAGTAAAGAATTCAGCACAGGCTGAAGATCCCAATAACATCGGCTAAAATCTTAGCTGAGCTAATTGCTATTGATCTCCTTCTTGGAACTTGTAATGAATTTGATTAATGATCATAACTTTATTAATTATGACCTGTAACTGAACAGCCACCATCGTTACAGTTTCCAAGAACTTTTGTGATGATTACGACTTGTTTTTATCAACGCATGTCACTTCTTTATTTAATATGCACCTTTTGTTGTTGTTGTTGTTGTTGTTTTTTTTTAAAAAAAAAAAACACTTCATTTATCTTCTTCATTCCTTTAAATAAATTCTTCTAAACTTTCAGATCATTAAGAAATCCTTTTCTTGCAAACACATCAATTTCTTGAGAAAAAAGGTGCCTGACAGTCATGGGCTCTAATTCATGGATTAACAGCCCCTCTGCCTATGCAAGAATTCAAATGGAGAGGAGCAAAGAGATAGAACTAGGCATGAAATTCTGGACACTAAAGCAAACAACCATGAATGCCTCAGATGAATGCCCACGTTTACGCGCAATAGAGGAGGCTTCCGCCACATTTACTGCTATGGAATCGGCCCATTTTTTAGCTGTCTCACGTTATCTCGAAGCGAATGATGATTTGAAAGAAGCTAGAAAGGGCAAAAAGGATTTGGCTGCGGACTTCAATTATCAGAAGCTCTTTGCTAATGCTATGAAAGCAAAGAGTGATGCACTCCTAAAGAAGAATAAGGAGAAGAGGGCTAAGATTCAGGAACTGAACCAAAAAGTCAACCAATATGAAGAGCATGAATCTGTCCTTTCCAACTCAGATTCAGAGGACTTGGATTCTCCAATGTCTGCAGAGTCGGATTGACTTCTCCTAAATTAGTCCCGAACAAAGATTTTTTTTTTTATTTTTTTTTATTTTTATTTTTTTGAAAAACCTTTGTACTGATTAATATTATCAATATAAATGGGTTTTCCTATTTGGGCTTTTTGATATTGTTGTTGCTCTTCGATATTGTTGATGCTCTTCGAAACCTTTGTCTGCCCCTCTTCAGTAACTAAAGCAAGTCAATTGATCTTAGTCACTGAACAAACATGGAAGAACACACTCTGGAATAATTACCATCATAGGAAAGTAACAAATAGGATGATGAACCTAGTTGATAGCCTGAGCTTAACAACTCTGATTAATACTGAGTTTATGAATCTTAGTTATATGCTGGGCTGATGTGCCCAGTTGATAGCTGAGCTTGAAAGCTTAATTAAATTCTAAGTTTAACGAACTCAGGTATTTGCCGGGCTGGTGTGCTTAGTAAAGTGCTGAACTGATGTGCTCAATTAAGTTCTGAGTTAGCGAACTCAGTTGTTTGCTGGGCTGAGGTGCCCAGTTAAGTGTTGAGCTAAAGTGCTCAGTTAAGTTCTGAGTTAGCGAACTCAGTTTTCTTTCTGGGCTGAAGTGCCCAATTAAGTGCTGAGCTAAAGCGCTCAGTTAAGTACTGAGTTAGAGAACTTAGTTTGCTTTTTAGGCTGAGGTGCCCAATTAAGTGCTGAGCTGAAGCGCTCAGTTAAGTGCTGAGTTAGCGAACTCAGTTATTTGTTGGGCTGAGGTGCCCAGTTAAGTGTTGAGCTAAAGCACTCAATTAAGTGCTGAGTTAGTGAACTCAGTTGTTTGCTAGGCTGAGGTGCCCAGTTAAGTGCTGAGCTAAAGCGCTTAGTTAATTGCTGAGTTAGCGAACTTAGTTGTTTGCTAGGCTGAGGTGCCCAGTTAAGTGTTAAGTTAGCGAA
This sequence comes from Eucommia ulmoides, assembly GCA_016647705.1. Lineage (NCBI taxonomy): Eukaryota > Viridiplantae > Streptophyta > Magnoliopsida > Garryales > Eucommiaceae > Eucommia > Eucommia ulmoides. The sequence continues at coordinate 27,745,485 of CM028341.1, forward strand.
CTCAGTTTTTTGCTGGGCTGAGGTGTCCAGTTAAGTGCTGAGCTAAAGCGCTCAGTTAAGTGCTGAGTTAGTGAACTCAGTTGTTTGCTGGCTAAGGTGCCCAGTTAAGTGTAGAGCTAAAGTGCTCAGTTAAGTACCTAGTTAGCGAACTCAGTTGTTTGCTGGGCTGAGATGCCCAGCTAAGTGATGAGCTAAAGTGCTGAGTTAGCAAACTCAGTTTTTTGCTGGGCTGAGGTGCCCAGTTAAGTGAAGAGGTAAAGCGCTCAATTAAGTGCTGAGTTAGCGAACCCAGTTTGCTTTCTGGGCTGAGGTGCCCAGTTAAATGCTGAGCTGATGTGCTCAGTTAAACAACTAAAATCACAATTTATGTGAAACCAAAAGTGTATGTTTTTTTATATTAAAAATAGCATTAATGAAGCCAAGGAAAAAAAAAATAGATAATTTCAAAATTAAAGACTGAAGACAAGGGAATCAGACAAAATACTTCCGCAAATGGGAGACATTCCATGGTCTTGGAACAGCTACTCCTTCAAGATCTTCAAGCCAATAAGTTCCTGGCCTATTAACTTTGGTGACACGATAAGGACCATCCCAATTTGGAGCAAACTTTCCTAGGCGTGCTTCTGGTCGGTGCGGTATTACCCGTCGAAGTGCCAGGTCCCCAACAACGAAATTTCTTGGATGAATTGCGTGGTTAAACCTACGCGCCATCTTGGCCTTATATGCTGCCATACGCATTAACGCCTTCTCACGCTTCTCCTCCAATTGATCTAGTTCTTCTCGTATGTGACCTTCATTTTCCTCCAAACTGGCCATGGCAACTCGTTTAGTTGGCACCCCAATCTCAACTGGAATGACAGCTTCAGTTCCATAGGTTAAAGAGAATGGTGTTTCTCCAGTTGAAGATGCCGGGGTGGCGCGATAAGCCCATAAAACTCCAGGAAGTTCGTCCACCCATTTGCCTTTAGCATCATCTAGGCGTTTCTTGAGTGCCTCTTTAATAGAACGGTTTGTTACCTCTACTTGTCCATTTTCTTAGGGATACGCCGGACTAGATGTCCGATGTTGTATCTGGAGCTCGTTACACATCCAGCCAACCTTACCCCCAATGAAAGGCGTCCCATTATCAGAAATAAGAATGGCTGGAATACCGAAATGGCAAATAATTTGTTTCCATAAGAAATTCTTTACTTCATTCTCTCCCACTGTTACAAAAGCTTCTGCTTCAACCCATTTAGTGAAATAATCAATCACTACCAATAAATATTTTTGATTTCCAGGAGCTGGCATAAATGGACCTAAAACATCCATTCCCCACTGAACAAATGGCCAAGGACTAGTGATCGGCGTTTGTGGTTGAGTTGGGACTCTGATATCATTTGAAAATCGTTGGGACTTGTTGTATTTTCATATATATTCTGCTGCATCAGCACGTATGGTTGGCTAATAATATCCTACTCTCATTGTTTTATGAGCCAGGGATCTCCCTCCCTAGTAATTTTCACACACACCTTCATATATCTTTTGTAGAGCGTAGCTCACTTCTTTTGGTCCCAAACATAACAACAAAGGCTGTGAGAAAGATCGTCTTTAAAGTTTGCCATCAGATAATACATACCTTGAAGACTTATAAATGGATCTCCTTGCTTTATCTCTATCATCTGGTATGGTTCCTTCATTTAAATACTGAATTATAGGAGTCCTCCAATCAACTTCCTCATCTACTTGGCCTATGTAAGCACTCTGAGATGTTAGAATGATTGATGGGTGATCGAGAAATTCAACCAGTTCAGACCGTTGATCTGGCTCTAGAGCTGAAGCAAGCACTGACAAAGCATCAGCCTTAGCGTTTTCAGTTCTTGGAATAGCTTCAAACTTACAACTCTGAAAATGGGAAGCAAGTTCCTTTACCTTCTCTACGTAGAGATGTAATTTGTCTCTATTTATAAGAAATAAGCCTTTGATCTGATTGATCACCGCTTGAGAATCGAATTTCACAACTAGATGTTGAGCTACTAACTCCTTGGCGAAAGTTAGGCCAAGAACTACTACTTCATACTCTGCTTCATTGTTGGAACCTTGAAAACATAATTGTATGGATTTTTCAAGTTGATCTCCCTCAGGAGTTTGTATGACAACTCCTACGCCGCAATCCTTCATGTTCGAAGCTCCATCAACCCATATGTTCCACTGGGCAGTGGAATAAAATGTCGTTTCCTTGTTTAAAGGCATAGTGAATTCAATAATGAAATCAGCCAATGCTTGACCTTTAATCACTGTCCTGGGTTTATATTGGATAAAAAATTCTCCCAACTCAATAGTCCACTTCATCAGACGCCCAGATGCTTCTAGTGTGTACATTACCGCCCTGAGTGGGTATGAGGTCAATACTGTTATTACATATACTTGAAAATAAGGCCGAAGCTTCCAAGTAGCAATTACCAAAGCTAATGCTAGTTTTTCCAACTCTGTATAACGGGTTTCAGCATAAACCAAAGATTTGCTAACATAATTGACCCGCTTTTGTCCTCCTGCGAGTTCTTGAACCAATGCAGCACTTATTGCTACAGGGGTTACTGCCAAATATAGCTTTAGCTCTTCTCCGGGGTGTACTTTGGCCAATGTCTCCACTAAGCCCAAATAATCTTTTATGGATTGAAAAGCATGCTCACAGTTATCATCCCACTGAAATGTTTTATTTTTCCTCAAAATTTTAAAGAAGGGAGCATACCTATCAGTAAACTTTGAAATAAATATTTTTAATGCTGCCAACCTTCCAGTCAACACCTGGACTTGTCGAATAGATGTCGGGGACTTTAGATTTTTTACAGCTTCTATTTGTCCTGAATCTATCGTGATGCCCAGCTGATTAACAACGAACCCCAAAAATTTGCCAGAAGTAACCCCAAAAGTGCACTTTTCAGGATTCAACTTCATATCGTACTTTCTTATAATAGAAAAGGCTTTGGATAAATGAGGGAGGTGATCAATTTGCTTAGAACTTTTGACCAACATATCATCGATATAAACCTCTATAGTAGTCCCAATTTGATCTTGGAACATGCGATTTACGAACCGCTGATAAGTAGCACCCGCATTTCGCAAACCAAAAGGCATTACTTTATAACAATAAGTACTTTTTGGCGTGATGAATGACGTCCCCTCTTCATCTTGCTCTTCCATACGGATTTGGTTGTAACCCAAAAAAACATCCATCACGGATAAACGTTGGTGCCCCGCTGCAGCATCAACCATCTGATCAATCCTCAGCATAGGGTAACAATCTTTAGGACATGCTTGATTTAGGTTCGTAAAATCTACGCACATTCTCCATTTTCCATTCTTTTTTTTAACAAGAACAGGATTAACCAACCATTTAGGGTATATTACTTCCCTTATGTGACCAATGGTAAGCAATTTCTTTACCTCAACTTCAATTACCTATTCTTTTTCCAGACTGAACGTTTTCCATTTTTGCCGAACTGGTGGATATGATCTGCTGATGTCCAAACGATGGACTGCTACATCGAGACTTTTCCCTTTCATGTCAGATAGTGTCCAAGCAAAAATATCTAAGTTCATTTGAAGCAGTTCTCTAATCTCAGCTTCCTCAGTCTGGCTTAATGATTTGCCAATCATAAGCTTCTGAGCTCTATTATTGAAAGTTATTTGCTTAACCTGCTCAGCAGGTTGAATCACACTGGCGTGTTCTCTAAAGTCATCAATTTCTCTTGTTGAGTTTGCTAGCTGAACTACTTCATGAACTTTCTTTAATTGCTATAAAGAAGGGTTGTTAGCCTTCATAGCTATGGCAAAACACTATCTTGAGGAAGTCTAATCTCCTCTAATGACAGCCACTGAATCTCCTCTAGCATACTTCACACACTGATGATATGTTGATGCAACAGCTTTTATTGCATGCAGCCATGGTTGCCTCCAAAATGGCATTGTATGGTGACACTGAGTCTATCACCATAAACTCTGTAACCTTCGTATACCCTTGCTCCTCCTTATTGAAGGTGACTGACAAAGTAATTTTGCCACAAAGGGAAGTAAGCTCTCCATTAAATCCCACCATAATAGTCTGTGTTGAGCTTACATCCAAGCTCGGCACACCCATCTATTTTAGAGTAATGGCAAAAATAATATTTGATAAGCTTCCATTATCAATCAAAATTCGTCATACCTGAAAACTCGAGATCCATAATAAAATGACTAAAGTATCTTCATGGGGATGAACAATCCCTCTACAATCATCTTCAGAGAAGGTGATGACAGGTCCCTACTTTAATACTACCACTAATGATTCACCATAACAACGCTCCATTATCGTTTCACGTACTTTTCTCTTTCGTGCACGATTGGACTCCCCAGAACTAGGTCTAATAGAGTTTATCATGAAGATCACTTTCCTATTTTCTTTGGGATGCTCTTCCTTCTGCTCTCTTTCTCGACGCTTTTTACATTGATTATCATTCCTGGGTCTCTTTCTATCCCTGGAGCGATCTTGCATATAATCCTACAACTGTCCCAAGTCTGCAAGCCGTCTGATTTCTTTTTTAAGCTCCCAACAGTCATCAGTGTTATGGCCATAATCCTTGTGAAAATTGCAAAACTTAGAGCAATTTTTTTGGTTTGACTTAGTATTCTGTTTGGGAGGCCAACGAATTATATCAGACGTATGAATCTCCTGCAAGATTCACGAGATCGACATACGAAATTCAGGAAAGTCTGGCTCCTGACGACCTTTTGGATTGGAACTAGAATTCTTTGTTTGGTCTTTACGACTATTAGGTACGCCAGCTTTAGCCTTACCAAAGTCTTTCTCGTTTTGTTTGTGATGATCAAACAATGACCCTCTTCCTTCTCTAGCCAACTTCACATCTTTTATCTTCATGTAGGGCTTAGATTTCTCCATCAACTCCACCATACTTCGAGGGTATTTTTTGGTCAGAGAATCTTGAAATCGACTAGGTCGCAATCCGGACGTAAAAGCATTGATGACCAGGTTTGTATCACAACTTTCAATACAGGTCACTTCTTCATTAAATCGACTCATATATTGGCACAGAACTTCTCATTTTTCTTGACGGAGAGCCAACAGGAAATCTAGTCCTTTCATTAACCTTTGATAGGTTATGAAGGGATTGATGAACATCTTTCCAAACTTATTAAATGTTGTTATCGAGTTTGTCGGAAGTGTATGCAACCATTCAAGAGCCAACCCTTTCAACGTTGTCGCAAAAGCTCGGCAGAGAGTAGCATCGCTGGAATTATACAAATTCATGACATGTCTAAACTGGCGGATATGGTCCATCGGATCAGCTCTCCCATCGTACTTTTCAAACTTCATTGGATCGAACTTTTCAGAGAGTAGGATGGCCAATATCTCTGGGGAGAAGGGCATCTCAGTTCCCTTCAACAAGGTGTCCAGTTCGTCCAGAGGTTGAGTTTTCTCTACTTGACTTCTGACCTGCCGATGTGAACCAACAGTCTTAGTCCGCATTTTGGTCCTTCGTTCTAATTGATGGCTAGCCTCTCCATAAGCAGGCCGTTGTTCCTCATAAGATTGTGGTTCAGCATATCTTGGTGATTCCACCTCATTCTTGTCCTCATAGTTTCCCGAGTTGAACCGCGATCTACCGTCAATGATTACGCTAGCCAAATGCTTGATAGTTTCGACCATCTCGGCCATTTTTGCATTGAGAGCGTCTACCTTTGCATCCATATTTACCGCAACAGATGGAGTTTCTCCACGTTGCTCCTCAAGTACATCTAGATTTGATGGTGGTAAACTGTTAACCTAACTTGTTGCTGGTGTCCTAGCTCGCAAATGCCTCATATTTGCAACGTAAAGATTTATGTCTTTTTCCCACAGACGGCGCCAAATGATGCTGCCAAAAATTCTCCGATACGTGCCAATCTCTACACATACTAGAAAACCAATAATCTTCTTCTGAGACCTGCAAAACCTTAAGTTCTAATGGATGACACTCGTGCGATGTCAGCCAAAGAACTTCTGGCGTGAGAATAAGTTAATCTGAAAATGATCAGAATAAATGCAGGTTAAATTCAGAATAATTGCCCAATTACCTTCCATCCCTTTTTATAGGGTGATCCTCCTACTATGAAGAGATTGTGCCGTTACATATCATCACCATTATCTTCATAATTACCAAGAATATCTGTAACGGGTTCCATTTTTCATGGACCGTTACAGTCAATTTGGAAAGTGTGAATATATGTAACAACTTCCATTTATCATGGACTGTTACAGTCAATTCAGATAGAGTCCATGAATTATAATCGTGGGCCTATACCACTTAAATAAGGGGAAGATTGTCTTCCTATTTAGGGCTATTACCATACTGGGTTTATGTACACCCAAATATGGGTCTTATGCAATGGAAACCCATGTACCTATTTATACAAGTATGAGAGAAATGAACTTATACTACCTCAGCCCATTAGGTAAACGGATTTGCCTGACTTCAGATCAGAAACCAAAAGGTCAAACCCGACCCGTTTGGGGTTTATATGTAGGTCAGGCAGGAGCGAGGGTTTTATATGTATCAGGTGTTATTAACAATAGTGATTTTGTCCAACTAAAATCGTTCTCAGCTTGACCCAATCCATTTACCTCTTCATTTTTTATTATCAATTAGTGCATGTTTGATAATCACTTAAAAATATATTGCCTAAAAAAGGACCGCAAATCTCAAGTTAAAGGTGTTATTAACAATAGTGGTTTTATCCAACTACAATCGTTCTCAGTTTGACCCAATCCATTTACCTCTTCATTTTTTATTATCAATTAGTGCATGTTTGATAATCACTTAAAAATATGCTGAAATTTTAAGTACTGAAAATATCATAAGGTTATTTGATAAAATTAAAATTTTACGTACTGAAAATTTAAGTGCTACTTTTTATTTTTATTTTTGTTTGATAAGTACAAAATTTAAATACTGAAAATTATTTAATTTTCATAACTATAACTACCATTGAATCAAAATAATTTTATTTTGTGTTATATTTTACTGTTTTTGATTTTGTTTTCTATTTTTTTTTTGAGTTTTTATTGTTTCGGTTTGAATTTACTATTTTATGTTTTGTTTCTTATTTTATGGCTTGTGATTTTTTATTTTTTTTTCTATATTATTTTATGTTTCCTATGTTTTTTTTATAATTTATTCTTGGGTTCTATTTTTATTTTATTTGATTGTTTCATTTTCTATTGTTTACTTTTCTTTCTTTGTTAATTTTTACCTTCTAATTGTTTGCTTTTGATTTATTTTCTGTTTTATATTTTTTGTTAGTTTTTTTTTTTTTTTTTTTCTATTTTTGCTTCCTTTTTTTTTTAATTAAAATAGAAAAATAAAATATTTAAAAATAATGAAAAATAAACAAAGTGAAAAAAAATCAAACTGAAAAATGAAAAGTTGTAAAATTTAATATTAGAAAAAAAAAAAAAAACCTTAAGAAAACTAAAAGACAAGAAAAATAAAGTTAAGAAAATAATATTTTATTACATCGATCTTAATAAGAATAAATTCATAAAAAAATAATAGCATCAGTTCAATTGATTAAAAAATATCCAACATCAATTTTGATATTATTGTTAATAAATAAAAAGATATCTTAAAATTAAGATCTTTATTGAAACACATGCCCCAGAAAATTAAGTGAAAGGTACTTTGCTAAATTGTTTATTTACATTTTCACTTAATTTTAAAGTTAACTTAATTAATTAAGTAATTCTAATTACATTTATCAAATAAATTTAATTAATTAAGTGTTTAATATAATAAGTTTTAAGTGTTTAATTTGATTATTAAACAAGTCTTTATTCTCTATTTTAGAACTCGTAAATTGGTTGGGGGGGGGGGAATCTTTTAAAAATATTTAATTAATTAAAAACAATAACCATCTAAATTAAAAATGATAATGATCCAAATTTAAACATAATTCAAAATAAAAATAACATATTACTTTCTCTTTAGTAACTAGTAGAATATTAGGCACTTTTTGCACTCAAAGTCTTGTTAACGCTATAATTGACGGAAAAGACTAAATCATAATAGTGATTCATTTATAAGAGCATCTCCAACAGATGAGCTCCAACAGCTGTGCTATCTGGTGTGCCAAAAATGGCACACCAACTCTACTGTGCCATATTCAGGCTGTGCCATTTGACCGTTGGAGTAGCAACATCTACTCCAACGATTTGAAATTTCAAAAGCACACAATTTGGGAAAAAAAAAAAAAAAAGTCTATAAATTGAGATGAAGGAACAAATGAAAATTTAAAATTGAACCTTGCATGTCGATCGCCATTGCCTAAAAAAAAAACTAAGTAGCTGTCGCCGCTGTTGTCCCAATCGTCGCCCTAAGCTGCCGCCCTCACCATCTCCATCTCTATCCTCATTGCCTCAATCGCCACCGTCGCCTCAATCGCAGCCCTAAGCCGCCGCCTTTTCCATCGCCATCGCCATCTCCATCTCCATCGAAAGGCAGCCAAAGTCGATTCTTTCTCTCTCTCTCTCTCTCTGTGTGTGTATTGTGAGGTAGTGAGCATGAGTATTAGGGCAATGAATTGGGGATGGATTTATGGGCAAGTGGGCGGGCTGGGTTAGGGTTGATTAGGCTAATTAGATTAATGAATGGTTTGGGTTGGGCTGGGCTAATCAGATTAGGGGATTAGGGGATTAATGGGTTGATTAGGCTAATTAGATTAATGAATAGTTTAGGTTGGGTTGGGTTAATTAGATTGGGGGATTAATTTGTTTAATTGTTTTATAGTGGGCTGAGTTGATTAATTTGTTTAAAAAAAAATTTTCATGTTTATTAGTTGATTAATTTGCACAAGTTATTTAATTTATGTTGAATTGTTTAATTTATTTAATCGTTTTTTCTATGTTTAGTTGATTAATTGATTAATTTGCACAAGTTATTTAATTTATGTTGAATTGATTAATTTGTTTAATTGTTTTTTCCATGTTTAGTTGATTAATTGATTAATTTGCACAAGTTATTTAATTTATATTGAATTGATTTAGTTGATCAATATTCGTGTTTTTTCTATGTTTAGTTGTTATTTGTCTGATTCATTTACTTTAATACTTTAATTTAATGCATGCAGATAGATTCTGAATCAAATAATTATTTCACGAATCTTCTTTTAGATGATTTTTTTGAAGATCAATCCGAAGCTGAACCAATCTCCTAATATCAAAATCAAAATACAATGAGATCAACGACTAGGAAGGCACAAAGAGCAAAACATTTCAATCTTGCCGAGGATATTCTTATTGTTTCTGGTTGGCTAAACACAAGCAAAAATCCGATCATCGGTAATGGTCAACAACACAATGCATTTTGGAAAAGAATACATGAATACTTCAACAAGAATGGAGGAGCTGAAATTGGGCGTAATCAAGTATCTATTATGAGCCAATGGCAAGATATTAATAAACAATATACTAAATTTGTTGGATTTCATAGCTTGATTGAAAGAACTCATCAAAGCGGTCTATAATACCCCGAGAAAATTTATATTTTTGAAAATATTATTTATATAAGTTTAATATTTTTGAGACGGTTTTGTAAATTTGTGATATAAATATATACTCCATAATTTTTGCCCCTTTAACTGATTTCTTTTCTCGGTTAACTCAATTGACACTTATTAATCAATTTTAAGCACTAATCTTTCTTAGGTCAATAGTTTTTCTTTAATTTCACATTGGAGCAAATATGTTAACTAATTAGGATCCTAATAAAAACACACATAGATATAAATTTATTTTTATGTCATGTGTGATCCTAATCGGGATACATTAAGAGTAAAAATTAACTTGAGTTGTTTTCTCCTAAATTCTTCAAAGTCTTCAGTCTCTTAATGCTCGTCTCTTTGTCTGTATCTTTGCATCTTAACCATTTCTTCATGATACTATCCTCAATGGAACTCTTACACTGAAACACTCAATAGACTTGTTAGTTCCACTGAAAATATCAACATTTAATTGTCCATCAAAATCTTAGGATCAACAATCTCCCCATTTTTTTATGATGACAATTAATTTTGATATTTTCGTTAAAATAAAATATAGCTACACTCCCCATAAATCCGAGGACGGATTTTTTAACTCGTTAAAGCACAATCATGAAGAATAATTTCAAAAACTCATAAGATATTCAACAAAGTACAAAATATGATCAATTATAGATTTTCAATAAAGCACAACATAAGCATATCAATATTGTTCTCCCCCTACATCAGTGCAATGCTTAGGCGAACAAACCTAAACATTAACTAATCTCGTTTAAAGTACAACTATAATTTTCCCCTTATATATTTTCAACAAAATATCAACTAATTATCCCTCTTTGTCATCTCAAAAAGTGAGGAATGGGAACCATATATCACCACTACTCTAGGTAAACATCATTATGTTTAGCCATACCCAATCCATGAGTGATTTTCACAAACTGATCTTCCGCTAAAGGTTTGGTAAAAATATTAGCAAGTTGGTCGAAGGTATCAATATATTCAATAACAACGTCCCTTTTTCTGAATGTGATCACGAATAAAATGATGTCTAATCTCTATGTGCTTAGTTTGTGAGTACTGTGTAGGATTCTTATTTAGACAAATAACACTTTTATTGTCACAATATATCGGGATTTCTTCTATACATATTCCAAAATCATTTAACTGTTATTTAATATATAAAATTTGAGCACAACAGTTACCAGATGCCATATGCTCAGCCTCGGTGGTGGATAAGACTATCGAATTTTGTTTCTTTCTTGACCAAGAAACCAAAGCATGTCCTAGCAAAGGGCGTGACCCACTTGTGCTTTTTCGCTCGACTTTACAACCGGTAAAATCAGTATCAGAGTAACTTATAAACTTAAAATCATTCCCCCTAGGAAACTATAATCCTAAGTCAGTTGTCCCATTTCAATATCGAAAGATTCCCTTAACCACAGTTAAGTGCAACTCTTTAGGACAAGACTGAAATCTTGCACATAAGAAAACGCTATACATAATGTCAGGGCTACTAGCAGTTAAATACAACAAGTTACCAATCATACCTCGATATAATTTTTTATTTACGCTTTTGCCCGTATCGTCTTTGTCTATCTTTGTAACTCTTGTCATGGGAGTTTTGTACTCTTTAGCGCCATCCAAGCCATATTTCTTCAGTAGTTCCTTGGTATATTTAGCTTAATTTATGAATATCCCTTCTTTGGTTTGATTAATTTGCAACCCAAGAAAAAAAATTCAGCTCTCCCATCATGCCCATTTCAAATTCAATCTGCATTATCTTGGCAAACTCTTGGTAAAGATCCTCATTAGTAGATCTAAAAATAATATTATCAACATAAGCTTGTACTAATAGGATATCAGAATCAGTTTGCTTAACAAATAACATTATATCACTAAGAGAACTTCAAAAACCATTTTCGATCAAATATCAGCTAAGTCTCTCATACCAAGCTCTAGGAGCTTGTTTGAGCCCATACAAAGCCTTATGAAATTTAAACACATGATTAGGAAATTTATCACTTTCAAACTCGGGGGTTGTTCCACATAAATTTCTTCCGCTAGGAAGCCATTCAAAAATGCACTCTTAACATCCATTTGATATAATTTAAAATCTCATGAGCATGTAAAAGCAAATAACATTCTAATAACTTCTAATCTAGCTACAGGAGCGTAAGTTTTATCATAATCAATTCATTCCTCTTGATTATAGCCTTGTGCTACTAATCTTGCTTTATTTCTAATTACCATACCATATTCATCCTTTTTATTTCGAAAAACCCATTTTGTACCAATAACTGGATGAAAATCCGGCCTAAGAACTAGAGACCATATTTTGTTTCGCTCAAATTGAACTAACTTATCTTGCATTGCAAAAATTCAAGATTCATCAGTTAACGCCTCATTTACATTTTTAGGCTCAATTTGTGATTAAAAAAAAAGAAAAAAAAAAGTAAGATTAATAATATCTCTAAGAGAGGAACGAGTACTTACACCTTTTTCGAAATTACTAGTGTTTTCCTTTACCAAGTGTCCAGGTACTTTCTTTATAACTCGTGGTAACATTGAATCCTCTCCCTTAAGCTCCTCTTTTTGAGGTTCATTTGTCACAGTTTCACCTTGGTTTCGGTTATTTGGAATACCTACATCATCATCATCCAAAATCTTTCTCGACAAAAATGGATCAGCTTCCTCAAAAATAACATGCATAGACTTCTCAACTACTAACGTATATTTATTATAAACTCTATAAGCCTTACTATTAGTAGTATATCCACGGAAAATACTATAATCAGATTTAGCATCAAATTTACCTAGATTATCCTTATCATTCAAAATAAAACATTTACACCCAAATACTTTAAAGTATGATATGTTAGGAGTCTTACCATTCTAGATTTCATATGGAATTTTATAAAACCCTCTACGAATCGATACCTGATTCACCATGTGGCAAGCTATACTTACTGTTTCGACCTAGAAGTAGGTTGGTAAATGATTTTCATTAAGCATCATTTTGGCCATCTCTTGAAGCATCATGTTCTTCCTTTCGACAACACTATTTTGTTGTGGTAATCTTGGCATAGAAAAGTTGTAAGCATAACCATGCTCATCACAATAACTAATCACATCATCATTTTTAAATTCTCTTCCTCTGTCACTACGAATGTTAATAATAGAGTATTGCTTCTCATTTTGGATATGTTTACAAAATTTAGAGAACACATAAGCCACTTCTCTCTTCTTAATAAGAAAGAATACCCATGTAAATCTAAAATAATCATCAACTATTACAAAAGTATAGAATTTACCTCCAAGACTAGCAATAGAATTTGGACCAAATAAATCCAAGCGCAACATTTCAAGACATCTAGACGTGGACGTGTGTATCTTTTTCTTAAATGATAATCTAGACTGCTTGCCTAACTGACATGCATCACATACTTTATCTTTCACAAATTTCAAATCAGGTAAGCCACGTATGAGACTCTTCTTAGATAAATTAGAAATTAATTCTATACTAGCATGCCCAAGTCTCCTATTTCATAACCAACTATTCTCAGATAAAACATTCAAACAGGATAAATTTTGAGAAGTAAAATCATCAAACGAGCAAGTATAAACATTCTCAAAACGTGATGCGACTAACAAGATACTACTATCATGTCCATTCTTAATAATGCATCTATCATGATCAAATACGACATTATGGCCCTTGTCACATAGTTGACTTATACTAAGTAAGTTATGTTTAAGACCATCAACTAGTAACACATATTTAATAACAGTAGTACCATTACCGATATTACTTATACCGATAATTTTACCATTTGCGTTGTCTCCAAATGTCACATGAGCTCTATCTTTAGGTGTCAAAGATATGAATTTTGCTTTATCTCCCATCATGTGCCGAGAACAACCACTGTCCAGGAACCATTTATCCTTGCCTATTGATGTTTTTAGAATAACCTGCAAGGAGCACCTCAAATAGTTCCTAAGTGATACCTAGTCTAAGTGGGTCCATTCTTGTTAGTTGGGATAATTTTAGTTCTTTTTGGAACCCAAACTTGTCTGCAGTTAGATATTTTAACATAATATCTACGAATAGTATGCCCCACAACATTACATTTAAAACATCTAAAAAAACCACTAGTTTTAGAAAAGAATTTATGAAAACGTGTTTGCTTAAGATTTTTCTGAAATCCAATACCAGTTTTATCAAAAATACCACGTGAACTTCCCAAAAGAATTTTCAAGGTATTCTCACTGCCGGTGAATTTGAGAACGATTTAATGTAAATCCGATATCTTGGATTTCAATTCAATGTTTTCATATTTATAGTCCATTACTTGCTTATTTAATGTGTTAATTGTACTTTGAATGACATTTATTTTAGAACACTGGTTTTTTTAATCATGCGTAAGTTCTTGATATACATCAAACAATTCATTAAAATTTAAAGGACAAGAACTTAAACATTTAGTTACCTCATCACCAGTGGCCATTAGCGCAAACATGGATGATTCTTCACACCCTAATTTTTCCAAACTACTCGATTTAGTATCATCCTAGGTAGCTTTCATGGACTTCTTCTTACTCTTCTTTCCTTTATTTTTCTCATTTTTTTTCTTTTATTTTTTCTTATCCTTCTTCGGTTTGGGACAATCAGTTTGAAAATGACCAGTCTTGTGACAGTTGTAGCATTCCACGTTGTTTATGTTGAAATTTCTTCTTCCACGGAATGTACATCGAGTCATTCTTCTAAAATTCTTCGTGAGAAGTGTGACATATTTTTCTTGCTCACTGTCAAGACTCGCATTGTCACTGTCATCCTCTTCTTCAGTTTTCTGAGCTTTTAGTGCCAAGGACTTCTTTTTTCTATTCCTGGTGTCATCCTCATATCCTTAAATTGTTGTTTCATGCGTCATTAGGTTGCCGATAAAGTCATTAATTTTGTATTTTGCAAGATCCTTAGTTTTCTCAATCGCTGTCATCTTCGGCTCCCATACTTTAGTTAAAGATCTCAGGATCTTTCGAACTTTGTCCTTCGTGGAGTATGTCTTTCTGAGTTGGCTTAAATGGTTGCAGATGTTGTTGAACTGTTTCTCCTATTCTAAACAATTCAAATTGATGGATTAGGGCGTTGATTTTCGACTATTTCACTTGTTCCTTTGTGGGTAACCTACAACTTGTCCCACATTTTCTTTGCGGATCCACAACTTGAAACTCTCGAGTATTCATTGGCATCTAAAGACCAAAATAAAATATTAATAGCTTGAGAGTTTATAGAAAGCTTCTGCTTGTCAGAAGTAGTTAGCTGCTCTTTCTTCTTGGTAACTCCATTTTCCATGGGGATAAACGGACCATCCTCAATCACTAACCATATGTCATAATTCATGGCGTAAAGGAAAGCAATCATTCTGTCCTTCCAGAATGCATAATGTTCACTACAAATGAGGGTAGTCAGTGCATAGATTGCCCCTCAGCTAGTGTGCCTATTGTGTGCGCCATGTGATCTTTGTTAGCTTAGTGTATCAAGCTAAACCAGCTCTGATACTAATTGTTGGCTCAGTGATCTACCCAAGAGGGGGTGAATTGGATAGTAATAAAATTAAATCAAATTATAACACTTGAAAATTCAAATAATTAATTTTATCCTAAATTAATTATTATCTTTATAGCGGCGGATAAGTGTTAAGTGAACTAGACGCACACCCAAACAACTGAAAATAAATAAAGTAAAATAGCAGTATGCCCAAATTTATACTAGTTCACCAAACTACACTTACCTAATCTAGTCCTCCGAGCTCCACAGAGAGTCGTACCCACTTATCACTATGATTTTTTTAATCAGGGAATAACCAAACCCTTACAAATGATTCTTTTCGCAGGCTCAGAATCATCTTTTACAAAAAAATAAAAATAAAATCACAGGCTAAGAAAAAACCTTTATCTTTTTCACATGCTAAAAATTAACCTAATTCTTTTATACTTAAGCTTAGAATCAAACCTTATAAGACACTGCAAGTATCCTTTTATCCACTAAGGATTGAACCGTTACAAATTCATTCAAAATTAATTCTAGTTAGGAAGAATTACACCTATCTCTTTTCACGAGAAAAGAGTAACCTAATATTTTTATGCACTAGGTAAAGATCAAATCTCAATCTCTTTTCCAGAAGAGATTGAAACTCAGCTACCCTTGATTAGATATTCCCAATAATATCTACCCCGCACATAACTCACTAATTACACAAATTGATAAGTTTTTCCACTCGGAGCTTCTACTACCTCGGATGAAATTTAAACTCGATTAATGTCCCGATATATACTAGTGATAGAAATAAAGTGAGAATATCAAAATTTGATTTTAATATAGACGGGTAGCACACAATTTAGCACGTAATTAGATTTTCACAGGAAATAACTTTAAAATATTTTTAATCAATTTAAAGTTAAAAAAAGCAACGATTTCAAATATCAAAATTTCAAGCAGTAAACAATATTATCAATCAACTATTAAAAGCAAAGAGTTGAAATGATCTTACCAGAATACCACCGAATGAATGTAAATTGAATTGCAATAAGACTTTAGATCAGTGACAGCAACAATTTACAGCAATTTCCTCAAGAATAATCTCACAATACTCTCAGTATAATTTCAAAATAATCACTCTCAGAAAGCTCAGAAATTGAATAACTCTTGAAAATTGATTAATTAGAATTTTTAGATCTAAAAAACGCAGGTCCATATATAAGGATTTGAAACAAGCCCTCCAATGGCTAGTTTCCACATATCATGACACTTAATTACTCTTATAGACCCTTTATATTGATATGACTCAATCTTGGTTCAATTCACTTAATTATAGCTTTTAAATTATTCAATTTAATCCCTTAAATATTTCTCAATCTCAAATAGATAGGATATAAAGAATTAAATATACCAATTTGAGAAATATTCCAAATATATAAACCATATCTTTAGGAACATTAAAATAGTAGCCATATATCTTAAATAACATCAAATCCCTAAGATATCTCTCAGATTTAAACCATAAAACGAGTAGTAACGGCTACTTTTTTATCAAATCCACGAAATCCTCTAAACCTGAAACAGACCCATCGGTTGACCGACCAAACATCACCAATCGACCGATCAATTTAGGTTGTAGCCCAAGACAAAATTACTCTCCAGTCGATCGACCGATACTCCACAGGTCAGTTGACCGATCGATTCAGGATGCTCTCCAGGCCATTCCTCAGCCATGGTCTGTCGACTGAGCCTCTATGATTCATCGATTGATCGATTCAGAGAGTTCATATTTTGGTCATAGGTCGACCAATCCCTCCTTTGTCAGTTGTCCGATCAATCTAGAGACATCACCATTTTCCAACCTATACCCATCAGTTGACCGATCTTCCCAGGTAAGTCGTCTGATCATTGCTGGATCACTTTTCCCTTAATTAAATTTAACTCTAATCTTCAACGTTTTTGCCCCTTTAATCGATTTCTTTTCTTGGTTAACTTAATTGACACTTATTAATCAATTTTAAGCAGTAATCTTTCTTAGGTCAATATTTCTTCTTCAATTTCACATTGGAGCAAATATGTTAACTAATTAGGATCCTAATAAAAACACACATCGATATAAATTTATTTTTGTATCGTGTGTGATCTTAATCATGATACATTAAAAGTAAAAATTAATCTTAGTTGTTTTCTCCTAAATTCTTCAAAATCTTCAGTCTCTTAATGCTCGTCTTTTTGTTAGTCTCTTTGCATCTTTAGCACCTTAACTATTTCTTCATGATACTATCCTCAATGGAACTCTTACACTGAAACACTCAATAAACTTGTTAGTTCCACCAAAAACATCAACATTTAATTATCCTTCAAAATGTTAGGATCAACAAATACCATCAGCCAGATAATATCCCATTGTATAATTATGCCCATTAAGATTATAATTAACAGCAAGGGCACACCCCTGGATTAGTTCATAAAAAATAGGAGATCTATTCAACACATTAATATCATTAAGTGATCCTGACAATCCAAAAAATGCATACCATATCTATAGATTTTGTGAAGCAATAGCTTCCAAAATGATGGTTAGTTTATGACAATGACCAGTATACATATCTTGCCATGCGGTAGGACAATTTTTCCATTTCCAGTGCATACAATCAATGCTTCCCAACATTCCTGAAAAGCCACAATTTTCACTAAGGGATAGCAATTGGGAGATATCACTGCTATTTGGTGCTCTTAAATACTCATCGCCAAAAATTACACCAATTGCTCTAACAAATCGCTTTAAGCTCTCTACGGCATTGCCTTCTCCAATCAGGACACATTCATATACAGAATCCGGTGTATTTCCATAAGCAAACATCCTAAATATAGTTGTTACCTTCTGAAGATAAGATAAACCTAAAACTCCAGCAGCATTTCGTCTCTGGACAAATTATGGATCACATCATTCAACTTCATCGACAATTTGACAAAAGAGAGAACAACTCATACGAAACCTCCTTTGAAATAAATTTTCATTATATACAGGAGATTTAGAGAAATATACAT
Organism: Eucommia ulmoides; assembly: GCA_016647705.1. Taxonomy (NCBI): domain Eukaryota; kingdom Viridiplantae; phylum Streptophyta; class Magnoliopsida; order Garryales; family Eucommiaceae; genus Eucommia; species Eucommia ulmoides. The sequence goes on from CM028341.1 coordinate 27,763,624, forward strand.
GAAAAAGCCTGTCATGACCAGAAATTTGATCACAAAAGATAGAATTGTGACCTGGGACAGAACCAAGTCGCGGTGCATTTTAACATACGTGTTGATCCGCTATAGCCACCATTGATAACAACTCGAATTCTTCATCAGAATCATCATCACATTTGCAGAAATCTAATATGTTGATAAAGTTGGGATAGTTAGACATGAAATGATATTAGTAGGGAATATGTAAAAATGAGAGGGAAAATGAGTATATGGTTTTGTATTGGTAGGAATGTGTGAAAATAAAAGAGAAAAATGAATGTATTTATAGATAGTTTAAGAGGCAAAACTAAAATTTCAAGATTGAAATTTGGCGGTTAAGTTGAAATCTAAAATTTCAATTTTGGTAGCTTTATTTTGAAACCAAAATTTAAGATTTAGAGGTAAAGTTGAATCTAAAATTTCAATTTTGGCACTTTAGTTTGAACCAAAATTTTAGATGTGGCGGTAAAATTAAAATCGAAAATTTTAAGTTTTACGTTTTAGTTTGAAACAAAAAATTATACCCATTGGTGTTCAAAAGTTTTTAGATTTGGCGGTAAAATTATACCTTTTGGCGGTTTAATTAAAATTTAAAATTTTAATTTTTATACTTTAGTTTGAAACTAAAAACTAATGTTTGGAGTTTAAATTAAAATCCCAAAATTCAATTAAATCAATTTGTTCATTTTAGTTTTTAATTAAAAAAAATTGTAAACCCAAATAGCACATCTCTTGGAATGTTTTTTTTTTTTTTTTTTTTTCTTTTTTGTGTGCCATTTGGGCAAATGGCACACCAAATTTTAGCATCACTCTTGGAGATGCTCTAAAGCCCTCTATAATTGATAGAAAATGCTAAATCATAATAGTGATTCCTTTATAAGCCCCTACGATGTATTAGATGATGAAGCGAGGTAACACATAGACTGTGATTTGGTATGCTAATTTAAGGAAAAAATTCATTTAGAGAAGAGATTTTATAAATTGTGTTTAGAAAATTCTTTATTAAAAAATTTATGAAATCTATTCAATTATAAAATAAAAGAATAGAATAATAAGAGGAATTTGCAAATCTCTTCAAAAAAATATGTTATTTCTAAATTTTCTAAGAGAAAATTTATTATCTTTTAAATTTTTCATTCATTTCACTTTAATTCTATTTTTTATATTATAATTATATGAATTTCAAAATTATCTTTTCTTTCTTTTAAATAATAAAACTATATTTGTAAAATAGGTATAAAAATCATGTTATTAAAATAGTTATATATAATCAAAGTTATATTATTAAAATTATATTACTAAAACAAGTATAAAAATTATATTATTAAAATTATACTACTAAATTACTAAATAAAATTATATTATAAATATATTTTCATATTTTTATTATTAAAATTTAATAAATTTTAAAATTTTGAGTTCAAATATAATGATTGAGGTCGAGATCTTAAGAACAATTTTTTGAGAAAAAAGTAATTGAAATAATAAAAGTGTAGAAACTTGTTAAGGCATCGAGATTGGTTGATGGTGATGAGAAGCAAACCATGAGATTTATATAAGAAGCAATTGATAGAGAAATGTTTCCAATTCAACGAGACTCGCGCTGGGAGGAAATCTAGCCTAGTTTCGTTTTCAGCCATGTGTCCCTAACACATGGCAGGCACAAGGAACCCTTAATTTTTTGCCACGCTGGCCATAGCCTCAACCCAATTGTAAAAGATTCGACCCACTCCAATGGGACTGCAAATCGGGCGGGGTCAGGGCACCCCTAAAAGGAAAGTATCGGGTAACTGAGCAACATCTTTTAGCTAAGAGATAGTCGCCACATTCAACGGGGACTAACCCCATGACCCCGAAGCACGATAGCATGACTAAGGTGATTATAATAGACGCTGCTTGAATAGGAAATAACCATTACCCCCGTAAGTAATTGTCCTATGATTTGTGCCCACGATCATCACCATCTTAATGATGATAGGCCAAAACCGCCACCATCTTAATGACGACGAGCTAAGAATCATGGAAGACTTTCCAAACAAGTGTTTTCCATCTTATAAATATTAGAACCGTGGTCTAATTAGGTACACACAATTTTTCTAGCCACTACGCTATCAAAATCTACTCAGAAACCCTTAACTGATATACACACTAGAGGTGCAACGTCGGCAGGCCTATCTGCGGTACATTATCTTGCAGGAATCCAAGCTAAGAGAAAGTGAATTAAACTAGAGAATATTTCAGTATTTCAAATCTCAGAGTGACGTGTCCGGTGAGCCATTTTAGGCATCATCAGATTGATACTGTCTGTGAGAATGACAAAGAATTGTTATGGTAAATTTCATCCTCTACATAAATAGTTACCAGAGAACAGAGAATATTCCAATAATCCGAATCTCAAGGTAATATGTCTAGTGAGCCATTTTTCAGCATCATCAAATTGGAATCGTCTGTGGAAACGACAAACAGCTGTTCTCGCAAATTTCATCAACCGTGTAAATAGTTACTCTGAGATATGGGATCGTAACCATCAAAGACGACAGTAGGGAACAAACACATGTTGTGTCAATACTGACATTCCAAACAAAATACTTGACGCAAATGACTAAATAGAATGGAGAAGCTTCACCATCCCAATTCCAACAATTGATCTATAATCTTTGGCACTATAGGTAAATCATTCTACTAATTCTATTTAGACTTGTTGATAAAATAAATAACTCGGGTATTACACCTGTAAACAAGTCCTGGAATTTATTTCCAAAAACATAAATTCTTTTCTACCCCACATGCTGGGGAATAGTTTACACCGATAATGATCATAATCACACAATAAGAAGTGTCAGATTAGATTCCTCAACGGAATTTATCCAATCACTGCCCCAGTCAGAGATTAGGGCACATTTCACCCTATTCAGGATTTCTCTATGGAATTAGTGTTTATTTCTGTACCAGGACGTAAAATAGGATGCCTTGACAAATAAAATCAATCATCTCATAGAATGAACTACATGGCAACCTGATTCTCAGTTATCTGAGATACATAGGTAACCCACACGTAGGTTCGATTGCCTATTTAAATAAAAAATCAATTATCTCGTCTAATGAACTACGTGTCGACCTGATTCTTGGTAAATACCAGGTTACGTAGGTAACCTTTACAGGTTTAGTCATCAACTTTTTTTTTAAATAAATAAATAAAAAAAAGATAAATTGAAAAATGTTCGGAGCTACGTTACAACCTAATCCTTGGTAATTAACCAAGGTACGTAAGAAACCCAAGCGGGTCTGGTTGAAATCAGAGAAGTGCCAACTTTATAACATTCTCTCAACCCTGTATCGGGGCGCAAATCAGAAGAAGTCTCTCGAATTCCCTGAGAAGGCGATTTCACTCATTTTGTTAAGTAAACAACAAGGGATGCCTGTACACGAACTACGCTTCGACCTGATTCTTGGTAAATACCAAGATACGTAGACAACCTTTGTGAGTTCGGTCGACAATCTAAAAAACCATCACATGAAGGCCGAAGTACACTTTCGACCTAATTCATGACCTAGGAAAACAAGGTATGTAGATAACTTGAGTAGGTTTCGGTCATATAATGGTTATTGTCCGAAACAATGACATGATGAGATAAAAAAAACAACCCAACAAGGTTCTCAGTCTCAATCGGACATTAAAAATCACGCGCTCAGTTAAGGATACATGAGCAATCCATATGGGTTTTGTCACATTCTCTCGTATGCTCGTGATATATTCTTGCGCCCCAACTAGAGCTGGGGCATATTATATCAGGTTATTTCATCAAGATTCTTTGATAAGATTTGGCCCTGCTAGGGTTGGGGCAAATTCAAAATTTAAGAAATGAAATCCATAATCCCTAAAAAAGAAACAAACATCACTAAGCCCAAGTTTATGACTGGTGCACATTTTATCCGAGTTAAATTTCTCACGGGAAGTTTTCTAGTCCTCGTCAGTAGTCTCAAGTAGGATGTAGCCATGAAACTCTACTAAGTGTCGAGTTTTCCCTAGGGTTTTCTGAGGTGAGAATTCTCTCAGTCATTTTCAATCATATATTGATATGACGACCTTGGAATCGGTTTCTCTAACCAATAACCATTTTTCCCAGATACTAATTTACATTAAGTGTCCGAACTACATTTGACCTGATGCTTAGCTTGTCTAAAATATGTAGTCACCCTAATGGGGTTTGGTAAAGCCAGTTTTAAAAAATACAAAAAAATGTTTAATGTACCAGTTTCTTTATCGGCCTCAGTCTCAGACTGACAAGATATCCCGGAATTTGTTTATCTAACCCAGAACTTTTCTACCCAATCTTGATTTATTTTACATGTTAGAACTACATTTGGCCTGATTCTCAACAATCTGAGATATGTAGGAAAGCCTTATGGGTACTATCATAACCAGGAGATAATGATGATTCATGGTACTGTCATAACCAGGAGATAACGATGAGTTGATGAATCCTCATTTTTCAAACGAAATTGGATCAGTTGTCACCATCCTTACCTAGAGTAATCCTTTTAGTACTTGTCATTTAGGCCTCCTTTGAGAAGATTCTCTGCCCATTTTGGAAGGAATTTGGATAATATGGCGAGTTACATAGCTTCGGTTACCTAGGAAACTACGGAGATGACAATGAGTCGATGAGTCGTCATTCTCCATACGCTGTGGTGTCACCCTTTAGGACTGGTCATTTGGCCCTCCTCTGAGAAGATTCCTTACTTGCGGAGAATGAATGTAGATAATCCTATGGACAATATGATGAGTTATATAGCTCCTCTTACAGAGGAAACTATAGAGATGGTGATAAGTCGATGAGTCATCATTCTCCATACGCTGCGGCATAATCCTCTAGGATCGATTTATCGTCATCCTTTAGGATGTAGAGTCGTAGCATCGGTATGTCGCCATCCTTACCCAATATTAATCCTCTAGGATCGATTTGTCATCATTCTTTAGAAATGTAGAGTGGTAGGATCGGTTTGTTGCCATCCTTACCCAGTAGTAATCCTCTAGGATTGGTTGTCTCCATCCTTTAGGAAATTCTTTACCGATTTCATAGGCTAGATGTAGCAGTGTTTAGGAGTGTTCCTGACTTTGCTTGGTTAAATTAAATTTATTGTCTTTAAATTTCATGTCTCGTGAAACAAAATATTTGTGTCTCCTTCTTTGTCATTACGAGTAAACTCACATAACAAATAGGAGCAGCTGTAGACACCGTATTTTATCCCGCCCATTTAATATCGAATCAAAAGTATAAGTTCGAATAAACTTTAAACTGAGGTTTAAAGGGAATGAATTTATTCCTTAAATTACATTGGATACTATAAAAAATAACAAAAAAACATAAGAAAACATAAAATTATCAATTTCATTAAATTTGGTATAAGTAAAAATTTCAGCTCAACCTCGAAATTTCTAAAGTTAAGAGAGACTAAAATGACACTAATAAAGGTTGATTTTCATAAAAATCACTTTTAATATGAATAAAAATTAGTTACTACCCTTTAACTTAAGGAAATTTCACCAATTACCCTTATTTTCCGTTCTGACCCCTGAAACTTTTACTATCATTGGTTTCGTCTTTTTAACACCAAAAAATACTTATTTAAGTTTTAATTTAAAGTATTAATCTTCAAGAGATCAAGACAAAAACCTTGATCAAACCAAATAAACTACCATGACCAATCTAGTTACCTAAAGTAACTAATGCGAGTAACTAATGCTAAAAATATGGTTCAAAACCAACCAAACTGAATGTCATCATGACAAGCATCAAAGCCCCATCATATCAATACCTAATCAAACATTAAATTCCTCATTAATGAGTATTTAATAAGAAGATATTTTCAAGATCTTTTTAACAAAATATCTAGGATGGAAACCTAGTTACTTAGAAGTAACAACCGGTTACAAAACTAACCGAACCGGTCTTCCTTTACATCAAGCATTAAATGATCCATCAATTCATGGTCAATTCAAGCATTTAATACTTGAATCAACCCTTCAAGACTACATTCAATGGATGAAGATATTTTCATCAAAATATCTTAAGGAAACTTAGTTACTTCAAAAGTAACTAAATGGTTAAAAAACTAACTGGATCAATTCTCATCTCATCAAGGCATTAAATGCTCATCAAATCAACATTAAATCAAGTATTAAATGCATGAATGATGTGTAGAGACTATATTCATTGAATTTCTTAAAAGGCATTAAATGCAAAGAGATATTTTCAAGAACGATAACTAGATTACTTTGAGTAACTAGTACTTAGCAAAAAATCGAATAGGATAACATCACATCAAGCATTTAATGACCCATGTGCCAAATAGTGATAGCCAATAATAAGCAATCATTGCTGAGATATTTTGAAGATTGTGTAATCATTAAAAAATCTAATGATTACATAGAGAATTTTAGTAAATCTTCAATATTTGGCTCTAACCATAAAAGTGAGAGACCTCAAAGGGTCAAAACTAGACAAAACACACATTGAGAAAGAGGCTGGGTAAGCCTGTGCATTCCCTAATGCGCAGGGTATCTATCCCCTATAAATAGCAACCTGTTTTCATTCCAAATAAGACTTGAACACACACCTTCTCTCTCTAGTCTTGAAATTCTCTCTCAGGTCTAGGTAATTTCTTAAGATTTCTAGTTCAAAAACACTCAAATCTTGTAAAAAAAAAAAAAAACTTCAAAAAGGTTTTCTAGAGATTATTAAAATAAGATCACAAGAAGTTGTTTAAAAACGATCAAGAACAACCAAGAAGATTAAAGAATGAGAAGAAGGAAAATATTTAGGGAAATACCACTCCCCTAAGTTAGGTAAGTTCTCTTAGATCGCTCTTTGATTTCGTTTAAATACCGTTATATTGCTTGTAGATAGCATATTTGGTTAGTTCTAAGATGCATAGATCATGTACATAGTGTAGATATAAAAAAAAAAAAAAAAAAAGTAAAAAACATCAAGTTCATATCAAGAACATCAAGAACATGTCAAGAACGTCAAGAACACTATGAGTTGTGCATATCATCTTTGATTCTATCAAAAACACATGAAACCGAACTCCAATCAACTCAAAACAAACTTCCGATAAAGGACTGCTAACTACTAACAAACTAAGATTTACTTTACTGCAATAGTCTAGATCACAACTTGACACTAAGTCACAGGCTTGGAGACTGACATTTTATATATATATATATATATATATATATATATATATACTACTCTGTCGAGACCCTTGTGGTTAAAATTCGGAATAAAGGGAGGACCTTTATTCCTTCGGGGATAAGTGTGCACTTTTTTCAGAAACGTTTCAGTTTTCTTAGTTACAAGTAAGAGTGACACCTATATGATGTATTTTCTTTTCTTTTCTTTTGGACTAATAATATAAACATTAACACTAAACTTGCCTAATCAAGTAAGTTCGGGTGCAATGTTCTTAACAAAATAAAAATGTGTATATCCATTTATCACTGGTGCGATTCATTATCTTATCTCATAAAAAAAAATAAAAATAAAAAATAAAAAAATAAAAAAATCATCTTGAAAAGATGAATTATGTATTGACCTGATTCTCAGCTATCTGAGATATATAGGCAACCTACACACGAGTTCGGTTACATGTTTAAACAAAATCAATACACCACAGGGGTTCCTGCAAAACAATACAACGCAGGGGGCTTGTCGGTATTGCACCTCGTTGTGAGAATTTGTAGGGAGTTCTCAGAGAAATTCGACAAAGTATAGGCTAGTAAAATTGTACGTACCTGGCTAAAATCCCTTTGTAGTGTTTATATGAGAAAAATGACTTATTAAGCAAGTCTTTTTATAAATCATGGTCACTTCCCATTAATACTCGAGATTCAAGGGGATCATTGGATGAATGTACCGTTACCTTAAACATAGCCGTCTTTTCCATATATATAGTGGATAGTTGTAGAGGCTTCTGAGCTCTGGTTGTAACCGAGCAGGTCTGCCTTAGGGGCATCCATGGGGGATGGATCGTAAGCGTCGAGCGTGAGACTTGCTCGGGATGTGTGGTGCTCGACCTTTCAGTCCTTTGTCGGTCTCCTCGAGACCAGGCAATATAGTTGGTTACCGTTGGTAGGTGGAGTCACTTGTTTAGCACGTGATCTCTCCTTGCATGTAGGTCGCATAGAATTATTTTTTCAGGCGACAACTTCTAAAGCTGGTTAAATGGAGCGGCCGCCGGTACACATCTCGTTAGCCTTTCATTATTCTCAATTGATTATTTTAAATGGGAGGAAGACCATAGAACTTTCGTACGTGCATTCTTTGCAGGAGCGTGAACGGATTTGTTGGTGCATAACATGTAGAATCTACTTTCAAACTCCCAATTTCCGGTCAAGAAAGGAGGATTACGATTGTAGCATATTTTAATGACAAATTGACAATGAGCCTTGTTTTGATAAATAAAATGACAATTAGGTGTACATGCCTCCAGGTCTGAGCTCTCCTTCTAGAACTCCTATCACCACAGAAGACTTTTCTTGATGCTGATTTTGATTTCTTCCATGTTGTCGCCATCCATTGCGACCCCTTCCAAGTATATTGCAATTTTCGCCCGCCTTCCCTTTCCCTAACAACACGCATTTGACCTTTTTAAAAATTTTACTTCTCTTTCTTCTTTCCACATATATATATTTGTATTTCTTCATTCATCTCCTGCGTACGAATAATTGGACGCGCAACGCCAATCTGCTACCTCTTTTCTTCTCTTCAACTACTCCTGTTACATGCGAGTAAGTTCCGACTTCCCAACAAACCCTGTTTCAGCAATCAATTTATGTTTAGATGAGGTTTAGCTCTTAATTTCTATATATTATGTGAAATTGAGCACCTCTAATAGCTGGACGACATCGACTCTTTATTGTTTGTTTCAATCCTGCACTTTTTTTTTTTTTTTCAATTCTTTTATCTATTTGTTGTTTGTGTGAGTTCTGGGAAAGATCGGTGCTTGGTATTACATGAATTCGGTCAAAAGGTCTTTGATCTTCAGATCTTGGTCTCAGACCGGCCCCTTTTGATCCCATCCCCTAGAACCACTCAAGATTTTCCTTATGCACCAGTTTTCTCGGATCTCTCCGAACCCAATTCGGGTAGTACAAAGTCATATTTAGGAATGGATTTGAATACCCAGATAGAAAATCTCCCAGTTCCAGTCGCAATTTTGAATTCGTCTTCTCAGCGAAGTATTTCATCAATTCAGTCCAGAACTTCTGGTGGGAATTCTATGAGGCAGGCTAGTTTTGCTGAATCGGGGTCAAAGCCCATAAAGTATGGATCAGGGCGGTCAAACTCCGAAGGGTTTAGCATGTCTCAGAAAGAGATTAGTGATGAGAATGCTAGACTAGTTTATATTAATGATCCCGTGAAGACGAATGAGAGGTTTGAATTTTCGGAAAATTCAATTAGAACAGCGAAATATTCAATCCTTACATTCTTGCCCCGAAACCTGTTCGAGCAGTTCCATAGAGTTGCATACATATATTTCCTTGTAATTGCTATCCTCAATCAGCTTCCCCAGCTTGCTGTGTTTGGCCGGGGGGCTTCTATACTACCATTGGCCATCGTATTGTTAGTTACAGCGGTTAAGGATGCATACGAAGACTGGAGGCGGCACAGGTCTGATAGAATTGAGAACAACAGATTGGCATCGGTTTTGGTAAATGATCAATTTCAGCAAAAGAAATGGAAAGAGGTTCAGGTGGGTGAGATTATCAAAGTTTCTGCCAACGACACTCTCCCTTGTGATATGGTCGTACTTTCGACTAGCGACCCAACTGGGGTTGCTTATGTCCAGACTATTAATTTGGATGGAGAGTCAAATCTTAAGACGCGTTATGCAAAACAAGAAACATTTCTGAAAAATCCAGAAGCGTTTTCGAAGGTCAGTGGAATAATAAAGTGTGAAAAGCCCAATAGGAATATTTATGGGTTCCAAGCAAACATGGAGATCGATGGAAAGCGCTTATCACTTGGGCCTTCAAATATTATTCTCCGTGGTTGTGAGATCAAGAACACTACATGGGTAATTGGGGTTGCAGTGTATGCTGGGAGAGAGACCAAAGCGATGCTTAACAGCTCTGGCTCCCCATCCAAAAGAAGCCATCTTGAGACACACATGAACCGTGAGATCATTTTACTCTCCTTTTTTCTTGTAATTTTATGTACAGTGGTCTCTGTTTGTGCTGCTGTTTGGTTGAGGCGTCACCGGGATGAGCTGGATAACATGCCCTTTTACAGGAGGAAGGATTACTCTGAAGTCGAAGTGGATGACTATAATTACTATGGATGGGGAATGGAGATATTCTTCACGTTCCTCATGTCAGTTATTGTGTTCCAGATTATGATACCGATTTCGTTATACATATCCATGGAGCTTGTACGTGTCGGTCAGGCTTACTTTATGATTCGGGACGGCAGAATGTATGACGAATCTTCAAATGCCAGATTCCAGTGCAGGGCTTTGAACATAAATGAAGATTTGGGGCAAATAAAGTATGTATTCTCTGATAAAACCGGTACACTGACTGAGAACAAGATGGAATTTCAGAGTGCAAGCATCTGGGGTGTAGATTACAGCAGCGGAGAAGACAGTGTTCAGAGCGGCCGAGCTCCTTATTCTGTGCAAGGTGTGATGTTTTTCCTTTTTCCCTTTTTTTTTTTTTTGGTTTGTGTGTTTACATAAACTGAGTAGTTCATATGAGCTGAACGTTTCATCTTTTGCCTGACTTATTATTTTATCAGAAGATGGGTATATTTTGAGGCCAAAAGTGATCATAAAGGTCGATCCAGAACTTCTACAACTATCAAAAAGCGGAAAACTTACTAACGAAGGGAAGCATGTTCACGATTTTTTCCTTGCATTAGCTGCTTGCAACACAATTGTCCCTCTTGTTGTAGAAACGTCTGATCCTTCTGTGAGTTTGGTAGATTATCAAGGGGAATCTCCAGATGAGCAGGCATTAGTATATGCTGCTGCTGCTTATGGTTTTATGCTTATAGAGCGAACCTCTGGCTATATCGTTATTGATGTTCAAGGAGAGAGACAAAGGTAATATAAAAAAACTTTTTTTTTTTTAACTTCTTTGCATTTCCTGTGATACCGCTAGTAACTTGGTTAAGAGTTGTAGGAAATACAACATAGTCCTGCTTGCCTGTATACGCGGCCGGAGGATAGAAAATGATATTTGGGAAATGATTCTAGTAGCTTAGAATTTCCTCACACTATATCCTTCGATTGTAGAAGTTATTAAGTCACTCCTATATGATTTTCTTTCCTGATCTAAACTCTATGGCCCCCAGGGTTTCTTCTCCCCTTCCCCCTCTTGTGCTTTTGCTTATATGAGCAGGCATTTAATTCTTAATGGTCCTTCTTGGCGGCAAACTAACGACTATTTTTTTTCACCAAGGGACTATTTGATAACACTTTTCTGTCATTACTAAGAGGGAAAAAAATATTTAAAAATAAAAGTAGCATTTATTTTGCGCTATTAGAATAAAAGTAAATTTTCTTAGAAGCAAAAATGGTTATTTTTCATTTCTTCTATTATTATATTTTAAGAGATTGATGAATTAGAACCTCTCTGCCCAAAATTCTCAACCGTAACTAACATATCATCTCTATGTTAACTTTTGATTTTTTATTTTTCTTTTAAGTTAACTATTTTTGGTCAATTAATTTCTTTTTTTATTATAAAAACTAAAAAGTACTGAAAAAAGTTGTTAGAAATCTTATTTCTTCTTGTTTTTCAACATCAATATATAGAAATCTTATTTTCTTCTGTTTTCTTGAATCATGGGCAGCACAGGTTCAATGTTTTGGGTTTGCATGAGTTTGATAGTGATCGGAAGAGAATGTCAGTTATATTAGGGTGTCCAGACAACACAGTGAAGCTCTTTGTAAAAGGTGCGGACACATCCATGTTCAGTGTGATAGATAAATCCTCAAACACAAATATAGTGAAAGCGACCAAAGGTCATATCCACTCTTATTCCTCAACTGGTTTGAGAACCCTCGTTGTGGGAATGCGGGAATTGTCCACTTCAGAATTTGCGCAGTGGCAGTCTTCTTATGAGAATGCAAGCACGGCTTTAATCGGAAGGGCAGGGTTACTTCGTAAAGTTGCTAGCAACGTTGAAAACAATCTCAGCATATTGGGTGCGTCTGCAATTGAAGATAAATTGCAGCAAGGCGTGCCAGATGCAATTGAGTGTTTACGAATGGCGGGTATTAAGGTGTGGGTTTTGACTGGAGACAAGCAAGAAACAGCAATTTCAATTGGCTATTCATCTAAGCTTCTGACGAGCAATATGACTCAGATTGTAATAAACAACAACTCAAAGGAATCATGTAGAAAAAGTTTAGAAGATGCCTTGATTATGTGTAAGAAGCTTGTGACAGTATCAGATGCGACAAACAACGCTGACGGAAGTTCCACCGTTGGTCATAGTTCGTTTGCTTTGATAATTGATGGAACAAGCCTTGTTTATATCCTCGACAGTGAACTTGAAAAACAGGTAATCTGTTGTAATTAGGTTTGGTCATGGGCCGGGCTCGGTTGGGTTTTGGGCGGGCCCTATTCCTATTAGGGTGATTTCAATAATATTTTAACAAAAAATAATTTTGTATAATTTAAGTTATAAATATAAAATATAATTAATTAATCATCTTAAATTATCTTATCTATATTATAAATGGTCTGGGCTCTACAAAAATAATTAAATTTAGAAATACGAAGGGTAAGATCTCTCAAAATATATAATCCAAGGGACAAAAATATCTCTCCAGTTATATGGTTGAGATTTGCCCCACATCTTCTCATAAATCTCAACAGTTGTAAAAAGGGAAGCTCGGTGTTACAAAGCTCTTGCTATGCGCGGGGTCTGGGGAAGGGTCAGATCACTTAGGTCTATTGTACGCAGCCTTACCTTGTTTTTTTTGGCAAGAGGCTATTTGCACAACTTGAACCCGTGACCTCCAGGTCACATGGCGAAAACTTCAACCGTTGTGCCAAGACTCCTCTTCAAATCTCAGCAGCTGCACTGACAAAAAATAATGTGGAGCCCAGACCATGCTGATTTATAATACAGATATATATAAACACAATATACATATAAATATGTAATATAATTTTTTCACATATCAAAATGTTATGTGTGAATGCACTGCATCCTGTATGCTAAGTTCTTTCATTCTTGATGTTTTGCAGCTATTCGAACTAGCCAGTAGATGTACAGTTGTACTGTGTTGTCGTGTGGCTCCATTGCAGAAAGCTGGAATTGTTGCCCTCATAAAGAAAAGGACAGATGACATGACCCTGGCTATTGGGGATGGTAAAGACTCTTGTCTTCCTACTTGTTGATCTGATGAATGTATTTACTCTTCTAGGAATCAGAATATATTAGAATGACAAAAAAAATGTCCACTATTTGGATGCTTCTCAGGTGCCAATGATGTTTCAATGATCCAAATGGCTGATGTTGGGATTGGCATCAGTGGGCAGGAGGGTCGGCAAGCTGTCATGGCATCAGATTTTGCTATGGGGCAGTTCAGATTCTTGGTTCCTCTTTTGCTGGTTCATGGACATTGGAATTACCAGCGGATGGGATACATGATTCTCTACAACTTTTACAGAAATGCCCTTTTTGTTCTCGTCTTATTCTGGTGAGTCTACTTGAGAAGAATTAAACATTCATCTTCACTTTCCATGTTAATACTTAAAAATTTCAAAATTTTTCAAAAATCCCAAAACAAATTTTCCCATTTTTAAAAACTCTTATCAGAAAGCTGTTTTCTAGTTCTAAACCAAACAGGGTACGAAGTTTAAGTGGCTTTTGTACACAGTAAGTAGTTGACTTGTGATTCTATGCAGGTATGTGCTCTTTACATCATATACTTTGACGACTGCCGTAACAGAATGGAGCAGTGTGTTGTATTCTGTAATCTACACTTCTGTTCCCACGATTGTAGTTGGAATTCTGGACAAGGATGTAAGCAGAAAAACTCTACGAAAGTATCCCCAGCTTTACGGGTCTGGACAAAGACAAGAATGCTACAATAGAAACTTATTTTGGATAATGATCATGGATACTTTATGGCAGAGTATAGTTGCTTTCTTTGTTCCCCTATTAGCTTATTGGGGAAGCGATATTGATCTTTCAAGCATTGGAGATATTTGGACACTCGCCGTGGTGATTTTGGTTAATATACATTTGGCCATGGACGTGATTCGATGGACTTGGATTACTCACGTGGCCATCTGGGGATCTATAATAGCTACATTCATTTGTGTCATTGTTATTGATGCTTTGCCCATGCTACCCGGTTACTGGTGAGATCTCTTGGCTAATTATTTATGTTTTTGCTATTTTATCTGTTGGGCATAAAAAGGTGGCGTTTGATTGATATTTCTGTTCCCTAGTTTAAAAATATATATATATGTTTCATTTTTAACCTATGAAATTTGTTTTAAAAATATGGGGAAAGACAATGACGACAAAATCTTTGTCCCACTTAAGTACAGTCAGCTACATGATTCCGTTTGCACCATAAATATTATTGCATAGTCATCTCCTCAATCAAGTTCGAATAAATCAAATCATTTTTAAAATGTTTAATCACAAGTTTTCTTAAGTCTTCCTCTACCTCTTGTAGCACCATTCACTTAAATTAAATCAAATTTTCTCACTAGTGCTTCTTTGGATCTTGTATGCATATGTCCAAAGTATTGTAAACGATTTTCTCTCATTTTCTCCTTAATAGGTGTTATTCTTAACTTCTCTCTAATAACTTCATTCCCAACTCTATTCATTTTTGTCTTACCACTCATCCATCTTGGCATCGTCTTCTCAGTGACACTTTTTGACCATGGTTAAACATGGCCGTAAATCACATAGAATCATCGGTTTTATTGCAGTCTTATAGAATGTTCCTTTCAACTTCAGTACTATCCTACAATCACATATCACCTCAACTGCACTTTCACTTTGACCACTTGTTTTGATTTTGTGCGTAATATCATCGTTAATTTCACCATTACATTGAATCATAGAATCTCATATCTGAAATAATCGGCCTTAGGGATCTCCTGATTTCTAATTTTTACCATACCATTCTCTAAGTATTACTAAAATTGCAATGCATGTATCCCATCCTACTAATCCTTGAGCCCCTAAAGCTTCTATCCAACTTTCTAAGTTAGTATTAAGACAACTTCTAGCTTCATCAATTAGTATTATATTGCAAACAACATACTCTAGAGAACACCATCTTGAATATGTTTTGTGAGCTCATCTATCACTAGAATGACAAGGTAAGGATTTAGAGACGATCCTTGATGTAATCTTATATTAATTAGAAAGGCACAAGTATTACCTGATATTGTTCGAACACTAATGCCTATACGATCATACATGTCCGTAATCACTTCAATATACCCATGGGATACTCGAATCTTTTCTATGACCCACCATAATGTTTCTCCGGGTAACCAATCATAAGCCTTTTCTAATTTCACAAAAACCACGTATGTAATTCTTTCCTATGTTCTCTGTATTTCTCTATCAATTGTCTGAGTAAGTATATAGCTTCAGTGGTTGCCCGACTGAGCATAAATCTAAATTAATTTTCTTCTATGCTCGTTTGATGCCTTACTCTATATTCTATCACCATCTCCCAAGGTTTCATAGTATGACTCATAAATTTTATACCCCAATAACTTGTACATCTTTGAACATCTTCTTTATTTTTGTAAATTGGCTCTAAAATACTTTCTAATCATCCAACAATCTCTGGTTCCTCTATATGTTATCAAAAAGCATAGTCAACCAATTTATCCCAAGATCTTCCCAAATTCTTTCAAACCTCTAGAGGGATCTCATGTGGCCCTATGTTCCTTATTTTCCTTACTGTTGTTCTAACTTTCAAGTCCTAATTCTCCTATCAAACCTATAAATTCGATCTGGAGGCAAATTAGGTAATACTAAACTAGATTCTCCTGCACTGTTCTTATTAAATAAACTATAAAAATAATTTCTCCATTGTTTATAATCTCTTCATCCTTTACCAAAATCTTTTGGTCAACGTCTTTTATGCATTTCACACTTCCTATATCTCTAGTTTTCCTTTCAGGTCTATTAGCAATTTTATATCCCTTTCTCTATCTTTTGTATCCAACATAAGCCCTAAACTGAGATTCCTTTATGTCTCTTGCTGTCTCTTTTTTGTCCGATTGTACTTCTGTTGACTCTCACTAAGTCCGAAACTTTTGCAGCTCCTTATAAGATATTTTTTGTCCTGATCAATTTTTTGGACATCCTCATTCTACCACCAACTTTTTTTATATTGTGGTGCACCTCCACTATATACTCCCAACACTCCTCTTTCAATGTCTCTAACATTACTTGCCATATAACCCCCCATCTTGTTTCGTCATGTCTCGTCCATAACTCCTTGTAATTTTATTCTTAAACAACTCTATCTTTTCGCCTTTTTTATCTTTCCAACATATCTTTGTTTCTCTATTTACCTTAAACTCTCGTTTCCACCCCTAAAGCTTTAAATCAGTTAATACTATGTTGAGTGCTAATATTCTCTCCAGGAATGATTTTGCAATCCTTACATTTTAATGATCACTCATTTTAATAAGAAGAAAGACAATTTTTTTGTTTTCTATCTTTCTGTTTCAGTTCCACCTTTTATGAGATCATAAGAAAAGGACAAAAATAAACATTAAGGCACCATTTGGTAATGTTAAGTACTTTTTTCTTTGGGCAAAAAAGTACTTAAGCTAGCATTTGTTTTGCATCTTAAAAAAAATTACTTAAAAAAATAAAAAAATATGATTTCAAGTACTTTTTTATATAGAGAAACGAAAAATCATATTTTTTTTCTTAAGATCGATGGACTTGAACCTCTCCGCTCGCTTTTTTTTTAATCATTTATGATTTTTTTAAGAAATCATTTATAGGGATAATAGTAAGATATTATCTCTACCCTATCAAATACACTTCATTTTCGCTTCTAATTTTAAGTAAAAGATTTATTTTTGTGAATTTAACTTCTTTAATCTTAAGAAGTACCTAAAACAAGCATTACGAAACGCCGCAAACTCCCGTTGAAGTTATATTCGCTTCATGGTTTTATTTATTTTTGTCTGCTCATGTCATAAGATCTATGGACTTCATTAGGTTTGCGATCTTCCTATTTTATGTGATTCTTTATACGAAAACTAGACAAGCGAGAGGCAAAATAATGTAAGCATGCATCGGTATAATCTCATTCTATTTGATCGTACATAGAAATTCAACTTGGGTAACCATAGCTGGTGCACATTGAAATGAGTATATAATTGCTGCTATTCGACTTGCATTCATTCTACTCTGAAATGCTGTTTCTCCTCTCCTGAGAAAGTATCCTTTAAATTCTCGAAGATTTACATTGAACAATGACTTATATTCAAACCCAATATTCTTGCAGGGCCATCTTTCACGTTGCAGATACTGGATTATTTTGGTTATGTTTGCTAGGAATCATTGTGGGTGCCCTTATTCCTCGTTTTGTTGTAAAACTATTATTTCATTTCTATCGACCTTCTAATATTCAGATTGCACGAGAAGCCGAGAAGTTTGGAACTTTAAGAGAATCCAGAGGTACAGAAATAGAAATGAACCCAATCTTCGACCCTCCTCGGAGTTGAGAGTATGCGATTTTTTTGTTTGTCTAGTTTTCTTCTTTATATGTGTGCGCGTGTGTGTCCTCGTTATGGCTTTTGTAAAGAGAGAAATTTCATATTCTTTAGGTTACTGGAGAAAGTCTCTGCGCTCCAGGTTTTTATTGTCTTAATTTCAAAAGCATAGAGAATGTAAAAGGTAGGGTTTGTATTGGCCTGTTCTAATAATAATCTATATTTGTATTCATTGTATGTACATTAGGAATATATCACAAAGTTTTCAAATGAAGAAAGTTCAATATCAAGCTTCGGTTGTCTTTCCTTGACTCGAGGAAACAAAATCTGTTGTCTCGTCTTAGGAGTTTATACCCTGGACATGTTCATGGCCCGGGGGCTCGCTCAGTTCATTGACTATTTTTTAAGGCTTCGGCTTGAAGTTTAAGCCTATGGATAGGGTAAGGCCCTAAAAATTAAATTCCATTATTTTTAGGATCAACTTAGGGTCTAACCATTTATATTTAGGTCCGGTCCGACCTGGTCTGACCAACCATTCAATTATTAAAACATTATTATACATAATATAAATAAATCATACATACTTAGATTAATTTTATAAATTATATTTTTTACTTAAAAAAATTACATAATTTGTTATATATATATATATTAGTTAGAGAATATATAAGGCTGAGTCAGTCCTAGGGTTGAGCTTGGTTTTATGCATTTTACAATTTGTGGGTTTGGCTAGGAGAATAGGGCCCGAAGTCTGGGGTGGGCCCTACAATTTTTTGTAGGTTGGGCACCTGTCCAACCCAGCCAATGAACAACCCTATCGAGACATCTCCTGTCATTTCAACAAATTTTTTTATTTTTTTTTATTTGGTCAAGATTTTAGGATTCAAAAAAATCAAAAGAAACAGAACAAGAAGAAAGAGAAGAGCCTAAGGACAAACCCCTGAAGCACAGGAGGCTAAGGTCTCTAAAGCATATATTAGAAAAAGAAGAATCCAAAGAGAAATTAGAGCTAGGATATATGTCTCTTAGGGCCTTGGAGGCTAGGTGGTGTGCTGGTTTGTTGTCATCTTGTTTCACTGCCTCGAACTTGAAGCAGTCTTTTGACGAGGAGTAGGAGATAATATATTCAACAATAACTCTGTTTTCCTAAACTGAGACCTTCCCACAATTGATGTTTTGAATTAGAGAAAAACATTCAGACTCAAACTTTTAAGAAACCAAGATCAATTGTCGTGATGACTACAATACAAAGTGCCCAAGCTTCTACTAAGGAAGTTGCGGAGCACTGGAAATGTCAATTTTTAGCAAGAAGAACATGCCCTTTGTGGTTCCGACAAATACTAAGGTCATCCTCTATAATTTTTATAATACTTGAGACTAGGGGTGTGCACGTTTCGGGTTGGGGGAAAATTCAAGTAACCCAACACCCGACCTGATATTATTAGAGTGAGAAAAACCTCACCCAATTTCGATCGAAAAGTTGTTGTAATCCGAAAGAGATCAGATAGCGGGCGTGTTTGGGTGGGTCCAGTTGGGTTGGGTGAGGTTCCGATGAGGGTTCATGTGTGGATCGGGTGAGGGTCGAATAAAATGGATCAAAACCTATCAAATCCAAACTTAATTTGGACAGAAAACCCTTATTTTTCAACAAACCAATGAAAAAATTAATCAAAATTTCAACAATAACTCATTTCAACAAACCATTCAAAAAAAAATCACATCTTAAAGAAAAACATCCAAAACAAAAACTACGGTAACTACCTAATTACCAATACAATCCAATTTAAAGTAATAATCAGTCTTAACTCTTAAATTAAATAAAAACTGTAAAATAAAAATTCAACACAAACAAAACCGATAAGGCAATGAGTCTTTCAATTTTTTTCCATTCAATTTGTAGATGGAACTTCAAGAAATTACCTAAAAAATAAATTATAATTAAACTAATATAAAAATAAGAGGAAACAATCAAAATAAATAATTAAATAAATAACTTGAGTTAAAGTTGAGCCTTGTGAAGGATTTGATATTATATCCAAATCCAAATCCTCTACAAAAATTAAAGAACAAATCAATCTAATATTACTTTTATGAAATATCTAATTAAAAAAACAATGAAAAAATAATATAATTTAAATTACCTAAATCTCCTTGCATCTCCTCAACATCATCTATCCCCTTTCAAAGTAAAATCGACACAGAAGCTTGAAGCTAATTTTGACAACAAATAAGGGATTCTACTATCATTAAAGATAAAGAACTACGAAACTGATCAAGCACACGCCCCCTAGTACTAAATGCCAATTCCGAAACAACTGTAGAAACTAGTACGGCCAACACATCCCTCGCTAATCGAGACAACACTTGGAACTTACTATTGTTACTCTTTCACCAATTTAAGATGTCAAAATTCTCATCACTTATACTTTCGGGATTTTCGACTAAGTATTTCTATATCTCATTTTTACCCCTTCCCCCCCCCCCCCCCCTCCCCCCAACCAACAATTATCTCCCCTCTAAAAAATTTTGAAATCAAGAAGCGATTAATTTATGGGGATCATCCACATTCATATTAACTGACTTCTTTAAAATTCCACTAAGGCCACTAGGACTACCACTTGAAACATTTTGAATAGTTGGCAATTCAAAAGAAGCATAACAATCAAACAAATTATTCAAAGCATATTTTACTTTCCCAATCAATGCATTCACATACACTTTATCATACATAACGTAGAAACAAAACTGAAGAATGAAACTTTTTTTTTCTCGGATCCAAAATTATAGCAACATATAAAAGAATATTTATCTTATCTCCACCCCCCAATATTTATCAAATTTTGCTTTCATATTAAAATCCATTTTCGATAGCAAAAGATCTTCACTTTGAATTAACTTATTTATTTTTTCATGAATTATAACTATCTCATCAAAGAATATATTTGAAGTAACAAATAAGGTACCTAAAAATCGATTGGAAACCAAATAAAATAACCTAAAAAACTTCACAAAACAACGAACATTTTTCCAGATTAGAATATTTGGTGGCCTTCCATCCCTCTTACTGATATCTTTATCAAAAAAATGATCACGATATTTTCCATCCTCATCCTCCAATCTAAAAGCTTTTTCAAATTTTTAGCACTCTCTAGCATCTTATATGTGGAATACCAACGAGTTAGAACATCAAGACCCAAGAGACTCTTTAATTCAATTTTAATCAATTCCACACACTTTTTAAAAACCTGAAATCTCACTTAACTATTGACTTGTGATGTTCTTTCAATCCATCACATACAATCAAATTCAAAACATGAGCACAACAACGCATATGTAAGAATTCATGATCTAACACTATACCATTCAAATTTTTAGTTACTCTTTACAAGAATCTAATACTGGTGCTATTAGAACTAGCATTATCAACCGTCAAGGTAAAATAACTATAATATTCCATTCACGCAAATAAAATTCATTTTTTTCCCAATCGTTTCCCCCTTATAATCTTCAACAAGACAAAAACTTAATATTCTTTTATATAAAACCTAATCATCATCAATAAAATGACAAGTAAAACACATATAATTCAAATTTTGTATTAACGTCCAAGTGTCTGTGGTTAAGCATGTTCTACGACCCTACAAAATTTTCTTCAAATTCTCTTTCTCTCCTCGTGATATATCTTCACAACATTTCCAACAACCGTAGTACGACATGGAATATTTTTAAATTTAGGTTGCAAAACATTACAAAACCTTGTAAACCCATTATTTTTTCAACAAATCTAAATGACAATTCATCTAAAATAACCATTTCTAAAAGAGCTCTTCGAGTTTTATCCATGGAAAAACTAGTTGCTACAAGACTAACCCTATCTTGTCCATCCTTTTTAAGTTGAGTAATTAATTGAATTTGTCCCTTAGGTCATTCCTTATACAGATAATTGGGACAATTTACAAGGTGAGTCTTTAAATTACTTGTCCCATGAATTTTTGGATCTGCATGATACTCTTTTGCACAATATTTACAAATTGCCATTTAATTTTCAGCCTCATCAAATATTTTATGAAAATGACTCTAGACCTTAGCAACTTTTCTACCGGTACCACGGTTTTTCATATTTTTAGGCAATGGTGGTTTATCAATAGTAGGGGGAGCAAGGGCAGGAGTAAAAGGGTTACCTTGATTGAAAGTCACATTCGATTCTTCGAGAGAAGTAGAAGAACCCTTAGCATTAGCATGTTCCATAATAGAAAAAGTGGTCGAGCACGTGGACGGAAAGTACTAGCAAGAAAATACCCCCTGAAAAATTAGAGGAACAATTTTAGCATTTATAAAGCACACACACTAAATCTTCATTGAAAACGAAAACAAATATATATACCCCAATGCTGGACATAAATAGAAACTTTAAACAAGAACAAAAACTTTAAACATGAACAAAAGTTGAGAACAGAAACTCTAAACAAGTGTCACTTTTAGTTATTAAGAATGAGATTTAAACAAGAACAAAACTTTTGAATGTACTGTTTAGTGTACTAGGAACAAAAACAGAAACAAGGCCTAGGTTAAAGTTAGTTGGACAAAAATAGAAACAATGAACGTACTGTGATTTATCATTGCATGAGGTTTGAGCATAGAAGTTAGTTGGATTATATAAACAAACCATTCAAATATATCAAGAAGAATTTGTGATTTAGTGAATTGATATTGTTGATCCCAAGATTTTGATGGACAATTAAGTGTTGCTATTTTTTGTGGAATTAATGAGTTTATTAAGTGTTTCAGTTTAAAATTTTCATTGATGATGTTATCTTGAAATAATTGCTAAGGATGCAAAGAGACAAACAAAGAAACGGACATTAAGAGATTGAAGATTCTAAAAAAATCTAGGTGAAAACAATTCAAATTCATTTTTACTCTTAATGTATCCTAATTAGAATCATACATGACACAAATTAAATGATTTATTGCTCCAATGTGAAATTGAAAAAGAAATTGACCTAAGAAAGATTAGTGTTTAAAATTGATTGATAGTGTCAATTATGTTAACCGAGAAAAGAAATAGTTAAAGGGTAAAAAAGGTCGAAGATTGGAGTTGAAATGAATTAAGGAAAAAATGTTCCAGCATTGATCGGTCAACCGATGAGCATAAGCTGGGAATTGGAGAAGTCTATAAATCGATTGGTTAACCGACCAAGGTAGATCGATCAACCGATGATCGAATACCAAACTCCCTAAATCGATCGGTCGACCGACCATCGATGATCGGTCAACCGACTAGGGTCGAAAAATGGCTTGAGATTACATCCTGAACTGATCGGTCAACTGACCCATGGGGGATCGGTCAACCGACCAGTGTTTGAGAATGGCTTGGATAGCATCCTGCATTCGTTGGTCGACCGATGGGCAGAGGTCGGTTAGTCGACTGGGTAGTTTTAGATTTTGAGAATTTCGAGAAACTATTCAAAAACTAGCCGTTAACTAGCCATTTTTGGGATATCTGAGTGAGATATTGTAGGGATTTGAACATATTATAGATATATCATTCTTATTTATATATCCCTATTGATATAGTACACTTATTTAGAGTGTTTTTCGATTAAGTACATTTAATACTTTCTATCTACTTGATTTAAGATTGATATTTATTTTGAGGACATAATTGAAAGATTTTAAAGTCATAATTAAGTAAAATTGAGCAGGATTAAATGGTATTTATATATGGGGTCTATATGTGCATTTATTTGTCATATTTTGTGAGAACCAGCCGTTAGAAGGTCTGTTTCAAATCAGTTCAAATAGACCTACGTTTTTCACATATTAAAACATCACATCTATCAAGAACTAGTTCCTAAGCTATTCTAGGAGTTATCATTCTACTAAGATTTATTCGAGAGAGATATTGTGTTTCGTTCTTGATCTAAAATGCTGATTGTTGAATTGGCATCACTGATTTGAGCTGTCTAGAGATTCTATTTGCATTCTTTGGTATTATTCGGGTAAAATATTTCCAAGCTATTATTGTAATTTGATATTATTATATTTTCTTGGTTGATAAGATCGTTGTAAAATCGTTTTTGAACTTTAAAGAGCATAAAAATCTTTTTAAATATCTAATTGTGTGCTTAATTTTATGCTACCTATATTTTTTATAATCAAATATTGAATTCCTCACTTAATTTCTATCACTAGTAATTATCGGGATATTAATTGAGTTTAATTGATTTGAGGTGGTAGAAGTTCCAAGTGGGAAGAAACTCATTGATTTTTGTATTTGGTGAGTTTGTGCAGATTAGATACTGTTGGAAATATCTAGTCAGAGGTAGCTTGAGTTTCAATCTTTTCCAAAAAAACTATTGAGGTTTGATCTTTATCTAGAGTATAAAAAGGTTAGGTTATTCTTTTCCCTTGAAAAAAATTTGGTGTTAATTCTTACTGAATAGAATTAGTTTGCAGTGAATTGTTACGGTTCTATCCTTACCGGTGAAAATGATACTTTGAGAGTTTGTGAGGTTTGATCCTTAGCCTGTGAAATGATTAAGTTAATCTTGAGCTTGGTAAAAAGATAAGGTTATTTTTGAGCTTAGGAAAAGGATTAGGTGATGATTTCTCCTGAATAGAATTAGGTTAGTTTTTAGCTTGGTAAAAAGATAAGGTTCTTCCTTAACCTGTGAATAGAGAATTGTAAAGGTTGATTCTAAGCTTATGAAAAGAATTATTGTCTAAAGATTTGGTTTCTACCTATTAAAGGGATCAAGTGGTTTGTTGACCCAGTAGAATACCCAAGAAGGAAGGTAAATTGGGTAATTAAAAAATTATCATAATAAAATTCAATAAATCAAATAATTAATTTTAAGCCTAAATTAATTATTATCTTTATAACACAGTAGAATAATATAATTAGCTAGGTGCATACCCAAATAGCAAAAATAGTAAAGTAAATATAGCAGCACACAAAAGATTTATGCTAGTTCACCAAGCTACTCTTGGTTAATCCAGTCCCCTAAGCTCCACGGAAGTCACACCCACTAAAACCAAGATCCCTTTAAAGGTAGAAACCAAACCCGCACACCGATTCTTTTACAGGCTCAGAATCAACCTTTGCAATATCCTTTTCCTAGGCTAAGGAAGAACCTCTACTTTTTACATGCTAAAAAATAACCTATCTTTTTATAGGCTAAAGACTAATTTAATTTTTTTTTATACCTTAGACTCAAGAATCAAAACCTCACAAAACACTCCAACTATCATTTTCTCAAGTAAAGATGGAACCTTTACAAATCACTCACAATGCAATTATATCCAGAAAGAATCACTACCTCAATCTCTTTACAGGAAGAGACCAAAATCCAGCTACCCTTAATTAAATACTCCCAACAGTATTTAACCCGTCATACTAGTCATCAATACAAAATGATAAGCAGGAAATCTCACTTAGAACTTCTACCACTCCAGATAAATAATAACTCAATTAATATCTCAACTAGTGATAGAAAAATGTGAGATAGAAAATATGATTTTAACAAGATGTGGGTAGCAAATTTGAGCACGTAATCAGATTCAAGAAATTGTTTGTAAAAATATTTTCTTCAAAAATCAGATCAATTTATAATAATAAACAAGTAATGCACAATAAAAATTAATTGGAAAGATCTCACTCGGAATCCATAGAATAATTAGATAAAGTAATGTAACTCAAATCCGGTAGCAGTAAAGATTAACAATAGTTGATCTTCAAGATCGTCTCTTAGAAACGGTCACAATATTTCTGAAGGATAACTCTTATAAAAGCTCACAAATGATATGATATGATTTCTCACTTGTTTACTGCTTAATGATATATGAAATTCACAAGTCTATTTAAAAGAGTATGAAATCAGCCTTTTAACGGCTAGTTTACATGTGTCATGACAATTAATAGCACTTATAGACCCCCTTATAACATAATGACTTCATTTTGGTTCAATTCACTTAACAACAACTTTCAAATCTCTCAATTAAACCCCCCCAAGTATTTCTCAAACTCAATTAAATAGAATAGAAACTATTTCAAGTACCAAATTGAGAAATATTAATATTTAATAAACCAAATCAATAGGATTTGATTAATATATGAACCATATCTTAAATATAAGAATATCCTTGAAATCTTTCCCAAATCCTAACAAAAAATGACTACGTTTAGATATGATTTCAGAATGCACAAGATCCTGAAACAGTGCCATAGGTCGATCTGTCAGTCGACTTACCAATCCAGAGAGTTTCATAGGTCGACCTGTCAATCAACTTACCAATCTAGAGAGTTTCATAAGTCGACCTGTCAGTCAACTTACCAATTCAAAGACTTTCACCTTTGGACATAGGTCGACCTGTCAGTCTACCAACTATGCTGGAATTTTTTCTAAACTCGTTTTTAACTCATTTTTATTTACGTTTTTACCCATTTAACCATTTTTCTTTTCTCAATTAGCTCCACTAACTTTCTCAAATTTCATTTTAACCATTTATAAAAAAAAAAAAAAAAAAAAATTCAAATACACATAGGAGCAAATAAATTCATCTTAATTAACTCCACTAAATTTCTCAAATTCCATTTTAACCATTTATAAATATTTCTTTTCAAATACACATAGGAGCAAATAAATTCATCTTATCAAAACACACATAAATAATAAAAAAAAATTATGCCATGTATGTGTTCTTAATTGGGATATTAAGAGTTGAAATTTACCTGAGTTGTTTTCCCTAATTTCTTCAAACTCTTAATTATTCGTTATCTTGACATCATCATTTAGCATCCATTTGTCATCACATCTTCATCACTGGAACTTAAATAACTGAAATACTCAATTAAACCATTAGTTCCACAAAAACATCAACACTTAATTGTTTATCAAAATCTTAGGATCAACATGGTTTAGTGGGTACAAATCTCCGTGGGACTCGGAGGACTGAATTAGCCAAGAGTAGCTTGGTGAACCAGGATATATCCTTGTGTGCTGTTTTGTTTACTTTATTTATATTTTGTTGTTTGGGTATGCACCTAGATTAAATACACTTATCCGCTGCATTATAAAGATAATAGGTGATTTTGGGTAAATCGATTATTTGATTAATTAAGTGTTGAGAAGATAAGAAATTTGATTAAATTTTTATAACTACCCAATTCAGTCCCCTTTTTTGGGTTGCACACTAGGCCAACAGATATATTTAAACAAACCATTCAAATATCGTCTAATCTAAACAAGGACAAAATTTGTGAATGTACTGCTTAGTGTACGGGGAATAGAAACAGAAACAAAGCCTAGGTTAAAAGTTAGTTGGACAGAAAGTAAAACAATGAACCTACTGTGATTAATCATTGCTTGAGGTTTGAGCACAAAATTGATAGAAGTTAGTTGGATTATATAAATTCATAAATAAATATATAAACAAACCATTCAAATATATAAACAAAATTATAGATTCATATATTCATAGCCAAGGTTAAAGATTTCGAAATATGCTTAAAGATTTAGAAACAGAAGTCCAAGGTTAAAGATTTTGAAATATGCTTAAATATTTAGAAATAGAATGAAACATGAATCATAGATTCATAACCAAGATCAGAAAATAGAATTCAAAAACTCTAATGAAACAAAAATTAAAAAACCCTAACGAAACAGAAAACCCAAATTAAAACAAATCACTAATTAAAACAAAATTCTAAAACCCTAATCCATACAGAAATCAAAATCGAAGATGAAAACATAAATTAACGAAATATAAAATTCAATGAACAAAAAGAATAACTCACCGTTTTGGGCATGCAGTCGATTCCATCTCTCATGAGCGTCACCGTCACAGAAAATTGAGTGTTTCGTTTTAGAATTTGCTTTGAATCAAACAAGAAATATACTAGATGAACTTGGAATGAAAAATCTTGATTTATAGCCACAGTGGAACTGGAAGGAGAATCGAAGAAGACGATGGAAGAGAGACTTAAGAGAGAGAAATCAGATAATTGAAGTAACGAAAATAAATCAACGAATGGAATTGAAGGTTTCGGAGTTGGCGATTTGAAAATTGAAGTGTCGTCGATGGAGTTAAAGGCTAGAGTAAATGAAATGAGAAATGAAGGTGCTACTGAGTGAATGAGAAGTGAGAAAAGAGAACCGGTCGTGTACACTGTACGAATTAAAGTAACGAAACCCTAAGGTATAGGTTGTATTCGGTCAGGTCGAGTGAGGTTCAAGTGGGTGAGGTGTATACCCGCTAACCGATCCGATATGTAAGGAAAAAATTGGGTTGCACCTGATCCGACTGCCAAGACACACCAGACCCGATGTTTTCAGGTTCGAGTCGGCCAAACTACTCAGGTGGGTAAGTTTGACTGGATTCATGCACACCCTTACCTAAGACACTCCTTATCACATTTTGTTGACAAAAATACCTTTGCAATGTTTTTTTTTTTTTTTTCTAATTTTGTTTGTTTTTATTTTCAATTTTTTACATGCTATCTTTCTTTCTTGTTTTCAATTTTTTCTTCACTTTTGTTCCCTATTTTTTATTTTATTTATTTTTTTATATAATGTTTATTAAAAAAAATTAAAAGTCAAAAAATGAAAAACAAAAAACATAAATATGACTAATAAACAACTTTAAATTAAAAAAAAAAAAAAAAAAAAAAAAAAAAATTCTTTCTTTAATTAATTTTTTATTTTTCAAATTGTATTTTTTGTTTTATTTTTCATTTATTTTTTATTTTTTATATTTTGTTTTCAAAATTTTTACTTTCTATTCGTTTTTATTTTTCTACAAATACCATACGCAAAAGAAATAAAGAATAAAAGTACAAAAATAAAAAAATAAAAAATGGAAAATAAGAGAGATACATAATGAGTAGAAAATAGAAAATATTTAATAAATAAAAAAAAAATTATGTTGTAAGGGTATCTTTGTCAACAAAATGTGATGAAAGGTGTTTTAGATAAACAAATTAAAAAGATGAAAAATATCTCAAATATTATAATAACACAAGAAATTACTTTAATATTTATTGAAATAACCATCAGATTTAAACTCTCTATTGAAAGTCCCTCCAACTTCCTATGCGACATATTATCTTTTTTTAAGGAGTTCTTCCTAATTAATAGGCCCAAAAGGTTTCCTATTATATCCCATCGATTAGTCTTGCTAACTTTCAGTTCTCAAGCCTTTTTTTTTTTTTTTTTTACACTTTACCCTTACAATTAACTAAAAAAATATTAAATAGGCAAAAAGCAAATGAGCCATTTCAT
The DNA here is from genome assembly GCA_016647705.1 of Eucommia ulmoides. Classification (NCBI taxonomy): domain Eukaryota; kingdom Viridiplantae; phylum Streptophyta; class Magnoliopsida; order Garryales; family Eucommiaceae; genus Eucommia; species Eucommia ulmoides. The sequence continues at coordinate 27,792,664 of CM028341.1, forward strand.
CACTGACACGCCTTGGATTTCGGTCACAAATGATAACACCAATCGAGCGTCGATATTATATTCAGAATGCCGTTCATTTTTTAAAACAACTAATCCTTTTGAAAATGCTTTTGGATAATCTTTATTTTTTTAAACAATTTTAGTAAAAACAAGTTTAAGGGCTTTTATAGGCGTTGATTTTGAACTAATTTACGTGGGCCAAAATTTTATGGAAAACAAATTGGAGTTGCCACCTAACATTGGTTTTTAAATGGTGTGTTAGGTCACCGGATTTAAAAAAAAAAATAAACTTTTTTTAAATGGCCCAAAATTTGACTCAAAATAGTCTTAACAGAATATTCTTTAAGTTCGGAGGTTGAGTATACTCGGGGAAGGTGTTACGTACCTCAAAACACCCATTCGAAAATGGTATACTATGTATAAATATTTCAAATTAAACTAAGTCCAAGTATTGTTTGACTTGGTTGGTTAACATGAACTTTTTTTTCCTTATTTTTTATTTATTATGACGTGTAAATGAGGTAAGGCTAATAAACATATAAATAAACAAATAAAACATGTAAAAGTAAAGCAAGTAGTAAAATACAAAACATGTCCCCTTTTAAACCACCTATTGATTATAGAATAATTGACAAGTTTTGGTCTCCAGGGAGGGGGGAAGGTTTTTCTATTTTCTTTTTTTCGGTTTGTATCCTTTTTTTGTTTTTAGTTTAAGTTATGATGAGAAAACTTATGTATTGAGAAGAATGAAAAAAATTAAAATAAAAGACTTTCCATTTGTTTTTAAAGAAATAATCAAGAAAGTTTTCCTTTATTTGAGAAAATAAAAGAAAAATCAGTCGACCGACGCCTTTGTCAGTCAACCGACCTGACCAGAAGCTCTCCATTCCTTCTGTCAGTCAACCGAACCTCTTGTCAGTCAACCGATCAGCCTTGAACATTTATCTTTTTCCTATTTTTTAAAATATTTTTCGAAAGCAACACTTTTTGAAAATCATTTTAATCATTTGAATTTATCGCTTCTGATTATATCACACATAATCTGATTAAATTCATTAGTGTCGTACGAGCAACTAATTCGAGTTGTATTAAGAGTATATAAAGGATTCAGTTGTTTTACCTAGAAATATAAAAGTACTCTTCTTCAAACATATTCAATTTCCTCATTGCGACCGTCTTGAGCATCTATCAAATATTATCTTGAAGTTCATCATTTTTTTTCTCAATTTCACAATTTGAACTCAAATATGAAATCACTTAATTAAACAAATTAGTTCCACAAAAATATCATCATTTAATTATCCATCAAAACATCTAGGGACAACAGTATATATTTATATTTTTTGAAATACTTTCCTTAAGGAAAACAATCTTTGAAATACTTTCAACTTTCTTACTTATATGTGATCTGGTTTCAAATTAGCTCTGAGTCCCCGTATACCATTAATTCTCTTACTTTCAAACCAACGACCAATTCCATACCCATAATACAGACTTCATATTTAGCAATATTGTTCGAGCTAGTCCTTTGATTGCTTTTGGAGTTATGTACATGATATCGAATTCGGTAAGCAACATCTGCCACTTAGAGAACCTTCTCGTGATGATTTCTCGAATATGTACTTCAGAGGGTCCATCTGGGTAGGTAGGTAGTGACGCATAACATATAGTGGCGCAAACATTGAGCGGTCCAGGTCAAAACGCAATAGGTTCTTTCCAGTAATGCGTCCCTTTCTTTATATAAAGTGAACCTCTTACATTGTGTTTGGTATACGGGATGAGAAAGGATTGAAATGGTCATGGGAATGGTTATCCCATTCCTATGTTTGGTGCATGGGATTAAATTTCATTCTCATTACCAGTGATTCTCTAATCCCACAAAGCATGAGATTAACCAATACCAAAATAAACTTGGCATTAGTTAATCCCAATTACATGGGATTTGGTTTTAATCCTTTATCGTCAAAACAATGCTACCAAATACTAACTAAATATTTTAATTGGAATGAAATTTTATTAAATTAACTATTATACCGTTTAAAAAATTAATTAAATTAATATTTTACCCTTTGATGTCATTCCAATACCACATGTAATCTTTTTTGTCACCAAACATAGGAATGGAAATGACTATTTCATTTCATTACCATACTAATTCCAATCCTATTATCATTCAATTTCATTCCAGTGTACCAAGCGCAGTGTTATTAACATAGTAGATTTCTTGATCTTTCTTCTTTAAGCTATCATGCTGACCCAACATTGTCCCCATGGAAGTCTCTAGGACAGTGAGGTACAATAACAGAGATGCCCTTGCTGGGGAGATACTTGGATAGGAAGATTCTTTAGATAGGCCTTGATTTTGTCAAAGACTACTTGACATTCCTCGTTCAATTTTCCACTTGACTCTTTTCTTAGTAGCTTGAAGATTGGTTCACAGGTCGTTGCTAACTGAGAGATATATCGAGCTATAAAATTTACTCTCCCGAGAAAACAACAAATCTCTTTTTCTATTCTTGGTGTTGACATTTCGATTATGCCTTTGGTCTTAGCAGGGTCAATTTTGATACCCCAATGGTTTACCATAAAGCCCAATAATTTCCCTGATACTACCATGAACTCTCATTTGGTTGGGTTAAACTTTAGCAAAAAATTTCGACGATAGTCGAACATATTCTTCACGTGATCTAGGTGATCTTCATCTTCTCTCGACTTCACAATCATATCACCTACATATACCTCCATTTCTTCACGTTTCATGTCATCGAAGAAAGTTGTCATGGCCCTCTAGTAAGTTTTCCTAACATTCTTAAGTCAAAAGGGTATGGCTTTATAGCAGAATACCCCCACGACGTGATAAATGAGGTTTTATACTTATCCTCTTCGTCGACTAGAATTTGATTATACCCACAAAACCCATCCATGTAAGATGAAATTTTGCACCTAGCAGTATTGTCTAGGATGATATGGACATGGAGTAATGGAAAGTTTTCTTTTGGATTCACTTCGTTGAGACCTCAATAATCCATGCAGACTCATATTTGCATTTTTTCTTGGTTACACGCATTATATTGATCAACAAATCACAATATGTGCAAACTTCAATGAGGTGTGCCTCGAACTGCTTCACAATTTATTCTTTGACTTTTAGGCTACTATCTGGCCTCATGTTCTGTAGCTTTTGCTTGATCGATTTGCTCTATTCTTCAATAGAAAGCTTGTGCATCACAATATCGGTCACCAGTCCTACCATGTCGTCATAGGATTAAGCGAACATATCCTGGTACTCCCTCAATAGGACTAGTAAATCTTCTCTTTCTCGATTACTCAAATATTTCTCGATCTTGGTCTCTTTCGGATTTTTTGGGTCCCCTAAGTTTATCATTTTTTTTTTTTTTTTTTTATCTTGGCTTGAAATTGGTTAATCTTTGAATCGTTCTAAGGCTCTTCAAATATCCTCAGTATTCTTAGGAGTGGGGTCACCTTCTGTTTCAATTTCCATTAACTCCAAATTTACTTCCATATCAAGATTGTACTCTTTAAGTAAGTGATTTTTGTTATTATATGAATTATATACAGATGTAGTTAGGCACCTAAAAAGTAAACGTAAAATCTAATTTTAAATATAATATTTCTTTAAAATGACCTACTTTGTTACATAAAATTAAATTACAAAAAACCAAAGGCCTAAGGAGAGGATAGTCTTGACCGTCTGGTGGCTAGTTATATGGGATATAAGGTTATAATTCCCAAATTACCAAAACTTCACAAGCACTGGGATCGGGGCAAGCTTCTCGGTTGCTCAGATTTTATGCAGATTCTATTTTTTTGATGATCTTTTATTCACTTTCATCCTTTTCCTGGATCCCATACACTAAACCTTCCTGGGTCAGTGTTGGCAAGCTAATATCAGCATATCTTGAGATCAACTCAAATTCAGGCTTCTTTTTCTTTTTCTCTTTATTGGATCAAACTACACTAGTGGCAAATAGAAATGTGGCCCTAATGTGAGGGGAACACCCTTAGTACTTCTTCCTTACAGAATTGGTGGCTATACTTCCCTTTTTCTATTCGGAGTATAACTTAACCCATGGGTATCTCGCTTCCCTTTAGCTTTAAATGAGACTTGCATTCTTGATATGTTCTTTCCAAGGCCTTTTTTTAGGTTGAAGTCCATGACTTTTAGGTGGATTACTATCCTTGTTGTGGCAGCTGATAGCCCAGGTACGATGGTGAATTTCCCTTGCGAACATATGTGGAGTTAGCGATGTTAAAAGCCTAGAATGAGGTTGCTTTCTTGGTTTGTTCTAATACAACTATCGGGGCGACTAAGGATCGGTAGATGGCATGATCATCCTTGGCATAGATGGTTATGATATTGTCTTTAAAGATGAACTTTATATTTTGATGCAGTGATGACAACATTGCTTTAGCCAAGTGGATCCAAGGTTGACCGAGGAGTGGGTTGTAGGCTTCTGGTATGTCTAGCACATGTAGGTCTACTTGGAATGTGACCCAACCTATGGTAATTGGCAGTGTAGGTTTTCCTTTTAATTCTCGTTTCTCATCGTCAAAGGCTTGAATGGTGATAGTAGTATCTCAGATTCAGCTTTCATCAATTCCCACTTTCTTAAGCGTTCTTAGAAGATATATATTCAATGCTCATCTATTATCTTTGAGTAACCAAGATAGGATGAAGTCTTTATACTACATAGATATGTTGAGAAGTTTAATGTACCCAGTCCCATCAAAGGCTATTTCGTCATCGGTAAACATCACGAGGTTTGTGTTGAGGATATTCTCTATTATGTTAGTCTAGTGAACTTTTAATATGGAGCTCAGTACATGTGCTGCATTGAGGACTTTCATAAGTGCATTTCGATGAAACTCCGAAGACATTGGCAGTGATAGCATCGAGATTTGCGCGGGTCCTTTGCTTAATTTTTTAACGATCAGGTATTCAGTATTCTTTACAGCCTTTAGGAAATCTTGTACCTCTTGCTAGGTAATTGATTTCTTAGGGACCTTATTGGGTTCTTTGTCATGTACCTTTAAAAGATTTGGTATGGCGAAGACCCTTTCGTTCTAAGTAATTCCTTCGACTTTTCCTACTTGACATTTTGTCTTTGCTAACGTATTGATTTTTGTGGTGGTGGAGTAATTCCAGGGCACCTCTTTCAAATTTTGCACTGGCTCTTACTTTGGTGTTTCAAATACTAGTATCATTTCAGGTTTGATGGTTATCGCCTTTTGGAAAGCCTAGGGTTATATCATGAAGATAGAGGTTTTTGAACTCCACACTTTCTTAGAGTCTATTTTCATGAACCCGCAATCAACTAAATTGACCCCATAGTCCTCTTCCATCCCGATGTTTTGTCTTTTACTTAGGTTGTCGAAGTTGGCTCCGACTGTGTAGCAGTATTAATCTACCATAACTAACTAGGAGTTCTTTCTAGGGCCCACCTTGGTCCGTGCGTTTGGTCAGCTGGTGCTAGTTGGTTGACATCTACTCTCTTTTTGAATGCTTTCTTTGGTGGAAGTGACAACGAATTGCTAGGATTTGTTTCCTTGGTTTTGGGTGGATGGAATATATCCAATACTTTGCCTAACATGTCGACTATCTTTGTTGACACTTCCTCTTAAAGTGCTTTTCTCTTACCAGATGCAGTCTAACTCTTACTAATGCTAAGATTTCTTTTTCTCTTCTTCAACCTCCTCCATATCCACATCAATTATTGGTTTCTTTCCTTTGTCATCTTATTGCTTTGGTATTTCTTCTTCGAAGTCACTTCTCTAGCTGGTACGAGTGATTGAACTTTTATTTCATGCCCAATAAAGAAGTGAAAGGTCTACCCAATACGCTTTCGAGTAATTAGTGAATTCGACCCATACTGTTTCAAGCGGTTTTAGATCGATTCTCCATATTTTTGCATTTTTCCTAGGATCATTTTTACAGTCTTGTCCAATCATATTGAAAGTCGGGGTTTAGTCTTCATGTTTTGGTAGTAGGTTTTGTTGATAATTTGGTTGAGCCACTTCTCTGTCTTTCAGGAAAAATATTTCCTAGGCTTTAATAAGGTCCTCTATCAAATGTTTTAAGTTGTAGCAGTTATCAGTATAAAGACCAGTTGTCGCAGAGTGATATGCTTACAATTGGTTGGGATTAAAGCTGGGACTTTGCAGATTTTGGCGATTTGGTGGGATTACCACAAGCATTTATTTTAGACACACTCCTCAAAAATTCGAGAAAGAGGTACTTGCAAAGGAGTTAACTTCCTTGGTTCTTTGAGTGAGCGACTAGGTCCGAGGTACTGGCGATTTTGATTGGAGTTGAAAGAAACTTGGGCGAGTGACGATGAAGCTTATAGGGCTTGCGGGAAGGATAAGGGTTATTGATAGGTGGAATTTGTCTATATATTTCCAAGCCGGTTTTGGTAGTTTTCGAGTGTTATTATAGTGTTTTAATATGTGTTAATACGTTTTTATTTGTTTTGTTATAAATTAGGTGTTTGGGATGAAAAATGATGAAAATAGTCCATAAACGAGCAAATTGATGGAACATCGGTGGAAGAACGGTGGAAAAACAAGCAAGAGGGCCAAACAAGCTAAATAGAGCACTGCAGCCTCACCGCTATAGCGGTGAAAATGTAGAAAATATTCTACCTATCCATCGCTACAATTGTGGATCTCATTGTTGCAGTGGTGAAAGGGCAAAAGCCCACTGACTTTCCACAACTGCAGCGATCAATCTCACCACGACAGTAGTGAGCCTGCTGATATCCCTACTGCTGTAGCGATGCTTCCCACCGCTGTAGCGGGAAAGCCCCTACTGTGAAGTATTTTTTTAGATATTTTGTTAGATATTTTGGCCTCAACTCCCTTTTCTTTCATTCTCAACCATTTTGAGAAGACAAGTCGGAACATTTTGGGATATTTGGGGAGCAAAAAATCAAGAACCAAAGAGGAGAACATCATTCAGAAGAAGAGGAAACGATTTCGGAATGGTTTTTGCGGAAGTGGAACACTCTACTCCTTAAGATTTTTTATTCTATCTTTGTTTCCTTTTTTGTTCTTAAGTTTTGTATATTAAATGATGATGTTATTCTCTTATTTAAATGAATATTTGGTTAAGATCATGAGTAGCTAAATATCTATTGTCTAGGAATTGATATAGTTTATGAAAACATTGTTTGAGTAAATCGTGTTTTGTTAACGGTTGTTCTTGCCTATTCGATTGTGTTTACTGTTTTATCACTTCATTTATATGCTTGTTAAGATATATTGAGAAATCAGGGTTTCACACTTGGGAGAGGTAACCCCGGATTCGAACTAGGGTTTAAACACAACGCGACGATCTAATGACTCGGAAGAGTATTAGAAAGTGTGCAATCCGTGAGGTTGGGACGAGACTCATGTGATTAGTGTTGTTAAATGATTGATGGGGATGTCGGCATTGACGCGAAGTCGCATATTTATTCACTTTACATTCGGGAGAGATAGTGAGTGAGTTTTCGATACCTAGATTGTCGGATAGTTTGAATACTATTAATGTAAACTAAATTGGATCAAACACGTATAAGTAAACAAAGTTAATCCCTAGATAATCTATTCCCATATAATATATTTAGTATTATAGTTTAATTAATTGTTAATTTAGTATAGTATATACTAAAAATTAAAACCCAATTTTTATCGCCTAAGTCCGGTTATGATAATCGTGGTACTTAGCGACAATTTAATCAAATCCCTGTGGATACGACAACCCTACTCTTTCTATTATACTAAAACTTGACCCGTACACTTGCAGTGAAAGTAGCAACGTAATATTCCGTTACCAGTTATAAATTGGGGCTTGAAAATAGAGCAAACTGAGGTGGTCCTTGGTTTAGTGAGGCTTCCATGTGTGAAAAAAATGGTCCCTACGGTTTATGTCGTTGTGGTTTCGATTTTGGGCTGAAGAACAACAAAACGAAAACGAAATCGAAACCCTAAACGAACGAAACCGAACAAATCCATATACGAAACACTAAAACGAACAAATCCATATACGAAACCCTAAAATGATGAACAAATCTGTTAACCAACGGAAACGAAAATGAATGATTTTGGGAAAGAAAATTACCTGAACGATTTGAAGGCTAAACCTGTGACGACGGACAACGATCTGTGACAGGTCTGCCATGGTGGACGTTATGGTCTCCGACATATTGGAGGATGGCCAAAGATCTATAACGGTGGAACATGGACAACGATTTACGATTCGGCAACGATCTGGACTTTGGCGTGAAGACGAACGATCTGTGACGACGAACGAACGATAGATTAGGGTTGCAAATCTTGCTATTAGGGTTGCGATGGTTCGATTAAGGTTGCGATGGTGCAGAAAATATTGCGATTTAGGGTTGTGATTAGGGGAGAACAGAGAAGGCGATCAATTTCGAATGATTTGAAGAGCAGAGAAAGCGGTCTATTTACGATCGATTTGGATCGCTCCTCGAGAGAATGAGGCAAGAGGCAACGGCAAAATGGTGAGGAATGAATCAATAGGGTTTTTTTTATTGTATATGTATATATAAATACAAAACAACATCATTTTGAAACCTACGGTTCGGCACGGTTTAAATTGCGGTTCACGAAATATAAAATCGCTCCCTGAACTGGAATTGCAGTTTTCGGTGTCAAAAAAATTGAGCTGGTCAGTGTTTTTGGATTGGATTTTTTTTTTTGGCTTTTTTTCCTTGGTTTGGTTCGATTTTTTGGTTCGTCGGGTTTTTCAAACACCCCTACTATTGATGACTGTATTACAGTCGAATGCTCTGGGGTTTTCTTTGATTGTGAACAACCACTACTACCTCAAGATCCTGGTTTCAATTTCTTAGTTTCATTATTAGCAGTTTTTTTATCCTTCCGATTCTGAAACCTTCTTGTACATACTCTCCTCAGAGTATTTTGTCTAAGAATAATCCATTTAGGGTGTTGAGAAGGGGCCTAATAGTATGGATGCGGTTGTGCCTGGATATTTAGACTATTTTTGTTTCTTTTATGGGTGGTACTATTTGTGCATCTCTATTCTTCCAACGGAGGGGAAATTCTCAGAAGCTCTTGCCACTCTTTCTTGCTAAGGTTTGGAGTGATATTTTGTCAGGAAATATTTACTGGTTGTACTTGTACTAGTCACAAAACACCTTGACTCTTGTTCTATAGTTCCATACCATGGGGCGGTTAATCCTTCCAATGATTGTTGGAAGAGTCGGACAACTAGTGTTTTCTTGTGGATAACAGTACCCATCTCATTTTGTACCTTGGGATATGCCAATCAGCGCATCCTAATCCGTCATACCTTGTGAGATTCAGCACTGTGAAGTTGTCCTGAAACTTTACTTGGGGTATTGACGATAACCCAATGTATCAAGCGTTAGCCGCCGACTCTTTTTTCTTCACCGCTTTAGTTTCTTCTCCATTTTTTGTAGTTTTTCGATCAGTAACAAAGTCTTTTCGAATTACTCTTTCACTTCTTTCTTGATATGCTCGGCTACTTCCGAGATGACAGACCTCATCTTTCAATTGTTGAGCTTAGGTTCGAATTCGGATTGACTACTGCCAGGGCTACTTGCGGTCCTACTGCTGGATGAGATGCATGGAGTAATAATTCACCAATCACCAGGCTAGGGCATCTAGAACTAGAGGGTTTATGTAATATTATTGGTTCGACCGAATCCGGTGTTTGGATGGATCCTACCGGGTTTTGTTGAGACTGTCGAAGCTACTATAACAATTCGATTATCTGGATAACAACCCATTTGAACGAAACCATATCCTTCTTAAGTTGCATTATCTCAGTGGGTCTGCGCTATCCTTCCTCGATGTCTTTATTAGGATAGGCTAACGTGCTTGGGCACGAATGAGAATCGAGGAACAGGAGACTAGAGTCTTTCAGCAGGGGAGTAATTTTCCTCATAATGAAAAAATTGTGTTAGTATCACAGATTTTAAAAGGTGTTTGAATTTGATCATGACTTAGGTAATACAAGATTTTCATTCTCGTAAGTATTAACAGATTACAACTATATCGAAAAATTTTCATGACTTCCCCAACAAAAGAGAGTATTTCAAAATTACGGACTCAATGACATTTCGTCTTAGAACAAAATAAAAATCACGTTTCATCTTTTTTCCACTATTAACTTCATACTAGGTAACAATGTCTTGGATTAGTACAACATGATATTTCTTGGTCCGTCAAAGTGCAGTATAAACAAAGTAGGGATTTCCATTTACTCCCTATGGCCTATTAGTAGTCATATTTTGGAAAACATTTTTGACCTTGAACAAGCTTACGAAGAATGTGGGAGAAAATAGAAATTCCTATGTTGGCTATTCCGTTTTTTATTGGTCCTAGGGATTTTCTTTGGTCTGATTCCAAGGCATAAGCAAGTAAACAAATTTATTTTTAAAAACTGATCTCTTTCTATATATCTTAATAGTGTCCGATGAAGGATTTGGGTAGCACTATATCCTAGGATCACTATATGGGGCACACATCTTTTTACTAACGTACCCTAGAAAGCCTCGGTTCCTAGATCTTCAAACTTCCTGCATCCCGAGGGAACATCCATGGTTGGTTGGTGATCCGAGCGATGTGAGTTTTGGTACTAGTCTCAACAGATGAACCACGTAACCTAAAACCTACTATCGACCTCTTTCTAATCCTACAGGATTTTTCGTTGGGGTTGGGCAATGCAACAATGCTCAGCACTCGTGCCTCGGAAAGAGTTACAATTGAGATGCAATGTAAAGAATGCAATAAATAAATACAAAAAATATATATAGATAGAAACATATACACAAAGTAAAAGCAGAAATAAACACACTCAAACACCCTTACATGCACATTTATTATCAGCTATCAAAAGAAACAAAATTTAAAGGGAAACAAACATGTATTTTTTTTTAGCAAAGAAGAAATATAATTTAGAAATTGGAAAAAAAAAAATCTTGGACTTGATTTTAATTTAAGATTTATTTCAACAAATTAGGCCTGACCCTCTAAATGTCCCCTGTAAAATCGCCAGCTAACGCACCCTAAAAAAAGAAGAATCGAGGCTTAGACGCGCTTACTTATCTCGAGGGGTCTGTTTTTTTCCATTCATTTTTTAAAGAACACTTATCTTTTTTGAAATGCTTTTGGATAACCTTTATTTTTTAAAATCCTTTATTTTTTTTTCAAGGGGATTTTCTAGGCCTTGATTTTAAAAACAGTTCTTTGAGCCAATTTTATTGAAAAATAAATAAAATAAATCGCCACCTAACATTGGTTAAATGGTGTGCTAGGGCACCATATTTTTTGAAAAATTATTTTTCATCTTTTGAAATGGCTCAAATATTGACTTGAAAATTTTTAGGTCTTAACCAAAAAAATTTTAAGGTTTGGGGATTGGTATACTCGGGGAAGGTGTTAGGTATCCCAAGACACTCATCTGAAGATGTTTCTTTTATCTAAATAAATATTTTGAATTAAAAAAACAAGCCCAAGAGATTTTTTTTTTTTTTTTTTTTTTTTATTATTATTATTATTAACATAAAATTTTCCCTATTCATTTTTATTTTTAAAAGAAAACTTAAAACACGAAAATAAAATAAAAGAAAAATGTCCCCATTTTAGACTGCCTATTAATTATGAATGAAATTGATAAATTTGGCCTCGAGAGGGATTTCATTTTATTTTTTGTTTTCTTAGTTCAGATTTTGTTGGCAAAAACTGAAATATTAAACGTATGCAAAATTCCTTTGTTGAAGTAAAAAAAATAAAAAGTCAAAATATTTTTTTTTGGGATCACTTATTAAAACGAAACCCATTTTCCTTTTCAGAAAGATTCTTATTATCAAGAAGTCTTTTATTTTAAAATTTATTATTATAAATAATTTTTTTTGAAGTTTTTATTGTTTAACCCTTATTTAAGAGTTACTTTAGTAGAATTTTTTTTAAACAGTTACGTTGTTATTTAATCTTTTTTAAAAAAATATTAATTTATAGTTTTTAATAATTAAAAAGAAATTATAGAAAGACATTTATGCCCTCTATATATAATGAACAAAGCAATAATAGAGATCTGATGAAAAAACCCTAATCTAATTTTTTTTTTCCAGTCGTCTATCATTCTCTCTCTCTCTTTCTCTCGCCATCTTCAAATATGGAGGTCTGATCTAATCTAGGGAAAACGACAAAGAAGTTCTCGCGATGGAGGTAGCCATAGACGGCGACGGTGACGAGCGGCAACCAGTTGACCCTCTCTCTTTCTCTCTCTCTAACATCTCTCTTAGCTAAAACGAACCTCTCTCTATCTCTTCTTTCTCAGCCGCAACAGAGGAGCAACAGCCCCTCTCGCCATCGTCTCCATAGTTGTCATCGTTGTCGCGCTAGTTCTTGAAGCCCCCTACCATTACGCATCGTTCGTCTTCGCTGTCCAAATCTGCGTCAGGTAACCGTGGAGAGAGAGAGATATAGCAGCGGCGACGGCAATGACAAAGGCGATTGTAGACGCAATCGGCAACGAAAGGCCAACATAGTCCGTCCAAAATTCAGATCTGGAATTTCCATTCCAGATCCAAAAATAAAACTCCATTTCAAATCTGGAATTTCACATCCAGATCTGAAAATGATATGCTTTTGTATACATATTTATGTCATGCAACTTTCACCACTATAAGCTTCAAAATTAGTTGCGGAATTAACCTATTTTGTTGTGGCTTCCTTTTTGATTTACTCCTTGATTTTCGTTATACTAGTTTCCATCTTTTTGGGTGCTATGATTTTGGTTGGTGGTGGTCTTGGTTCACTCGGCTTCGACTTTGCAGTAGTGATGGTTGGTGCTACGGCGACATTTTTGGCGGTTTCGAATCTGGAAATCTAGATTTCTAGATCTGAAAATTATCGTTCACCACCGTATTTATTGTTCTCCATACTCACCATTTGCCATGTTGACCATTTGAGTGAACATTAGAAAAAGATGTTCACGCATGTGTGAACACACAATTTATGTGAATATTCAAGTACCATTAAGTAATTAAATATTTATAGGTTAACGTAAAAATGACGAAATACGTGAATGTTGTAGAATATGAACCATGAACATTGACGCAAATGTGTAAACTATTTTTGTTGATAGGAATATTGAGTGAACGTTGAGTGAATTTATTTATTTTTTAAATTTTTGAGCGAAAATTGATTTTGAATGAACTGAAATTGTGCTCTGAATATATTAAGTGAACATTCGCACAAAATAATAGAGTGAAAATCAAGCGAATATGGAATTGAATGAATTGAAAATATCGTTTTGAAATATTGAATGAATATTCACGTAATTATCAGAATGATATATTTCGTAAATAAGAACAAACAAGGAGGGTATTTGTTGGGGACTTTTTTTTATAGTTTATCTGAGGACTAAAAACTTAAAGTTTAAAATCAAAGGTTTATTTTCTAGTGTTTGCATCTATAAAGGACCAAATAATTAATTACACTTTTTTTTTTTGGGGGGGGGGGGGGGAAGTTAAGAAACATTTTTTAATTTCCTTATTAGAAATGAATATCTTTAAAGTAAAAACAATATTTTTGAATTTTTTTTAATCAAGGAGTCCATTTGGAAAGTAAGATATTTTGAAGATTTCTATTATCAAGAGATCACAGGGAAAATAAAACAAGACGGTTGAGGGAAAGATCTTACTATAAGAAATTTTGGAATTTAAAGTTAAAGTCATTTTTGGGGATTCTTATTATCAAGAGATTCCCAAGAAAGTAAGAAACAAGCCTTTTTTGGGAGAGAAATCTTATTATAAAATTAATTTTATTTGATTAACAATCTTGAAAATTTTTATTATAAAAAGATTCCATTCTTTAAAGTAAAAAAAATCATTTTAAGGATTCTTGTTATAAAGAAGTCCTAAAGAAGTTCAAACATTTTAGAAAGACTTGTTATAAAGAAATTTTATTTTTAAGTGAAAACAAATTTTTGAGGACTCTTATTATCAAGTTGTCCTTGAAAAAAGTAAAAACTTTTTTTAGCTAAAAAAATAAATAAATAAATAAAATAAAATCTATTTTTTAAAGTTAAAAAAAAAAAAAAAAAAAGGCTTGTTAAATATTTTGTTAGGGCTCTTATTAATCAAGACATCCTTGGAAAGTAAAAGAGCATTTTAAAAGAAAAACTTATTAAAGAGATTTCTATTTTTAAAGTAAAACAAGTTTTTAAGGGCTTTTATTATAAAGATGACCCTTTTATAAAATAAAATATCTTGAAAAAAATTAATAAAGGGATTTTCATTTCTTAAAGTAAGACACATTTGTAGGACATCTTGTTATAAAGAAATCATTTCTTATAAAATATATTATCTTGGAAGAAACTTATTATAAAGTGACTTTCTTTTTCGAAGTAAAACATAAATCCTTTTTTTTTTTTTTTAAAGGACTCTTATTATAAAGATGTCCAAGGAAAAATAAAACGATTTTTTGATGGAAATAAAATGCAATATTTTTTGCTAATTTAACCTTAACTAAGAAAACTTCTTCGGGATAGTGCCTCTCTCAACCTTCCATTTAAAGTTTCGCCCATATTTGAAAAACCTAAAAATGGGGTATGGGAGACTCTCGTCTTCCAACTTTTAGTTAAAACAATTTTTTGGTTTATTTTTTTCTTTCTTTCATTTTTATTGTGGACAGAAAGTAAATACAACACGAAAATAACAGTGCAGGAAATTTAAAATGCAAAAAGGCGCAGAACAAAAAATAAAGTACAGTAAATGACAAAAATATAAAAAGCAGAAAGGTGTAGAGCAAAAAAAATAAATGATAGAAATTTAAAAGTGCAGAAAGGCGCAGAACAGTAAAGTAAATGACTAAAATTTAAAGTGCAAGAAAATAAATAACTGAAAAATAAATGCAGAAAAGCAAATTGTTTTTAAAGTGTTCTTTTGAAAATGTCTTCTTTTGTTTTATTTGTTTTTAAGGTTCTCATTTAAAATGGAAAAATAAGAACAATGAAAGTGTTTGAGGGCGTTTTAGGGAAGACTTAACTTGCTTAGGGATGAAGTTTTTTCCCTTTTGTTCCTTCTTCTTCTTTCCTCATTCTTCTTTCGTTTTTTTTTTTTCTTCTTTTCTTCTTTCTTTTCTTCTTCTTCCTTTTTTCTTTTCTTATTAGTTTTTTTTATCTCTTTTTGAAGAGTTTTTTGGGAGTTTTATGGGGAGTAAGGATGGGCCAAGAGAGAGTTTGGGAGTGAGAGAGATAATGTAGGTCTTGTAGGTGTTTGGGGTGCAAGAGGACCCACTATTTATAATCATCCAAGGATGCGCACTCGTGAGTGTGCAAGCCTAGCAGAAAGTATGTCAGATATCCCTTGATGGGGGTTACTCCTCTATTTCGTGAATTTTACTCTTTAACCTCATATTTTTGGTAATGCATGTTTAACCTTTAAAACCCACTATCCTAAGTCATTCCATTAATGAAAATGACCTAGGGGTACTCATAAATGACTATCTCAACTCTTGAAGAGGTATGCCAAGCTCCGTCTTATTCTCAGGAGGTGCACACACAGTAAATTTAGTGTTTTGGACACCCTTATTAATAAAATACAATTTTTTTTGTTCCCTTTTATTCCTTCTTCTTCTTTCCTCATTTTCTTTCTTTTTTTTCTTCTTTTCTTATATATTTCCTTCTTCTTTTTCATTTTTATTTTCTTATTTGTTTTTTTGATATCTTTGTGAAGAGTTTTTTGGGAGTTTTGTGGAGAGTAAGGTGGGCCAAGAGAGAGTTTAGGAGTGAGAGAGAGAGAGAGAATATAGGTATTGTATGTGTTTGGGGAGGCAAGAGACGCTATTTATAATCATTCAAGGCTGCACACTCGTGAGTGTGCAATCTTGGGAGAATGTAGGTCAAATATCCTTTGATGAGGGCTACCCCTCTATTTCGTGAATTTTACTCTTTAGCCCCCTATTTTTGGTAATGCGTGTTTAACCTTTACCATCCTAATTCATTCCATTAATGAAAATGACTTAGGGACACTCATAAATGACTATATTAACTCTCGAAAAGGTATCCCAAGCTTTGTCTTATTCCCAGGAGATGCATGGGCAGTAAATTTGGCACCCTTATCAATAAAATACAATTTTTTTCCATGAAATTGAATATAAAATTAAGAAATTAAAACATAAAACATATAATTGGAATGTTCAATTTTGAAAAATAAAATGAAATTGCCCGGCAATTCGACGAAATTGGCAAAAAATGTAATTTTTGGGGTCAAAATAAAAAGTATACGCAAAAAGCCAAATTTCTTGAAATTAATGGGTGGAAACCGGAATTAAATTTTTTTTAAAGTTACATCCATTTGAAAATCAATTTCAATTTAATTAATTTGGTCCAAAATATTTTTTAAAAAATTTCAATTTTGACTTCAAAACTTTTATCATTGCCGGAATTCATCAGGAATTACCATTTTTTTTCCCCTAAATTGAAACATTATGAAAAACTTTAACATAGAATGTAAGAATGAAATTCGTCCCTTTAAACATCAATTTAAAAATTTTTGAAATCACACTTTAGACTTGGAACTTTTAAAATGCAAAAAGTGGGTAAGACAAAATGTGATGTCTACAGAAAATGTGTCCACCCCTTTAAATAGTTGTTTAATTATAAACCACCATTTTTAGCGTTAAAGAGGGCAATTTTTTAATCATCATTAATATCTATATCGGGACTGCTACCATTTATTGTCGTGTTTCCTTGTTCAGTCAATAAGTATTGGAGTATAAAAAAGGAGTATTGACCTTATCTTTCATTAAAACAAAGTTTATTTTACCCCCAAGCCACTTGATCTTCTTGAGCCATCATCACGATCATCTTGGATTGAATCCCGGTCTTGATTCATCTTTCTTCTCTACTTTTCTTGATCTTTTTATCTTTCAATCTTCTTGTTTTTCATGGTCAACATGGTATTGTTTTGCATATCTTCTTAACATGTTCTTAATCACTTAAAACACACATGTTAAAAACAAAAACCACAAATATATAATTATCATCAAAATCTCATTTTAAGGGATTTAAGCCCTTAGGGTCAACAATGTATATAATATAAATAAATAAAATATATTGTCGTATCTTAGTCGTACCTATATCCTAATTTTTTAAAATTTATCATATTCCTGTATCATATATGTGTTGGACACGACACGTGTGTCTATGTTCGGGCTTCCTAGCCCTATTCATCTTTCTTCACATGGGCAATTCCAAAAGTGATTTTTTTTTTTTTTTTTTTTTTTTTTTTTTTGTTTATACCTATGATGCCTTGATTACCCACCAATCAGGCAGGCAAGCTTATGGTTCGACATGCACATGATGTTTTTAGACAACTTAGTGCACACACACGTAACACAGTAACAAGAAATATATGGTATAGGCACACATATAGGCATACAAGTTCCAACCAAAGCCAAATCTTATTTTATAACTCAATGAGTCAAAATCCTGGCTAGGTTGTTAGAATAGACCCTTTGTTAAACCTTGACTTTCAATCATGAAATTAAAGAGAGAATATGGCAGTGAAACCCCAACTTCTAGGGGTAGACCACAAACACTTGTCTAGACAAACAAACCGACTTATGGAAATTACCCTGCCTTATCTATAGAGACACAATTAATTACCCCAATATGCTTGGCACGTGCATTAATATTTCTCACACTTAATTTTTTTGTGCATATTAACAAGGTAGTAGTAACACCAAGTCACATTGTGCCTATCCATGTTCCATCCTTGTTATGCCGTGCATACCAACAACTTGTTATGCCTCTTACATGAGTGTGATCAGATTGTTTCGTTGTGCCCACGTTCTGCCCTCTTTATCCTTGCCTTATACCTTGAGATTTCTTAGTTTCATATTGCACTCATGAAACTCTTATCCTAGAATTGCGCTTAAGATTGCCTTGAACCTTGCTCCAATGTTGCCCAATGCCTGCCAACACTACCCAACAAAGTTTTTGACAGAGATGCATGTCGATGGTTGTTACCTTCCCTTCGTTTCAAGGTCTTCACCCTAATTTTATGCCTTACCCATTAACACTAATATAACAACCCGATTTTCCAGGGCCGCCACACAGTGTCTCTATAGAGGATTCTACCACAAATGTTTCGCCATTTATAAATAAATTAATATTACTAACAATTCAGCCTTGATAGAATTTTGTTTTCTAATTATAATAATTAGAACAGTTTAGCAAACACAACAATATAATGCACTAATTAATAATATAGTTTGGGACGTGGTAAATCATTAGTATTACTCCAAGTTCTTACTACAAAATAATAATATACTTAGTAGATCATGTGTTTATATATGCTCATGTACACATATATATATATATACATAACTAAAAAATATACAAAAATAAATCAAATCTAAAATCATTTATAATTATCAAATTCCTCGATTTAGTTCTATAATGGTGAATAATAAATACAATTTGAGCAAAAATTCGAATTGAATGTTTGTCGCCGTTTCGTTCTCATCGGTCTTGCAATTAAACTTATGGGGTTGTGAGCCAACGCTTAGTAGAATTTCAACCCTTCTAATACGTGTATTTAATTAATACAACAAATAAAATACATTGGCATGGTTTCCATATAATTTTCACATAATCATAATTATTTCATAAAATTTAACAGTTAAAATTCAACAACAATAATAACATAAATCACACAATAAAAAAATTAAATATATATATTAAAAGAGTTGAAAATTTTACCTGAAATTCGAAGACGAAATCCGGATCGAAATATTAATCTCACTCAAAAATAACGTTTTGCCAGGTTTAATATTATAATTCGTTATATATATATATATTGCTTTCATGCTGAATATGATCATCATCCTTTTTCCTTCACTGTTTCGGCCACCTCCAAAAACACTTCCCATTTTCCTCTCATTCCCTATGCAATCATGTTTTTTTTTTTTCCTTGTTTTTCTTGGTTTTCTTCCCAAAGACCCCATGTGCCCATTGTTTAAACAATACGTATATATGTGTTTTACATATATGAATATCATGTATTTAAAGTGTGATTGGAAATGGATGGCTTCTTTGGGAAGCCATCTATTTCCACCATGTTTGTTTTTTCATTTCATTAATTATCCCTATGAAATAAAGAAAATATTAATTATACCCTAAATTTTTTTTAAAATATATTTTAAATAGCACATTAATCTCAAAACTGCTAAAATCAATTTAAAATAAACATTTAACTACCAAAAATTATAAAATATTATTTATACCATAAATTCACAAAATAATTCCAAAAATATTAAATTTTTATAAAATAATATTTTCAAAAATACATATTTTCGGGTTATTGCAACTAATCCTAGCGTTGCACCTAGGTTCACCTTGAGCCTTACTTCAATTACACCTAATGCCTATCAACATTTTCAGACGACGCCCTAGTATATCAGCTCGCTCTGTACCTCGGTTGCCTCCCTTAATCAAGATTCTTAGGTAAGCGTACCTCAAGGATTCCCATTACGTTTAGTGATTGCTTACACATTGCATTTTCAATCATGGGATTCCTTAGCTTGTCAAGGTTCAATGCCACTGTCGAGGATTTTGGTGTGGAGAAGTCCCCTTAATATTCCAAGTGGAAGTAATACATCGTTTCACTTGAGGAATCATAATGAGGTTCAATGGCACGGTCAATTAAAGTAACATATGCAAAATATCTCAACTGGAAGTAGTACACCAACTTGTACTTAAGGAACCATAACGATGTTGGGAATCAATTCCAACATATTTTACTTAGTCGTAAACCAACTTCATCCTAAGTTGCTGCAACTTAGCACCATCATGTCGATGTATGCTAACTACTTGTTCTCGTCCAACACTTGCTCCCATTTGAGGCAATCTTCGTACATTTTGTTAGCTGCCTTGGTATATGTTGCAAGTACCAAACCCGATTAGATAATGCACCGGTCAGTGTCAATCTCGATATTAGGCTAATAGTAGAATTATCGATATACTAAATTAGGACTCTTTTAAATGTATTTTCATTAAGAGTTTAGTTTGATTTGAAAGAAATTGATAGATGAGATTAGATTATAAAACTTTTTTTGAAAAAAAAAATTGTCAAAAATTTCACACCCCCAAATCCATGACTGTCAAATAAAATTATATTTTATACCCTTTGAGTTTTATATTTGTATTAATTGGCCATTTTGTTTATTTTTACTATCTTTTTACACGGTTTTTGTACATTGCATCCCTGAAGTTTCGGAGAAAATCCACTTTAACCCTTGTACTTTCAATTTGAACACATTAAACCCTGAAATATCCAAATCGTGTTAAGTTAGTCCAAATTATTAACACCGTCATTGTTTTTTATGAAAATCACCCACGTGTCAAGCACGAAAATCATCCACGTAAATGATTTCCATAAAAAAAAATTATGTGGTTAACGATTTGAACTCATTTGATATGATTTAGATATTTCAGGATTTCAAGTGTTTAAATTGAAAGTATAGGGACTAAAATGAGATTTTTCTAAAACTTTAGAATTACAAATTGCAAAACTCTCTATTTGTAAATTTAAAAATCAATATAGTGTTTTTATGTATGGGAAATTTCTAGAGATGTCACTAATTCGGTTTTAGTCCGGTTTTATATAAAACCAAAACCAAAATCACTAAAAATATATCAAACCAAAACCAAAACCGTCGATTTTGTTTTAAAACCAAACCATTTAAATTTACACAAAACCAAAACCAAAACCAAAACCATGAACCGCGAAAGCATTTAATAATTTTCAATTTTATAAAAAAAAAAAAAAACACCAAAACCACATATCGTTGTTTTGTACATATATACAAAAACATAGCTAAAACATCAAACATAAAATATTAATTGATTTTATTATATTTGTTAGATCACTATTAATTGATCTTTAATTTCAATTTTAATCTCTTTTTTTTTTTTTATTATTATTATTATTATTAGGACACAATTAATTGACCTATAATTAAATTATTCAATTACAATAAGACACAAAATTGTGTCCTAATATAATTTTTGTTTTTAGGGCACTATTTGTTGTCCCTTTATGTTATATATAGAATATTATTATTTTTTTCACTAATTTAATTTTATCGGGACACTACTTTTTGCCCTTTAAACATTTGATTATATATTAGTTGTTAATAAAATAATAAGAAAATCAATGTCAAAAATATCAAATTTATTTTTATGCGACACTTTTAATTTTGTGCCTTGAAAAACACCTTTATGGGGCACATTACATGTAGTGTCCTAATAAAAGTGTCTTAACAGACAATTTTTGTTATAGTGAGATGGACTAAAAATGTAAATAAATTAATATATACATATATATTAAGGTTAAAATGTAAATATATTTAAAAAATAAGGGTATATATGTATTAAAAAAAAATTCAAATATCGATTTCACGGTTTCGCAGTTTGGTTCGTGGTTCGGTTTCATGGTTAGGTTTCACAGTTCGGTTTCACAGTTTCTATCCCAAAATCAAAACCAAAACCAAAATTGCTTCGGTTACTAATTTCAAACCCAAAACCGCAACCAAACCATTTAGTTAGTTTTAAAACCGGACCATTCGGTTCGGTTTCATTTGGTTACCCATCGATTCGGTTTTTTGTGGCATCCTTAGAAATTTTAGTCTATATAGAAAATTAAGATAGTTTTTAAAAATATTTTTCCATTGAGGGTTAGAATTATTTGAGGGAAATGAATGAGATTGGATTAGAAAACATTTTGGAAAAAATTCTTCTCCAAAAATTTTATATCTCCACTTGTGAAAAATAAAAAATGTTAAAATAAATTATATTTTGCACTATTTAAATTTTACATTTGTATTTAATTGATTACTTTTTCTTAAATTCTCGTCCAAAAATTGTATATTTTTATCTGAGAAAAATATTAAATTAAATTATATTTTATACTATTTAATTACTTAGGTCATGTTTGATAAAAAAAAAATAAGCACTTAAAACTAAGTAAATTAAGTGTTTAATTAATTAAGTATGTTTGATAAATGTAATGAAAATTACTTAATTAATTAAGCTAGCTTAAAAATTAAGTGAAATATTAAGTTAAAAATTCAGCAAAATCCCCTTTGCTTATTTTATTTTACAGAAAGCGCTCAAAAATTTTGAAATTAAAAAAAAAAAAAAAAAATTGAAATTACTGTTTTGCCCTTAGAATGTAGGGCTTCTTCTGTTCAACCTCACACGATATAGAGCCTCCTTCGTTGTTCTGCAGAGCGACGATTTTGGTGATTTCAGCGATTTCGACGATGAGCTTGGAAGAGGAGTGACGGCAAAGGCGACGAGCTTAGAACAAAGCTTCAACAAGGTATTTTCTTCTTCAAATCTATAGTTTAGGGTTTAGGGTTTCAGATCAACAAGATTTGAATTTGTTTTTTAGATCTGAATGCATTCCTGATTTCGTTTCTTCATAAATCGTCCTTCATAGATCTATTTTTCTATTTTGAAATCTAAAATTTTTGCTTGATATTTGAGATTCGCCTCCTCGATTCATCAATCGCTCTTGGTATTGTGCATTTTGTTCATCATTTTCGATTATATTCAGTGTGTGCGTATGTAAATGGATACCCTTGCCTATGATTGTGTTGCATTTTAGTGGGTTCAATGTTTTGTCTCCCCCATTATTTTTTTAGAGTGTATCGTCTGCTTATTGTATCAATCGAACGGTTATCAAGTTTTGTCTGTGTATCAATCGAACGGTTATTATTTATATTAACAACCGGTGAATATCCAATTCTAAAATTCTCATGCTTCACAATATGATTAGCTGTGTAAACTATATAATTTATTGGGTAAATGCTTATAGGAAGATAAGAGTAGTTCTAAATGCTAGCAGTTTATAAATTTTCTCTTTGAACAAACCAACAAGGGGAAAGGAGATGCCATACTCATTGAAAACTCAGAACATTTTTGTTTCATGAGGTTTTATGATCACGAGGAAGTTTTCTTTTAAGTTTCTTCTGACTTTTTGCAAGTAAATGACACTTGAGCTGAAGTAACAATCATGTTTTCAAGTTACTGACAACTTTAATCATTCGGGGAAAGGATTTAAGCTGTTCAATAATTTTCGCTCCTAGTATTGTGCCTATTTGATTGTGTTCTTCAATTTTTTTTTTTTGGCAATTATTGAAGCTTTGCATTGTTTCATCATTTGAGTATAAATGGGTGTTATAATTCGGTGGCTTTAAGAAACTTTCAAACACAGATATGAATGGGTGTTGGATGGGTAGTTGGTCCGTTCTAGTATAGATCACACATGGAAACTTTTCAAAAGGTCTCCTTAGAGCATTAAATATCAACTTATGATAGAATCCTTTTCTGGTTTAGGGTATCCCAATGCATTAACATAGCAATCGATTAAACCATATAATGAATAATTGCAGACAGAACAATATGCACTAATACTTCTCTTTTGTTGTCCACTATCACAATGAAGAAGTAGGTATGTCGACTAATAATGCTAGAGCTAGTTGGAAAGATCCAGATCAATATAAACTTTTCCTGGATTTATGTCTTGAAGAAGCGAACCATAACAAGAAATCTAGTGGAACTCTTAGGAAAGAAGCGTGGGAAAATATAGCAAAGAAGATTGCTGAGAATTTTTTTTTTATCTTAACTCAAAAGCAAATGAAAAATCAATGGGACTATATGAAGAAAAAATACCAAACATGGACCAAACTAATGAAAATACCGGTCATAGAGATGATCCATTGACAAACACGAAGAATTGGAGTGTCAAGTAATGGAACGCATACTTAAAGGTAACACGAAGTACGATATTATTTATCAAATATATATTTAAATTACATAATAAAATAATAACTTATAAATGAAAAATATAATGTTGTACAGGATAATCCAGAAGCTAAACAATTTCAATATGTTGGTCTGCAATATGCTGATGAAATGAAGACGTTGTTTGATGGTATAACAGCGACAGGGGAAGCATCATGGGGTCCTTCTAGGATAGGATTACCTTCCGATGATGTCTAGTATTCATCAACGTCTCAATCTATCGGACGCGTACAAATTGACCTAGAGAGTAATTCTGTACCTTCATCTTCAAAAGCTAAGCGTCAGAAGAAGATGAAAAGTGATGATATTGATAAACAGCTACAAGCTGTTTTGCAAAGCTTAGAGAAATCGGATGGACCTACCATGGAAGAGTGTAATGGAGCTTTGGATAGTATGGAAATACTCCAAATGGATGACCCTTTATATATTGCGGCGCTAAGTATCTTTTGTGAAAGTCAATCACATCGAGAGCAATGGATGACATTAGTTCGAAAACCCGACGAAGTTAGAATCAATTGGCTAAAGATGAATGCGAAAAAATTAGGATTTCTTTGAATGTAGCGAATTTTGAATTATCTTTTGTTGAACTTCAACTATGAATTTTTATGTTAATGTAGTATTTGGATTTATAAGTATTTGAGTATTCGCTTAGTGGTTTTAATATGTGACTCATTATGTTTTTTTTTTTTTTTTTTTTTAAGGTTTTATATATATGCGATGTTTTTACTTTTTATTTCAATGAAATATTTTTAGCTGGTGATTAAAATACTTTATTTTTGTTATAGAATGAAAATAAAGAATTCAAATATCGTTTTGAAGAAAGTTGCAGTTCTTCTATTAATGAAAAAAATCCGAAGAAATAGAAGAAGACCCGATATCGATTCCTCTCTTAGTAGAAAATTATATGTAGAAGAAATTGTTAACGGAAATGATTCTCATTGTCTTGAAATGTTGAGGATGAAGATTGATCCATTCATAAGGTTGTGTACTTACTTTGAAAACAAAGGATGGTTAAAAGATAGTCGTTACATTTCCGTTAAAGAGAAAATAACAATATTTCTCTAATTTTAAGTCACAATTCAAGAATTCGTTCTGTGAAGAGAAGATTCAACCATTCAACTCAAACTATACAAAAAAAATTTCATGAGGTATTGGATACAATGATATATTTTTCTAAAGAAATGATCATCCCGACAACAAGCAATGAGAGTTCAAATCAACATCATCAACGCCTTAGGCAAATATTTCGGGTAAAATATCTAAATTGTTTGTTTAGTAGTTGATTTTGGTATTTTGTTTGAATTAACTAATTCTTTTTAAAGGGTGTTGTAGGAGCACTTGATGGAACTCTTATTCATGCGGTTATTCCTCCTGATAAGCAAGTTCCATTTAGAGGAAGAGGGAGAGGACAGTGTTATCAAAATGTGCTTGTGATATGTGACTTCGATATGATTTTTACATTTTTATGAGCTGGTTGGGAAGATGTTGCACATGACGCAAGAGTGTTGTCAGAAACTATGAATGATCCAGCGAACAATTTTCCATTTCCTTTGCCAGATAAGTTCTTTTTATATTATTTTTCATATTAATTTAATTGTATAATACAATTTAGTATATTTGAGTTATACAATTGAATAATATTTCTACATATTAATTATACAGATAACTATTATTTATGCGATGTTGCATATACGTATACAAGGGGATTTATGGCGCCCTATCGTAATGTACGATATTAGTTGTCTGACTTTAGGAGCAACTGTCCTAGAACGAAAGAAGATCTTTTCAACCATGCTTATGCCAAATTACGGAATGTAATTGAATGAGCTTTTGGGGTTTTGAAAATGCGTTTTCTAATCTTGAAGTTGATGCCATCATATACATTTGGAGTGCAGAGAAATATTGTTATTACTTGTATAGTTATTCATAACTATTTTCGAAAAATAATTGTGATTGATGATTTTTTCGACTAATTTACTGAAGGTTATGAAGCAAATGAATCATCTGATGATGAAATAATTACTTTAGAAATTGAAATTAGAAGGGGAAGCAAGCAAGCAGATCAAGCATAAATGATTAACTTGAGAGAGAGAATTGCAATTGAATTGTTTAATTCCTAGATTTAATTATTTTTTTTGTTGAATTTTATGTTATTGTTGACTTGTGATAATTTATTTATTTGAACTTTTTAGTATATTATTGGTATTTTTATTTTATTATTTTATTCTCTATTTTTATTTATTTTATTTTTTGTATTATCTTGATTCAAGGACAATTATGTAAATTAAATAATTTTCAGCAATTCAAACTTTGCACTTATCAAACAAACAAAAAAAATTCAGCACTTCAATTTTCAGCACAATTTATCAAACAACCTTTTTAATTTTTCAACACTTAAATTTTTAACTTTTAAAAATTAAGTCGTTATCAAACAAACTCTTAATTTTAATATTATTTATTATATTTTTACAATTATAAAGAAATTAGAAAAATAACTAGACTACTTCCCCCACCCACCGAAAGACGCGTCAGCTTTTCGTTGTCATCGGAACTTAACGAATTATTAAGCACGATCCCGTTTCGTATGAGCAGATTCATGGCGAAGCCCGTGGTACTACGGGTGGAGGGGGCTGAACTATTCTAGAATAGAGAGGCTGATTGTCCGGACGCGTGATATTTTGAAGCATCTCCGAAAATGAGTATGAGAGATTGACGGAGATCGAGAGAGAGAGAGATCACCTAAGTGGTAGATCGGTGAGATAAAAGCAATGGGAGAACCGAATACTACCGGAGGAGAAGCTGCTGCTGCTTGAATTATTGAAGCAATTCTTAAAGAATTAGGGTCATTTGGAGCACATTCTAAAGAGATTTCACGAATTCAAAAAATTCTTGAAGGGAATTTTGCCATTGTCGAGTAAGTTGCTATGAAAGTTGAGGTACGTTTAAACTTATCCTTCAGTTTGTTTGCTTCTCTACAGATAGCGCATAATTTTGCATGTTCCTTCTCTCTCTTCACAAGAGATGCAAAGTTGCCTCCCCTTCTGTCATGCTACAGCACCCATCCTCCTTTGTCTGCTGCATGCCTGCATCGGAGTGATTTGTTTGAGGACGAGTAGGCGAATGGGCTGTGAAATCTAATTGCCTACTTGCAATGCTGTAGGATCGACCATCTTACGAGAGATATAAAGTAGAATAATCAAATTATTAAGTGAATGGGGAATGTTAACAAAAAGTTGATAATTGAGTTTTAGTATTTTCCATATACTGAATTTTAAAATAGAGAAAGCCGCATTCTGAATTGTCCCGTTAAGCCCCATTTTATAGGCCGGTATATTTCATTTCAATAAATATGTTGAATATTCTATGTTTGTTTTTCAGTTTAGTTTCCTTTTATAGATTTCCATTGCTTGGTTCCACTTCCAATCGAAGAATATAAGTTGTCAATAAAAGGAAAAGGAAACCAGAAGTAAATGTAGTCCTTACTGTACTCTCTCTCTCTCTCTCTCTCTCTCTCACACACACACACACACACACACACACACTGCTTAAGCTTACCTAGGTGGATATTGTGTTTTTGAAGTGAAACTCATTATTTTCGACTAAAAATCAGAAAGTAAATGAATCATTTATCAACAAAAAAGATCTGTAATGACTTATATTTATATCTTTCTTCATTTGTAGCTGTAATTAATTATTTGCTGTTTGAAGCGCTCTCTCTCTCTCTTTCATTCTTATTGATTTATTGCATCTATTAATGAACTAATGTCTTGTTCCAGTAGCAGTTTTGCCTATTGTGGTATCATTACTAACTTGGAAACGAAGTATCTTAATTGTTCATAGCACAACTCAGCTAGTCAAATAAAGAAGTTTGCAATGTCATATAAAGTGTTCTCTGCCTATTTAATGACCCAATTATTGCCAGACGTCTCTTAAATTTCCAATGATGGAAAAGAAAAATGAAATTTGAGGTTTGTGTCTAGCATCTATAGAAGTATCAATTTGTTTTCCCTTTTTGTAGTTTAAAATTAATCATTTTTGAAAAAAATAAATATAAAATGCTGTTTATCTCGCTCTCTTATATGCCCTTTTTCTCCTTTTCTGTGAAGGAATAGGAATATTATTTTTGTTTTTCCTTCTCTTCTAATTGTTCTGAGTTTTTTGGCTAGAATTGAGTGTTGGAGATGAGTTGTTAAGCAAGTGAGAACGAAGACGTGATGCTTTCCAAGGATCAAACTCATTCGCCTTCAATTGAGGAAGGCAACAGCATAGGAAATGATATTGGTGGACTTGTTCTGAAGAAGGGGCCATGGACATCTGCAGAGGATGCAATCTTGGTGGACTATGTCAAAAAGCATGGAGAAGGAAACTGGAATGCAGTTCAGAAACACTCGGGCCTTTCCCGTTGTGGAAAAAGCTGCCGCCTGCGATGGGTAAACCACCTAAGGCCCAACCTAAAGAAGGGGGCATTTACTGCCGGAGAAGAAAGGTTGATCATTGAACTCCATGCCATGATGGGAAACAAATGGGCGAAGATGGCTGCACATGTAAGCCTTTGATCCCTTGAAATTTGTTGGGTTCCCTTTATATCATGAATTATCAGAAAAGTGTAAAGATGAGATAACTTGTTCTATGAGGAAATTCTAAATTTCTTCACATTTTTTGATGTATTAATAGATATACTTGTTGTATAATTGCCACTGGTTAGTAGATGGTAGAAGTCTGGTCAAGGTTGCAAATGGACCATGAGTTATGGTCTACTTTCGGGTTGGGTTTGGTTGAGATAGTAGCATATTCATATGTAGTTGAGCCAATTGTATTTGCCTCATGGCGCATTAAGATGCCAAGATCTTTGTGGATCCTAAGCGCGAAGTGCAAAGCAGGGCGCGGGAGTTTTCAAATTAAGACATAATGTGTAATTAAATGTTTTTCAGTATTTTAAAAATATATTATGCTGTAAATTCTATATAAGGATTAAGGAATGACAAAATAAAGTAGTCTATTTGTATGAGATTTTTTCACGCTACACATTGACTGTCTCGGGTTAACTTGAACCACAATAACAATTTCAATTAATAAATCAAATAATTAAAAAGATTGAACAAAATAGGCAACGATGCAAAGTAATGAACTAATTGAACATCATCCACAATTTCAAATGATCAAGTAAAAAGAATTATAAATTGATTAAATACCTTCTATTAGCTACATGAAAATTCTATTATGAATTAAAAGTTAACTCGAATTAATATTCATTGTACTAGTTAGCATTATTTGTAATAGAGAAATGAAAATATTATGTTCTCAGGTATGACAAACATAAAAAAAATAAAATTATCATATATTCGTAAAAGATTAAAAAAAATAAAATTATCATATATTCGTAAAAGATTAATATTTTTACCATAAGCTACAATTGATAACTAGGTGCCCCCTATATGAGTCTTGGACTTGACCTAAGCCCACAAGGCTCAAGCGATACTAAGATTCTGGGCTTGCACTAGGTGAGGCACCATAATTGAGACTTAATGAACCTGGGCCTAAGCGTGAGTGTAGGCACACATTTAGTAAAACTGATTAAGCCTATTTAAATTTGGTCACCTGGTTAAGGCGGGCCGATCTGTTCATCCAGTAAAACATCTAGAGACTTTGAAATGAAACATTCAAAATACGTGAGAAACTTTGATCAAAAGTTGTCAGACTTCGTGAAAGAGGTCAGATCATCAACTAAAGATTAAAGAAAGGGGGGGGGGGGGGGTATGAGGAAGAATAAAATAAAGATAAACATATCTGGAATAACTTTTAATATATTCAGGTCATTCCAACGAAACAAAATAGTTCAACATTTACTAGTCATAACTCGAGTGGTGTGTCACGGTCTAAGCTTGTCCACTGCTTGTTCTCGCACATGGCCGCTTGCCCGTGACCTATTTTTTTTGTTTTCTAGGCTAGTTTAGCTTAGTTTAGTTTATTTCCATTATTTCTTATAAAAGGGCCCCATTATGTCTCCTTGAGTATAATGATGTCTATTCGTGTCACTTGTATATTTTTGCTTAAAGTATTATGTGGGAGGACATGCCATTGTAATTTTTTCACACCTATAGCCTTCGGTATCAATGCAATTGTTGTTATTTTTGTAATTGTATTCTCATTACATTGTTTGCATGTACTGTTGTGGTGAATCTTTTTACTATTAAAACTGCTTCAATTGTTCTAGATCATATGATCTCTAAGCTAGCTACTAGACAATGGTCTAGTTAGTGCCACACAGTCCGCTCTTCAGTCTCAAAGGCTCGGCCCTGGCCACGTTGGTAAAAACCCATTTCAATGAAAGATCGATTTGACTCACTTGAAACTATAATCCGACCCTCGTTTCTCTATCCTTCTCTAACACCAAACCTAAATCGAAAGCCAATTGGACGCCCAACCTAACACCCTCTTACGCCCTCTCAAAAATGAGGATTCAACCCCTGTATGTTCCCTCCCTCTATCCCCAAATTTACCCAAAAAGAAAACCAGCCACTCTATATCTCTCTCATCTCTTTCTCTCTCAATTACCCAATATCAACAACTTACTTTTGGCATCTGGGCTGGCAGTCAATGGCATTGGCTAACAATCTGGATCAGGATATGTAGCGGTGATTTGAAAGAGTCGGAGATTCTTCCGTAGCGTAAAAGCTTGTCAAAGCTTGGATATGGTTGCGTGTTGAAAGGATGTCGGTCTAGTGGTTAGGTCGTGGCAATTTTTGTTTTTTTCCTGTTTTGATTCCTATTCAAAGCTTAATGCAGTCTTGGAGATACAATATTGCTTGAAGTAGCAATAATACTAGTATGTTGTAATAAGTAAATGGGAACAATGAAAATTAGCAATAATACTAGTGTGTTGTAATAAGTAAATGGGAACAATGAAAATTATGAACTACCCTTTATGCGGTCAATTTTTCAGTGGTTATGATAAACTCCAACAAAGATAAGAAGAAGGGAATCAAGGAGCCAATGAGTGGGAGGGAATCAGATGGGGATAATGCGTAATGAATTCAAGTCCTCTCACTGAGAAAGTTGTGTACTTGAGGGTTGAGTAAGTATTGTGTTTAATATGAATTTTATTATTGAAATATATGATTATTTCATAATTGCAATTTATTTGTCTAGGAACTTTAAATTTAATGTGGAGATTATTTCCCCAAACGAGTGTTACAGTCTTTAAACCATTTTAAGTGCCAGAATATGTGTGTTTGGATTGAGGTGTAGATTTGGAGTTTGTTCTTTTTCCCCCATAAATCAGGGGAAAAAAAAAAAAAAAAAAAAAGGAGAATATAACAGGATACATTGCTTTAGATTAATGTGAAAACATTATTTTCTTTGTTTAGTAATTCTGACAACATGCTTAGGTCTATCATTTGTGTCTTCAAATCACGGAGAAGACAATACTGCCAAATGGAGGATTCTTTGAACTAGCATGAGATTCTCTTTGGTTACCGCTATTCTCCTTCAATCTCACTGTGGAACATGAAACCTTGTTGCGCAAGGGAGGAAGTGGAGGCTGTTAACATCAATAATATCACTTAGTAGAAGACAAAAGTTCAATAAAAGACAAATAAAGATATAGTGTAAAGCAAATTGATTCAATTTATGTGCATGGGCAATCAACTTTGTACACGATTTCATAACTTGGCATGCAAGAGAAAGGGTTTTAATGCCAAACAACATGAAGCATAGTTAAGGAAAAAAGAAAAAGGAAAGAGTTTGATGTACTTTCCAAATCCCAATATTGTCCAGGGAGTCCAAGTTATAATCTAGTCAGTAATAACATATTTTTAAGGCTGATGGGTTGATATGATGGGTGGCATTGGTTTGTTTAGGATCAGTACTTGCAACAAACCCCAAATCTACTCAAGTGGTCAGGTCACATATTCTACAACAGACAACCGGACGACTCTGTTGGTGCAACCTCATGATTATTCTCGCAGGTTCAGTTTGCTCTCAGTTTGATGCGCTGATTTGGATAAGGCCTTCTGGCATATCTTTGGAGCTAATTTGGAAGGGCCTTCTGGAATATTTTTGAGACATGACATGGCCTTGATAGAGGCGATTTAAGTAATAGGTTATTCTATGGCCCTTTATTCAGGGACATAATGAATTTGGGCAACTGAAATTGTCTGTGTGCAGTTGGTTCAAGTCATTTTGGTAGGTGGGTTGAAGTTTCAATTTTGTTGTACTGCCCCAGTCCAAGAAGCAAATATCACGGATACGACATGATATGAACACACTGTCATACCATTTTTCATACAGTTATATGCAGCCACGAAGAGCGCGGGACACATTAAATAAAATATTCATCTTTCTATGGACACACGTATAGTATTTAAAACTACAGTTCATAAAACCCGTAAGTGTTGGCAATGTAGGAAATAAATTTATCACTCATGTTGCGTTTATATCAAAACTCGTCAATAATACTAAATAAATGAACATAACAATATTGGTAATATTATTTATTGCCGAGAACAAATATCACATATGCTGCCACAAAGAAAGTTCTTTTGGAATTCAACACACTATAATTACGTTGCAAAATTAATTCTTGGAGTTTAGAAGTTTTAGAACATAAGCATATCGACAAATGAAATAAAGGGGAAAAAAACGGGTACTCATGCAAAGTTTAAAGTCAAAGTAAAGGTCATAAATGTTAGATGAGTAGAAATGATTGTTGGACACGTGTTCACAGGATATATATTTTCTTTCTTTCTAGCTACAGATAGAAAAAAAAGGTGTTCCAGACACCTTTCCAAGAGTGTTACGATTGCCAATGTCTGACACATGACCTTGTTAGAGGTGTCTGCACTTCGTATGTTGCTGAGTAATATGATATGAATAGGTAGTGTTTCAAAACGTGGAGACTTTGTTCATTTGACACTCATGACTTTTAGTGCTAATGATATGCAATTAGTGATAATAATATGCTATATATTTTCTTGTGTATCTTATTGTCATATTGGCAGACCCTCCTTAAGTGGAACAAGGGCTTAGTTGTTGTTGTTGTTGTTGTCTTATTGTCAAATTGGTTAGAGAGGTGGGTCTTAGAAAACGTGGGAAGTTACAATTAGAAACTTCATTAAGTCTACTAAATGGAAAAGGAAATTACCCTATACTGAAATTATTAGTGATCAATCCTACTGAGTGCGACAAAGTATTTGTTGCTGTTTTTGATGCTTGAATTATTCTTGAATTTTGTTGCTACAAATCATGTGTAGGACCATTCTAATATAGTCTTTTTAGGAAATATGAAATGTTTTTAATTATTATTTATTATTTATGCCTTTGTTATATCTTAATCAATTAAGGTCCGGTTGGACAAACCCGGCATTGGGATGGGTTGCAGAGGGTGGCGGTAATGGACGGGTGATGCACATGGTAGAGAGAGAGAGAGAGAGAGAGAGAAGCTGAGAGAGATAGAGCACATTTGGGACTGTAGAGAGAGGGGAAGGCCAAATGAAGGGAAGGTTGTTACTTGTTAGGCTTTCGTGGAATAGCTAACACTAGGTAGAGGCGTGGAAGACCTATTTTCTTATAATTTCTCCTTCAATCGTGGCCCTTCATTTTATGATGATTTGATGGTCCAAAGTATCTCACCAAAATATCTTTTGAATATATCACCTAAAAGTGTATACCTTTCTGTTCTAAATAAAGAAATGAAACAAATCAATCGACAATTTAAATTGTTGAAAAACAGAATTTACCTGAATCATAATGAACAAGAATGAATAATGTTGTTAAATAGATCAATAAACAGATAAAAGGAAAAAGCTAAGACTTGGATACTCGTGGCCATGGTTGTCATGGTTGTTTTGCTGAGTGGTCGGAAACTACTGACTTTTCTTAAATGTGAATCGACTTCTCTTTAGATGTGAAAAACTGAACAACCCTGAACAAATATGAGCAAATAAATGTTTAATTAAAAAAGTGAACAAATGTGAATTAGGATGTACTAAATCTGAACAAATCAAATGTTAAATTAAGAAATTGGAAAATTACTAACAATTATTACAAAAAATTCGAATGTGAAAATCTCCTGTATCTAAACAAAAATCTCACAATTGGTGGTGTCAATGGCGGCTGTTTCCATATCTGGACACAAAACAGGCATGAGGGTGGGCCGATGGTGACGATGTAGAAAGAGAGAGGTGTAGCGGTAGAGGTTGCAGGTTGAGAGTGTGGTGAGGGATGGTGGTGCAGAGGCGTGGTGGAAGGTAACATTGGAATGGGTTGCGCAGGGTGGAGACGATGGTTGGGTGCTGCACATGGCAAAGAGAGGTAGAGGGATAGAGATTTTTTATTTTTATTTTTATTTTTTGGGGGGGAGTGGAAGACATAATTTCTTATAAAATCTCCTTCAATTGTAGCCTTTCATTTTATGATGAACTAACGGTCCAAATATATCTCACCAGAATATATTTTTCGGTTAGGAGGTTACAACCCAAAACCATATGGCTATAGATAGAGTTGCTCTTGTCTATTTTAGGAAATCTCAGAAATGTGATGTGAAATTCAAGACCCACCCTCATGTGCAACCTTGGCTTGCACGTGGTGCAACTGAGGAGAGCATTTGCTTATTCCTATATCGAGGTTGAAGTTTTTGAATAGTTATTGTGAATTGAGTTTTGGTGCAAACTCAAAACCATTCTAAATCTTTTAACAGTTCCTGCATAAATTTAACAGACATACTGAATGTCTTTTTGAGAATATGAACTATACTTGGGTATGAAATTTTTGACATCAGAAGGCAATTTTGATTTTTTAGGTGCCAAGACTGCATATGCGATGCTTAAATATTACACTTTCACATGAAATTACTAGACTTTATGGATATACTGCTTGTTTTTTGAGAAGTCGAAGTAAAACACTTGGGTTGTTATCTATGACTTGTGGAAGGCAACTTTGAGTTTGTGTAGGCGCTTAGACTGGATAGTTCCATAGAATGTGATGCTTATATATTATAGATTTACACCAAAAGACACATTTATTTGGGAGGATAATAACTATGATTATATATTTAATATGATATATGTATTTATGTGTTAAATAATTGACATTGCAATTTCTTCTCTTGCACCCATTAAATGTTAACGGTTGATGTTTAATTTTTATTTTTTTTGGTGCAACGAGTTTTAATTAATGATACCATTTAGTTCATGCTAGCTTTACAGTGTATGATCATCTTGTACTACTTGCTCCTTTCAGTTGCCTGGGAGGACGGATAATGAGATAAAGAATTATTGGAACACTCGAATTAAAAGACATCAACGTGCTGGCTTACCTCTTTATCCTCCTGAAGTGTGCTTGCAAGCACTACAAGAGAATCAGACTTACCAAAATGCTGGCAGTATTTGTACTGAAGATGATAAACGTTACGATCTCCTCCTGCAAACTAGTGGTTATGAGATACCTGATGCCATATTTGACAGTTTAAAGGAAAATCGGGAAGTCCAGCCTTACAGCCCTGAACATCCTGATATATCTTCATGTGGCGCGCTGATGAAGTCTCTTGGTTCTTCTCACTTCACAAATTTCTTGCCCCCAATGATCCATCCCCCGAAGCGCCCTCGAGACTTTGTGGCCCCATTGTCTAGCTCTCTTGGAAATGCACCCCCTCTATTTTACCAGGTTCAGGATAATAATTGTGCGAATAAAGTTTCTCGATCTTTTGGTATGTCATCTCCATATGCTCCTAACCCATTCATGAAGAACCTCTTACCATTTGATGAAAATCCATGTTATTCCCTTTTCAATAGCAATTTATCTGTTACAAGGCCTACTTCTCGAGCTGTAAGGCTTGAGCTCCCTTCATTCCAACATTCAGAATCTGATCCAGGAAGCTGGGGTTCCTCCACTGAGCCACCTTTGCTGGAATCAGTTGATGCTTTTATTCAGCCTCCCCAACCTTCAGGGAAGTTTGAGTCAGATTGTGTCGCGCCTAGGAACAGTGGCCTGCTAGATTCTTTACTTTATGAGGCAAAGTTTTTGAGCGGTGAAAAGCATCCTTCTTCTGATAAGGGTTCAAATTCTTCAACTGCCAGTCCTGGTGAAATAGATGAAAGTTCTGCCTTCAATATCTGTTCGACAGGATGGGAAGGTCATGGTGGCAATTCTCAAGCTTCGATTTTCAGCGATTGCACTCCTATTAGTGTGGCCAGAAGTTTGTTTGATGAATATCCAGCTCCTGACCTATTTCCTGGTGCGCATATATATTTTTTCATGTTCTTTACTTCAAGTCAAGATTTATGGAGCATGAGCATGGCAGTTTACCAGAAATTTAGTTCTTGTACTTTTGCCAATCAAGAAAAATCATATAATAATTTAATTGTTCGTGTATTCTCCCTAACTCCTTTTTTGGCCCCATAAGTTCTAGTTGAAATCATTATAACTTACGTGGTGTTTTGGTCGGTAAAAATGATAATGCATCGGAATCGAAATGGAAACCATATTTCCTTGAAGTGGAATAGAATTGGCCATTCTCATTATGATTTTTGTTAAAATCCAAGAACTGAAAAGGAAAAAAGATATATACTGATGGAATATTTGTACTAATTTCAATCGTGTCTATGTTACTATCTAATTTCACACATACTACGTATTTATTATATCATTTATGATAAATTAATGTTTCCATATGCTTATATATTGCATCTAAAAATCATATATTAATGATTATTATGTATGCATTATAATGAGGGTGAGGTTTAGATAAAATGGTAAAGTTGTTTTATTGTGATTTGGAGGTCCTAGGATCAAATTTTGGAAACAACCTCTTTGTACGCTGGGTAAGATTGCGTAAATTTGACCCCGCAATGGTGGGAGCCATTGTGCACTGAGCTGACCTTTTTTATGTATGCATTATATTAATGTTTTGCATTTTTTTACCATATAATGATATAATAAAACATTATATAATTATATGTTATATTCATATCATTTTAAATATGTCTAATAAAAATATTAGATATTTTTAGTTATGTATATTTTTTAATATCTATATTTCAATATTTAAGTATAGTAATATTTGAATATCAATCAATTGAATATTTTGCATTATATGCATTACACATATGATATGATATAGGGTTATATAATTTATGGTCCTATTTTACATCACTTTGACACTGTGTCCTATGGATTAATATTAAACTAAGGTCTTGTTTTGACGCTCACATTATATTTTAGGAAAGAAGACATTGTATAATTTTGTGATATTTCTAAATTATCCTTGTTAGTGCACACTTAAATAGGTGCAAAAAGTTGTTCATTATGTTTTGTGTTGGGAGACTCAGTTTTTTTGTTTTTTTTTTGGTGGTATTTTTAATTTTTGCGTAGTGTCCTATTCGTGTTCGTATTCAGTGACGTTTAACTGATGTTATGAACTCTAAAATAGTCCTTATCTTTTGAATAGTGCAATGGCGTGGTGTCCCAAAGTGACCAACACCTCGAGTATGGTCTAATCAGGAATAATTGGGTCCTCCTGCTGAGGTGGAGTTGCTGAGTCGGAGCTGAAATCAGAAATTCTCCAGGTGGACTATAACGGACTGCTTGGGGACTGGTTAGCTGGAGTCTGGAGTCCTGCCCTTCAGGGAGCTATACTTGCACAAAATCGAGTCAAGATTTGTCTCGATGAAGCCCCTCCAGTGTGAGAGTAAAAGCTCAGAAAGAAAAGGTTACATAAACGCGTCAGGTATGTAAATAAGTATTGAGCGTTCAGGGTTACCTTGGGCTTGCATTGCCTTGGCATTTATAGGCGTTAAAGATGATTAACTTTACCTAATCAGGTCTAAACACGGTTAATTAGGCGAAATCATTTGTTTAGCCGATATTCGGGGCGTTTAGGAGATAATCACTAGGCTTGGGCTTTTGGGCCCATTTGGAAAAGTCCACGGGCCTCTGTCAGGCCTGTAGAGACGAGCTGGTGGAGAAACTCGGAGATCTATGAAGTTTTGGAGGAGAAATGGAGGTGAACGGAGTGCTGGCTGAGAAAAACGATTAAGTCCCTGAAGTTGGCCGTCCAGAGACACGGCACAGAGTTCTGGGCACAGCGCCTCTGCGAGGCACACTACTCCCTCCTGGGTACTGAGGAGAATCCAGGGAATGAGTTTTGGTCAGCGGATGCTCCTGCATGGCACTCTGGGCTCTGAAATGTGGCCATGTCACGGCGATGGTGGACACGTGGCTAGGGCCCTGGTCCTGACTCGGTGACGCCCAAAACACCCTTATCAGTTGCCTCTCTAGCCCTAGGCGGCGAGGGAAGTGCGACGGTCAGGGATATCATCGGGCGGAAACGGGCGTCTCAGAGATTTCGAAACACGAGAAACAATATAGGGGACCGGCGGTCCTTCAGGCGGTCTTCTGTGCGACAGTTTTCGGAGTGACCATCTTTTGGGCTACCCTTTTGGAAAGGGCTTCCACGTGCCCTCTTGACGGGCAAAGACAGGGCGTTGGCTCAGCGGGGAATTTTTTCAACTTTTGCCGGACTCGGGGCCAACGATCTCTTGAGCAGCAAAATTTTTGGGCGATGGACCGCATGATGACCATATTCTAGGGGACCAATTTGGGAAGGGTCCCCATGTGCCCCCCGATAGGCAGAGGCAGCATGTCAGCGCGACAGGGAATTTTTTCAACTTTTGTTGGGCTCACAATCGGTAATTTCTTGAGCGACGAAATTTTGAACAACAACCCTTTGATGGGTGGAATCCTGGGCAACCGTTCCTTGGAGAGCAAATCCCTAGAGGACAGACGCTTGGAGGGCAATTCTCTGGATGACACTTTTTTAAGTGGCGAACATTTGGGTGATGGACTGCGATACGACTGTTCTCTGGGGGACCAATTTGGAGAGGGCCCCATGTGCCCCCCTGAAGGGCAGAGGCAGCATGTCAGCCTGGCGGAGAATTTTTTCAACTTTGTTGAGCTCGAGATCGACAATCTTCTGAGCGAAGAAATTCTTGGCGACAACCCTTAGTGGACAAAATTGTAAATGGTACTTTTCGAATTGTTAGCAAACAATCTTCTGGGCGACAACTCTCGACGGGCAAAATTCAGAACAACACTTTTCAAACCGTTAGCAAACAATCTTCTGAGCGAAGGAATTTTGGGTGACAACCCCTGACGGGCAGAATTTAGACGACACTTTTCGAACTGTTAGCGAACAATCTTCTGGGTGAAGAAACTCTGGGCGACAAACCCTTGACGGGCAGAATTCTAAACGACAATTTTCTAACCGTTAGCAAATCCCGGGCATGGCTTGGCCTTTACCACAGAGATTGAAACGGGCACAAACTCCAGGAGGGTAGGACGATGGATGAACACGAGAATCGGACGGTCGCAGCCGACGCACCAATGCATTGCTGTGCTGGTGCGTGTGCTAGCGCGCGGTTCGGTGCCCTCCCTCCTCGAGCAGCGAATTCCGTTCATGATGCCCCGCGCATATTGAGATCCTGCTTCGTATTCCGTGCTCATTCTTCTTATAAATAGAGAGTTGAAGACCCTCATTCAAACACTTTCAAGTTTTTTGGGCGTTTACTCTGATACATTTCTCTGCACGGTACTTTTTCTTTATTTAGAAATGTTTTCCCATATCTCTTCTTCTTCTTCTTCTTCTGGGAGCAGCTTAGACTCCAGCGTGCAGGAGCGAGCCTCCCCTACTCTCGAGGACACCGAACGGCGCACTAGTGCCTAGCGACCATTCTCCCCTTCTTCAGCGGTTCATCCACGATCACCCGGGGAGGTCATCTACTCGCTGGCCGAGTTATTGTCTTTAGTGGGCCGCCTTGGCGAACGTGGCAAAGAAGGCTCTTTGTTGGAGTCCATTTCCTGTAGCCATTCTAGAGGAGGAAGAACTGGTGACACAGACTCGGATTCTTCAGGCGATTCTGCTGGTGCCATGGCTCGTCAGCGGTGTGAGGCCTGAGATTCTGTACTTTGCTATCCGGTCCAGAGTCTCCTCTGAGACATTCGCTCCGACGTTACTGAGAGGGAATTGAGGAGAGAGCTCGTAGCATATTCACCTTCCCGGGTTCTGTCGTGATGAGTGGACTTCTCGCCGAACTGGATTCTCACCGAGCCACCATTCAGAAAAATGACGTGGTTGAGGCCAGTCTCCGTGTCGACCTGTCTGTTGTTCGGACCGAGAACCTCGGACTCCGCACTGACTGCCAGAACCTCAAGTCTCGGATTAACACGATTGAGACCGAATTCGCTAACTACAAGCGGTACGTGAAGGACCGAGAGCAGAAGTGGCGGGACGTCATTGACTAGGTCAAGGAGAAGACCAAATTGAGGGCGATAGAGCAATAGTAGAAGGGCCCTGGATATCTGGAGCTCCAAGAGAAAATGACCAATGACTTTCTGGAGGCAAGAAACTTGGCCACACTGAAGGTCACCATCGTATGCACCCTGACTTCCCCGCCCATCATGTGAAGATGGAGTTTTCGAATCAGGAGGATGACACCGAGAACGGAGGCGTCGGGTAGGGAAATGCCAGAGAGGATGGTGCTGACGAGGGGGGCCCTGAGGATGGCGAGATTGGTACTCCTTCCCCTTGCGCGGATGCCCCTCAGGATGAGGGCGGGGAGGACTGAGCTCTAGGCCATCACTTCTTTAGTACTTAGGATTTTGTAGGGGTTTTTTTTTCACTTATTATTTTTGTCCACTTCTAATGGGTAGATAACCCTCGTTTTTTGTCAACTTGTAATGGGCTGATGACCCCCTTTTATACATCTCCTTCTGAACTTATCAATGCAAGTAATTTTTTTTTGTATTCCTGTTTTCTGCGCGAGCTTCTGAGCGACATAGCCATGGTTTTCCAGAGTCTATCCCTTCCTTCCGATGTTTCTGCCAAGTTGCTTTTTGCTTGGTAACATTTTCAGAGTTGTAAAATTCTGAAATTTTTTTGAAAAAACTTCTCGTCTCTACCTAGGACCATTGACCACTAGCCCCCCAGTCCGAGACACGAGTTTATTGTAAGGAAATCATATCGTGGACTTAGGATGAGGGTTTCCAATGGTGCTTGGTCCTCTCGGTCCCCAGGTGCACATGCGATGGTTGGTCCCCCGTGGCTGGTCATCGGTGGGTTCTCCATAGGCGGGTTCATTCCTAAACCCTTTCAGGTTATCCCAATTTAGTTTATGGAGGAGCACCTTTTCCTTCAGAACGAATGGCTTATAGTCAACTGGTGGAGAGGGCTACTTAGCCACAGGCCCTTAGACCCGATCGATGCCCCCACCCTTGGTAGATGACCTTGGTCTTTCTCTTGGTACAGACTATTGACCTGTGGGGAGAATCCAGTTATCACCTTCGACGCTGAGTGTCGAGATGCCGTTCTGGAGAATCATCCGCAACTCTGAGGGTTGGGATACCATTCTGGAGAATCATCTGCAACTTTGAGGGTCGGGATCCCGTTGTTGAAGAATCATCTGCAATTCCGAGGGTCGGGATGCCGTTTTGGAGAATCATCTGCGACTCTGAGGGTTGGGATGTTGTTCGGAGAGTAATCCAGAATTCTGAGGGTTGGGATGTCGTTCTGGAGAATCATCCGTGACTTTGAGGGTCAGGATGCCATTATGGAAAATCATCCGTGACTGAGGGTCGGGATGCCGTTGTTGGAGAATTATCCACGACTTTAAGGGTTGGGGTGCTGTCTTTAGAAAATTAGCCACGCTGAGGGTTGGGATGCCCGTTCTGGAAAATCATCTGCAGCTGAGGGTCGGGATGCCGTTTTTGGAGAATCATCCGTGACTCTGAGGGTCGGGATGCCGTCTTTGGAGAATCATCCACGACTCTGAGGGTTGAGATGCCGTTCTTCCAAAGATTGATCATAGTAAAATCATTGGTCCCTCATTGAGTTTTGAAGGCCACCTAGCTTTGTCTATGACTCTGTGGTGGAGCGGAAGGTTGCTTGGCTCCACCATTGAGTTGTGTTTGTAGATAGGATGGAGGGTTGCTCTTTCCCGTCTATGGTGGGACGGAGGGTTGACTGTCTTTGCCCTCAAGCTTTACTTGTAGACAGACTGGAGTGCTCGTCCCCGTTGCTGGTGAGACGGAGGGTTGCTCGTCTCCACCTCTGAGCCTCGCTTGGAGATAGGCTAGAGGGCACTCGTCTCCGCTTCTGGGCTCCGCTTGGAGATAGGCTAGAGGGCAGCTCGTTCCCATCTCTAGTGTGATAGAGGGCTGCTTGTTTCCGCCTTAGTGTTGCGCTCGCTCCTTGACTCGAAGCACTCATCTGCAGTATGTCCTCAGTCGTGGTAGAACTCAATACTTAGTCATTGCCAAACAAGTTCGCACAAATCTTCACAGAGTTGGATTGCTGTGACGAAGAGCTCTTCAGCCTGGAGGGCTAGGAGAAAAACGGAGCGCCGAGCTCACCACAAGCTCGATAGGTTGGAGCGAATGCCTAAGGGTCTTCCCCTTGGTGTTTGGCAAGCAGGGGTAGAACAGCAGAGGGGCTCTGTTATTGGGGTTCATCTGGGGGTGTGCAAAATGTCTAGGCCACTATCTTACCTAGGACCTCATCCACGAAAGGAGATCTCACCTCAGTAGGGAGCTCAGTTGTTCCTCCTCCACTTTGTATCTTTTGCA
Source organism: Eucommia ulmoides (assembly GCA_016647705.1). Lineage (NCBI taxonomy): Eukaryota > Viridiplantae > Streptophyta > Magnoliopsida > Garryales > Eucommiaceae > Eucommia > Eucommia ulmoides. Next base: position 27,835,178 of record CM028341.1, read on the forward strand.
GGAGTGTTTCCATATTGGCGAGGCGATGTTCTATGATGGCTTCCCTCCTAGGTGCTGCATGCGCACTGTTGGCCGCTGCGTGGACACCGCGGTGGCGTAAGGGCAGCGAATAGGCGCCTACCCCTTGCCCACGACTGGCCCTCAGGTTGGTCCTTGCTACGTGGTTGGAAGTTAAGCCCAGGGGTAACCCTGGTCGGTTCTTAGCATCATGTCTCCGCAGATGATGGGATCTTGACGTAGTCGGGGGGCTCTCTCCGGTCCTGCAGACTCATGGTCACGAGACGGAGGATGATCCCCAGGCGTGCACCCCTTTGGAGATGCCAAACGAGCGTCATGGTCTTAGGGTCGCTCCTCGGGCCCTGCGGTTTGGAGATCTGGTCCCCCTGGACGAGGAGCAGCAATAGGCGCGTGAGGAGGAGCTACCCACACAACTTAAACTCTCCCATCTAGTGCTCAAGAAGATCAGTCCGAGATGCTTCCGCAACTCCCGAGGTCTGTCCCACGAAAGTCCCGGAGGGCAGGGTAGATAGCCCTGCTTGGTCTGGGGGGGGTAGTTATCCTCGTTGGTGGGAGCTGAGGGGTGTGGCCCCAGAACTTCCAACATATCTCTAGAGAGTTAACCGTTGTTGCTATTCATCGCAAGAAGTTGATCTCACTGCCTGATTATCTGACCAGACCTTGTGATCATCAAGTCTTAGCTTTTCCAGAAGCTAACAATCAGAGGAAGGCTTCTTGTGCCTATGTGCCTGTGAAACAGCAAGTGGAAGATACACTAACAAAATAGTTGCCTGGACCGAGTTTTGAAGTGCTTTTAGACAAGCTGGGAAGGACTAGCATCTATTTACCGGCTTGAGGGGGAGTCTTGACAGTGGCAGACTTTGTTCAAGGTTTATAGAAGTCAGTTTATGGATTTTATTTTCTGTTTGTTATTTTCCTTTTTTAGTTGATTTAGTTTCCTGATATCTGGTGATTTTAACAGATTCTAAGATCTGAATTATATTAACTTCCTGTATATAATAGGTGCCACATTATTCAAAAGAAATCTTTAGAGAATTTTTATTGCCTCTCTACTTTCAATAATTTAGAAAGGAATTTTCCGGCACAACAAGAGCCATGAAATTTGGTTTTTGTTACTCGCACATTTGATTTAACAAAAATGAAACTATTTAGAAAGTGAAATAATTTTTTAGATCTGATTTTCAAACCCATGAAGTCTTAGATCTGAGTTTTATTTGGGAAGAGAGAAACAAATGAGGAAGGGGGGGGGGGGGGGGGGGGCGGGGGGAGGGGAGGGTGAAGATGGTGTGGGATAGAGAGAGAGAGTGTCTTGTACTATATTGTCTCAGTGGCTGTGGTGGACAGGTGTGATGGTGCCAATGGTTACAGAGACAGCAAGAGGAAGAGAAGGAAGCGTACTGGCTGTCGCGAGAGTGAGGATCCCCAGAAAAGGGGAAAGAGAGCATGTCCTCACTCCAGAAAAGGGGCAAGAGAGCGTGAGAGGAATTTAGCATTTTCCTTTGGTTTTGTTTTTAGGGGTTTTTGTTTCCTACAAAACTCATTTTTTGTTCTACCCCCCTCGTTTCACCCAAGATTAACTCAACACTAAATGTCTAGAATATAGATTGTTTTCATAACGATAAGAGTGGGTAATGTTGAGATTGAGTTTTTATGGGTATTCTAGTCAGACTTAGGGATGAAAAGTGCGCCCAAGGATTGGTAGTTCCCACAAAACTGGTGAAATTATTATTCCCGAGGAATTGTGATTCAATTCATGCAATATTTCCACCCAAGTCCAAGCAAACACGTGCTTTTCTCAAGCATATACTCACCACAGCAAAATTGTTGGCAAGCAGAGGTAAAAGTTGAATTTGACCTACTGGGTTGCCTCGAGTATTCACTGCCAATGGTTCATGCTGCTGGATTGTTGAGGCTCTTGATTCCGATCACACAAGATATATCTTTTAATTTTTTTTGAAGAAACAAAAAAAAAAAAATTGAAATCAATAAATATTATTCTTTTTATGGGTCAGATTTTCAAAACCAGTGGCAAGTTGCGTTTGATTTTCAAATGGAACCTCGAAACTAGTAACACTAAACATGGGGCATCCTATAAAGGAAATTTCAGAAATTTTTAGGGGAGGATGGGTATCTTCGAAAAACTTGTACTTCTGCTTTAATTAATTGTTTCCCCCTTTTTGGAATTAATCCCCGCAAACTCGCAGGCAGAAATTATAGGAAAATCAAAGAATTAGAGATTTCATATTATTCCCTGTTTCATCTCTCTTTTGCTTTCATTTATTTCCATTTTCCGATACAATTTAAACTTTTCTTAGATCCTAATGTACTCTTTAATCTTTCAGACAGTTTTTCTTCTACTTATAGCGCTTGATTTCCAATTTCAATTTTCCGGGTTTTTGCTTTACCTTACTCTTGTTTTGCGTTTGGTTTTATTGCAGGACACAATGTGAAGTTGAAACCGGTTGACATGACCTGGACACTAGATGGACACCCGAAAGAAAATTCAATGATGTTTGATTTCTCCAGAGGTGATGATGAAGCTCTACCTGATTCAAGTTGGATCCAACAGTGTGTTAAGGAAGAAGATGCTGTAGCAGCATTTCTCAGTGATCATGACTCGGTGAGTGATAATAGGAACATGAATGCTGTAGCAGCTTCTACATCTAGTCAGGAATGGGGCATTGGTTCCTGCAGCTGGAATAACATGCCTCCTGCCTCCTGCCTGCCAAATTTCTGAATTTCCTTGAGTCTTTCTGTCCCCAAACACCCCTGTCCCCATCCCCCTTAGTCCTTGGAAGTCACAACTTGTCGCTGTTTTGGACAGTCGCTTGTTGTACCGAGTGATGTATATCTGTCGCCTAATGACAATTTCAATGCCATGATTTGTATGAGTGAAGCCTTTCTTCTCAAGCTTGGCCCTAAGCACTTCTCAATTTGCCTGTTCCGATGGCAGTACTCGTTAAATTGCTTCATGCTGATTAGCTGGCGGGGCTTGGCTTCAGAAGAAAAAATCCGTCTATAGTAGAATTTGCAATGAATAGACATTTGCACATAGATTTATAGAATGACTGATGCTTGGTTGGGAATCTTGGGATTACTTGAATGTTGGTTAGGTTTTAATTGATTTAAATTTTTCTTATTTAACAAAAATATGTCTGTTGTTTTTTGGTAAATGTAGATGGTCGTTGTATTTACCCTGGCATTACTCGTTTTGAGTTTCACATTCAATTGGAGAAGACCTGCAGTTCAGAGATAAAAATCAACTGGTTTTGGAAATTCAAACCTTGTTATTGAGTCCACAAATCAACGTTTCTTCTCTTTTTAAATTGCATTTTTGCTCAATCTCAGTATTATTATTCACTATGTTATATGAAAGCGCAAAGATAAAAAAGTCAACTTGGGCCTGAGCATTAATCTTTTGAAAAGATTTCAATTTTGACCCGATCAATTTCCACGGTTTTTGATAAATTTGGTGTCCCTCTAACTATTGATTCATTTCTATGTGATCCGATAAGTTTGGTGTGCTTCCCTTTTAACCATGTATCTTTAATTACGGGTTTAATTAGTTATTCCGATCAATTTAACTGTTAAATTTGACAGAATGAGGGGTAAATTTGTAAATTTATATTATTTTTATTCATTTTTTTCTTTTTCATTCATTTTCTTCTTATTTTATCTTTCTTCTTCACATCTCCCCTGCAACCGCCCTTGCACCATCCATCTCCACCCATCCCCCCGTAGTCCACTCTCACCCCTTTGCCCACCGTTCACCCTTACCCTAGCCCTGTCGTCCACCCCTCACTCTCTACCCCGACATTCACTACCCAAGACTTCTCTACATTAGTCTCCATTAATAGATTTTCTGGCAACCTGTTTTGAAAATCTTCGTAAACAAAGCTAGCAATGCATACAAAATCAACCAATTTTCAACATCCAAAAATCATTTCACTCAAAAAAGCAAATCCAAATGGCAAGAAAATTGATTTTCTCTTGACACCCCCAGTCAAATTGAATTAACTCTTCACATCAAATTGAGGAACATATCCATAAATTAGAGAAAGAAACACATTTTCTCATAATTAACAAAGGCGTGGGGTTGTAGAGGTGGTGGTGACGTTCAATTTTCTTGCGATTGATTAAGGTTGCATTTGAGTTGAGGGATTTGATAAATTCCTAGAATTTGTAAATGATGGAATTTCAAAATCCAGAATTTTAAAATTCTATCATTTACAAATTCATTGTTTGGATAATTATTTTAGATGAAGAATTTGATTGTATAATTTCATAATTTCTTGTTTTGTTTGGATAAACAAGTACTTGTATGTAGAATTTTGAAATCTGTTAAATTTCAATAATAGAAAATGTGAAATGATGTTTCCGGAAAATGGTAACATAATGAATTTATGAATCTGCCCTTGACTATTTCCGTCTTGCTTCCTCCAGAGGGTTTCCTACACAAATCCTTAGCACTGGGGGGTTGCTCTGGCATTATAGTAAGTATAAGGTGGAGAGAAATATAAAGCTTAAACTGCTTGAGGTTATATTTCACAACATAGCATAACGTAACATCACGTAACATACCTAAGCCCAGGTCTTACCCGAGTACTTATAGAGTCCTTGGATGGTTCTGGAGAGAGAATGGAGTGCCTTGTCACCAAATCCGTTATGGTGTACTAATTGCTCTGTTATTCGCATGTCCTCCACACCAAGCTAATATTTTTTGTTGATTTGGTGGTGACTCATTCCTTGGCGGTTAGCGCCGCACTTTGGCTGTACCCGCGGACCCGACCCTTGCTGGGGATAGATCTTGGACTTCTCCGAAGGCATCGCTTTTTCCCTTGGGGGTTTGGGCCACTGAAAGTGATGGGCCTGGGTCCAGGATGGGTGTGGCCCAAGACTTTACCAATAGTTTTTTTGGGCTTTCGAAGTTGGTGGCCTATGACCAAATTCACCACCATAAGTAGCCCCCCAAACTCTTAGGCCAAGTAGTCCTGTCCTAAGAGTCTTCTAGTGCAAGCTTTCTCGTGTTGACACTTGTCTTTAGCTTCGTATTGTCCTTCATTGGATTGCTTTTCGATGAATTTTCCCTTTTTCAAAAGTAAACTTATGGATTTCTTGGATTTATTTCCTTATGAAAAAAAGATTGAATGACGAAACAAAAGATAAGAGCTTTAGATCCTCTTGAACCGTCTGCACGCGCCGGAGGTAGGAGGACCCGCTATCGTGAGAGTGGAACCTCGTCGAATATGCTACCCCCAATAGTTCCTCCATCACAGATACCCCCCTGCCTGGCATGCGAGGAACACCGGATGTACGTTGGATTCCACCGTCTGTAGAGATTTGTCCAATGCCCTGGACTTCTATCGCTTAATTCTCATGCCTCGCGATATGGAGTCTTTTGCGAAGAGCTGATCCACATGTGGTAAATGGGTTTGTCGTGTCTCATGTCGTGCAACTCCTTCACTGGGTGGTTTTCCTGTGCTTTTGTCGTGACAAGGAGATAGAGTTAAGGAGAAAGGTTGAGGCCCGCGTGAGAGAGATAGAGACCCAAGCGCACCTTATGTAGGAGGAGCTTGGAGGTTTATATGCCTCCGACGCTAGAGAGTTTCACCTATTTCGTGAGTGGGAAAAAGATCGTGCGAAGCTTTGGGTGGTACAAGAAGAGTCACATCAGATCCGCTGCGTCCTCCAAGGGGCCCAAAATGATCCTATGCCACTAAGGGTGAGGCCTCGGGAAGTGGGTACAACCCACACTACCGAGGGTTAAGGGAGACATCAGTTCGTGACCCTGCCCCATCAAGGGGTGAGCTGGATGGGAATGGAGAGCCTCTTTTGCTTTATCAAAATAGTTGAAGGATATCTCACGCTCTCCTCATATAATTGATAAGATGAACTAGACATTCTTTCGGAAGAGCGCCCAACTTTCGGGTGCACGATGTCGTCACAGTAATAGCTAGTTTTAGTCTTTCCCCTATATATAAGACAATATTCTTTTTGTCTTGTCTGATTGTCTTCCTCCTGTTAACATAATCCTCCTACTGCTAGGTTTCTATCAATATAGAATGCCTTAGAACAAATTAGATGGCGCTAGAAGAGCTAAGGAGACAATAGAAGAAATCACTACTTCCAAGAAGTCTTGCAAGAAGTTCCTTGCCTTACTAAGCTTTCGGTAAAGTAATCTCTTGTTACCACTCTGTGGGTGACATAGGAGTGATTGCAGTGATTGGGACAAGAGAAAGCAGAGTTATTTTGCCTGCTAATTCTTAGCAATATTTCATTATCATATTTCGCTTTAGGAAAGCATAGATTACTAAACTCTGGTGCAAGCTTGACTCTTTCCGCTTTTGTCTCTCTGCGTTGTACCCCGCTGCTTTGTAGGCTTTAGAGAAAAATTCCCTCTCGCGCCGGTAGATTAAATTCCAGGTTGTCTTGATGGCAACGAATATCGACGACTTATTAGCATTAAAAGGATTTCCCTAAAATCATGTATTACCGCTCCGTGGGGATTTACACAGTTCGATACCTTTTTCTTGAGGCTAGTTATTTGATTCCTATAGGTAGATTGATCCCTGCTCCGTTATTTGCCTCCTTAGCTTACGTTTTAGCTGTTTCTTCTTCTATTGGCTAGCCGTGGAAGGCAGGTTCATCCATTTCTAGGGCTGACGTGTCATCCAGGGGGATTGTACAACTTTCCATGAATATCCTCATCATGGTATGCGTGATTTCTTGAGTAGGTCAGTCACATCGATCTGCTTGCATGCGTCATCGTTTTGATTCAACCGGTAGGACGCTTGAGGAGGAATCTCATTTTGATGTTCCTTCTTCTATAAATATAGGGAACGTACTAGGTCTAATCCCATCCCTTGCTTTGTCACTTTTTGCTTATTCTTTTCTCTGCTTCAAAGATTGTCTGGAGTTGATTTGCACGTTGTCGAGGAGACCCGCCACCTTTTCACCCTTCAACGGACTAGGGTGAAGGAGGCCTACACTACCACTTCCGAAGAGGTTGCCCATATGAGCACCCTTTGGTCAGCGGTTACTGGACGACCAGTTCCTCCACATGTTTAACTAGAAACTGGAGATGGAATGAGAGATGGTTGTGTCCATATAGAGAGCTCTGAGGAGAAAGTCAGGTTCCAGGTAAGGCTGCATGATTTGGACGATCACATGGGCAGGCTAGAACGATCGCTTTAATTTGAGGCTCTTCGTCGTGTGGTGACAGATAAGGTGTCGGAGAGGATAAGGTAAATGAGACTCTGGAGCCGGACATTGACAGTCTGGAGGATCGGGTCACCAGGCTGGAAGATACCATTCGTCAAGCTTGTGACAACATGGGCTGGCGTTTCTTCTACTTTGGCGACAGTCCAGGGCCCACCCAGAAGACTGGCTCTGAACGCGCCCCGATTTTCCAGAGAAAATCAGAAAATATAGATATATGCTTATATATGCTTGGCGCTGGTAAAACGAGAAGAGTTTTTAAAAACGTCGATTTTCTCATTAAAATATACTTAAGCCTGTTTTAAAAAAAGGAGTCGCCACCTAACATTGGGTTTAAATGATGTGCTAGGTCACCATATTTTCTTTTTTGAAAATAATTTTAAAAAAATGGCTTAAGTAAAATTTGACTCCAAAAATAACATGGTCTGACCAGAGATTCGTTTAAAAAGTTCGGGGGTCAGTTACGCTCGGGGAAGGTGTCAAGCACCCCAAGACGCCCGTCCAAAGACGGTACCTTATCCGATTAAGTCCAATTAGAATTTAAATCCGAATGTTTTTATTTTATTTTTAAATCCTCCTTATATACACATATATACATACACACACATTGGGGGAAGTGATCTCCCTTCTAAACCTAGGCCATTCTGATGGAAGGCTGGAAATTTTCCACCTCATCTTGTTAGCACATTATATTTAATATGAGTTAAAGAAAACGCACGCACCCACACGCACGCACACATTGAGGGGAATAATATCCCTTCTAAATTTAAACCGTTCAAATGGAAGGTTGGAAATTTTTCACCTCATATCGTTAGCACATTATATTTAATACAAATTAAATAAAACACCCGCACACACGCATCGAGGGGAATAATTCCCTTCTAAATTTAAACCGTTCAAATTGAAGGTTGAGAATTTTCCACCTCGTATTGTTAGCACATTATATTTAATACAAATTAAATAAAACACCTGCACACACACATCGAGGGGAGTAATTCCCGTCTAAATTTAGACCGTTCAAATTAAAGGTTGGGAATTTTCCACCTCGTATTGTTAGCACATTATATTTAATACAAATTAAATAAAACACCCGCACACACGCATCGAGGGGAGCAATTCCCTTCTAAATTTAAACCGTTCAAATTGAAGGTTGGAAATTTTCCACCTCGTATTGTTAGCACATTATATTTAATACAAATTAAATAAAACACCCGCACACACGCATCGAGGGGAGTAATTCCCTTCTAAATTTAAGCCGTTCAAATTGAAGGTTGGGAATTTTTCATCTCGTATTGTTAGCACATTATATTTAATACAAATTAAATAAAACACCCGCACACATGTATCGCGGGGAGTAATTCCTTTCTAAATTTAAGTCGTTCAAATTGAAGGTTGGGAATTTTCCACCTCGTATTTTTAGCACATTATATTTAATACAAATTAAATAAAACACCCGCACACACGCATTGAGGGGAGTAATTCCCTTCTAAATTTAAGCCGTTCAAATTGAAGGTTGGGAATTTTCCACCTCGTTTTATTTATTTAAAAAAAAAAAAAAAGTAATAAATAAATAATAAAGGAAGAAGAAAAAAAATCTAATTTACAAAAAAAAAAAAAAAATAAAAAAAATTAGTATAATAATAACTTAAAAAATAAGAGTAAGATTTACAACAGATGAAAATTTATCACCTTCTTGGAGATTTTTCTTCTTCAAAATTACAATAAAATGAAAATAATATTATTTTCTTCAAAATTTCTCTCAAGATTTCACCTCTCCCTTACAAAAATTCCTCTCAAAAAAATTTCTTCCCCTCAAAATTCTCCTCCCCTGAGTTGTCTGAGCCCTCTTCTATTTATAGGAAATTTTCTGAAACTCCAGGCGTGCGAAAAGGTAAGGAAAATGGGGTGGGTGCACCGAAATTTGGTGCACCCACCCCCTTTTGGGTGCACCAAAACTTGGTGCACCCAAAAAGGGGGCTTTCTGCCCCCTTTTCTTTGCTGGCCGCTTGTGCGGCCAGTTTTAAGCTGGTCGCACGTGCGACCTTCGTGCACCCCCCACCCCCGTTCGGTCCAGGCTTCTCTCGTTCTCGTCTGTTTCTTGTCCATTTTGTTCTGAATTAACGCGTTTTTATTCCACTTTGAAAAATCTACAAAACCAAAAAAATAAAAATCAATTACTAATATTTAATTTACTTAAGAGATTAATAAAACTTAATTTAGCAGTATTAAACCGCATAAATACGGTACAATCAAAACAAAATAAATAAAAAAATAAAATAAAGGTAACTATAAAATAAAGTATAATTTTTTGCGAGGCGGTCAAAATGCTGTGTCTACGGCTGCCCCTCTTTGTCATGCAAGTTCCACTTGCTTGACAAAGATAAAAGACCACATCATTTTGATCGTCCCATTTTTTATTTTATTTATTTATTTTAGTTTATTTTCTAATAATAGAACAAATAAAATAAAATGACTCATGACGAACAAGCGTACGTTTAGAGTAATAAAAGAAAACTCATGACGAACAAGTGTCCATTTAGAAAAATAAAAGAATGACTCATGACGATGTTTATGATAAACAAATGTCCGTTTAGAGGATCGTTTAGAGTAATAAAAAATGACTCCTGACGATACTCATGACGAACACGTGTCTGTTTAGAGGATTGTTTAGAGTAAAAAATGACTCCTGACGATACTCATGACGAACACGTGTCCGTTTAGAGGATTGTTTAGAGTAAAAAAATGACTCCTGATGATACTCATGACGAACACGTGTCTGTTTAGAGGATTGTTTAGAGTAAAAAAATGACTCCTGACGATACTCATGACGAACACGTGTCCGTTTAGAGGATTGTTTAGAGTAAAAAAATGACTCCTGACGATACTCATGACGAACACGTGTCCGTTTAGAGGATTGTTTAGAGTAATAAAAATTATTCGTGCCCCAGCCCTCTTGACCAAGGGCCTAAAGAAAGTTCAAGAGTATAAAGTATGCCCCAACTTGTGACTGAGCCAGAATGAGAGAGCAAAGATATAAATGTGCTCCAGCCGAACTCTCAGATGACCGAACATTTATAGATTGCCTGCGTACCTTAGTATTATGCCGAGGATCAAGTTTAGCGTAGTTCACTTTTCGCCATTTTCAGGGCAAAACGCATACCTGGACGCTCATTTAGAGCTTTCGAACTTTCAGCAATAAAAGTTTCTAATTTGAACCGGAAGGTAAGAAGTCTTTGTGAGAGAGAAATCCATGCTTCCATGTCCTTTGAAAACCCTGTAATTTAACAAAAAACACATGTAACACGAAAATTTAGTTTGAAAAACTTGTCACTCTTTACGACCCGCAATTCCGTCCAACCGGAAGGTAAGAAGTCTTTGTGAGAGAGAAATCCATGCTTCCATGTCCTTTGAAAACCCTGTAATTGAACAAAAAACACATGTAACACGAAAATTTAGTTTGAAAAACTTGTCACTCTTTATGACTCGCAATTCTGTCCCCCCTTTTTCCGTCGCAATCCCTCATTTGATGGCGCTTGACTTTCTCGGGTCACGGGACAGTATCGGGAGATTTTTCCGTCTCTTCCCTCCGTCAATCTTAGAGATGTACTTTCTGGAGGTTTTCTCCGGGTTGTTGGCGGGGTCTGGTTTTTTTGGACAACATCCCTATCAGCCTTTATTTCTCTGCACCCGCCGATTCTCACTTTCTCTTTTCTACTAGGCATCCTCAGTACTTACGAGAATCACATACTCCTGCTTGCTTTGTATTTTTCAAATCCTGCAAAACTGATTTAACCAAATATGGGAAAAACGTGTAAAACCTTACCCCAAACAGGTATCTTTATCACCAGATATGTTGACTGCGAGATTTCAAGCCGGATTGTCTTACAAGTATGATTTCAATGCAAATTTGAGCCATATTCGATGTTCCTTTTCACAGATTCCAACTCTTGCTCAAATCCATCAAGTTCCGAACACAGAAAAGTCTTACGGTCAATGGAAGTCAACCGTAGTGGGAATTCCAAAAATGCCCCTAGGAGTGATTTAACTGTTCTTTTTTTTTTTTTTTTGCGACATGGTCTCTACATTTTTCTCATAGCGCCCTTTCGAGTTTTCACCATGTTCGAGCCGTATTTTTTCTTTTTTTTCTTTTTTTCTTTTTGGAAGCAACAGATAATCACAAATTGAAATAAACTTACTTAGAAAATAAGGACATTTATTAGGCAAAGTATTTCTTTACAGAATCCGAGTTTAGGGGCTCGGGAAATACATCACCATCCATTTCCTGGAGAATCAACGCTCCACCGCTCAAAGCCTTATGAACAACAAAAGGACCTTCCCAATTTGGCGCGAACTTACCCTTAGCTTCATCTTGGAAAGGAAAGATTTTCTTCAATATTAACTCACCGACCTTGAAGACTCTAGGGTATACCCGTTTATCATGAGCTCTAGTAATCCTCTGTCTGTAACACTGTCCGTGGCATATCGCTGTCAGCCGCTTTTTATCGATTAAACAAAGTTGGTCCAACCGTTGTTGTACCCATTCAGTTTCATCAAGCTCGGCCTCTATGAGCACTCGTAGAGATGGAATTTCCACCTCGGCTGGTATCACCGCTTCTGTGCCATAAACCAGAGAATAGGGGGTTGCCCCTGTCGAGGTCCGAACCGAGGTTTGGTAAGCCATCAAAGCATATGGCAGCATATCATCCCACTCTTTATAATTGTCAATCATCTTCCGGAGAATTTTCTTTATATTTTTGTTGGCGGCTTCCACTGCTCCATTCATTTTTGGACGGTAAGGCGCTGAGTTTTTGTGCTCGATCTTGAACTGCTGACATATTTTCTGTATTTCTGAACCCTTCAGGTTTTTAGCATTGTCGGTTATCAATGTTTGCGGCAAATCGTATCTTGACACAATATTTTCTTTGATGAATCGAGCTACTATCTTTTGAGTCACTCGGGTTAAGGAAACAGCTTCTACCCACTTGGAAAAATAATCAATTGCCACCAGGATAAAGCGATGACCACTCGGCGCCTTAGGGGTAACTTCCCCAATCACGTCCATACCCCACATTGAGAAGGGCCATGGGGCCGCCAAGCAATGAAGGTGCGAAGGTGGGACATGGATTTGATCACCATGAATCTGACACTTATGGGATCTTCGAACAAACTGCACACAGTCGCTTTCCATTGTTAGCCAAAAATGACTGGTCCTCAAGATCTTCTTGGCAAGCATGAAGCCGCTCATGTGAGGTCCACATATGCCACCATGGACCTCTTTCATCAACTGGATGGCCTCTTCGACTCCAACACATCTCAACAGGCCCATGTCAGGGGAGCGTTTGTACAGTGTCTCCCCGCTTAGGAAGAATTGGCCTGCTAACCTCCGGAGGGTTTTCCGATCAACACTTGATGCCCCGTCCGGATACTCCTGATTTTTCAGAAAGTTCTTTATGTCATGGTACCACAGGTCTTTGGCTGGCTCAGATTCAAGCTTGCAGCAGTGGGCCGGTCGGCGTTGAACTCGGATTACCACCGGAATGATATCAGCATCCTCTCGAGTGATAGATATCATAGATGCCAAGGTAGCTAAGGCATCGGCGAAGTCATTTTTTAGCCTCGGTATGCTCTCAAATTCTATCATTGTAAATTGCTCGCACAACTCCAGGAGGTGATTGTTATAGGCTATCAAGATCGGATCTCTCGTGGCATATTTATCCGTCACCTGATTGATTATCAGCTCAGAATTTCCGAACACTAGCAATTCTTTGATTTTCATATCGACAGCCAGCTGGAGTCCCAGAATACAGGCTTCGTACTCAGCTCGATTATTTGTGCTCTGGAACTTCAACTTGGAAGCCACTGGATAATGCTGTTTGCCCGGAGAAACCAGAACGGCTCCGATTCCAGCCCCTCAAGAGTTCACTGCTCCATCAAAATACATTTTCCAAACTGTTTCCTCATTTTCTTCATTCACCGCATGAATCGACTCGTCAGGGAATAGCGTCTCAAGAGGCTGGTTATCCGTTTGAGCTGGACAACTAGCCAACTGATCTGCTATCGCCTGGCCCTTCACTGACTTTTGGGTCTTGTAGATGATATCGAACTCCGTCAGCAGCATCTGCCATTTTGCAACTTTTCCTGACAGAATCGGCTTCTCGAAGATGTATTTTAAGGGATCTATCCTGGCTATCAAGTAGGTAGTCAGTGGGAGCATATAATGGCGCAGTCTTTGAGCGGATCAAGCCAATGCACAACAGGTCCTCTCCAACAAGGTATAATTTTCCTCATACTTCGTGAAGCGCTTGTTGAGGTAGTAGATGGCTTGCTCCTTCTTTCCAGATTTATCGAGTTGCCCAAGAATAACTCCCATGGAGGAGTCGAGAACTGACAAATATAGTAATAACGGAACCTTCTCCCGAGGCGGCACTAGAATGAGAGGGTTCGTTAGATAGACTTTAATTTTCTCCAAGGCATTCTGGCAATCTGCATTCCATCGCCCGTCACTTTCTTTTCGAAGTAGCTTGAAGATTGGCTCACAAGTGGTAGTGAGTTGGAAGATGAATCGGGCTATGAAATTTAATCGCCCTAGAAAACCTCGGATTTCTTTCTCATTTCTCGGTGGCGGCATCTCATGAATGGCCTTCGTCTTTGCAGGATCAATCTCGATTCCATGGCGATTTACCATGAAACCAAGAAGTTTTTCAGAAGCCACCCCAAATGCGCATTTTGCTGGATTGAGCTTGAGCTGGTACTTTCGAAGTCTGTCGAACATCTTTTTCAAATGGCAGAGATGATCCTCGTTCTCCTGTGATTTAACGATCATGTCATCTACATATACCTCCATCTCCTTGTGTATCATATCATGAAAGAGGGTCGTCATTGCTCTTTGGTATGTTGCCCCCGCGTTTTTGAGACCGGAAGGCATCGCCCTATAGCAAAAGACTCCCCATGGGGTAGTGAAGGCTGTCTTTTCTCGATCTTTCTCATCCATCAGAATCTGATTATAGCTAGAGAACCCATCGGCGAAAGAATAGAGCTTTCGCCCCGCAGTATTGTCGATGATGATGTGAATGTTTGGCAGTGGAAAATCATCTTTTGGACTCGCCCGGTTGAGATCACGATAGTCCACGCAGACTCTGATTTTTCCTGAGGACTTTGGCACGGGAACGACATTTGAGAGCCATTCACTGTAGTTACAGACTTCAATAATTCGGGCATTGAATTGCTTCACGATCTCCTCCTTGACCTCGAGGCTGACAGCGGGCCTCAGTTTCCTCAACTTTTGTTTGACTGGTATACTCCTCGGCTTTAGCGGCAGCTTATGGGCCACGATACTCTTGTCCAGTCCTACCATGTCATCGTAGGACCAGGCAAAGATATCTTGGTAGGAAATTAAGAGCGTTGTCAACTCTTTCTTTTCCAGAGTCATGATGGCTGATCATATCTTTACTTCCTTCAACTCTTCCGAGGTCCCCAAGTTTATCAACTCGGTCTCATCGTTACTGGGAATCGGCTTGTTCTCGAACTCCGTGAAAGCTTTTCGGATCTCATCATCGTCTGGCTGGCAAGAGTCATCTTCTGCTTCCACTCCCATCGGGTTATGGTCTGGTTCTGCATTGAAATCATACTTATCGCACTCTGGCTCAGTTATATCGCATGCATCATACACTGGTGTTTTAGACATCCTGAAAGCATAAAATTTAAACATTTAAACCATATGTCGGATAAAACAGAATTGCATTCATTAAAAATATAAAAAACCATTACAAAGCAAAATCCCTTTCCATCTAGAAGGCAAGGTGGATGGAGGGATGACCAACAGAAAATCTCCCTAAGTTTACCGAAATGCCTGGCGAATTGGGAGAGAACAAGAATCCCAATTCTGCAGCTTTTCTTTTCCCTTGGTTCGAATACCAGACCCATGACTTGGCCCTGCCTCGTCTCTCATGATTACATTCACAGCTTCCTTGATCATTACTCTCTCAGGGTGCAACTTGAATCCTACGGTCTCCTTCCCTTTGTTGAGGGTTTCTGCTGGATAGGGGAAAGTGACCCGGATATGCGGAATTTTCATTGGCTGGTTGTCTGGGGATCCATCCCTCTTCTTCCAGAAGAACTTCGCCTTGTCTGCTTTTGTCGGCTCGTATCCCAATCCGAATCTCCCTTTCTTCTCCTTGACTTCTATCGGTTCTGTAATTCCGTCTAGATTTTTGCCCAAACCTTTCCCGGGAATGCAACCCCGAGACTTCATTTCTTTAGCAACGAAGGCCACAGTGTTAGACAGTGATGGTGTTATCTCGTGTCCTCCTTCCTTCACAAAGGTAGCATTCGCAACGTCGAACACGTGATAGGAGGCTTCAATCTTCTCCTTCTCCTTTCCGTCATCTGTTAACGGGACATGCCAACTTATCGCTTGATGGAAAGGTATGATATCTGAATCAGCCCTGATAACGTACAGTGTGTCATTAATGATAAACTTGATCTTCTGATGTAGAGATGAAGGCACTGCCCCAGCGTTATGGATCCATGGCCTCCCCAACAACAGGTTGTACGAAGCAGGTATGTCGAGCACTTGGAACTTCGCATTGAACTGTATTGGACCAATTTCAATTGGCAGGTCAATCTCTCCAACGCTATCTCTCCTAGCCCCATCGAATGCTCGGATAACCGTCTTAGACGATCGAACCTGTGATAGATCTATCCCCATTTCTTCCAGGGTCGACAAAGGATAGATATTTAGTGCCGATCCATTGTCAATCAGCACCCGAGCTATAAACATTCCATGGCTTTCGACCGTGATATTCAAAGGTTTGTTGTGACCTGTTCCATCATTGTCCATCTCGTCATCTGTGAAGGTGATGGTGTTAGATCTTAGGACCTGCTCGACCAGAGTGACAAATTTCTCCGGAGAGATCGTGCTAGGCAAGTGGGCTTCATTTAGGACCTTCAGCAGTGCCTGTCTATGTACTTCTGAGGATAGAAGTAGTGAGAGCATCGAGATTTGCGCCGGTGCTTTGCTGAGTTGCTCCACTATCTTGTATTCTGAATTCTTCATTGCCTTTAGGAAGTCATGAGCCTCCAGTTCTGACACTGGCTTTTTCAGGGCCCCTCTTGGTTCCTTTACAGGAATCCTGATCAAATCCTGTGGCGTATACACTCTTCCAGACCGAGTGATTCCACTGGTTTCTCCTGCTGAGATTGACAATTCTTCTCCTTCTCCTGTTTTAGCGACGATCTCATAATTCCACGGAACCTTATTGAGATTTTCCACCGTCTTTTGGATTGGGAAAGACAAA
This sequence comes from Eucommia ulmoides, assembly GCA_016647705.1. Lineage (NCBI taxonomy): Eukaryota > Viridiplantae > Streptophyta > Magnoliopsida > Garryales > Eucommiaceae > Eucommia > Eucommia ulmoides. The sequence goes on from CM028341.1 coordinate 27,851,710, forward strand.
ACTAGAGATTTCTCCAGTTTTTGGGCTACCCTTTCTAGATATAATTCGAACCCTCCGTAGAGAACCTCCGGGTGTAAATAAACACCACCGATATCGATCACATCAACTTCTTCTTCGACCTCCTCTGTGAAAATTAGATTGACGCCACTTCCTGAGGAGGCGTGTTCAGGCAACGGATTTTGCTGACAATTTGGCGTACCGGCCTCAGGTTTTTTAGGAAACGTGATGGCTCCGGTCCGTATAAACTCTCGAATTTTGTCTTTTAGCTGAAAGCATTGCTCAGTCGCATGTCCTCTGGTTCCCGAGTGGTATTCACAGAAAGCATTTGAAGAAGCTGCTTTACTCCCAGGTTTAACTTCGTAGAATGGAAGGGGCGTCAGCATCCCCTGCTTCAAACAATTCCGGTACAACTCGGTGATCGAGACCGGAAGGTCTTGTAGCTCTCTGTTGTCGTTTTGGAAATTCCCCCCAGTAGCATGAGGTAGAAGGTCTTGGTGATATTGGGTTCTTAACCTTGGAGTGCGGTTAGGAATTTGAGGTGGGGTGTTCGGGCGTGGTTGATAGGTATGGTAAGAAGGTGTTGGGTAGGCTTGAGGGTAATATTGGGGAATGTGGTTTTGATAAGGGGGAGGTACATTTTGGTAATAGCGGGGGCGGCTTTGGGAATAGGGTTGGTTTTGAGGATAATTTTGGTTTTGGCGATTTTGAGGAGGGTAGTTGTAATATTGATTGTTCTGGTTCGGGTAGTTCTGGGGACAAGAAGCTTGGGGGTAGTTCTGGTAATGGGTTTGCCGAGGGAAAACGACAACAGCTACTTCATTTTTTTTTCATCTTTGGCGGGGCTGACCTTTTCGTCAGATTGGATTGGGCCCCTTCAATTTTTTCGCTCCTTATTCCTTCTTCCGTCACCTCGGCCTGTTTGATCACATCGCCGAAAGAAACCACTGCTATGCTCGAGAGATCTCGATAGAACGGCGGTGACTGAATTGACTTGAATATCTCTAACTGAGCCTCCTCGCTCAGCTTAGGGACAACTTTGGCAGCCTCTTCCCTCCAACGAGCAGTATACCTCCGGAAACTTTCGTCTTTACTTTTCAGTATCTGGTAGAGGGTATTGCGGTCTGGCGCGGCATCCCTATTGTACACATATTGCTCACAGAAGGCCTCTACCAGATCTTCAAATGTTTTAATCTGTGATAGCTCCAGGGTCATGTACCAGTTGAGAGCCGGCCCTTTCAACGATCTCCGAAACATCTTTAGGCAAAGGTCTTCGTTCCGAGCATGAATTCCTAACTCCTCTTTGTAAATGCTGACATGCCATTCTGGAGGGCCAGTGCCATCATATTTTGTGAATTCTGGAACCACGAAATTTTTCGGGTACACAATCCCGGGTGGTGCTGACAACTCCTTGTACGTCGCTTTTCTGGACGGCTTCTCCTTTTGCCATTCTTCCATAGTTTTCTCCAATTTCTCCATTTTCAGAAGCCAAGCCGGTAGAGGGCCATTCTCTTCTTTGTTTTCAGTTTCAATGGCCGGGGCCGGTTGGCTATCATTTGAATTGTTTGGTGGAGCAACGACCCTCTCTAGGTGAATGAGGATCTGCGGGGCGGCGGGGGCCGAGCCCTCTGGCGAGGCCTGATAGACATGCCCCTGGATGGGATATGTCGGAGCTCCATAGGCGAAAGGATGAGGGCCCATCTGAGGTCCATAGTAGACCGGTACTGCAAAGTTCGGGCCGACGTGGTTCGAATTCGGCCCTGAGTTCTCCATCCCGATACTTGCAGGGTTTCCATTTGGGGATTCAGTCACAGGAGTCCCGTTGGACGGAGGAATAGGCACCTCCTGAGGTCGGCTATGTTCGTTGATCCTTTCCATCAACCTGTCAATAGTTTCCTGCATCTGAGCTATCTGGGTCGTTCGGGGAGATTCGGGATTGCTTTCTGATGTCATCCTGGAATGAGTCTGTGCTCGACTGCGTGTAAAGATCGGACTTCGAAAGGGGGGAACTGGATTTGCTTTTCTGAGACCAATTTTCTTTGTCTTGTCCTTTTCTTTTTCACCTACAAAAAAAAATCATTTTTTTAGTTCACGTGGGTCTTAGGTGGCCTTAAAGCCCTTTCTAATTCGAAGATTTCAATTTCGATAACGACTAATTAAATTTTATTTTTTTTTTTAATTATTTTTTTTTTTGTCGTTCCCTACCGATATTGAAAACTTTGAACTTGTTTGGTGTGCTTTTTTTTTTTTTTTTTTTTTTTTAAGACTTCCCCAGACGTCATAAATCCATCAAGTACAAAAAACCCCTTTCTCGTCTTGTATCATAGAATCCTGAGGGGATAATATGGATACAAGACAGTTTTATTTTTGTCAGAGGATTTACAACGATATAAGGGCCTGAGAGGAAATAAGAAAAAAAAAATAAAAATATATATATATATATATATATATATATATATATATATATAAAATAAAAAATAAATGATATAAAAATAAAAAAATAAAAAAAAATAAAAAAATCACAACTTATTTACTGAATTGAGGGAAAAAATAAAATAAAATTTAACATTCGGACTTTAGATTAGTTGGACTTATTCAGACATATTGGGCTCGACCCTCAGTCGATCCCCAGTGGAGTCGCCAGCTGAACGCGCCCCGATTTTCCAGAGAAAATCAGAAAATATAGATATATGCTTATATATGCTTGGCGCTGGTAAAACGAGAAGGGTTTTTAAAAACGTCGATTTTCTCATTAAAATATACTTAAGTCTGTTTTAGAAAAATGAGTCGCCACCTAACATTGGGTTTAAATGATGTGCTAGGTCACCATATTTTCTTTTTTGAAAATAATTTAAAAAAATGGCTTAAGTAAAATTTGACTCCAAAAATAACATGGTCTGACCAGAGATTCGTTTAAAGAGTTCGGGGGTCAGTTACGCTCGGGGAAGGTGTCAAGCACCCCAAGACACCCGTCCAAAGACGGTACCTTATCCGATTAAGTCCAATTAGAATTTAAATCCGAATGTTTTTATTTTATTTTTAAATCCTCCTTATATACACATATACACATACACACACATTGAGGGAAGTGATCTCCCTTCTAAACCTAGGCTGTTCTGATGGAAGGCTGGAAATTTTCCACCTCATCTTGTTAGCACATTATATTTAATATGAGTTAAAGAAAACGCACGCACCCACACGCACGCACACATTGAGGGGAATAATTTTCCTTCTAAATTTAAACCGTTCAAATGGAAGGTTGGAAATTTTTCACCTCGTATCGTTAGCACCTTATATTTAATACAAATTAAATAAAACACCCGCACACACGCATCGAGGGGAATAATTCCCTTCTAAATTTAAACCGTTCAAATTGAAGGTTTGGAATTTTCCACCTCGTATTGTTAGCACATTATATTTAATACAAATTAAATAAAACACCCGCACACACGCATCGAGGGGAGTAATTCCCGTCTAAATTTAGACCGTTCAAATTGAAGGTTGGGAATTTTTCACCTCGTATTGTTAGCACATTATATTTAATACAAATTAAATAAAACACCCGCACACACGCATCGAGGGGAATAATTCCCTTCTAAATTTAAACTGTTCAAATTGAAGGTTGAGAATTTTCCACCTCGTATTGTTAGCACATTATATTTAATACAAATTAAATAAAACACCCGCACACACGCATCGAGGTGAGTAATTCCCTTCTAAATTTAAGCCGTTCAAATTGAAGGTTGGGAATTTTTCACCTCGTATTGTTAGCACATTATATTTAATACAAATTAAATAAAACACCCACACACACGCATCGAGGGGAGTAATTCCCTTCTAAATTTAAGCCGTTCAAATTGAAGGTTGGGAATTTTCCACCTCGTATTTTTAGCACATTATATTTAATACAAATTAAATAAAACACCCGCACACACGTATCGAGGGGAGTAATTCCCTTCTAAATTTAAGCCGTTCAAATTGAAGGTTGGGAATCTTTCACCTCGTATTGTTAGCACATTATATTTAATACAAATTAAATAAAACACCCGCACACACGCATCGAGGGGAGTAATTCCCTTCTAAATTTAAGCCGTTCAAATTGAAGGTTGAGAATTTTCCACCTCGTTTTATTTATTCAAAAATAAAATAAAAAGAAAATAAAAAGAAAATAAAAAGTAATAAATAAATAAATAAATAATAAAGGAAGAAGAAAAAAATCTAATTTACAAAAAAAAAAAAATTAGTATAATAACAACTTCAAAAATAAGAGTAAGATTTACAACAGATGAAAATTTACCACCTTCTTGGAGATTTTTCTTCTTCAAAATTACAATAAAATAAAAATAATATTATTTTCTTCAAAATTTCTCTCCAGATTTCACCTCTCCCTTACAAAAATTCCTCTCAAAAAAATTTCTTCCCCTCAAAATTCTCCTCCCCTGAGTTGTCTGAGCCCTCTTCTATTTATAAGAAATTTTCTGAAACTCCAGGCGTGCGAAAAGGTAAGGAAAAGGGGGTGGGTGCACCGAAATTTGGTGCACCCACCCCCTTTTGGGTGCACCAAAACTTGGTGCACCCAAAAGGGGGGCTTTCTGCCCCCTTTTCTTTGCTGGCCGCACTGGTTGCACGTGCGACCTTCGTGCACCCCCCACCCCCGTTCGGTCCAGGCCTCTCTCGTTCTCGTTTGTTTCTTGTCCATTTTATTCTGAATTAACGCGTTTTTATTCCACTTCGAAAAATCTACAAAACCAAAAAAATAAAAATCGATTACTAATATTTAATTTACTTAAGAGATTAATAAAACTTAATTTAGCAGTATTAAACCGCATAAATACGGTACAATCAAAACAAAATAAATAAAATAAATAAAATAAAGGTAACTATAAAATAAAGTATAATTTTTTGCGAGGCGGTCAAAATGCTGTGTCTACAGGCTCGTCCTATCCCAAAGGAAGTTCTTTGAATTTCCAGGCTAGATGGGAGAGGAAGAGGTCATGAGGCCACTAGTCTAGAGAAGGAAGAGAATGAGAGATGAAGGAAAGAGAAAAGGGAGAATTAGCTCCCGTTTTTATTTTTTACCCTTTCTTTCCTCCTTCCTTAATAAAAAGTTCTTTATTTTTTACTTCTTTGTGGTTTATTTAATGCATTGTTTGCTTTTGATTTAGCACGTGTACCCACTACCCCAACCCTTTATCAAGGCCGGAGTTATTTAGGCGTGAGTGAAGAGTTTAATAATGATTAAATTTGGTTTTCGCATTTCTGACGGTTCTTTTTTGGTGAGGCTATCCAGACACGCCATCTTGGCAGTCACGCATCGTTTTAGCATATTTCTTGCCTCATTGGGGTTGCTTATATAAGCTCTGCGTGGTAGTTTTTAGAGAATTACCTTTTGCAATTCAAATTTTGTTTCTTTCCCTACATAGAATCCTTCTCACTTCTTCCTCTCATCACTTGATATTTCTTTGGCCCCTCTAGTAAAAAACACTCATCGGGACCTTCAGCGAGAACTAAACTTGTCATTCTTTACTAAGGCGACTCTAGTTTACCTTGGCACCGGGATCGAAACCTTGGAGGAGGGGGGAGATACTCATCCACCCCTGGTATGTGACTTAGGTGTGGCATTTAGTTCCCACTTTCCCACATCATGCACGAGATTCTGCATTTCTATAACCTACCGTTGTTTTACTACGAACGTTGTTCGTATCATGATAGGGATTGTTGCTCTGAATAAGTCGTTTGGGCTATTTCTTAGAGTTAGAGAGGTACGCAGTCAGTACATTCTTCAAGAAAAAAAGAAGTACAACAGTTACTTCTTTCATGTTCGTTATGGTAATAACTCTCGTGTGGTGGAGGAGTTGGACTTTACCGACAAAGGCTGGGACTAGGAGGCCATCCTCCTTATTGGCCAGTGGGAGTTTGGAGCGATGGAGGAACACTTTCCTAAAGTCCCCACGAGAAGGCGGACCCTCCATGGGACCACTCCTCAAGAATATGATCATGAATATGTGAGAAGGACCTTGTCCTTGGAGGCTTCCACGTAGACTTTTCGGAGCTTGCTTGCAGCCCTTTCGTTAAGTTACCCCGATGAGAGACATGAGTAGGTAGACCGTTCATTACAATTACCTTTATCCGTCGAGGAGGGACTTGTTATTGTGAATGTGTCGACGAAGAATTGTCTTTCGAGTAGAGAAGGATACGTGCCTTTTGGCACTTTGAGTGAGCCAGTAGCATCTTCAGAAATAGTGCATGATAGGAGGATTAGTACGGCTCTGCCACAACGAGTGATTACAGTTCTCGACTCCCCTCATATGGGAGAAGATAACCAAGAAATTGAAGCATTGTTTGACAAGTCCGAGATGCTTAGGGAAATTCCCATTTCTTTTGACCTCGGGCCTCCAATAGGAGAATCTTCGATCCCTCATTCTACGCTTACGGCGCCTGGCAGTTAGGCTCCGTCGAGCTTGTCGCGTCCCAGAGAATGGCGGGACGTGCTGCGGAGAATACTCTTACCCTTATCATTGATCCTCCGTGCATGCAGAACCGTCCCAAAAAGCCGTTTCGGAATGAGGGTCCCGTGGAACACTCGGGCGGTCCTAAAGCAAGGTCCCTTGGGAGCACCAAAACTTGGACGCTGTGGTTCCAGGTGCATGTCTCTCCCGTGACATCGAAGGCTTCTACCTTGGGGAGCTCGTACGTGGCCTTGTCTCTTCTACAAGGTGCAACCATCCTCTGTGATAGGAAGCTAGTACGGACTCACGGGGAGAAGGAGCTTATTCTCCAGTTGGGGAGGGCTCACACAATTAAGGGTGTCTCACCATGGAAACTAAGCCAACTGCTTTGGCGTTTTACCTCAGGTCGGAGGTTTCTCACCATGGTGACTGATAGGCTGGCGGGGCCATTTTATTCCACAGTTGAAGGTGTCTCACCATGGTCTTTTCTAAGTTTCTTAGGAGTTTATCCAACCACCGGGGGTGTCTCACCATGGCTATTGAGTCACTGACTTAGGCATTTTACCTTTTTATTTGGAAATGTTTCACCGAAGACACCAACTGATGACTTAGGCATTTTACTTTGCAATTGGAGGTGTCTCACCATGACCATCGTCCAACGACTTAGGCCTTTAACCCCAAGATTATGGGTGTCTCATCATAGTCGTTGAATTGATGAATTAGGCATTTACCTTCTTGGTTAGAGATTTCTCGCTATAGCCATTGGTCAATCGAAGGGCGTTATACTCCACTATCGGATGTGTCTTACCATAGTAGTTGTTCAGTGGCTTAGGTGTTTTACCCCACCACTGGGAATGTCTCACCATGGCCACTAAACTGACGACTTAGGTTATTTACCTCGTTGTCAGGAGCTTCTTATCGGAGATACTCATTAGTCAATCGTGTGTTCAGGCGCGTTATTATTGAATGGAGTGAGGCGTAAAACATAAAAAAATCTTTATTAATATTCTTGAATGTTACAAGAGCTTCATACAAAGTTTTTTTTTTTAGATGTTTTGCATTCCACGGTAGGGTTGCTTTTTTCTTCTGTTGTTTAGAGGCCATAGTTTCCCAGTCTCATGACTGGGGTCACCTGATATAGACTTTCCCATGAGGCTCCTAACTTCACCATCCCTGACTTCTTGGTGGCAATGGTGACCTTTCTAAGAACCAGGTCTCCCACTTGGGATTCTTGAGAGGAGACTCGTTTGTTGTGGTAGTGAGGCCACCCATTGTTGGTACACTGTCTTCGCACTTGAGATTATTCTCGGCATTCCTCGAGAAGATCTAGATTGAGCCTTAGTTCAATCTTATTACTTCAGTCGGGGTAACCTACTACTCTGGGGCTGGAGATTTGGAGTTCTACCGGAATGACTAACTCTGATCTGAAGGCGAGGGCATAGGGTGTTTCTCCCGTTGGGGTCTGAGTGGTAGTATGGCAGGCCCATAGGACGCCCGAGAGGTCTTCTACCCACATTCTTTGGATCTATTGAGTCCCGTTTTGATCGTGTGGAGAATAGTGTGCTTGGGGGTGGCTAGGAGACGAGAAGTGATTCTGAAGTCCTAATTTGAAGCAGAATTCTTTGAATAGGTTATTGTCGAACTGCTTCCCATTGCTGGCGATGATAGCCCTAGGAATGCCAAAGTGGCACAAAAGGTTCTTCCATGCGAAGTTTCAAATTTTCTCTATGGTGATGGTGTCCAGGGATTCCGCCTCTACACACTTGGTAAAATAATTGATCGCCACAAGCAGAAATTTGCACTGGCCCATACTTATGGAGAAGGGACCGCCAATGTCAAATCCTTACAGGGCAAAAGACCACGGTTTGTTTATAAGTGCCATATCTGTCGAGAGTAGTTTTAGATTCTAGGCAAACCTTTGACACTTATCGCACACTTGTATGAAGAGTTAGGCGTCGTGCGCTAGCTGATCATCCTCAATTTTATATTAAAATTTAACACTTATATTATCATTTTGTTAATCTTTTTAGAAATTTTTAATTAGTAATAATATAATTTATTATTCTTGTAGGAATAAAGTTGGAATAAAGAAACACAAATAAAGTGGCAAAGAAAATAGGTAAAAAGGGCCAAAAATAGAAAAGAAAAGGTGACCCGCAAACCGATCCAACTCGGCCCACAACCGGAGCCATTACATTAAAGGGGTTATTATTCTTTTAAAGAGACATTAAAGACAATTATATGGTAAATTCGGCAGCCCATCCATTACACACAAGATAGCATTAAGAGCCATTAAAATAAATGGAAAGTAATAGGCCATTGGATAGGGAATCAAAAAAAGGGAAAAATCCGGGATCAAAAGAGTAATTTTCAATTTCCTATTTTCACTTCTTAGTTTGTCGATTAACTCCGCTTGTGGGGTTCAATGTTTTATTCCTTACACACAGCTGGTCCCAAGCCCGTGTAAAGGAGGAAGGCTGCATTAGGTACCTGACAGTCAGTGAAAAACTTTGTCAGAACTTTTATAATATGAATCCAAAGATATTAAATGTTAAGGCATTCCTACTAGCGATGCGCTACATTTCCACCTCTCGGATGTAGTGAATAATAGGAGAGGGTGGGCTAGGGCGTCGTCCTAAAGCTATGGACCGTGTTTTCTCCCAGATACAGTGTCAAATGAGAGAGGGTTGCCACATTATGGTGGACGAGTGCAGATAGAAAATTTAGTCCATAAGAATAGACTTAGGTTGGCAACTTGGAATATAGGAACACTAACGGGTAAGACTCGAGAATTGGTGGATGTGATGAGTAGGAAGAGGATTAATATTCTATGTTTGTAGGAAACTAAGTGGGTTAGAGAGAAATCTATAGAAATTGAGAGTACGAGATATAAATTATGGTATATGGGGAAGGACAAACATAGGAATGGGGTGGGAATCATGGTAGATAAGGTTTTAAAGGGCATTGTTGATATTAGGAGAATTAGCGATAGGATGATGGTTATGAAGTTGACAATGAGAGGGGAGGTAATTAATGTTATTAGTGTATACGCTCCCCAAGTTAGACTGCAACAAAATGTTAGACGAGAATTTTGGGAGAAGATAGACGAAGTCGTTCAAAGTATACCTAACCAAGAAAAAATATTTATTGGGGAAGACTTGAATAGACATGTCGGGAAGGAAAGGGAGACTTTCGAGAAAGTACATGGTGGTTATGGATTTGGGGAGAAGATTGTAATGGGTGAGATGATTTTAGATTTTGCTATTGCATATGATTTAGTTCTTCTAAATATATGCTTCAGGAAGAGGGATGGACACCTTATCAAATTTAGAAGTGGTCAAAGGAATAGCCAGATAGATTTTTCCCTTACTAGGATGAATGATCATTTAATATGTAAGAACTATAAAGTCATACCCGGAAAGAGAATTGCAACCCAACATAGACTAATGCTAACTGATTTGAAGTTTCAAGGGTGGAAACGGGAGTCTAAGATAAATAGGCATGCAAGGATACGTTGGAGAAATCTAAGAGGTGAAAATATGGAGTTATTTAAGGATAAAATTAGCAATGATGAGTTATGGAAGAGACATGAGGATGTGAATAAAATGTGGATTGATAAGGCAAAAATATCAAAGTCGAGAGAGTTTAGAGAAGTATAAACATGCAAAAATCGAGGTGAGAAAAGTAATTAAGGAATCAAAATTTAGGGCGTATGATAATTTATATCAAAAGTTAGATACAAGAGAGGGAGAGATGGATATATTTAAACTTGCTAGGAGATGTGAACAAAAGACTAGAGATATTGGAAGTGTCAGATGCATCAAAGACATTGATAAAAAAGTACTGATAAAAGATGAGAAGATTGTGGAATGATGGAGGAGTTATTTTTATAATTTATTTAATGAAAATGAAGTCAGGAAATCTAGACTAGAGTTGCCTAGTTTATCTTCAGATAAGATTTATAGGTTTCATAGAAGAATTAGGGCTTCGGAAGTTAGAATAACACTAAGTAAGATATGAATTGGAAAAAGCAATAGGGCTAGATAAAGTCCCTATAGGGGTGTGGAAAAGTTTGAGAGATATTGGGATAGAGTGGTTGATTAAACTTTTCAATGACATTTTGAGAACTAACAGAATGCCTGACGACTGGAGGAGAAGTATCTTTGTGCTCAAAGTTGCATGAACTGTCAAGGCTTAAAACTTATGAGTCATACTATGAAACTTTGGAATAGAGTGATAAAATATAGAATAAGACATGAAACGGTCATAGAAGAGAATTAATTTGGATTTATACCTAGCCAATCAACCACTGAAGCTATCTATTTACTCAGGAGATTAATAAAAAAAATATAGAGAAAAGAATAGAGATATGGTATTTGTGGACCTGAAAAAGGCTTGTAATAGGGTACCTAGAGAAGTTTTGTGGTGGGTGCTAGAAAAGAAACAAGTATCCAATGTGTACATCGAGGTAATTAAGGATATGCATGAAGGTATAGTCACTAGTATTCGAATAGGAGAAAGCAATACTTGTGCATTTCCTATTAATATAGGCTTATATCAAGGATCATTTTTAAGTCCTTACCTCTTCGTTCTAGTAAATGGATGAGCTCACAAAATATATTCAAGATGGAGTACCTTAGATAATATTGTTTGTGGATAACATCGTATTAGTGGACGAAAGTAGAATAAGTCTTAATACTAAGTTAGAAAGATAGACAAAAGCATTAGAGTCTAAAGGTTTGAAGATTAGCAAAAGCAAGACGAAATACGTTCATTACAATTTTTGAAATGCCCGGAGAAATGGTGGTGCAGTCAAAATTGGAGACGAGGAGGTGACGAAGGTTGATCATTTTAGATATTTAGGTTCAATGATTCAGAGCAATAGCAAAATCGAGGAGAATATTACGCATAGAATCAAGACATGTTGGTTAAAGTGGAGAAGTGCAGTTGGGGTGATTTATGATCGTAGGATTCCGTTGAAACTTAAAGAAAAATTCTACAAAACTGTTATAAGATCAGCGCTTCTTTATGGTTCAGAATGTTGGGCAGTAAAAATAAATCATATCCAAAAAATTAGGATGACAGAAATGAGGATGTTGCGGTGGATGAGTGGGAAGACGAGAATGGATAAAATTAAGAATGAAACTATTAGAGAGAATTTAAGAATAGCACTCATCGAAAAGAAAGTTAGAGAAAATCATTTACGATGGTTTGGACAAGTGCATAGAAGACCCATAGAAACACCAGTGAGAAAATGTGATTTAGTTCAAGTGTAGGGGACTACTAGAGGGAGAGGTAGATCTAAGAATACGTTGGATGCGACTATTAGAAATGATTTGGCGACATTAAACCTGACGAAGGGGATGGGCCTTGATCGACCTCTATGGCGTAAATGGATTTATGCAGCCAATCCTGCATAAGTGGGACAAAAGCTTAGTTGTTGTTGTTATTGTTGTAGTAGTAGTAGTTTGTCGATTACTTCTTGAAAAACAAATGGTCATTATTTCCACTAAATGACATTAGTGGAAAAGGAAAGTGGTTTGGCTATTTGGGGATATTCGAAGCAATGAGCAGAGAGAGGAGGATCGGCAGTGGTCATTGACCATAGAGGATTCTTTTTATATTATTTCTTTATTCATTTTTTAGGGAGGTTTTTTCATCTTTTTGTTTTAGTTTTTTTCCCCCCTTCTGTTCGGACTGTTGCCGAGAATTGTTGTTGGAGCTTCTTCCTTCGGTCTTTGTTAAATATATTGGTTTGGTCTTTGTTGAATATATTGGTGGAAGAACAATCGCAATGAACGGCTAAGTTCATAAACCGAGTTAGGCTGCATCTGTTCTAAAGTTATTTTAATGTAGTTTTCATTTCTTAATTTATTTATTTGTGTAAGATTATAAAACAAGGGTTTGGTCTTAAACATTTACTTGAATAAATTTATGTTCTAAATTGTCTTGTAGAAATTTAGATTTGAATATTTTCGTATCTATAATGTTAGATCTAATATTTGTGGTTTGGATCTAACCGTTTTACAATCCGTATTTATTGGAATCAACACGATTTAATATAATGGATTATATTAAGGGATTGATTCATCGTAGATTGGGAATCAAATCCCTAAGATAATCCATACGGATTAAACGGACGATTAATCGATGTATTTGATAGAATGCAATATACTTAGGTATTGGTTCACTGTAGATTAGGAACTAAATCCCGAAAATAGTCCATAACGATTAAATAGTCATACTTTTGTTGTAATTTTCTTGTAGTTAAATTACTTCATATACACAGAATAAAAAAAGACAAAGAATTAAAATGCATTGGAATAATCGAAGAACAAATACATGCCCCCAACCCGGTCATTTATCATTATCATATTTTAATTTATTTATTATTCTATATTTTATAATTAAAACAATAAAAAATCATTTTTTGTTAAATTCAACCAAAAAATGAGAGAATAATTAATAATTACAATCTAATCTCTATGGTTCGACATCAGTACTTAAGCATTATACTACGATATATTTTGTGCTTAAATTGGGTATTAAATTTGAGTGATCACTAGCGTCGGCTATTGATACTCATTGTGGATTATCTTCGACGCGAATTACTACCATTTGATTCCTGTACACACCTTCCTTAACCTTCCTTAGAACGTATTGGGCTTCCCTAAGGCACAGACATCGGGAATCCGTACCATAAAACAATCTCCGGTGTAGGACTCCATTTGTCATACAGTACCTGAAGGCCTTATACCAGAAACTCTTGGCCTCAGTTTTGTCGCTTGGGAGGATTCCATGCTCGATATATTACCGTATTGGATCCATCCAACACGGGGAACTGTCTGTGTCGTCGACCTGGTTGACTTGTTCCACCTCGTCAACTAGGAGCCTGGAGGATTTCCACTAGAACATGTCGGGGACCTTTTGACAGCACAGACGAGGTTAGGTTGGCCAATGCATCGGTGTGGCAATTTTCATCTCGGGGGACCTAGGTGATGCTAGGAAAAGGCCACCCCTCCTAGAGGTCTTACCTTATCCTAATATATCGTCATGGTGGCATCCTTGGCTTGGTACTCTCTTTTTACTTAATTGACCACCAGCTGGAAATCACAAAAGACCAAAAGGTCAATTGATCCCATGAGCTTAGCCAATCTTAGTCCTGTGATCAGCGTCTCATATTCAGCTTCGTTATTAGTGGCCTTGAAATCAATCTTGAGTAAATACTTTACCTGTTCTCCCGTGAGGGTGGACAGAACCAGTATTGCCCCGCTACCCTTCTAGTTGCAAGAGCCATCGGTGAATAACATCCACCCATCCTGGGGAGGGTCTTCATTTGGATTTTCGCTCACAGCGATGGCGCTTGGTCGGCACCCTCCGTTGGACTATATTTGGGCGATCTCCTCTAGGTTGGGCAGGATCGTTGTCTTTGATAGAGATTTTTTGGAGAATGTGAACTCAGCAATAAAATCATCTATGACCTTATCCTTATTGGTCACGCACGGGCGGTAGTCAATGTAAAACTCGCTGAGCTCAAAAGGCTATTTAATTAACCTCCCGGACGTGTCGGGGCATGGACTATCTGGCGGAGAGGATGCTTGGCCAGAATAGTTACAGGGTGATCTTGGTCTGCCATTTTCCTCCTACCTTCTTAGCCAGAACCATGTTGGCTAGCCAATTCGGGAAGGTAATTTCCATGATTACCCTGACATCTATCAACTTTTGAGTTTCTTCGGCGATTATAACCTACTTCTCTAGGGGGGAAACTTTTTTCCTTTCTGGCAAATCGATGGGTGAGCAAGGTTGATGAACAACCGATGCATGGCCACCCGGAGATCGATCCCCAGCAAGTCAGAGTGTAACTATGCAGAAACGTATCTATTCTTCTTAAGGAGTTCCTCCAAGGCATGTCGTACCTCTGGAGCCATCTCAGTCTCGATCTTCACTGTTTTGAAATTGTCTTCAGGGTGGACTTGAATGGAGACCAGATTCGCATTGGGCAACGGGTGTGCTCTATCTACCCGAAATCCTCTACAGGCAGGTGCCCCAACTCATCCCGCAAGGGTGCGAGCTCAGGCACTCTTGTGATTGCTATTCCACTATCAACAAAGGGTCAGCCTTGACCGTTAGCATAAAGTATTCCCTAGTTGCCGTCTGATCTCCCCTGACCACACTAATCTTTTCCTCCGTAGGGAACTTAATGGCTAGGTGATATGTGGAGCATACAGGCTTGAGGGAACTCATGGCGGGTCGACCCAATATGGCGTCATACGCAGATAGGTGTTTCACGAACAAGAACAGAAGCCATATGGTAGTTCTAATGGGTTCTTCTCCCAAGTACACTGGAAGGTCGACCTATCCTAATGGGTGGATCGTTGTCTCCCCGAAGCCCACAAGGAGAGAGGTCACCAGAAGGAGCTTACCAGGGTTTACTTTCATCTTGTCGAAGCAACCGCAGAAGATGATGTCAGCGGAGCTTCCACTGTCCACCAGTATCCTTGGAACCCGGTAGTTGGAGATTACAAGTGTGATGACTAGGGCATCATCGTGAGGAAAATTAAAGCCTTTGAGATCCTTGTCGGAGAATGTGATAACGTTATCGGGCATCGTGGTCACCAAGATCTCTTTGTTGCTCCTTTCTGTCTTTCTCTAAGTTTCCAGGAGATACTCTTTTCGAGCACCGCAGGAGGCTCCGCCTAAAGAGTACCCTCTATGGATTGTTTGGATTTCTCCTTCAATCCTTCCGAGGTCGCGGGGCCTTCTTCTTTTGTCGTCCCTCTTACACCGGGAGAGGCTCATATTTTCTATCTCCTTCTCGGTTGTCTTCACAGACATAGCACCAGAGATAGCCACGTCGTATCAGGTTTTTAATTTCTTCCTTCAGCTGGTAACATTCATCTGTGGTGTGATCGTGGTTCTTGTGGAACTCACAATATTTGTTTGTGTTTTTCTTCATTCCTTTAGCCTTTAGCGGGTCAGGCCGCCTAAGGCCAGACTCCTTCTTGTCAATCTCGCGCAGGATCTTTGTCATGGAAAACCTCAAGGGTTTAAATTGCTCAGGCCTCCAGGCTGGGGCCCACCTATCATTCCTTAGTCTTTCTTCCAATTTGAACTTCTTGCTCCCTGTGAGAGGGAGTTGTTTCTCTTCTCAAACGTCTTCCTACTTCTTAGGTCCCTTTGCGTTGACCTTATCCCCTATCAAAGAGTTCACCTCACTAAAGCGCGCCCCTCGAGACAGGGCATCGTCAAAGGTCCGCACCGAATTTTTGGTGAGGGAGTAGAAAAACTTCCTTTCATAAGTTCAGTAAGGGCCACACCATTATCCAGACGGTTAACATCTCTGGCTTCCTCGTTGAAAAACTAATTGATCGACTCGTCATCGCCCTGCTTGATGGTCAGGAGGTGAGTGGAGGTCTTGGCCTTCTTACAACTGCGTTTGAATCGTATTAGGAACTCCCTCTCGAAGTCAGCGAAAGATAAGACGGAGAAAGGAGAGAGTGTGAGATACCGTTCTCGAGCTCTACCTTACAAGGTAGATTTACAACACAGAGCGTCAGAGTCTTTCTGGAGGTCCAAGATCATTTTGAAAATAGTTACATGGTTGATGGGATCCTTCGTTCCATCATATGGCGTCATTTGGTTGGAGGGGTAGATGAATCGATGCGGCACAAGTTCGTCTAGGATATTCTTGGTGAAAAGAGAACAAGTCAGGTGAGTCACCTCCTTCTCGATTCCTCCTGCTAGGGCCTATAACCTGACCTTCATTTCATCTAGGTGATGGTCCACGGCTGGCGTATGTCCCGAAGGGGATACCGCTCTCAGGCCAAGCATGGTCACAATTCAGCATGGGAGACTTCAGGCGAAAAGATAGAGATCTCTGACGACGTGACTCTGTCCCCAGATGGATGTAACTTTCCAAGGGTTTGTCGTAGGGATTGTGTACATACTTCGCTCCGAAAGAGGCCCATCCGGTTAAATGCGATTGCACTTCCTGGAGAGAACCCCCTCGCAAAGAAGGCCTTCTGGAGGCAATTAAGGGGTGCTTGGACTGCATTCACCAGTTGTACAATCTGTAGATTCAGCTCAATGACTTGATTCTCGATTTGCTTGAGGTGAGCTTCCCCATGCACCAGCATGGGGCCAAGCACAGGAATATTCATCGACGCTTCTTGGAGAGGCGAGTGATCGGATTGCGACTCTCGTAATGGTAGGGGATTTTTCTCTTAAGGCGACACTCTTAGAGCGAGTAAGCATGAACGGAGAACTTTCGAAGCATAGTAGAGAGGAAACATAGCTTCGACTATCATTCCCAAAGACAACTCCAACTAATGTTACTAGAAAATAAAAAGTGAATTTATAAATCTACCATTGACTGTCTCCGTGCTGCTTCCTCCAGAGGGGTACTAGCACAAATCCTTAGCACCGGGTTAGGGCTGTCTCGGTGAAGGACCTTCAATGTAAAAGTAAATATATGGTGGAGAGAAATATAAAGCTTAAACTGCGTGAGGTCGTATTTCATAACATACCATAACGTAACATCACGTAACATATTCTTTGATGATTTGGTGGTGACTAGCAGAATCCCTGGCCGGTTCTGGAGAAAGAATGGAATGCCTCGTCAGCAAATCCGTTATGCATAATGATTGCTCTATTATTGGCGCATCCTCTATGCCAGGCAAATATTCTTTGATGATTTGGTGGTGACTCATCCCTTGGCGATTAGTGCCGCACTTCGGTTGTACCCCCGGACCCGACTCTTGTTGGGGATGAATTATGAGCTTCTTCGAAGGCGTCGCTCTTTCCCCAGGGGTTTGACCCACTAAAGGTGATGGGCTTGGGTCCAAGATAGGCGTGGCCCAAGTCTTTACCAATAGCGGTGTGCAAAAAATCGAAATACCCGAGCCACCCGCCTATATCAACCGACTCGGCCCATAGATTACAGGTTTGTGAATAATTGGGTTGAAGCACGGGTCAATTATTTTGTATTTTTCTGGTTTATGGTTGGGCAACGGGTTTTTCAATACCAAACTCGTTGCACCCAACCCATCCGACCATCCATACATAAATAGGTTATCTAGGGTTTTCTTGCATTCATTTTTCTCAGATTCATCTCGCTCCTCCACCGCTCTTCCTTCCTCTGCTTCGATTCTTCATTTTTTGCTGATATATCTCGCTCTTTCGCCGCTCTTCACTTCCTTTGCTATGATTCTTCTCTCCACTGCTTATATCGTTCGTCATCGATGTCTGACGTGTTCTTCATTCCGAAATCAGAATCGTTCATTCATTCTTCTTCATTCAATGAATACTACTCTAGGCTCTCGAAATCTCTTCGCCTTCTTCCATTCCAAATCAACGACGGTGAGTCTGTGACAGTCTGATGTTTAGTTTATTTATGATTTGATTTAAGTATGAATTTGTATACTATTACTGCAAATTGATAAGTATGAATCTACAAATATGCAATTGTGTTAAAAAAAAAAAAAAAAAAAAAAAAAAAAAAAAAAAAAAAAAAACACCTGACCGCATCCGACTGAAATCGATAGACCCACCGAACATCGATTTTTTCAATAGTTCGGTCGATAGCAGGTGTAGAATTTCAGACCCGATCTCAATCGGGTCGGATCTTGGATCCACCATAAAGTTAGGTCACCCGACCCATGCACACCCCTATTTACCAATAGGTTTTTTGCACTTTCGGAGTGGGCGACCCAGGATCAAATTCACCACCATCATGAAAATATTCCTAAACATATAATTTTTATTTTAGTAATTTAATGATATGAATTTTTATATCTAATTTAATAAAACAATTTTAATAATGTCATTTTAATTATACTAATTTTATAACTATTTTAGATATAGTGTTATTGTACTTGTTATATAATTTTAATTACACTATTTTATATCTATTTTAATAATATAATTTTAATAATATAAATATATTATTTTAATTATATTGTTTTTATATATTTTAGTAATACAAGTATATTATCCCTTATTTTAAGGGAATTTTATTATTTGATCCTTATAAGATAGTGTATTGAAAAAATGATCTTCCAAATACCTACATTAAATTTTTAGTCCCTGTAACCTTCTTAGAATTTAGTCCCTCATCATTGCCCCTTATTTGTGTTGTATTTACAATTTATGTCATTCTATTAAAAAATGTGAGTGTTCACTTTTTTTTTAAAAAAAACACCAAATCACCAAAATTATCCCAGACGATTCATGGTTGATAGAAATTAAAAAAAAAAATACATCAAATTAATCTACAAAAAATTCTCTTTCAAACGATATGAATTTCAATTTTTTTTGGTAACTTTATATTGGTTTGTGAATGTTCATGTCTTTTAAAAAATTAATCTACGAAAAATCATCTTTCCAACAACATGAACATTCACATATTTATTTTTGTTATTTTTGAATATTTAATACATATTTATACTAAATGTACTGTTGTGAATGTTCATACTTTCACTAAAACACATCGCATCGAAATATGTACTTTCACCAAAACACCAAAATATTACGATATGAACATTCACCAAAATACATTAATAAGAACATTCACAAAAACAAAAATGATCAAATATGAATAATCACAATTAATAAACCAAACTCCACTAAAATCATAACTACAACACTAAAATCAAACAATAAACATTCAACAAAAAAACAAAACCTAATTACATGAATATTCACAAACTCAAATCGATCAAACAAGAGGTTCGCTATTGCCTCGGTGAACTGTAGCGGCAGTGGTGACGACATGGTGAAACGACATAGGTGGAGCCAAAAAACATCCACACGTGAACAAAAACTCCACATAGATCTTGAATGTGAACACTAAACATATTCACTCTAATCTGAATATTCACATATACCAAAAACGCATTCACTCTGCAAAATCGGAGCACGATGACCGTTGCCTGAACCGTTGTCCATTGTTTGAACCGTCATCCATTGTTTGAACCGTCATCTATCGCCACTCATCGCCTTCGCAAATCAGGGGTATGGCAGTGATAGGGTCGTTTATCGTCTTCACAAATTGGAGCAAGGTGACCAGAACAAACAGGTGCCTGCAAAAAAATCGGGACATTAATCATCTTCATAAGAATAAAAAATTGAAAGGAACTGAAATATTATTTTTCCGACCTCTGCTTGAGAGGAGACGAAAAATGATGACATACGTATCAATGAGATCATGTTCTCAAATACTCTTCAGTTTTTGAAGGACCAGGAGAGAATTCTCCCCAACTTATAAAATTTAGTGAAGCATAGAAAATTGGCCCAAATTATAATGCAAAAGAATACTATAAAAAAGCAAACAAAGTTAGTTCCAAGCACACAGTCGCTATCCTGTCTCTGTTTATTGCTGGTATAGATACCTACTCTATCCTACAACTGAACTTATACCTTAGCAGGCTCGGTGGTGGCAGCAGGTGGCGTAACACCACTAGTAGTTGGTCTGGACAGAACAAACAGGTGTCTGTACAAGAAAATCAACCTAGCGACGGATAAACCAAAGAGGGAGGAATAAAACCAAACAACTATACACAAACACCTCAAACAATGAGGAATCCAAATAGCCAAGCAACACGCTGCCTACACAAAGGAAGCAAATCCAAAGTTCCAACAAGGGTGATGAACGCAGATCTAAATCAACGCTTCAAATCTATTTAAAGGTATAGATCTGGAACGAGAGAGAGAGAAATCACCGCTAAAATAGAGCTCGAAGGTTCTCCGATGCAGATCGAGGTCAGTGCTAACACCGATGATGAACAGCGTGGCCGTTGGCGATTTCGACGGATGTGAGCTTCGAAATTGGCAGGGAGCCATCGAGGAACAGTAGGAGACGGAGTCGACATCGGCGGATCTTCAGCAAATCGTCGGCGTTAGCAGGTTTGAGAAAGAGAGAGGACCTTCGGCGGCGCCGGGTTTGAGAGAGAGAGGATTGTCGGCGGGTTTGAGAGAGAGAGTAGTGTCTTGAAACATTAGGGTTTGATGAAATGAGAGGAGAGAATGAATGTTAAGATTAGGATTATGAATATTTATACAGGGATATAAATGTCCATTCATTTTATTTTATTTTCAAAAAGGATTTTTTTTTTTCTAAGAAAGTTTTTAAAAGAGTTTAAAAAATAACATTTTTCAAAAACAGATTAATTGAGGAAAGAGAAAACTAAAAAATGCCTAAACAATAAAAAAACCCTTATTTTAATTATATTGTTTTTACACTAAAGAAATGAAATTCTTCTTTGAAAGGATTTGAAAATGACACTTGTTTTGAAAGAATTTGAAAATCTCTCTTTTTTTTTAGTTTACCCACGAGTGTCTCACTACCCACACGGGATGAAAGATTAGCTTGTTCGGAATGCATGGCTGCCCTTCCTAACAAATGTTTTTTCGTAGGTTCGAATTCTTGACCTTGCAAAAACCCCTCAACTGCTTTAGCTCAAAATACCTTACCATTTAAACTACTCCTTGTTGGACCTTTTTTCTCACTTTAAAATCTATTTTATAAATTCTTTTTTGTAGCAAAATGAAATCCCACCTTGAATTACGCTGCATTCGATGGTCGAGAGTGCAATTTTCAGCAGGGAACAATACTTTCAAGCATTTTCCGAGGAGTTGAAAGGCAGTTTCGAAGCTCCTGACTTTGAGAATAATGGAATACCAACGGTTTTCCTGTACATCTACACTCCATTCCGCATTACCAAGCACCAGAATCCACGTCGAAAAAGTATATCGGATATATTTAAGAAACATTAGACTAATGAAATCACACCTACATAATTATCACACCAAGGCATAAGATTACATTTTCTGCATAAATGCCCATGCATAAACCTTGTAATCTCTATACATGAATGGAGAAGCTCGTACACAAAAAACAAAAACTTGAATGGAGGGGACAAATAAATAATAAATAATCGTTGCCGCCCTCGTTTCACACGAGGAGATAAGTTCTACTTGTCGCCCTGCCACCATTTTTACCTAAAATATACCTATTACAACATGCCAATTATGTGCAAGGCTTCCAATCCCTTGCTCCAATTTACTTATTTCAACCCGGTTCAGCTTGCATCATGAAAACAGTTGCAATAACCGAAACAACAGCGAGCAATGGCATTTCATGTATCAAGCCATCCATTTGCCTAGTTTCATACATTTTTACTTGACCTACAATAGTTGACGGGAAATGTAAATAAATACAAACAAAACCAAGGCAACGTTTGGTAACACTTTCTTTTCAGTATTTTCGGAAATAAAAAATAATAATTTGACAAAAATAATTGAAATTAAAAGCAAAAGCAAAAACCGATAAGAGTGTTTGATAGCGTGCTAGATATTATCTTAGCATTATCAGTATAAATAATCTTTAAATAAAGATTCATACGATTTAAAAAAAAAATGGGTGAAGAGGTCATGGTCCATTTATCTCCATAAATCTCTTATAATTTAAAAAATGAAGAAACTAAAAGCAAATTATTATTTTTTTTTCTTTTTGAATAAAATACTTAAAATTATCTTTTCACTTCTTTTTATTATTTAAAGTAATTTTTTCTAAGTGCAAAATAAATGTTACTTTTAGAATGAAGTAATTTGTCGCTTTTAAGCAAAATAATACCAAAAAAAAGTAATACCAAATGGCACCTAAGCTGATATCAACTTTTTCTGGGGCTCTAACAGATGCTTAAGTAACCAAGAGCCAGACTAATTGTGCGTCAAACCTGAAAGACAAAACGGCACCGACCCATTCAGCGTAAATCCCGTCAGCCTGGACTCTGCAAGAGTATAATTATAATGTTTTTCAGCAACACATATTCTTAGAGAGAGAGAGAGAGAGAGAGAGAGAGAGAGAGGATAAAAAACCAATGGTTGAGGTAAAGTTCCAGGACTTCCGAAAATTTAAAAGGGAAAGATCAAGGGAGGTGTTTCCCACTATCAAGGGACAGTGGCGATATGCGCCAAAAGAACTTGAAACTAATTAAACTTTGCAACTAATTAAATAGTTGGATTAAAATAAGCATCCTGACTAAATATTATTCCTAAAATAAGACAAATCTTATTTCCTAGTGAGAAATATTCATAATCAAAATCTTAAATAAAATTAAATATTGCAAATTAAACGAATATGTTGGGCCCAAAATGTGCACATCACACATTATTATCCTCCATTGAGAGAGAGAGAGAGAGAGAGAGAGAGAGAGAGAGAGAGAGAGAGAGAGAGAACTAGTCCTACATCTTCAAAGCAAAGGAGAGTGAGAAATCATGATGAAGTAAGATGCACCACAAACACAAAGTCCTGTCCACATGGTATGCACATTGCGTTACAAAACAAGAGCATGATTTTTCTAAGACCTTACATGTTTTCCAAGAACAAATTCACCTTTTTAAGATGAACCCAGCGCACGGGAAAGAATTTTAATAATAATGAATCAAAATAATACATGACAGGCAGACGAACCTATGGATCCAAATACGAAATTAAATGCAGATCAAAGAGAGTAGTTGATTGACACAAGGTTAAATGGATGATTAGTTGGGAAGCTAAATCATTTGACAGTTACTAGACCTAATATATCTTTTGCAGTTAGTGTTACTAGCCAGTTTTTTTATCATCCAAGAATTAATCATTGGAAAGTTGTTATCTGCATTTTTAAATATCAGAAAGGCGCACCGGGTTGTGGTCTGTTGTATCAGAATCATTGACACCCACTTAGAGGCACATACAGATTCTGATTGGGCTTGATCTCATTCAGATAGAAAATCCATTACAAGGTATAGTAACCCCGAAGAGCAAAAAAAATGAGTGTGGTAGCCCGATCAAGTGCCGAATCAGAATATCGAGCTATGGAAAATATCATGCCGGAATTAATGTGGTTGAACACAAGCTAGAAGAGCTTGGGTTCGACAACTCACCTCCTATGAGTTTAAAGTGAGATAATCAGGCAATAGTTCATACAACATCAAATTCAGATTTTTGTGAGCGAACGAAGCATAATGATGTTGATTGCCACTTTATTCAAGAGAAACTACTACATAAGTTGATCCACAGTCAACATGTTAATTCTATTGATCAATTAGCAAATTTAATTACTAAACTGCTTGGGAATTCTCGGATAAAATACATTTTAACAAGTTGGGAGCATTATGATATATATGCCCCGACTTGAAGGAGAGTGCTAATTGTACATTAGTTTTTATCTTTGTACATGGTCTTTCATGTATGGCCCACATATTATTATAAATAGAGGGAGAGGTTGACAACAGTGTGAAGCTGTCTGATTCTTTCTTTGCTATTATTTTTCTTTAACAATAAATAAGAGATATTGAACACTTACGAATATACATCATCTTGATTAATATCTTGGAAAATATTGATATAAAAGCGAAATCCATCGGGGCTTACATCCCTGCATAACAAACCTGCCAGTAGTACATAAATTAGATAACAAAACCCTCACAATTCTCAAATATCAGTTTGAAAGAACATACCTTTGCTCTCGGCGGCAAGAAGATGCTCATTGCCCATTGCTGGAGCAATGCCTAGCGTCATTGCTGCATCAGTAGCACTTATGCCAGCGAGTAGGGCATCAGGCTTTAAGACGAGGGATCGGATTCTAGCGAAAACCTAATAACACAACTTCATAGATGAGTAAAAATTGTCGGTGTGATAGAATTCAGGCCACCATACATAGGTGAAGATGAGAGACATTACAAGCAAATCAAAACGTCCATTGCAACATTCAAGCTCATTAACCAAACATAACAGACATCACTAAAGAAAGCCATGCAGTTTTTTCTATTTCCAAATGTTGTCATCAATAAAATATGAAAAGCATGAAACCAACTGTTCTTCCATTTACTTCCACCTACTATTTTCTTCTCCCAAATTTCCCTTTTGGTGGGGGAGTGGAGGAAGGAAGGAGACAATGAAACAACTTTTTTTTTTTTTTGTTTTTACGGTGTGACAGTTGAAAAACTATAGTTCAAATAATACGAAATTAAATGCAATTGGGGGGGGGGGGGGGGGGGGGGGTGTTCATTGCAAGGATGCGCATATACCTCCTACACAATCTATGCAGTACGTGGACTCCCTCAAAGAGATGCAAAAAAAAAGAGTTGACATGACGCCCAGGCAGGTTAGGGAGTACGGAATTCGGGGATGCTGATTCTTGAAATCGGTAGTTGCAAAAATATTAGGGTGCGCACGGGGATACATGTACAGACACATTGTATATCTATATAAATAGCAAGCTACACATATGTATTCAATCACATATGTACATATGTATTCAATCCAAAAAAAAATAATCAAATGCATAACCACAATACCAAATATAGCAAGCAACTTGAACATATAAAATGCACCTTACTTGAAAAGAAACAAAACCTGGAGAATCAAGACGGATTCCCAAACAATCCCCTATGTAGCCTTGAAAATTTCGTTGTATTTTAAATTTTATCACATTTTTTAAGAGTCAGACAAGAACCTCAAAGAATTCCCAAAGCAACTACATTGGGTGCATGTCCGATAGTGCTCCTATACTTCGGAAGCACCCATGCTTTGATGCCTAATTTTGCTCTTCAATTTCCGGAAAGCGAGAGACATTGGAATTTTTTAACACTTGTCCAAAGAAAAAAATCGATTTGCAATCCTTGAAATAGGTTCTACATTTACCTATGTATTCAAAATATATGAATTTTTAAAGGAAAAAAAAAAAGAATTATGATATAGTGCCATTGGAGCCACCATCGTCCTCAAGACTTTAGTGTCTCGTCTTAGAGATTAATTGCCGCTCATACATCGGAGAAGAGACGAAGTGAATAATAATGATGGCAAAACCAAACCATAATTGATATGAGCTCATTCCACTACATTAACCCAAAAAATGCAGCACTGAAATAATTGGAAGTGAATAATAATGATGGCAAAACCAAACCATAATTGATATGAGCTCATTCCACTACATTAACCCAAAAAATGCAGCACTGAAATAATTGGATTTAATAAGCATATGGATCAAATGTAAAAGAACCGACCTCCTCATCACTTTGGGACTTGCTTTGAATGACCATGACACCACTATCAAATTTCCGAAGCATTACTGGACTGCCAAAATACAGAAGTTACTAGACACATCTAAGTTTGATTATAATTAAAAAAAATATACAAGATGGTGATTAAATTAGGCCCCGTTTGGTTAGTGTTTCCATTCTAACCCAACCCAACTCAACCCAAAAATTCTGAGTTTGATTTTTGGGAATGCGTTTGGTAACACAAAACTCAACCCAAAAAAATGAGAATTAATTCTCAAAATTCTAAGGAAATGAGAAACAAAAAAAACTTGTCTTTTTTTTTGCCCAAAAAACCCAACCCAAAGGAGAGGACACGCCCGTCATTACCAAATTTGTGTAGTGAGTCCCCTTGTCAACTTTTGTTAGCCTCTTTATCATTTTCTTTTTCTTTTTTCCCTTTGCTCTCAGTGTCTTCGTCGTCTTCGTCTTCCGATGAGAGCGTCTTCATCCTTCGCATCGCCATCGTCGCCTCCTCCTCTCCTCTCCTCGCAATCGTCTTCAAAATCGTTCCTCCTCCTCCTCCTCCTCTTCCTCTTCTACCCGTCGCCGTTGTCTCTTCGCATCGCCATCGCCTCTCCTACCCGTTCACGTACTGAACTCGTCGCCATCGCCTTCGCTGAATAAGTTTCGAAGCTCAAATCGAACAGGTATCAATTTCGATTTTGTTCAGGGATTCGATTTTGTCAACAAAATCGTAGCCGTCAACAAGCTAGGGTTCAGTTGATTTCGTTTTCAGTGTTCGTCGAATCGAAATCGAAAACCATTTCATTTCGATTTCATTGTTCTGGGTTGCGAGGCTCTAATTGAAATCGAAAACCAATCGTTCTGGTTTTCATTGTATTTCGATTTCGTTGTTCGTCGAATCGAATCGGAAAATCGTTTATGTTCAAGAAATTCATTTCGATTTCATTTCATCTGATGTTCACAAGGAATCGCTTCTGTTCAAGAAATCGATTTTGATTTCAAATCGTCGCAAGAAATTGTTCAAGAAATCATTTCTGTTTCTTGTTTCTTGTTCAAGTTTTTTTTCCTTCGCAATGCTTTATGATGTATGCTTCTGTTTTTCTTCTCACCAAAGAAATTATCGAAACTGATGTATGTTTTTGTTTTTCTTGTTCAGGTTTTTTTTTTTTTTTTAATTTTTTTTAAAAAAAAAATTGTAATATCTAGCCTTCATTTTTTGATTTTGGTGTGGAAACAGTTCTAGAATAATATTGTTACCAAACGCAATTCTGTTCCCAGAACAAAAAAAAATTGTTGTTACCAAACGTAATTCTGTTTCCGATAGGAAACAGAATTCTCAATTCAACTCAACTCAACCCATCCCATCCCAATTGGGTTGAAAAAAGTGAGAACACTAACCAAACGCCACCTTAGTCACCATATTTTGCAGCATAATCTCAGTTTCAGATTACAAAAATATAGCAACAAAAATGTGGAGAGTGACATGCATACACATCAAATTTCTCCCACAGAGAACATGCTTGCAGCAAATCGTCGGGTGAGATCAATTCTGTCCAAAAACAAAACATTAAATCAGTTGTCACCTTGCACCACATGTACCAAGAAACAGAGGGATGAAGAAACTATATCACATTCCTATGAGAGAAGTATTCTACAGGAAAATTGAAGCCTGGAACCTGTGCCACGCGCCCGGTTGAAGACACAATAGATGTCAATAAGATTGATCATCCCTCCAGCTTTCTCTAGAGGAGTTTTGACAAAATCTGCCAACTGAAAAAGGGCAAAAGTCAAACCAATAAAAGGGCATACATGTTACCGTGGAGGGCAACAAAATTAATCAAAAAAAAATTACAAAACAAACTCATAGGTTGATAAAGAAATCTATTGCACACTTCTTTCTAATTTATTTCTTTTTTTAGGGGGTCTGGTTCTTGAGAAATGAGAATGAGGAAAGATGTTACACAAAACATGTTTTAAGCGAAAAGATAGATCAAATATCCACAAAGAAGAAACTACTGCTGTTATGCCATTTCATACCGGTCCCACGTGCACACATGGGAACCAGAATGGCAGAGATAGAAACAAGACAAGAAGGTGTTCTTTAATAATACTAGAATCCACTGTTTTCTATTTTCTATTTTCTTTTTTCATTTTTTTTTTTTTTTGGGGGGGGTGTTGGGGGGAAGGGGGGCCTCGTCAGTGCAAGGAGGCCTTTTATTGAAAACTGAAAGATAAAACCTATCAGGGGGGCTATAAACAAAGAATGAATCTAAGAGGAAGGCATGGACCAGAACCCCTTAGAAAAATATCAATAGATATTCAAAAACGAAGAATTATCTAACATATCCAATGTCAATACTGTAGAATTGTATACAATTGTCATAGCCGAATTATTAGGATTATTAGGAAACAAATCAAGCATTGTATATATTTTAGTTAGGAAAATTATTTTGATCTCTTAAATCAAGGGATTTGTAACGTTAGGCTTAGTTTCCTAATTTAGGAGATTGGTTTCCTTTTTTCCTTTCTAGAATAGTCTATATATTGTTGTATACCAATAATTCTTAAGTACGAGAAGTTAATCATTCTAAACCTTTTTTTTCCTTCGTTATGGCATCAGAGTTGTAAGGCTCAATCCTTTGTTTTTTCTTAATCGGCCCCTCTGCTTTTCCTCAGCCTTAATCGCCATAGTTCTTCAATCGGCCTTCGTTGCCGAGAATATCTCTGGGTCCTCGGTTCTCCAATCGGCCTTCATTGCCGAGACAATTACTGGGCTTGGCCAATGCCATCGCTGCCGGAATCACACCAGATTAGGTCGCCCACCTTCATCGCAGCCGGATCTGTTGTCAAAATCTGGATATGCCCTAGCCACATCTGCTCAAAGTCGAAGAACCAGAAAGTGCCCAAGACTCCGTCTCGCCATCACTGTTCTAGATCCAGAGTCTTCAGGACCAGTTTGCATAGAGCGATTTCAATTCCAGTTTCAGAAAAATCAGACGCTACGTCATCGATTTGCCTTTGATTCGTCGTCGAAGGCTCGTTGTGCCTTCGATTCTTCAAACTCGCTGTGCAGTCGTCGTTTTTTTTTTTTTTAACTTCGAAGGCTCTTCTCTCTCCTCGATTGTTTTTAAGAATCAAGTGACTCATATTACAGAAACCTAAACCCACCTATAAATTATAAAAACCACCCGTGTTTTTAAAAACATCCCCATATTTTCCAAAGTTATCAAAACAGCCCCATATTTTTCAGTATTTCACGATTTTTCCCAATAACTTTCTGCCAGTTCCAAAACCCTAACCAGCCGCTGACGTACACCCCGAAACCCTAACCCTAACCAGCCTCCACCCATTTTACTAGCCTTCAACCTTACTTTTCTTTCCCTTTTTTTTTTGGTGTCCCGATCACCATGGCCTCTGAAACTACCGCTGCTTCAAAAACCTCTGTTTTATCTGATGAGGTCAACTCAAATCCGATGACTGGCGAGTTGCAGAGTGTTCGAGCTACATATAGGTTAACTGAAAAGAATTATCTCAAGTGGTCTCAGTTTGTAAAAACGTATCTGAAGGGCAAAGGGAGGCTTAGTCATCTTCTCGGGACAGGACCAAAACAAGGAGATCCAACGTTTGATGCATGGGATGAAGCTGATTCCATGATCATGTCATGGTTATGGGACTCAATGGATCCTGCAATTAGTGATACTTGTATGTTTCTGACAACTGCAAAGGAGATTTGGGATTCCATTCGGCGAACCTATTCAAAAGCTTGTGACGCAGCCCAAGTGTATGAGATTAAAGTGAAGTCACGTGCTGCCAAACAGGGAGGCAGAATAATGACATAATACGCCAATTTACTGATAAATTTATGGCAGGAACTTGATCACTACTGGGTATTTGAGATGAAGTGCTCAAAAGATGTTGCCAACTTGAAGAACTTTATTGAGAAGGACCGAGTATATGATTTCTTGGTTGAACTCAATCCAAAATTTGATAAGGTTAGGGTTCAGATACTCGGCAGGGAGGAGACACCTTCCTTGGAGGAGACGATTTCTCCAATCTGTGCAAAAGAAAGTCGAAGGGGTGTAATGCTCAAGCCTCAAGCTTTAGACGGTTCAGCCTTGGCAACGAAAACTGAACAACCTCCGGGGCAAGAAAGAGGGAAAGCGGCCCTATCAAGGCCCTTGGGTAGAGACAACAAAACCAGTCAATAGAGGGACAACAAAGATAATTTGTGGTGTGTCTACTGTAAAAAAACCAAGGCACACCAAGAAGAACTGTTGGAAATTGAATGGTAAACCACTTAGCCGAGAATGGGGAAACTGAGGAGGTCAGCAGAGAACTCAATCTCAAGCTCATTTGACAGAACAAATCAACCAGAACGAGGAACAGGAGAAAGGAGGACTCAATAGCGAAGAGATTGAAAAACTCAAAGGCTTAATAGGATGTCTTCCTTCTGGTGCTTGTTCATTGGCACTCTCAAGTAAGTCTTCACTTCCTTTTGGATTACATGTCTCAGAAAAGTGTTTAAC
This sequence comes from Eucommia ulmoides, assembly GCA_016647705.1. Lineage (NCBI taxonomy): Eukaryota > Viridiplantae > Streptophyta > Magnoliopsida > Garryales > Eucommiaceae > Eucommia > Eucommia ulmoides. The sequence continues at coordinate 27,881,732 of CM028341.1, forward strand.
CAACTCTTGGGTAATTGAATCGAGGGCCACAGATCACATGACTTACACCTCACAGTGTTTCAAAACTTATACTCTGTGTCCTAGTAGTAGGAAAATTATTGTTGCCAATGGTTCCCTTGCTACAGTAGCAGGGTTAGGAGATATCCATGTGACACATTCCCTTATCCTTAAAAATGTTCTTCGTGTACCCAAATCGTTAGCAAATCTTGTCTCAATTAAAAAACTCACAGAAGACCTAAAATGTTATGCAATTTTCCATCCCTCTTACTGTGTTTTTTAGGACCAGGATTCGGAGAGGAAGATTAGACTTGCTAAGGAAAGGAACGGCTTCTACTATCTTGAAACACCTAGAAGAGTCATGAATAATTTGTCTTTATCTTTTCTTGGTTCCTCAAATAAAGATGTCATTTGGCTTCATCATTTTCGCCTTGGTCATCCATCCTTTAGAGTCTTACATATATCATGTTTCCCACTTTGTTTAAAGGACTTAATGTTACATATTTTCATTGTGATGTTTGTGAACTTGCAAAACATACTCGTATATCATTTCCCATTAGCAATACCAAAAGTTCTCATCCTTTTGAATCGATTCACAGTGACATTTGGGAACCATCCACAATTCCGAATATTTCAGGGTCTAGATGGTTTGTTTCTCTAATTGATGATTGTACTAGAGTTACATGGATATTTTTGCTCAAAACAAATTCTGATGTCAGTAGCATTGTCCCTAATTTCCACTTTATGATTCAAAACCAACTTGGGGCAAAAATTAAAAACTTTAGGTCTGACAATGCAAGGGATCACTTTAACCAAATTTTGACCCCCCCTACTTCCAAAAAGAAGGCATTATTCATGAATCATCATGTGTAAGCACACTACAACAAAACAAGGTAGCTAAAAGGAAAAATGGTCATTTACTTAATACTACTCCGGCGTTGTTATTTCAAGGGAATGTTCCTAAATCTTATTGGGGGGAGGTTGTTCTTACTACCACATATATGATCAATAGACTACCCTCACGAACATTAGATTACAAAACTCCCTTGGAAAACCTTGCAAAATTTTACCCTCATGTCAGAACATCAAATGGTCTCATACCTAGAGGAAAATTAGACCCTAGAGCAATCAAATGTGTGTTTCTTGGCTACTCATCTACGTAAAAAGGGTATAAATGTTATCATCCTCCTAGAAAATTTTACATGTCGGCAGATGTCACCTTTGCTTAGGGATGGTCATGGGCCGGGCCGGGCCGGACTCGGGTCGAGTTTTGACTAGGATATTACACAAAAATGTTAGGCCCTAGCCCGGCCCGGCCCTATGATCGGGCCCTAATTTCATACCCAAACCCGGCCCTACAAAAAAAAATTAAGCCCAGGCCCGGCCCGGCCCTAGCCCGACCCTATAATTTTTTTTTTTAAATTTAAAAATTAAATACTAAAATTACAAAATAACTCCTCAACTCTCTCTCTATGAAGATGAATGAAACTAGGGTTTGCTAAATTATCTAGCTGAAATCGAAAATTACAAAATGGCCCCTCAACTCTCTCTCTCTCTCTCTCTCTCTCTCTCTCTCTCTCTCTCTCTCTCTCTATATATATATATATATATATATATTTATTTTTATTTTTATATTTTAAAAAAGTTCGGACCGGGCCTGGCCGGGCCGACCCTAAACAAATATAATCAAGCCTTAGGCCGGCCCTAAAAATGAATGGGCCTTAATCTTTAGGCCTTAGCCCGGCCCATGGGCTCAAACACCAAGCTCAAGCCCTAAAAAAATAGGGCCGGGTTGGGCGAGCCGATCGGGCCGACGGGCCCATGACCATCCCTACCTTTGCTGAGAACAAACCGTATTTCACAGTCTTATCTTCAAGGGAGATTTCACTTATGGAAGATAAAGACTATGGTGGTAATCTTGGATCTTTTGGGTCTCTTGATCTACCCTCGACTTCATCTCCACCCACTCAAAAACAAAATGTTCCAACCTCCACCAAGTCCGTCTCAATTCCTGAGTCCAGGTCATTCCTAGAACCTGTGCCCACTCCAATACCTATTCATACTCCAGCGTCTATTCGTATTTATGACTCTCATAGATTTCCTCAAGTGTACTCAAGGAAAACAGATGTCCTAGACCCAACACAAGTCCAAAATGACATCCCAAGCCCTGCTAATGAAGACATGGTAAGTTCTGATTCACCCTTGCATATACCATATGTTGAAACATCACAAAAGGATTTTGATCTTCCTATTGCTATTAGAAAAGGTACTAGAGAATACACAAAAACGTCTTTTATATCCATTATCCCACTACGTGTCACTTAAACATTTCTCACCACTCCATAGAAACTTTATTGTGAGTCTACACACCATCTCTGTTCCAAACACTTTATCTGAGGCATTGTCAAAAATGGAGTGGAGGAATGCTATAAGAGAGGAAATGGATGCATTGGAAAAAAACAATACTTGGGAGATCACTGATAAGCCAAAAGCGAAGAATTTAGTGGGTTGCAAATGGGTTTTCACTTTAAAATACAAGGCCAATGGTTCTCTGGAGAGATATAAAGTGACATTGGTTGTTAGGGGCTATACTCAGACTTATGGAGTTGATTATCAGGAGACCTTTGCGCCTGTGGCAAAAATGAACACTGTGAGAATCTTGTTATCCTTAGCAGCTCATTTCAATTGGCCACTTCAACAATATGATGTGAAGAATGTCTTTCTGCATGGTGACCTAGAAGAAAAAATTTACATGAGTATTCCACCAGGATTTGAAGGAAAGGGAACGACTAACAAGGTGTGTAGATTGAAAAAGGCCCTATATAGATTGAAGCAATCGCCTAGAGCTTGGTTTGGGAGATTTACTAGAGTAATGAAAGCAACAGGATACAGACAAAGCCAAGAATATCATACTATTTTCATCAAACATTCAGCAACAGGAGGAGTAACAGCCCTCCTGGTATATGTTGATGATATTATTGTTACAGGAAATTATGAGGGAGAGAAACATCTGAAACAGTGTTTGATCAAGGAATTTGAGATAAAGGAGCTTGGAAGGCTTACGTATTTCCTTGGAATTGAAGTTTCATACTCAAGACAAGGAATTTTTATCTCACAGCAAAAGTATGTGACGGATCTCTTGAAAGAAATAGGGAAGCTGGGTTGTAAACCAGTAGCTACACCAATTGAACCAAACAAGAAGCTAGGGGAAGCAAAAGAAGAACCAACCGTTGATAAGGAGATGTACCAACGTTTGGTAGGAAAACTTATCTACCTTGCTCATACTCGAGCAGACATTGCATTTGCAGTGTCATTAGTCAGTTCATGCATGTCCGAGAGAGTCATCCACAAGCTGCCTACCGTGTGTTACACTACTTGAAAAGTAGACCGAGAAAAGGAATTCGATTCAAACGGAATAATGAACTCACATTGGAAGTCTACACAGATGCAGACTATGCAGGTTCATCAATAGATAGGAGATCAACATCTGGCTATTGCATGTTTCTTGGTGGAAATTTGGTAACATGAAGGAGTAAAAAGCAAAATGTAGTGGCACGGTCTAGTGCTGAATCAGAGTTCAGAGCAATAGCCCAAGGAGTGTGTGAATTGTTGTGGTTGAAGATCATCTTGGATGATATGAGAATCAAGTGGGAAGGTCCTATGAAGCTGTATCGTGACAATAAGTCAGCAATAAACATTGCTCACAATCCAGTACAACATGATAGGACAAAACATATCGAGATTGACAGACACTTCATCGAAGAAAAGCTAGAAGTAAGTCTGATTTGCATGTCCTATGTACCTTCTGGGAACCAACTTGCAGACGTCTTGACCAAATAACTCAATAGTGCAACTTTTCATGGAATTATTTGCAAGCTGGGAATGGAAGACATCTACTCTCCAGCTTGAGAGGGAGTGTTGAATTGCATACAGTTGTCATAGCCGAATTATTAGGAAACAAATCAAGCATTGTATATATTTAGTTAAGAAAATTATTTTGATCCCTTAAATCAAGGGATTTGTAACGTTAGGCTTAGTTTCCTGATTTAGGTAGATTAGTTTCCTTTTTTCCTTTCTATAATAGTCTATATATTGTTGTATACCAATAATTCTGAAGTATGAGAAGTTAATCATTCTAAACTTTTTTTTTCTTCATTAACTACGATAGAGGCAAATCTGCCCAACATTTGAAATCCTTATCACCATAGACACAACCAAAGTCAGCCACCATATCTGCTGTGGAGTTTAACTCCCGAAAAATGTTTTGAAAATGAAAGTCATACGAGTTCTTCAGAACTTTAATCAGATGAATGAAGTGCTGAGTCCTTCAAGGAACACGGAAATCTTTCTCAATCATACTTACAAGAACTTGGAATCCACCTGAATAACTTTGAAAAATCTATGCTGCACACACCACTGAATCCCAAGATATAAAGCTTTAATTTCAGCATAAACGGTCTTTTTACCAGCAGCCACCATTTGTTTATGAGGCTTAATGGCCTCAATCATTTTCCCTTTCACTTTATCATCACTTACGGTAGGATGGAGGATTTTGCAGCTCCAGTTTTCATGTCCTTGACACAAACAATCCGAACAATACAACAGGACTTTCTCAAAATGAACAGCCTGCGAAAACCCTTCTTTCCCAACTCCAACCCAAACTCTTGAAGGTCTAGCTTTCAAGCCATCAATCTATACTGTGCAGCAACACTCTCCAAGTATTATTTTGCCATCCTTACATACCAACTGGTCCTTTATTCTAGCAAGAACAAAGTCGATTTGGTTACTCCTAGGTCCATACTTAAATGTGATAAGGTGCTCATCTCTCTTCTGAAAACATGTATTCAAAAGCACTAATTCATACACCATTGCAAAATTTAAAACTCATTCTCCTATTGCATTCTTTTTCCCAAATTCATAACCTCTGCAAACACTATCATATGCCCCACAGTCCTTCCCTACATGCCCATTCAAATCTCCTCCAATAAATCTTTTGTCTTGGACAAGCATTACCTTGAACGACTCCATCCATTTGCTCCCAAAACTCTTGTCTAACATTTTCATGCAACCCAACTTGGGAAGCGTACACACTTACCATATTAGTCGCCTCCCCTCCTATAATTATCTTCAAAACCAACATTCTATCTCCTATGCTCCTAACATCTACCACACTATCCTTTAAATCTATCTACCACAATCCCCAAACCATTCCTATGTTTCTCCTCCTTCCGTGTATGCCACAACTTATACCTGTATTCTCAATTTATCGAGACTTCTCTACCATCCAACTTGTTACTCACAGACACAAACTATTAATCCTTCCATGTATGCCACAACTTATACCTATATTCTCATGTCCACCAATTCTCTTGTCCTTCCGTAAGTGTTCCTATATTCCAAGTTGTTAACCTAAGCCCATTGTCATGGACTAGCTTCTTTATCCGCACTCGTCCATTATACCACGGCAACCCTTACTTATTTGACACTGTATCCAGGCAAAGACAAGGCACAAGGCACCAGCAGCCATGCAGTATTTTGACTTGCAAACGCTGGCAGGTTGCCAACTACAATACCGAATGGGGAAAACAAAACATAATTATCAAGACTCTTAACTGCAAGAAGCAAGAAGAAAGCCTGACAAGACTTTATTATAAGCGGTCAAGTTCTTGAATAAGAAAAAAATAACCGTCCATCCAAAGCATTAAATCCCAATGTATGTGAGCTTCAGAAACATAACTATTTTCCATTTCCAAACGTTGGAGGTCCTCTAACCGTGCTACAAAAAGGGGAAAATGCAATACATATTTTAAGAATACAACTGCAAGCCGAGAAAAGATAACCTGACGAGACAACTGTTGGTGGTACAAGGCACCAGCAGATTCTTTTGTAACAGGGGATATAATACCAACACTCAAAAGCCAATCCTGTATCTCTTCTTTGGAACCCATCTCCTCATCACTTGATGCACTGGCTTGGTTATTTGTGCCTGAGAGAAGCTTGATTCTCATTTTCTCTGCAAGCATCACCATCTCTTTTGCCTTACTCTGCGCATTATAAGCACTCCTACAAGTTAGACAAATGAAAATAACATATAGTTGATTGCAGGCATAACATGAAATAGTAGTAAGCATAGCTGAAAGACATTCTCATCAAGTCCCTTAGGAGTAATGAGACACAGCAGTAGTGGTAAATCTGAAGAATCTCTGAGGAAAGAAAATTGAGTCTCCTCATTACCGACAATAGATGGAAGTATCGACATAACTTCAGAAAGTCATTCAATCTTAATGTTGCATGAAGAATATGCGCTAGATAACACATGTTACAATCTTCTACATCATAATTCTCCATGTTCCCTCATCTTGCTTATGGTCTTCATGTAGCCTTCATACCTAATGACTATGAAATTGAACACTACCAAACAGATATTTGTTTGGCCAGTAAAAGCAAACATTTTGATGTAAGAATGAATGCCATGCATCTTTATTTCCACATGCCATGTGCAAAAGAGTCGCACAAAATTAATAAAAACTGGAGAACTTAAAATTAGAAAATAAATCAGTTTAAGAACTCATCCTACTTGAAGCTACAACAAAGGAACTACAATGATTTCTTTACTTGACATAAATTATAACCATTAACATAAAGACTGCAAAGCAACTATGCAAATCTTAAAAGCTCAAAATTCTAGGTCTACCCAAGGCATGAAACAAGTAACAAACAATTTATGCAAGTCTTCCCCTCTTACACAAGTGACCATGTGATAGCACAAACTTAAACTGCACACGAATTTCCACTCGTAATTTTCTATTACTAACATCCTGAAAGTACAACATTATTCAAAATACATTTTTTAAACAACCAAAACATAAATATTTGACAAGAAATTGTTTTCCATTTTTGTCCACGACAAGAGACATCATCTTCTTGAAAATACACAGCCCCCTTCTGACCAGCAACTTACAAGGTCAAACAAATTAAATGTTAGCTAGTACCGATATAGTGGACACAGACATACAGGCATTAAACCTATTTTTTGGAGATGGGGCAATGTTAAGCAAATTTAGGCACCTGTGCTAATGAATAATGTGATCTACATAAAAACATAAAGGGAAATATGTAACATCATATGGTTAAGCTAGAGCTACATAGAATGATAGACGGATACAGATTCATGCGTATGATACCATGAGAGCATTCAAGTCTTGAAAAGCTTCCTGCAAGTTCTTATCAGTACTCTCCCACATCTCCTGCTCCTTCCTTAGTATGCCCGACACCCCAACCACTGGCATTCGTATTGCTACTCCTCCTCCTGCGGTCCCGCCACCATCACCAGACGAGGACCCACCCGTAGCGTCCAAATCCGAACCCTCCCAAGCCCTGCCCCTCCACGCCTCCGAGAACTTTGCTAAAAACGAATCGGGGTCCGATTTCCCTCTCAAAACCAGCGTGATCACCACTGATTTCGATCCTTTCTCGTGTACACTCCCCTCAGGAGTCATAGAAACCTGGAACCGAATCCTAGGGCTAGAAAACATGGATTTCATTGACTTTTTGCTGGAGAATATGTGAGTCACAACGGCGAGAGGAATATAAACAGCAGAGCAAGCGGTAGACTTGGTGCTGTCAGGGAGCCAGAGGAGGCGGTGGGTGGTGAGGATGAGGAGGCCGGATTTGAGGAGAGGGAAGCTTGGATTTTCCTCCGAGAGTAGGTCGACGGAGGAGAGAAGAGAACATTCGACCTCACCAGAACGGAACACGGGTCTGCCATTCTCGGTGAGTTCGGCCGGCGGTAGCCATTTTCCGGCGGCCATGGAGTAGACAAAATATTAGGAAGTCATTGGGAAAATAGAGATGGAACAGTTGGTGGGAAAATTCCTCAGTGCAACGCCTGACAATGGCATTGCTGTATTGGTGAAGTCCAGTTACGTTGCCAATTTGAACGTGATTTTATAAAAAAAAAAAAAAAAAAACGAAAAAAAAAAACAAGCGAGGACACTCTTGTGTTCCCCCGGAATAGCCCTTGTCCCTACTGTCCTATTTGAGAAATTATTTTAGGGAAAATTATCAAATTCACTTAATTATAATTACCAATCGCGCATGTTTGATTAAAAAATAAAAATTTGCTTAAAATTAATTGTATTAAATATTTAATTAATTAAATTTATTTGATAAATATAATTAGTATTACTTAATTAATTAGATTAACTTAAAAATTAAGTCAAAATATAAGTAAAAAATTAAATCAAGGTTTCTTCACTTATTTCGTTTTGTTTAATGCACTCCATTATTTTTCTCTTGAAAAAATTATATTTTGACAATCTTACCCTTTATCCCCTACAGGATTTAATTAGGGTTAGATTTAATAATAATTGGATTAAATTTGGATTATTTTAGGATTTTAATTTTATTTTAAATTTAAATTATTGTTATAATTTAATTTAATTTAAGTAATTAAATTACATAAAAAATACATCATATTGACATATTTTTTGGTTAATTTTCACTTTTATTTTTTGATGAGAATATATCAGTTGCACTAAGAGATCCGTTGCATGTTCCAATTGGCCCAATAACAAGGGCAATGGCTAAAAGGTTCAAAGAAACACTTAATGGGCTTATTCAAGAGATTTGGACTGAGTCTACGATAGTCACGCCCAAATTAGGTTTATCAGACAATTAAGATTTAGTTTACCTCATCAAGGTAAGCGAATGGGCTTAAAGCGTGAAACTGAACGAGCCTAGGACTGAACCCACGAATTTTATTTTATTTTATTATTTAAAATGTTTTAATTCTTTTTAGGTTAATTTGTAAAGCTTGATTACCAAGTAATCTTTTCATTTTCCAAGTAAGAATGTTAAGCAAGTTAGGAAACTTCCTTATTCTTTATTTAGTATTGGATATTAGGGTTTCATTTTTCTTTCATGTAGGCCTACGAATTTTCCAAGACATATTAGGATTTCTTTCTTGTTCTCTTGGCCGCCTATTTAAAGAGCTTTGTAGACCTGCAAATTTAACACAATTTTGATATTGATTAATATATTTTGAGAGGGTTTTCTCTTGAGTTTCAAAAAACTTTTCTGAACTTATCAAGTTTTCTTGTGGCGTTCAATCTCCTTAGTTCGTGATTCTCTTATAATCATTGGGTCAAAGATTCTCTTATACCTTTGGTTCGCTTTTCATTCATAAATGTCAGGTCAAGGTAGTCTATCAATTTTCTGTATTTCTTATGTTCTTCGTTTCAAATCTAAATTTAATTCGATCATTTGCGAATAAACCCTAACTTGGTTTCGGGTCTTACTAATTTTTTCATCAGTGTTACATTCAATATGGTACTTTTAGAATTATTAATTTTTACATTCATATTACATTCAACATAGTACTTCCAGAATTTTTAGTTTTTACATTCGTGTTACAATTAACTTGGTCTTATACATTTATCAAAACACAGTTGAGTGTTACATTCAATATCCAAATCACCTTTATCATTTAGTCATGTTTCATTCAACAAGTTCATATAATATGTTCAATTATCAACATTAATTGATGTTATTTCTATTATCTTAGATTTTATATCCAACACTCACGGGGCACACAAATTATAAAGATATTATATATAATATTAACATTACAGTTAATATTTTATATAACATTCACATATATCCTAATCCAGAACTCTGAAAAAATATCAATATCTCATTTTGAAGATCATGGTTTATAGATCATTGTGGTATAAAAAATCATTGAATAATAATCACATTTGGGAGAAATTGTAGATTTTTTTTTTTCAGTTTCATTGGTAGTTTATTACCATATTTTGTTCCACGTTTTTGGGGCGACAACACGTATGGAATGTGCATATTCATTTATAAGGTTAAATCGCAAGATATGAAATGTAACCACCTATTTAATAGGGGCAAATTAGTCTGCAAATTATCAGAATGATTGATCGATGCAAACCAAACCTCTTGTGTTCATCCGATAGTTTCCACCGTAAAATTGCTCGGTGACTGCCCATTTATTTTAACTCAATGCTTGTAGTCTAGCGGTTATCTAGTATATTTCTTTAATAGAAGATTTAGTGTTCAAATTTTCTTCCCAAAAGTTGTACTTAAAGTAAAATTGAGAATTTATTTTTCCAATTACTACATTTTCAGAATTCTCTATTTGAGATAGTATTTTTTAAAAGAAACTGTTGTTCGAAATAATGTTTTCACCTAACATTTCAATTATGAATTTGATATTTTAAATGGAAGCGCTATCTAAATAATATTTTTATTTAACTAAAAATCGTTCTTATAATAACGTTTTCACTTAAATGAAAGCGTATTTAAAATAGTGTGTTCTATTTTTTAAAAACGAAACCAATGAATAGAAAATGTTATCATATTTTGCATTTGCTTCTTTCTTGTTCCGAAGTCGAACATCAGACCATCTTTTTCTTCTTGATCATCTTCTTTGTTCATCAATCTCAAACTGTTGTCATCTTTTTCTTCAACAACAGATACCTTTGGATCTCCAACCCCTAGGTGAGTTGTGTTGAATTTTATTTAAATTTCTCCCCTTTTTTATTTTTACAATTTAAACCGTGAAAACTTGTTATTTTGAGTTGCTTGACATGATATTATATAGATCTGATATTGCCAAAAAATCCCTAACACGTATAACAGCTCCGCATGTACCAGAAATCCAATAATCTTTCTCCGAGACCAGCAAAACCTTAAGTTCTAATGAAAGACACCAGTGTGGTGTCGGCCAAAGAACCTCCGACGTGAGAATAAGTTAATCTGAATATGATCAGAATAAATGCAGGCTAAATTTAGAGTAGTATATCAGTTACCTTCTATCCCTTTTTATAGGGTAATGATCCTACTAACAAGAAATAACGCCGTTACATATCATCACCATTATCTCCATAATTATCAAAAATATCTGTAATGGATTCCATTAATCATAACCTGTTACAGTCAATTCAGAAATGATGAATATCTGTAACAGCTTTCATTCATCATGGGCTGCTATAGTCAATTCGGATAAAGTCCATGACTTATAACTGTGAGCCTACACCACTTAGATAAGGGAAAGACTGATTTCATATTTGGGGCCATCAACATATTAGGTCTATGTACACCCAAATATGGGCCTTATAAAATGACAGCCCATGCAAAGTATAAGAGAAATCAGCTTATACTGTCTCAGCCCATTAGGTAAACGGGTTCACTTGACTTCAGATCGGAACCCAAGAGGTCAAACCCGACCCATTTGGAGTTTATATTGAGATCAAGTGGCGTGAGGGTTTTATACGTATCGGTTTCCCTCCTGACTTTTGCGACGATTCAGACGAAGAGAAACGAAAGATCACTATTTCCGAGTAAGTTCCTCTTTTCATACCTTCAACGTTCCTCTTAGCAATCTGGATTGCTAGTTATTATTGAAGATGGCATCATATCAGTCAGTGAACTCCATAGAAACAACTGCTCAAACTCATTTACATTCTAGCCCGAATATAGACCTAGGAGCTAGTAAGTTTCACATAGAATGACTATATGTATTTAGGGTACAATATAACATTCCTTCTTCTATTTCAGTTAGGGTTCCATCTGAAGACAAGAGTCCTCAAAATACTAGAGAAAAATGAAATTTGTCTTTATCTGTGGATGTTTAAATATGGTCTCACTCTCTCTTTCTCCCCGTTCTTCCGACATTTGTTTCTTTAGATGGAAATTACACCATCGCAAATAACCCCAAATAGTTTTCATCATATAATGGGAGCCATAGCTCTGGCTAGACAAAATAATGTACCCCTTACCGTTGATACAATCAAAAACACCAGCCATTTAAAATACCTCGCCAAAATAAATAGGTATTACCTTTCAATTCTCAAGAAATTTGCATTTCTTGTAGACCTTCCAATTAAGGTCAGGGATTGGCAACCATGGTTCCTCTTCTTTTCCGGAGATTGAGAATTCTCCCTTGAAGAAATAGGACAACCTTCTTGGTGCCAAGACACTTCAGCTCCCCAAGTAATAAAATACACAATAATTTATTTCTTTTTCAAAACTCTGCTGAGGCAAATTTATACTTATATCTTCTGATTCATCAAATGCAGATGATAGCACTAGTTGGAAACTTAAACTGACTCCAAGAGTTAAGGAGAGCTTAGAAAAGATTTTAATTCCCGAAGAACGCTTCTACAAAGAACTAGCATATCAGTAGTTCATCAGACCAGCAATGGATCCCACATGGATGCAAGAATTAATTGAACCTCAGATCAGAACCCGTATAAGAACAAAGCCCGAAAAAAGACTTGTAAAGAAGAATGATCAAGTATCAAATCAACCTCCTCACAACACCGCCGGAAGCTCAGCTGTCCACCATGCCAATCCTCCAAGCGCAACCGAAGCAACAATATCAGATGAAGATTGTTAACCTCTAATTATTCGCAGACGGGGTGTTATTCCTGTCACAATTCCAACCCTAGCTCCAATAAATAAAACAGCTCAAAATCAGCCAGCTACCACTTCCAAGTCAGCGTCGCTCTTTTAGTCTCCTGATGTTCCAACTACTGATCCTCCCATTGTCGATCCTCCTACTACTGATCTTCCTACTGCCGATCTTCCTACTGTCGATCCTCCTTCAACTAGTCATCAACCCTTTCCAGCTCCTTCTATTAGCCAGAGAACTGTTAGTGGTCAAGGGATGACTAAACATCAAATGTGTCAACTGATTAACGAAGTGGGCCCTTCTGTCACATGTTGGCATGCTATATTTGACGATGCAATTAAATTTTTGTATGAGCAATCATGAGAGAGAGGCAAGAAAATAACAGAGGGAAAAAATAACCTTGAGATTTTTCGATCGGTGATATGCGCTCTTCTTCTGGTACTAGCATTGTTTTGATTTACCTTCTAATACTAAATCAATATCTTAATTGATCTCATTAGTTAATATTCTGTTTATAATAGTGTATGAACATGTCATCTGCTCTGGTCAATTGCGCTGAGGATGACAATGAATTGGATGCACAATTAATGCATTAGATGACTAAACTTAACAAGGTTGAGGCAAAGGTTCAAGAACTGGAAGTTGAAAAATTGAAGATTGCTACGGATCTTGCTTATCCAAATCTTCCCAAGAACAGTTTAAGGCCAAACTTCAGTCCATCAATGAACAAAGAGAAGCTCTCCAAAAGAGTAATGCATTTTTCTGTTTTGAGAACAGAGATCTGAGAACAGCAATTACCTCAAATAGAGAAGAGTGCATTTCTCTCAAAGAAGAATCCAACAATCTTTCAGAAGAACTTGCCTCAACCCGCTTAATAATTGACCAGAAGGATGCTAAAATCAAAGAAAAAGATGCCGCCCTTCAAAAATGTCATGACAAGTCTCAAGAGGATGAGATATCTCTTCAAACGCTTCGGGCTGAAAAAGAACAATTATCTGCTGAACTGCTGACCGCAAAGGAGAAAAATAGCAAAGAAATTAATGATCTATGGTCAGCCTTCAAAAAAGAATAAAAAATACTCCAGAAGATCGGCTTTACTATCTGTCAGAATCTAGTGTTGGAAGAGTTTCCTGATGCCGATCTCTCATTCTTGGAACTTGATGAAGAAACAGAAGAAGCAGTAGAAGAGCAACCAGAACCCAGTTTAGCAGCCGAAGCACCAGTAAAGAATTCAGCACAAGCTGATAATCCCAACAACATCGGCTGAAACCTTAGCTGAGCTTCTTCTTGGAACTTGTAATAATAATTACTTTATTCATTATGACCTGTAACTGAACAACCACCATTGTTACAGTTTCCAAGAATTTTTTGTAATGATTATGACTTGTTTTTATCAACGCATGTCACTTCTTTGTTTAATGTACGCCTTTTTTAACACTTCATCTATCTTCTTTACTCCTTTAAATAAACTCCTTTAAATCTTCAGATTATCAAGACATCATTTCTTGCAAAAACATCAACTCTTTGAGACAGAAAAACACCTGACAGTCATGGGCTCCAATTCATGGATTACCAGCCCCTCTACCTATACAAAAATTCAAACGGAAAGGAGCAAAGAGATAGAACTAGGAAATAAATTCCAGACACTGATACAAACAACTATGAATGCCTCAGATGAATACCCACGCTTACGCGCAATGGAAGAGGCTTATGCCATATTTGCTGCCATGGAATCGACCCATTTTTTAGTTATCTCGCATTATCTCGAAGTGAAGAATGATTTAAAAGAAGTTGAAAAGGGCAAAAAGGATTTGGCTGTGAACTTCAATTATCAGAAGCTCTTTGCTAATGCCATGAAAGCAAAAAATGATGTACTCCTAAAGAAGAATAAGGAGAAGAAGGCTAAGATTCATGATCTGATCCAAAAACTCAACCAATATGAAGATCAAGAGTCTTTCCTTTCCGACTCAAATTCAAATGACTTGGATTCTCCAATGTTTGTAGAGTCGGTCTGACTTTTGCTAAATCAGCCTCGGACGAAGAAAAAATTCTTTTGTTTTGCTTTTTTTTTTTTTTTTTGTAAAAAAGAAACCTTGTATCGATCGATCAATATTATAAATATAAACGGGTTTTCTTTTGTGATGTTCTTCACCTTCTTTCTTTTTTTATGTTCTTCAACCTTGTCTGCCCTCCTTCAATAACTAAAGCAAGACAATTGTTCTTAGTTACTGAACAAACAGAGAAGAACACACTCTGAAATAATTATTGTTATAGGAAATTAACGGACGGGCTGATGAAGCCGGTAGATTGTCCTAAACTTAACAACTCTAATCATCACTGAGTAATGAATCTCAGTTATGTGCTAGGCTGATGTGCCCAGTTGATAGCTGAGTTTGAAAGCTCAGTTAAATTCTGAGTTTAGCGAGCCCAATTATTCGTCGGGCTGATGTGCCCCGTTAAGTGCTTAGCTAAAGTACTCAGTTGAACTCTGAGTTTTACGAACTCAGTTAGTTATTGGGCTGAGGTGCCCAGTTAGGGCTGAGCTAATGTGCTCAATTAAACTCTGAGTTTTACGAGCTCAGTTTCTTGCTGGGCTGAGGTGCCGAGTTACGGCTGAGCTAATTTGCTCAGTTAAACTCTGAGTTTTACAAACTTAGTTATTTGCTGGGCTGAGGTGCCCAGTTAAGGCTGAGCCTATGTGCTCAATTAAACTCTGAGTTTTACGAATTCAGTTGGTTGCTGGGCTAAGGTGCCCAGTTAAGGCTGAGCTGATGTGCTCAGTTAAACTCTGAGTTTTAAGAACTCAATTATTTGTTGGGCTGAGGTGCCCAGTTAAATGATGAGCTAAAGTACTCAGTTGAACTCTGAGTTAACGAACTCAGTTGTTTGCTGGGCTGAGGTGCCCAGTTAAATAACGTAAATAACATATTATGTGAAATCAAACAAATATGTTTTTTATTACTAAAATAGCATTTATGAAGTCAAGAAAAGAAAATAGATAATTTCAAAATTAAAGACCGAAGACAAGAGAATCATACAAAATATTTTCGCAAATAGGAGATATTCCATGGTCTTGGAACAGCTACTCCTTCAGGATTTTCAAGCCAATAAGTTCCTGGACTATTAACTTTGGTGACACGATAAGGACCTTCCCAATTTGGAGCAAGTTTTCCCAGACGTGCTTCTGGTCGATGAGGCATTACCCATCGAAGTACCAGATCCCCAACAACGAAATTTCTGGGATGAATTGCATGGTTAAACCTGGGCGCCATCTTGGCTTTATATTCTGCCATACGCATTAACGCCTTCTCGCACTTTTCCTGCAATTGATCCAGTTCTTCTCGTATGTGATATTCATTCTCCTCCAAATTGGTCATGGCAACTCTTCTAGTTGGCACCCCAATCTCAACTGGAACAACGACTTTAGTTCCATAGGTTAAAGAGAATGGTGTTTCTCCATTTGAAGCTGCCGGAGTGGTGCGATATGCCCATAAAACTCCAGGAAGTTCCTCCACCCATTTGCCTTTAGCATCATCCAAGCGTTTGTTTAGTGCCTCTTTAATAAAATGGTTAGTTACCTCTGCTTGTCCATTTACGGGGGAATACGCTGGACTGGATGTCCAATGTTGTATCTGGAGTTCGTTACACATCCAGCCAACCTTACCCCCAATAAAACGCGCTCCATTATCAGAAATGAGAATAACTGGAATACCGATATGGCAAATAATTTGTTTCCACAAGAAATTCTTTACTTCATTCTCTCCCACTGTTACAAAAGCTTCTGCTTCAACCCATTTGGTGAAATAATCAATCACTACCAATAATTTTTTTTTAATTTCCTGGAGCAGGCATGAATGCACCTAAAACATCCATTCCCCACTGAGCAAATGGCCAAGGAGAGGTAATCGGCGTTTATGGTTGAGCTGAGACTCTGATATCATTTGAAAAACGTTGGTACTTGTTGCACTTTTGCACATATTCTGCTGCATCAGCATGCATGGTTGGCCAATAATATCCCACTCTCAGCGCTTTATGAGCCATGGATCTTCCTCCCTGGTGATTTCCATACACACCTTCATGTATCTCTTGTATCACGTAGTTCGCCTCTTTTGGTCCCAAACATAACAACAAAGGTTGTGAAAAAGATCATCTATAAAGTTTACCATCAGATAATACATACCTTAAAGACTTGTAAACGGTTCTCCTTGCATTATCTCTATCGTCTGGTAAGGTTCTTTCTTTCAGATACTGAATTAAAAGAGTTCTTTAATCAATTTTCTCGTCCATTTAGCCTATGTAAGCACTCTGAGATGTTGGAATGATTGATGGGTGATCCAAAAATTCAACCAATTCAAATCTCTGATCAGGCTCTAGAGTTGAAGCGAGTACAGACAAAGCATTAGCCTTATCGTTTTCAGTTCTTGGAATAACTTCAAACTTACAACTCTGAAAATGGGAAGCAAGTTCCTTTACTTTCTCTACATAAAGACGTAAATTGTCTCTGTTTATAAGAAATAGGCCGTTGATCTAATTGATCACCACTTGAGAATTTGATTTCACTGCTAGATGCTGAGCTCCTAACTCCTTGGCAAGAGTTAGGCCAAGAACCACTGCTTCATATTCTGCTTCATTGTTGGAATCTTGGAAACATAACTGTATGGCTTTTTCAAGTTGATCGCCCTCAGGAGTTTGTATGACAACTCCCACACCGCATCCCTTTATGTTCGAAGCTCCATCAACCCATATATTCCACTGAGCAATAGAATATGACGTCATTTTCTCGTTTAATGGCGGAGTGAATTCAGCAATGAAATCAGCCAATGCTTGACCTTTAATTGTTGTCCTGGGTTTATATTGGATAAAAAACTCTCTTAACTCAACAGTCCACTTCATCAGACGCCTAGATACTTCTGGTTTGTGCATTATAGCCCTGAGTGGGTATGAGGTCATCACAGTTATTACATATGCTTGAAAGTAAGGCCGAAGCTTCTGAGCAGCAATTACCAAAGCTAATACCAGTTTTTCCAACTCTGTATAACGGGTTTCAGCTGAAACCAAAGATTTGCTAACATAATAGATTGGCTTTTGCCCACCTGCGAGTTCTCGAACCAATGCAGCACTTACTGCTACAGGGGTTACTGCCAAATAGAGCTTCAACTCTTCTCCGGGGTGTACTTTGGCCAATGTCTCCACTAAGCCCAAATAACTTTTTATAGATTGGAAAGCATGCTCACAGTCATCATCCCACTGAAAGGTTTTATTTTCCCTCAAAATTTTAAAGAAATGAGCACACCTATCAGTAAACTTTGAAATGAATCTGTTTAATGTTGCCAACCTTCTAGTCAACACCTGGACTTCTCGAATAGATGATGGGGACTTTAGATTTTTTATAACTTCTATTTGTCCTGAATCTACTGTGATGCCCAGCTGATTAACAACAAACCCCAAAAATTTGCCAAAAGTAACCCCAAAAGTGCACTTTTCAGGATTCAACTTCATATCGTACTTTCTTAGAACAGAAAAGGCCTCGGTTAAATGAGAGAAGTGATCAACTTGTTGGGGACTATTGACCAACATATCATCGATATATACTTCCATGGTAGTCCCAATTTGATCTCGGAACATGCAATTTACCAACCGCTGATAAGTAACACCTGCATTTCGCAAACCAAAAAGCATTACTTTATAACAATAAGTACCTTTTGGTGTGATGAATGAAGTCCCCTCTTCATCTTGCTAATCCATACGAATTTGATTGTAGCCCGAATAAGCATCCATCATGGATAAGCATTGGTGCCCAGCCGCAGCATCAACCATCTGATCAATCTTCGGTATAGGGTAACAATCTTAGGACATTCTTAATTCAGGTCCATAAAATCTACACACATTCTCTATTTTCTATTCTTTTTTTTTTTAACAAGAACAGGATTAGCCAACTATCTAGGGTATGTTACTTCCCTTATGTGACCAATGGTAAACAATTTCTTTACCTCAGCTTCAATTACCTGTTCTTTCTCCAAACTGAAAGTTCTCCGTTTTTGCCGAACTGGTGGATATGATCTGTTGATGTCCAAGCGATGGACTGACACGTTGGAACTTATCCCTATCATATAAGATGGTGACCAAGCAAAAATATCCAAGTTCATTTGAAGCAGTTCTCTGATCTCAGCTTCCTCAGTCTGGCTTAACGATTTGCTAATCATAAGCTTCTGAGCTCCGTTATTGAAAGTTATTTGCTTAACCTGCTCAGCAGGTTGTATCACATTGGCATGTTCTCTAAAATCATCAATATCTTCTGTTGATTATGCCAGTTGACCTATTTCATGAACCTTCTTTAATTGCTATAAAGTAGGGCTTTTACTCTTTATAGCTATGGCAAAACACTGTCTTGAGGAAGCTTAATCTCCTCTAAATACTGCCACCGAATCTCCTCTGGCATACTTCACACACTAATGATATGTTGATGCAATAGCTCTCATTGAATACAACCATGGTCGGCTCAAAATAGCATTGTATGGTGATACTGCGTCTATCACCATAAACTCAGTAGCCTTCGTGTACCCCTGCTCCTCCTTATTGAAGGTGACTGACAAAGTAATTTTGCCACAAGGGGAAGTAAGCTCACCATTAAATTCCACCATAACAGTCTGTGTGGAGCTTATATCTGAGCTCGGCAAACCCATCTGTTTTAGAGTACTGGCAAAAATAATATTGGCTGAGCTTCCATTGTCAATCAAAATTCGCCATACCTGAAAACTCGAGATCCATAAAGAAATAACTAAAGCATCTTCATGGGGATGAACAATCCCTCTACAATCATCTTCAGAGAAGGTGATGACAGGTCCCGGCTTCGATACCACTGCTAATGATTCACCATAACAACACTCCATCATTGCTTCACGCACTTTTCTCTTTCGTGCGTGATTGGACTCCCCAGAACTAGGTTCAACTGAGTTTATCATGAAGATCACTTCCCTATTTTCTTTGGGATGCTCTTCCTTCTGCTATCTTTCTTGACACTCTTCATGTTGGTTATCATTCCTGGGTCTTTTTCTGTCCTTGGAGCAATCTTGCATATAATCCCGTAATTGTCCCAAGTCTGCAAACCATCTCATTTCTTTTTGAAGCTCCCAACAGTCATCAGTGTTATGACCAAAATCCTTGTGAAAATCGCAAAACTTAGAACGATTTTTTCGGTTTGACTCAGTATTCTGTTTGGGAGGCCATCAAATTATATCAGATGTATAAATCTCCTGCAAGATTCGTGAGATCGGCATGCGTAATTCAGGAAAACCTGGCTCCTGATGACCTTCTAGCTTGGAACTAGAATTCTTTGTTCGATCTTTACTACTATGCGATACGCCAGCTTTAGCCTTACCAAAGTCTTTCTCGTTTTGTTTGCGATGATCAAACAATGACCCTCTTCCTTCTCTAGCCAACTTCACATCTTCTAGCTTCATGTAGGGCTTAGATTTCTCCATCAACTCCATCATACTTCGAGGGCACTTTTTGGTCAGAGAGTCGTGAAATTGGCCAGGTCGCAACCCAAATGTAAAAGCATTGATGACCAGGTTTGTATCACAACCTTTAATACATATCAGCTCTTCATTAAATCGACTCATATATTGGCACAGAGTTTCTCCTTTTTCATGACGGAGAGCCAGCAGGAAATCTGGTCCTTTCATTAACTTTTGACAGGTTATGAAGTGGTTAATGAACATCTTTCCAAACTCATTAAACGAGGTTATAGAGTTTTTCGAAACCGTATGCAGCCATTCAAGAGCAGATTCTTTCAAAGTTGTCGCAATAGCTCGGCAAAGAGTAGCATCGCTGGAATTATACAAATTCATAACATGTCTGAACTGGCGGATATGGTCCACCGGATCAGTTCTCCCATCTTACTTTTCAAACTTCGTTGGATCGAACTTTTCAGAGAGTGGGACAGCCAATATCTCTTGGGAGAAAGGCATCTTAGTTCCCCTCAACATAGTGTCAAGTCCGTTCAGAGGTTGAGTTCTCTCTACTTGACTTCTGACCTACCGATGTGAATCAACAGTCTCAGTCCGCATACTAGTCATTCGTTCTAATTGATGGTTGGCCTCTGCATGAGCAGGTCGTTCCTTATAAGATTGAGGTTCAGCATATCGTGGTGATTCCACCTCATCCCTGTCCATATAGGTTCCCGAGTTGAACCGCGATCTACCGTCAACAATTACGTTGGCCAAATGCTTGATAGTTTCTACTACCTCGTCTATTTTTGCATTAAGAGCATCTATCTTTGCATCCATGTTGACTGCAACAGATGGCGACTCAGATGGAGTTTCTCCACATTGCTCCTCAGGTACATCTAGATTCGATGGTGGTAAACTGTTAACCTGACTTGTTGCTGGTGCTCTAGCTCGCAAATGCCTCATATCTGTAACGTAGGGATTTATGTCACATTTCCCACAGACGACGTCAAATGATGTTGCCAAAAAATTCCTATCACGTGTAATAGCTCCGCACGTACCAGAAATCCAATAATCTTTCTTCGAGACCTACAAAACCTTAAGTTCTAATGAAATACACCGGTGTGGTGTGGGCCAAAGAACCTCCGGTGTAAGAATAAGTTAATCTGAATATGATCAGAATAAATACAGGCTAAATTCAGAGTAGTATATTAATTACCTTCTATCCCTTTTTATAGGGTGATGATCCTACTATCCAGAAATAACACCGTTACATATCACCACCATTATCTCCATAATTACCGAAAATATCTGTAATGGATTCTATTAATCATGGACTGTTATAGTCAACTCGGAAAGGATGAATATCTGTAACAGCTTCCATTCATCATGGGTTGCTACAGTCAATTCAGATAAAGTCCATGACTTATAACTATACGCCTACACTACTTAGATAGGGGAAATACTGCTTTCCTATTTGGGGCCATCAGCATATTAGGTTTATGTACACCCAAATATGGGCCTTATAAAATGACAGCTCATGCAAAGTATAAGAGAAATCAGCTTATACTGTCTCAGCACATTAGGTAAACGAGTTCACTTAACTTCAGATCGGAACCCAAGAGATCAAACCCAACCCGTTTGGGGTTTATATTTAGATCAGGTGGCGTGAGGGTTTTATACGTATCAAGATCCATGCCTAATTTGCCACCAACTGTGTGTAATTTAAAAAAAATCAAAGTTGTTCTTAGGGGTTAAGTTTTTTTCCATTTTAGGGTTGTTTTTGAATTTGTGGTTTTTACTTTTAATAGATTCTTAAGAATGTCTATTTTAGGTAAAAAATAAAAAATAAAAAAATCGTGACTATAGCTTGAAAAAAAAATCGTTCAATTTTTTCATTTTTTAATTAAAAAAATTAATTTTTACAATTTTCAATAATTTATTGAAGGTGATTCGGTTTTGTTTGATTGTTGGGGCATAATTACAAAAAATATAAATTTTAAAGACTTAGGTTTTTGAAGTTTGGGGTCTGTTTTGATGAGAGTGAGTTTTCTTTTTATTTAACTGTTAGTTAATTTTTTTAATCTTCGTTTCATATCAACTAGATCCATGAATTCGAGACTATAGGAAATTATTATATTATATTTAAAATAATGAACTTAACGTTTTTTATTCCTTTTTTTTTTTTTCCAGTCATTCGAATAAGTTTTGAAGCCTTCTATTAATTATAGCTAGATTGAATCATCTAGTTGTGTAGTAACCCAATAGCTTAACTTACTCTCAAAAGATGTGGGATTCAACAAGTCCTCTCACGTGCTGGATGGACTTTTAACGACCACTGAGGACGGATATTGAGAGAAAGACCCAATATCGATGTGGGATTCAACATGCCCCTCATGCGCATGGTGAACTTTTTGACAAACTACTGCAAATGGATATCGAGCCACCAAACATCGATGTGGGATTCATCACACCCAATATCAAACTACAATCCTAACTCTAATACCATGTAGGTACCCAATGGCCTAACTCACTCTCAAATAACGTATTGTAAGTTGAGGATTGCCCTATGTTTATATATAGTTCATGACCAGGTAACACAAGAGATATGGGATTCAACAAGTTGATATCAATTGAATGTTGAATTTTGATTTAACATCATAGTTAAAATCAATTTTTCTCCTCGTTTGTCTGGTTTGGTAAATTAGTTTTTTTCCCCATCTTTATGATTAAATTTTGATTGGGCAATTAAAAGAAGAGTAAAGGAAATGAACCGACTTTGAAAATGAGCAAAACAAATGTTTTTTTAGAACCAATTGTGAAAATAAATAAGGCTAATATTTTTTAGGCTTTGCAATGAACTCCAAGTATTTGTACTTTTCTTGAATTCAATTTAAGCTTACACTAATACGTAAATTAAAATCGGATTGTAGTTTTGTTAGTCCTTAACAATGCTGGAAGAACAAGATGACACATATTTGATACGATTTATAACCGGACGTGGTAAAGGCGTTGGTATACGAAGGCACCAACTTGGTGTATATTTCTAACCAAACTTGGTGCACGTGGCACCAAACAATAGCCTTGGCAAGAAATAGGCATGGAAGTTAACCAAAGTTCAAAGGTAGACGAATGTTGGGTGAGGACATTTATCGGTTGGCAAAACGTCGGCGCATTTGTGCTATGTTGGGTTAACTTGGCACAAAACGTGGGTAGGTAACTAAGACAAAGAGCCCGTAGGCAGGGCTCCACTTTTAACTCTAATATAACTCCTCAAACATTTTGATGTCTACTACTACCATTTGAATTATCTTGCTTAAAGTATTATAAAGAGGGTGCCCTTTCCTCCAAACAAAATAATGTGAGGCAAAACCTGCGTGCAATGGGGCGTCGGCAAGGCAAGGCATGGCTTACACATGGTGGGAAGTTTGGGGTAAGGATTACATATATTGGAAGAACAAGTCAATGAAGGAACTCAGTATTGGGCATGCATTGGCAAAATGGTATGTCGTTGGGCAATGTTGCTACACATTGGTGGTGTTGACATATTGCGTAAGGCAATCCTAGGCACAATGCTAGGATTGGGTTTCATGAGAGTGACATGAAACCAACAGAAGGCCTTGGTGTGGCATCAAGACAAAGTGCACAGAATGTGGGTACAACGCCACGTTCTAATCATTGTCATGTGGGCGACATGACAAGACCGTTGGGCACAACGGTTCATTTTAGTTTAAAAAATGCATACGATTATCATTGGGCACAACGGTTCATTCTAGTTTAAAAAGAAGAATTGTTGAAGAATTTATAATAGGTGCAAAATAGAGACAATGAAGATTTGAAGATAATAGGTGAAAAAAACTCTTTACTTTTATAGTGTTAATGCAACCCGAATTAGGATCATGCACGACACTTTAAAATGAATTAATCTTATGTGCATAGTGATAATTTTAGATTCTAATATGTGTTTTATGATGTGTTAAGGTTTTGAAAGGTTTTTGGTTAAGGACCTAATAGAAAAAATGGTTTTAATACTTAAAATAGTGGTTTCTTGGGTCAATACGGTCAATCAGCGAAAGGGGTCGGTCGACTAATCAAAACAGTGTGTTTAGGAAGTATAATGGATGACCTACTGGTTAATTTAGTCAACTGACAAGTTGGGTCGGTCGACTAACAAATCCAGTAGCTGGAAAAAAAAAAAAAAAAAAAAAAAAAAAAAAAAAAAAAAAAAAAAGAAGAAGAAGAAGAAGAAGAAGAAGAAGAAGATAAACCTACTGGACCAATCAGTCAACTGACCAAAGTGGTCGGTCAACTAATTGGAGCCAAGGCAATGGTCATTTCTCACCGTTGCAGAGGGCAATCGACCTGTAGGATTGGCCAGTCAACTGAGCTGCCCAGTCAATTTTTTGACTGGATTATTTTCTTAGTGTAATTTAGATATATATCAAATATTAAAATATTCTTAATTAATTGGTCCATTTATTTATTATTCTTTTAATTAAAGTGATTACATATTTCTTATTTCTATGGATTTCGATTTGAAAAAAATTTAATGACCAAGATGAGTTTTTCCAAGAGTATTTTTCAGTGAAACATATATGTGTTGAATATATATTGATGATGCCAAAATCCAGTTCGGTGGAACACAATCAATATGGTTGAACTCTGTCGGGTTTACTTCGTGAATCTGTTCCTGCAAAACAAGGTTTAGACACTGAGGGTTGGGTTCCCGACAGAGCCCTTCCAGTGTGAGAATAAGTCACCATTGTTTGGAGGAAAAATATGCTTCAGGAAATTCAAATTAGAATTTATAGGAAAATAGAGTTTTTTTGCTCTCTAACAATAAGTGTAGGCTCGAGAATTTGTCTTGCCTATTTCGCTATTAAGCCTGGACTTTCCTTCAAGTAGAAAGGAAATTGAAAAACTTGTATGTTGTAAGTAAGTCTTGGTGTGCCCTTTGGTGAAGAATGAGACCCCTATTTATAGAGGTTTTTTGGACTAATTTTGGAGTTAAATACTCATTTTAATGGTGAAATTAGGCCATCACTTATTAGTGGGTAGGCCATTTTATGGTAGTGGTAGGTTTTAGTGGCTAAATTAGGTTATAGTGGTAATTTTGATGGTAAATAGTTAGCAAAATTACCCATAAAAATTACCCATTATCAGAGGCCCACACTCTTTCTTTTGACGATTCAAATGGAAGAGTATAATTTTTTCTCTATTTTTTGTAGTGATGTCAGACAACCTCATAATCCTTTGGATTCTGTTTGGGTCGTCCCATTTATCGGGTCATACCTGAACATAAGAGTTGTCCTGATAGGGTTTTTCAGGTCGTCTCCATACCTCCCACCGATAGGGTTTTCGGGGTTGGTCAGTGGAGTTCATCCCAGTGTCCCGGTCGATCACTCCAGCCTTCTTGGATAAAACCTCACAAGGTCAGATAGGCTATGATCAATCCTTTTATGTAGAGCTTTATAGAATGGTAGAAATCTACCCGACGTAAGAAGGAGGTAGCAGAGAAAGAATCTTGGCCTCCTAGGCACTTTATCAGACCTTCTCCGCTCCTTTATCTTTTTTCATCTTTTTTAATCTCGAATTCTTCCAACCAGGCCTATTGTAGCTTGTGAGTATGATATGACGAAAATTTGTCGAATAACTCGTGTAAATCATGGAAAATCCATTGCAGAAGGTCGAACCAAGTAGAGAGGGTTTGCAACTCTGGTTTGTAATCCGACGGTCTCCTCTCTTCGCCATCCCCCTTAATAGGGTAGGCTCAAGGTATCGGGTGTGTCCAAGTACAAGGAGGGTTTTTTGGGCTGTAGCAGACAGGTCAAGCGGCTAAAGCTGTGTGGTTGGATGAGTGCATCCCAGT
This sequence comes from Eucommia ulmoides, assembly GCA_016647705.1. Lineage (NCBI taxonomy): Eukaryota > Viridiplantae > Streptophyta > Magnoliopsida > Garryales > Eucommiaceae > Eucommia > Eucommia ulmoides. Next base: position 27,907,488 of record CM028341.1, read on the forward strand.
TTACTGGTCGCTATCTCTTTCTTGCTCATCCTATCGGGCAGGGTAGTCGATGTAGATGTTGGCGTATCACAATATGTTCATCATCTTAGGCGAAACAGAAATTTATTGAGCGTGCAACAACTTACATACTCTTCACTGATAATATTTCTTTAAGTATTGTACATTCCATGGGTTTTTTAGGGGTCATCCTTCCAGTGTTTCGAGCTTGTAAGTGTCGGGACCAATCACGTTGGTGACCCGATACGATCCTTCCCAATTTGAGCCCAGTTTGCCTTTGACTCGATCGCGGGTTGCAATGGTGACCCTTCTCAGGACTAAGACACCTTCTTGGAATGATCGTGCCTTGATATGTTTGTTGTGATACTGAGCCATTTGCCTCTTCTAGGCTACCTGTCGAATGTAAGCTCGTTCTTTCCTTTCATCTATTACGTCAAGATTCAGTGCGAGCTCGCGTTGGTTCTCCTTAAGATAGTAGTGGGCTACCCAGTAAGTTAGTAGGGCTAGTTTGATAGGGATCACTACCTCCGAGTCGAAAGTCATGGCGAACGATATTTCTTCAGTAGATACCCTAGAAGTCCTGTGATAGTCCCACAAAACTAAGGGAAGATCCTCTACCCACTTTGCCTTGGATTTTTCTAGTTGAGTCTTCAGCGTGTGTAGAATGGTCCGGTTGGCTATCTCCACTTGGCCATTCGACTGAGGATGACTCGAGGTAGACATATGGTGATGAATGCCTAATTACATATAGAAGTTGTTAAATAGATTGCAATCAAATTGTATTCCGTGGTCGCTAATAATGGCTTGCGGTACTCCAAACCGACAAACAATCTACTTCCACTCGACGTCCTTGATTTTGGCTTCGGTGATTTTGGCCATGGCCTCAGCCTCGACCTATTTGATGAAGTAGTCGATTGCGACAATTAAAAATTTCTTCTGAGCGACAACTATGGGGAATAGACCAAGGATGTCTACCCCCCACTGAGCAAACGGCTAGGGTCCGGTCATAGGAAGTTGTTCTGTGGTGGGAACATTGATTGTTGGCCCGAATCTTTGGCGTTTATCACATTTTTTTCACCAATTCTTTAGCATCATCTTCGATTGTCGGCCAGAAATATCCTTGCCTTAATGTCTTCTTTGCTAAGGATTGTACCCCCGAGTAGTTGCCACAGAATCATTCATGGATATCTTGGAGCACATGGAGACATTAACTATGGTGTATACATTGAAGTACTGGTCCCATGAAGGATCATTTGTACAATACCCCCCCTATATTAGTATGTTTCGGAATGCCCGATACCGAACTCTTTTGGCTTTATTCTTTTGCTCGGGGAGAACTTCGTTGTCGAGGTAGTTGTAGATGGGATCTATCTACCCAGGTTGGTGCGCTATTACTTTGACTTCCTCCTCAATCTCGTCAAAGCTAGGTCGTGGCACGTTTTTTTACCAAAAAGGTCATTTGTCTCTAAGCGTTGACGACAGAGGCCAAGTTAGCTAATGAATGTCCGTGCTTGTTCTCATCTCTTCGGATTTGTTTGATGGTAACTTTCGAGAAATCTTGCATGAGTAGCTTGGCTTTGTGTAGGTATGCCATTATTTTTACTTCCTTAGCTATGTATTCCCCGTTGATTTAGTTTGCTACTCGGAGGGAGTCGCAGTAGAGTTCCACTTCGGTCACTCTGAGTTCTTTCAGGACCTTTAAGGAGGCGATTATTGCTTTGTACTCAGCTTCGTTGTTTGTTTCTTTGAAGTTAAGCTGTAACGCGTATTCTAAGATATCATATTCGTGGGTGCGGATTACCAACCAGGCCCCCGAGCTATTCTGGTTTGATGATCCATCAACATAAGCGATCTAGAAATCAGTGCTTGCTGGTTGGAACCCGGGACAGTTTCTTCTTCTGTTGGGCCATTTTTCTCAGGAAAATTGAACTCTGATATGAAGTCAGTTAAGGCTTTTCCCTTGATGATGGTCTTTAGGTTATATTCGAATTCTTTGAGTTTGGTTTGGTTGACCACTTGAGCAATAGTCCAGAAGTCTCTGGTTGGTGTTATATGACTCTCAATGGTTGGTTGGTCAATACTTTTATTGGATGAGCTTGGCATAATGTCGAAGCTTTCTCGCTAAAAGTATGAGCGCGTAAGCTAACAGCTTAAGTTGAGGATAGCGAGATTCTGCCCCGTTCAGCATGTGGCTGACATAATATATAGGATTTTGAACTCATTATTCTTCTATCTCGAGTGCCGAGCTCACAGCAGTCGACGATGCTGCCAAGTATATGATTATTTCTTGTTCTTGCTTTAGGGTGGTGAGTATCGGTGGTTTTGAGATGTACTTATTGAGTTTTTTGAAGGCTTTCTTACACTCATCGGTCCATTACCAACTTTTGTTGCCCCGTAGAGTTTTGAAGAAAGGTAGGCACTTGTCTGACGCTCGGGAAATAAAATGATTCAAAACTGCTACTCACCCTGTCAAGATTTGTACCTTATTGATCATCCTTGAAAATGTTATATATAAGATCGTCTTGACTTGCTCTAGGCTAGATTCGATTCTCCTTTTTGTTATTAGATAACCGAGAAATTTCCCGGTGCTAACTCCGAACACGCATTTGCTTGGGTTTGGCTTCATCCTATACCTCCTAAGCACATCGAAGCACTTATATAGATCGGCTAGATGATCACCGACCACTTTTCTTTTTACCAGCTTGTCGTCGATACAGACTTCCATTGTCTTCTCGAGTAGATCAGCGAACATTTTGTTCACCAACCTTTGGTATGTTGCTCCAGCTTTCTTTAGTCCCAATAACATTACTTTATAGCAGTATAAGCCCTTGTTGGTGATGAAGGCTATTTTTTCTTTCTCAGGCGGGTATATGCTGATCTAGTTGTACCCTGAGAAGGACTCGAGAAAACTAAGCGAGTCGTAACCTGCAGTAGCGTCCACGATTACGTCGATCTTTAGAAGTGAAAAACAATCCTTTGGGCAGGCCCTGTTGAGGTCAGTGAAGTCTACACACATATGCCACTTCCTTTTTTTTTTTTCTTTACCAGGACCTCATTTAATAGCCAGAGGGAGAGGTTGATTTCTTCGATGGTATTTGCATCAAGTAGCTTCTTGGTTTCTTCCTCGAACATAACATGTCACTCTGGCCCAAACTTTCGTCGCTTCTATTGAATTGGTGGGTACGCTGGGTCAGTGTACAACCGGTGCATGGAGATACTTGGGTCTATCCTGGGTAGATCCGCATGCAACCAAGCAAACACATCGTGGTTGGCTTTGAGAAACTCGATTAGTCGCTCTTTTTTGTCTCCCGAGAGGGCAATCCCAATCCAAACTGTTCGGTCTGGATCGGTTGAGTGTACTTAGACATTCTTCAATTCTTTATCGAGCTGAGGCCGAAGTTGTCGTGGTTGTTCGACTTGTGGGTCCATGATGTCATCTTTCCAAGGACGCTCGACCATGTCCCCAGGTAGGAAATCCTCGTTGACTTTCTTGTTCTTTGATTACTATTTGGGGACTTCTATTTCGATCATAAAGCACTCTCAAACAACCTTTTCGCTTCCTCGTACCTCGTTGATAGGGATAATTTGTCTATATATATTCAAGCCGATTTTGGTAGTTTTCAAGTATTTTTATTGTGTTTTATTATGTTTTAATTAGCTTTTATTTGTTTTTGTACAAATTAGGTGTTTGGGGTGAAAATGAGTTAAAATGATTGAAAATCAAGCTAATCGGAACAAGTCGGTAGAAGAACAGTGGGAAAACAAGCAAAAAGGCAAGGTTTAGAAACCTGCATCCACTGCCGCAATGGTGAAAATGCAAAGTTTGCTGAATGGGCCACCGCTGCGGCGGTCATCAGAGAGTTTGCCTACTATTCCACCGCTGCAGCGATCAAGCACCGCCGTAGCGGTGACCCCTGCACCTGTAAAGTGTATTTTTTAGATATTTTGAGATATTTTTTGGTTTTCTTATCTTCTCTCCTCTCCTTTATTTGGCGATAAGAGCTTATATATAGTTTTGATAGCTTAGAGAGAGGTTTTTGGAGAGTGCTCAACCAAATTCGAAGGAGAAAAACACAAAGCGAAAAAGGAGAAACGATCTCAGAGCGGTTTTAGTGGCGAATCTTCGAAATACGGCTAAGTTCCTTTGTTTCTTTCTTTATTTTCTTAACTTTGGTAGTTAGTTTGAGCATGTTTAGCTCGTTTATCATTGTATATACGGTTATGACCGTTACTTAAATGGATATTATCTAGGGATTAATATAATTTATAAATATGTGGTTTATTTTAAATCGGTGTTTCGTTAATGGTTATTCTTCGTTATTTGATTGTGTTTACCATTATTCTTCGTTTATATACTTGTTTAGATATATTGAGAATACAGGGTTTGACACTTGGAAGAGGTAACCCCGGATTCGGACTACGGTTAAACACAATGCGATGATCTAACGAACCGAGAGGGTGTTAGAAAGTGTGTAATCCATGACGTTGGGGCAAGACTCATGTGACTATGTGGACTTCGACGTCAACGCAAAGTTGCATATTCACTCTCTTTACACTCGGGAGAGGGAGTGAGCGAGTTTACGATATAGAGATTGTCAGATAAGTCGAACACCGTTAACGTAAGTCAAACGATATCAAACACATTTAAGTAAATGAATTTAATCCCTAGATAATCCATTCCCCTAAATATCTCAATATAGTAATATAGTATAATTAGATAAATTAGTTTTTTAATTTAGTATTAATTAATTATAAACCATTTTTATCATCTAAATAAAGTTAAGTTATGATAATTGCGGTACTTGACGATAATATCAACCAATCCTTGTAGATACGACAATCCCTACTCTTCTTAATTTATACTAAAACTTGACTCGTGTACTTGACCCGAGTGACAAGTGAATGAATTTATGATACAGAGATTGTTGGATAGGTCGAATACCGTTATTGATAACTAAACAAAATCAAACACATTTTGTAAATGAAGTTAATCCCTAGATAATCTATTCCCCTAAACGTCTCAAAATAGCATTATAGTATAATTAGTTTAAGTAGTTAATTAGTTTAGTTTATTATTTATTATAAAATCTACAATTTATGTCACCTAGATAAAGTTATGTTATGATGATTACGGTACTCAACGATAATCTCAACCAATCCCTGTGGATACGACAACCTCTACTCTTTCCATTATACTAAAACTTGACCCGTACACTTGCGGTGAAAGTAACGACGTATCTACGTGCTACCAAGTTTTTGGCATCGTTCCCAGGGATTGTGTTGTAGATTATTGTTGATATTGTGAGTAAATAACTTGATTTTAATTTAGGCCTTTATTTTGTTTATAACTTTTCTTTGTAGTTTTGTTTTTTTAGTTTTTTTGGTAGGGTACTTGAAGATGTTAGATCAATAAGTATTATTGCAATTCTTTCAACGAGACTCCGAGCCATTTTATTGTGATTGGGATCGTTACAAGCAGTTGTTACTCCGGTTCCCAAATCATAGTTTCCTGAGGGAGTGTCAACTACTGAATTTCCTCGACGGGCTACAAGCCTCACCTAGAACATGGGTGGAAGGAGGAAATGGTACCTCCTCTTTCTACGAAGCTCTTTGGTCGTTGGAGGAATTGGCAGACTTCGATTATCAGAGTTGGAATTATTAACCAAGTCACTAAAGCTTGGGGGATTTTTCCAACACTACGGCGCCATGGATTGCTACTTCGGTTCAAGATGTGGAGTCTTCTCCCGCCTTGGAGAAAATGCTCGCTACTATTATGGGGGAGACTCAGATATTGTTGAGGGAAACACATGACTGCCTCAACAAGTATGAGGATCGTCTTGACAACATCGAGATGGTTTGCACTGAGATTGATATGATCGTAACGTCTATTCAGATGCAAATTGGTCAACTTATCTGCTTTATTGAGACCGAGTTAGAGACGGTGGCGCTGAGATATGAACAAATCACATCCGAATGTGAAAGCCACCATGAGGAACCGAAAGCAACTGGAAGGTGCTTGGGTGAGATCAAAGATGATTATGAAGATGCTACAACCTAAGTGTGGATTGGTGATGAAAAATCGCATGTTAATAGTTGTGATTTTTCATCGTTCAAATTCCAATAGGTGATGCCACCCCCGTACCAAGACAATCACATCTACAATGATCCGATGTGGCTTACCTATCCTACCTCGTTTCCAGCTCAGTACATTTATGCTTCCCAAGCACAAGTGCCATAGAAGAGTCGAGTTGAAAGCCCGGGCCATATAATGCCAAATCTCACCAATCTTGAGGGCGTATTAAATTAAGACTCATACGTAGTGTTGTATGTCCCTTACTATAGGCGAAAGCCGCTCTTTGATAAGCCTTTCACCATGTCAAGCCGACGACCTTAAATCAGGCACTTCTTGGAAGGCAACCCAAGGCAAAAATAAGTCAGATCCATCTCCGCCGACGTGATTCAGAGGGAGATTCTCTCGCCTCCTAGGTATGTGTTCTAAACCCACATCTTTATTATAATGCTTTATGCTGTTATTGGGATCGCTGATGGGTCGTTGTGGACATTACCCATTTTAAGTCGGGGGTGATGTGTAGTATGTTTATTATGTATTATTGTTGTTAATTATGTTTTATTGTTTTCTATGTATGCATGTTTGTTTAGGATTAGTTTGTTTGGGTTAGTTGTTGTTTCGTGCTGAGTTTTGTACTTCATCTGGGCCATTACCCGATAATGAGTCTGTCCTCTGATTGTTTATTGAGATCGAGCATAAAGCTCATTCATGTGTATTCTGTGTGCTTGACATATCGTTTTAGTAAAAGTTATTGTATATCCTATTTGCACAAGCACGTAAACTCAATGTATAACTATCCAATTGATTTAAAAACGATTATCCGTCACCCAAATTCATGACAATAGGGATTCTAGAACTTGATTTGGGGGAAATTCGTGGTGAAATCCTTGGCTAAGTAGTTCGGGAGATATGATTTAGGTATTCATTTGATCGCTTGAGCCTTTGAAGCTTACCTTGTTATATGTTTATCACTCGTTATCCCTGTCGAAGCTTGAAAGCCATTTCAATTCTGAACACTTAACTAATACCATGGCCAATTGAATTCTTTCCAAACCTATATCACTGAACCGAAGGCACAAATTTGAGTGAATCAAGTTAGCATTTGTGTATGCTACTTGATGTGAGCGATTGGGTTTAGGGCAAACTTTTAAATTGGTTCGGTATTCGAGTACTCACTTGTATTTGTTTTTTCGTTTTAACCATACCCGTGAAATTGTAATAATCGAATAAGTTTGGAAGTGTGGTTCGTTGAAAAAAAAGAAAAAAAATATGTATATATGGTTTTATTTTCTGTTTCTTTTGACAAGTAAGTGCGAAGTTCATAAATATATGTTCAAGGTTGTTTGAAATTTATTTATGGGGGTTCGAGTGTGAGAGTGCCAAGCATGTGCCTCGGGTATCATTAAGTTAACGACGCCAACCTATTTTCTATTTCCGATATACTCTTGCTCATTTTTCAAAACCGAACCAAGTTCTATTGATCTTTTTGAATTTTCGAGCCTACATTAGTGGAGAATAGAACCTGGTCAGGCTTATAGATTCCCTATACCTTTTTGGTTTTAGTCATGAGCTTATTTGGTGGATAATTCAATCTGATCGACGGATAGTTGTATAATTGAGTTTTATCACACACACTTTGACAGGATCTAGAATGGTGTTTACTATTATCGAATATTGAAATTCTAGAACACCACATGGTGTGTTTTATTCTTGAACTTCATAGGATTGGGGGCCGATGAGAGAAAAATCATTTGGCCGATAGATGATATTCAAAACTTGCACATTATTATTTTTAGTGTTTTTCGTTTTTAGTTTTTAATTTCGTAATTAGTTGTTGTATTTTCTCGTATTATGTTGGTGTTTTGCTCGAGGACTAGTAAAATTCTAAGTTTGGGGGTATTTGATAGGGATAATTTGTCTATATATTCCCAAGCCGATTTTGGTAGTTTTCTAGTATTTTTATTGTGTTTTAATTAACTTTTATTTGTTTTTGTACAAATCAGGTGTTTAGGGGGGGGTAAAAAAAAGCTAAAACAATTGAAAATCAAGCTAATCGGAGTAAGAATGTGGAAGAACGGTGGGAAAACAAGCAAAAAGGCAAGGTTCAGAAGCCTGCATCCATCGTCGCAGCAGTGAAAATGTAGAGAGTTTGTTGAATGGACCACCGCCGCAGCCGTTAACTCACCACCACGACGGTCAAAATACAAGAGTTTACCTACTATTCCACCGCTGCGACAATCAAGAACTGCCGTAGCGGTGACCCTTGCACCTGTAAAGTGTATTTTTTAGATATTTTTTGGTTTCCTTATCTTCTCTCCTCTCCTTTATTCGGCGATGAGAGCTCATGTAGAGTTTAGATAACTTAGAGAGAGGTTTTTGGGGAGTGCTCAACCAAATCCGAAGGAGAAAAACACAAAGCGAAAAAGGAGAAACGATCTCGGAGCGGTTTTAGTGGCAGATCTTCGAAATACGGCTAAGTTCCTTCATTTCTTTGTTTATTTTCTTAACTTTGGTGGTTGGTTTGAGCATGTTTAACTCGTTTATCATTGTATATATGGTTATGGCCATTAGTTAAACAAATATTGTCTAGAGATTAATATAATTTATGAATATATGGTTTATTTGAAATCGGTATTTCATTAATGGTTGTTTTTCGTTATTTTATTGTGTTTATCATTATTCTTCATTTATATGCTTATTTAGATATATTGAAAATACAGGGTTTGACACTCGAGAAAGGTAACTCCAGATTCGGACTAGGATTAAACACAACGCGACGATCTAACAACCCGGGAGGGCGTTAGAAAGTGTGTAATCCATGACGTTGGGGCAAGACTCATGTGACTATGTGTTAGAAAAGACGCTAGAGGGGGACTTCGACGTCAATGCGAAGTCACATATTCGCCCGCTTTACACTCGGGAGAGGGAGTGAGTGAGTTTACGATACAGAGATTGTCAGATAAGTCGAACACCGTTAACGTAAGTCAAACGAGATCAAACACATTTAAATAAATGAAGTTAATTCCTAGATAATCCATTCCCCTAAATATCTCAATATAGTAATATGATATAATTAGATAAATTAGTATTTTAGTTTAATATTAATTAATTATAAACCATTTTTATCGCCTAAATAAAGTTAGGTTATGATAATTGCGGTACTCGATGATAATCTCAATCAACCCATGTGGATACGACAGCTCCTACTCTTCCCAATCTATACTAAAACTTGACCTGTATACTTTCAGTGAAAGTAGCGATGCAATATGCACGCTACCACTCGTCGATCCCATTCTTCGTCGGGAACTTCAGCATTCGGTGGTATGTTGAAGTGATGGCATTTAAAGTATTTAGACATGGCCTTCTGATGATAGCATTGTACAGTGACGGATAGTCTACTACCATAAACCGTGCGTCGACTGTCGAGTGCTTTGTCTCCGTGCTTGCTGTAATTTGAAGCATGATCCAACCAAGCGGCTTTATTACTTCTTTTCCAAAGCTGACTAGGGGGTCATCATCAACTACAGATGGTCGTGGTTGATTCTCATCCTATTAAATGCAGTTAAGTAGATTATATCCACTGAGCTGCCACTGTCGACCAACACTCGCCCCACATTGTAGTTGGCAATCTGTAGGGTGACCACCAAAGCATCGTTATGGGGTGTCTGAACCCCGCCTAGGTCTTCATTAATAAAGGTAATGGCCTCTCTCTCTGTGAGAGACTTCTTAGATGTTTGGAACACGTAGTCCTCGGCTGGTTATTTGCCCCACCAAGAATGTGCCTTATACCCAGATTTGATCAGTCAAGCCGAGACGAATCCACCATAAATCATATGGATGTTTGGTACCGCATAATTAACGCACGCCACTTTCACCGCAAGTATACGGGTCAAGTTTTAGTATAGGTTGGGAGAGTAGGGGTATTGTGTTCACAGGGATTAGTTGAGATTATTATCGAGTACCGCGATTATCATAACCTAATTTTATCTCAGCGGTAAAAATGTGTTTAATTAATAAATACTAAATTAAATTACTAATTCATCTAACCATACTATAAATATTATATTGAGAAAGTTTTAAAAGAGTAGATTGTCTAGGAATTAACTTCATTTACAAATACGTGTTCGATCTCATCTTAGTTTATGTTAATGGAGTTCAACTTATCTGACAATCTTGGTTCTTAAACTCACTCGCCACCTCTCTCGAGTGTAAGACGAGTGAATATGCGATTTCGCATCAACGAATAAGTCTCCCTCAACGTCTTAACAATACAAGGTCACGTGAGTCTTTCCCCAACATCATTGATTGCACACTTTCCAACTTCTTCCATGGTTATTAGATCGTCGCGTTGTATTTAACCTAATCCGAATCAAGGGTTACCTCTCCCGAGTGTTAAACCCCATATTCTCAATATATCTAAACAAGCATATATGTATAGATTAACAGCAAACGCAATCAAAATAGCGAAGAACAACCATAAACGAAACACTGAAATCAAAATAACCATATATTTATAAATATATTGTTAATCCCTAAACAATCTACATTTAACTAACGACCATAACCGTATATACAATAAAGAATTAGCTAAACATGCTCAACAACTACCAAAGTTAAAGAAATAAAAGAAGGATGAAGAAACTTAGCCTATATTCGAGGATTTGGTGCTTGAACCGTTCCACAATCGCGTCTCTTTCTCCTCCTCCTTGGGGTTGTGAGCTCTCCCTCTAAAATCTCTCAACCTAACCCTAAGTATATCCCGAGGGTGGTAGAAGCCCGAAATTGAGAGAGGAAAGGGGATTAAATAGGGAAAATATCCTAAAACATATCAAAAAAAATATCTAAATCTGTGTAGAGATGACCGTCGCGACGGTGGGCATGTCGGCACAGTCTTCACTGCAGCGGTAGAGGAGCCGATGGGCATAGGGACTTCTCTGCAGTTTCACCTCTGTGGCAGTGAGTTTACAACAACTTTAGGCCCCTCTATGCATATTCACCACTGCGGTAGTGGTTTGGACGCCGCGGCGGTAGACTACTTTTTAGAATATTGTCTCTTTACTTGTTTTCCCACCACTCTTCCATCGTTTTTTTTTATCCAATTTGATCGTTATTGATCCGTTTTCATACATTTTCACCTCAAACACCAGATTTATACAAAAACACATAAAAACATATTAAAACATACTAAACGTACTCGAAAACTAACAATGTTTGGTTTGGAAATATATAGGTAATTTACACCTATCAATGTTCCCTTGAACCTCTAGTCTTTTTCTATTCTTGCTAGGGCGTCGTTCGTCTTGATCTCCTTCAGTCGTAAACCTCTTTAGGTGACCTCTTCGAATCAATTGCTCAATCTAGTTCTTCAAGTCGTTGTAGTTATCAATGGTGTGACCGTAGTCCCAGTAGGGACTATGGTCGCACCACTTATTTGAGATGATCATTTTTACTCGACTCTTTATTGCTTGAGGCCACTTGATTAATTTCTTGTACCTGATCTGCATCAGGACTGTCCCCAATGGAGAATTGAGGGGTGTGTAGTTAGTAAAGCATAGGGGAGACCTATTCCTCCCCGGTTTCTTGTCAAATCCATCTCTCTCTATCTTATTTCTTCACTTCTTTAACCAGGAGTCGTCTCTCTTAGGTTTGTTGTAGTTTGGCTCTTTAGCTTTTCTTTTTCCTTTGATGTCTTCTTCTTCTTCAGCCATGGCCTGATATACATCTTCTGTAGCGATGAACTCTGTGCAGAGGGCGAAGGCCGCGGTTAAAGTTTTTGGTGGTGTGTAGGTCATATCATATAAGAATGGACCTGTCTATACCCTTACCATTAAGGAGACCATTTCCATCCTGTCATTTAATTATTCCACTTCATTAAGTTCGCAGCGAAACCTTTCAATATAGGCTTCCAGTGTCTCATTCTTCCTCTGCCTTATTGACATAAGGTGCGATAGGTTTTTAGCCCGCTGCTTGCTGCTTACAAACTGTTATGCAAAGGCAAGGCTAAAAGATTCAAAATAATTGAAACTGCCTGGTTTTAACGCCTTGTACCATTTTTGGCCCGCCCCGACCAGAGTCACTTAGAAGGCTTGGCACTTCATTGAATTCGTTGCCGCACGTAGATCCATGTGAGCATGGTATGTATCGAGGTGTTCTACCAGATCAGAGTCTCCTTGGTACGTCCCAATTTGAGACGGCATCTTAAAATTTGTCAGGACTTTTTTCTGTAGTACCCAGGCAGTAAAGGGAGAAGCGTTCATTTTCACAATCTCATAAACATTGGGCTCTTTCTTCCTCATTTGCCCGAGTTTTATATTAATGGACTTAACCTACTCCCGCTGGTCTTTGTCAGTTTGTCGATCCAATTCTTTTTGTCGATCTCTTAGACGCGATATTGATGCCTCCTCTATTTAAGGCAGTGGAACTTTGTGAGACACGTCATGAGCATTGTCCACCATCCGAGCATGGCGTGACTTATTTCTCGATACAGGTGCTCCATTCCTTATGTCTTGAATTCATGCCGATGACGTGCGAGGTCCCAGTTGGAATATACGCTGGGGGTCTTCTCAATCCGCGGAGCTCTGGGGCCTTATTGGTTGTTCTGACTTACTTGATGTAGTTTGTCTCTCTCATTTCAGATCCTTTCTAGTTCTTGACGGAGTTCATGCTGCCCTTGGCAACGCTCCTCCTCCTGGTGTTGTTCACCACGAACTCTCCGTCATTCGTCGGCAATAAGTTATGCCTCACTGACAAGTAGCACGTATCCTTGTGAGACGGGAGGCGGTAGATGCAGTTGACCTTGATTAACCAGTCTAGTTTGGTATCAGACAGTCTGAGAAATATCACAAATCTCCTTCCTCAATTCCATCAAGAAAGTAGGTGATTCTTCTGAAGGATTAGCTTCATGATTAGCCGTATAGATTGGTTGTCTTCTACTTGCATTTTTATTAGTCATGATTCTAGATCTCAAAGTAACCATTGATGAGATTATTTAGAACAATTATTTATCGCTCCCATTGACGAAGCCAAAATGATAATGCCGAAATCTGGTTCGGCGGATCACAGTCAATATGGTTGAACTTTGCTTTGTTAACCTGTTTCTGCAAAATAAGACTTAGACACTGAGGGTTTGGTTCCCCGTAAAGCCCCTCCGATGTGAGAATAAGTCACCATTGTTTGGAGGAAAAATATACTTCAGGGAATTTAAAGTAGAATTTATAGTGAAGTAGAGTTTATTGCTATCTAACAAAAAGTGTAGGCTCGAGAATCCAACTTGTCTGTTTCGCTATTAAGCCATGACTTTTCTTCAAGTAGAGAGAAAATTGGAAGACTTATGTTTTGTAAGCAAGTTTTAGTGTGCCCTTTGGAGAAGAATGAGACCCTATTTATAGGGGTTTCTTGGACTAATTTTGGAGTTCAATACTCCTTTTAATGGTGAAATTAGGCCACCACGTATTAGTGGTTAGGCAATTTTATGGTAGTGGTAGGTTTTAGTGGCTAAATTAGGTTATAGTGGTAATTTTTATGGTAAATAGTTTGCCAAATTATTCATAAAAATTACCCATTATTATATATATATATATATATATATATATATATATATATATGGGGGTTTGAGATGTTATTTTTTGACATGCTATTTGAAAACTAGCCGTTACAAAGCTAGTTCTAGGTCTATTAATATAGATGGTAGCGAATTATTTCGTCGCTACGATACCGCAAATGTACGGGTTAAGTTTAATAATATAGGAAGAATAGGGTTGTTGTATCCACAGATATTGGTTTCAATTGTCGTTAAGTACTGCAATTGTCGTAATCTAACTTTATCTAGGCAATCCAATTTTGGGTTTTTATAAAAATAAAGTTAAAACTAAAATAAATACAAAAACAAAATAAAATATAATAGGATTATCTATGCACTAATGTTCTAGGGGTTTGATTTCATCTCGTTATTCCCATGTTATCCTATTAAGTAATTATTAGTTAATTATGTTCATTCAACAATCTAGGTTTCTAAAACTCACTTACTACTTCTCCCGAGTCTAAAGTGAGTGAATATGCAATCACGTCAACACCGATATCCCTATCTAGCATTTAAATGATTACATGCGTCTTTCCCCAACCTCATGGATTGCACACGTTCTAATAATCTCTTGAAATATTAGAACTTGTGTTGTGTTTTAAACCTAGTCCGAATCCGGGATTACCTCTCCCGAGCGTCAAGCCCCGTATTCTGAAATCAACCACAATATCATATATAAACATACAATGGAAGCGATAAAATAGTAAACACAATTGAATGACAATTCTAATTAATAAATCTAGAACTCGATTACCTCCCGATTTCACGACATCCTAAATTCCCAACTCGAATACTTAGGTGTTGATTTCCTTCTGAATTCACAACAACATAAGTTATGCACTCTCAAATCCGGTTATGAATTCAACATCTCCCGAGTATAAAATTCGCCTAACATCGTCTAACTCAGTGGCCACATGAATCAAATACATTACGCCTAAGAGATGCATAAAATAGAATTAAATCTACCAATTAACAAACTAGTCTAACACAATTCAAACGAGACTACATCAAGCCCTAGATCTAAATTACGAACACAACATAAAACAATCCAAAACCAATCTTTTCAATAAATTCATAGATGCAAAGATGTTCAATACAAGATTACAAATACGAAATTTAAATCACAAGATTAGGGAGAGAGAAAGGAAGAAAAAGTTTATTGTGGGCTTTGAGCTCTGAATCTTCAAATCCATGCCACCAATGATGTTTTCCTTGGTCGATCTCGCATCAAAATGCCATCAATCAGTGTTTTCTAGCCCAAATTCGCCTCTTGTCGCTCCAAAAATCACTTCTCCTCTTTTCGCCTTTGTTCCTCTCTCTAAAATGAGCCCTAAAATTCCCTTTTAACGTTCAGATCTGACCGAGTAGTGCTGCAACGAGCATGAGGCAGTACTGACACTCGCTTCGTATTTTAGCCGTAACTTCTTCGTCCGAACTCCGATTGAGGTGATTAAAAAATCTATAGAAATTTAAGATGTAGATATACAATGTCCATGCTTTGAGAGTTTTCAAAATCGGATTGCATCTTTGTCAAAAAGGGCCTTGAAGTTACTACACCTGAACCGAATTTGCATCTTTTCATCCATTTATTCAAAAACCTATAAAACTTCACAAAAACACATGAAACTATCAAAAATGCTTGAAAACACAGAATTATTTGAATCTAAAACTACTTGATTTGTCGATAAATAAACCACTCATCAATAGACCTGCGGGATTAAGTTTGAGCACTCAAGAACATCTGTTGCTGAAATTCGTAAGTGTGATTATACCTAAAGTTCTTGATCTAAGGCACTCACCATTCTTGTCATTGTTTTGTGTTCTCTATTGTGAAATCATTATCGTTTTCAACGAATCCCAGTGAGATATTTCCAAGCTGTTGGTTTTACTTTCTTATATTATTTTAATTAATTGCTTGGATAAGTTATTTGAGAAAAATCATTTTCAAACTTAATTATGTGAAAATCTTTTAAAGTGATTTTTATTTAAGAAATCTGATTACATTCTATTTGTTGTTAATTATTTTAAATTAGATTTGTGTCTTACATTGAATCTATCATGTAGTAATATTTCGGAACATTAATTGATTATAACTGTTTTGAGGTGGTAGGAGCTCCTTGTGGGAAAAAACTAGTAAATCTTTTGTATTTGCGAGTTTGAGCGAATTAGACACGTTTGGGTCAGTGTCTAATCGGGATAGCTAGGTTTTGATCTTTAGCCTAAGAAAAATATTAGGGTTTGATCTTTGGCCTGCAAAAAGATTACGATAGTATTTATCCTTTGAAAATATTAGGTTTTAATTTTTCTTGTAATTGAATTAGTGTGTTTGTAAAGGTTATTCCTAAGCCTGCAAAAAGGATAAGTGTAATAGTGGTAGGTTATTCTTAGATTATGAAAATAATCAGGGTTGTAAAGGTTGATTTTGAGTCTGTGAAAAGAATCGAGATTGTAAGGGTTTGGTTCCTACTTGGGAAAAGAATCGGGGTTTAATGGATTGCAATCTTCGTGGAGCACGGGAGACTCGGCGTAGGTAAAACTAGCTTGCCGAATTAAGATAAATCCTTATATGGTGCATTATCTATGTTTCGGATTTTTTGGGTGTGCTTTTAGATAAACACATTTCCGTTGTTAAACATGATAATAATCAATTTAAGAAAATTAAGATTTTGTGTTTAAATTAATTGTTTAAATTTTTTTTATGGCTACCCAATTCACCCCCCTCTTGGATAGATCTTTGGGCCAACATAAGTTTTTTTTCCCAAAAATAATTTTCTTCTTTACAAATAAAGTAAGAAGTGTTTTCTTTTCTTAAAAATATTTTCTTTAATTTTTTGATAAAAAATGTGTTTTTTCTTCTTAAAAAAATTAAAAGTTTTTAAAAATGTTTTCCTCTCAAAAATGTCTTTTTCACAAGAAGACCAATTTTTTTTTATTAAAAAAAATCTCATTTTCTCAAAAACTCTTTCTCCCATTGGTTTTAAAATAAGTTTGTTTCTTTAAACAAAAACTTCTTTTCTACCTAAAAATATTTTTCCTAAGCAAAAATAAAAAATAAAAAATTGAAAGCTTCTTCAAAACCTTTTTTTTTTTCTTTAAATTAAAGTCCAAAATGTTTCTTTAATATTTTTTTTAATTATTTTATTTTAATCATTTTTTTTTCATATAAAAAAAAAAAAAAAAAAACAAGAAGAACTTTTTAGTATTCTCAAACCCTTGTTTCTTTTGAAGAAATATTCTTCCAAAACCAGTAATATTTTCTTAAATATTTTATTTTTATTTTTTCTTCATTAATAAAAACGAACAAAAATGCTTTTCTTAGTCTTTAAAATTTTCTTTTCTTAAATGAAGGAACACCTTTCTTTCAAAAACAAATGGAAAGTCTTTTACTTTGAACTTTTCATTCTTTTGTTTTAATACATAAATTTTGTCATCATAATTTAAACTAAAAAAAATAAAAATTCCCCCCGGTACCAATTTGTTGATTTTTCTATAATCGATAGGTGATTTAAAAGGGGAACATTTTGTATTTTATTTTACTTAGTTTATTTATTTACTTATTTTTATTTTGTACATAGAAGTTCTTTAGTCTTGCTTTATTTGCATATCATAATAAATAAAGAATAAGGTAAAATGATTTTGTTAGCCAATCAAATTAAATAAAACTTAGACTTAGTTTAATTTAAAATACTTAGACACTAGGTACCGTTTTCGAATGGGTGCTGGGGTGTCTAACATCTTCTTCGAGCATATTCGACTCCTGAACTTAAAAAATACTTTGGTCAAGATCTTTTGAGTCAAAATTTGGATCATTTTCAAAAAGATTTTACTTTCTTAGCTTTTCATTTATTTTCTTCAAAATTCATGACCTAATCCACTTTTTCAAAACCAATGCTAGGTGGTGACCACAAGTTTTCATAAAAATTCGGCCCAAGTAAATTAATTCAAAATCGATGCCTAGAAAGGCCCTTAAACTTGTTCTTTCTTATTTTGTTTTTTAAAATTATAACTTCTCCAAAAGCATTTTCAAAGGATAAGTTGTTTTAAAAAATGAATAGGATTCTGAATATAACACCAGCACTCGGTTGGTGTTGTTATTCGCGAATGAAATATGGGGTGCGTTAGTTGGCGACTCCACTAGGAACAACTTCTGAGGGTCAAGCATAGTAGTGTCTAAATAGCTTTAAATTAAATCCAAGTCCAAAAACTCTTTCAAATGAGTCGTGTTTTTGGAGTTAATTTTACTTAGGCCTTTTAAATTATTTTGTAAAATTTTAGAGATCTAACACAACATTTAAACCCAATACTAGGTGACGACTCCTTATTTTTAAATGACTTACGCACTTTTTGAGAAAACCGACGCTTTAAAAAATCCCTTATCGTTTTCACATTTATTATTTCATATTATTTTTACTTTTTGAAAAAATAGGGCATGTCAGCTAGCGACTCCAATGTAGATAATTAGAGGGTCGAGCCTAAAATATCCAAATAAGTACAAATAATGCAAGTCCAAGTACTATATTTTATTTTGTTATATTTTCTTTCTATTTTGTAAATAAGCATGAGTTGTGATTTATTTTTATTTATTTATTTTTATTTTTATTTTTATTTTTTTTTACATATTTTGAAGGAAATTTGATCATCTAAGAGTGAATTATGCAAAAAAAAAAAAAAAAAAAAAAGGAAAAAAAAAAAAAAGGAAAAAAAAAAAAATAAATGCTACCAAAATTAGGGCTTCCATCCCAAATGAGTTAAAACCATATTGACACGTGTGCCCCAAATCAAGTGATACTCTTCCAGTTGTACCTAAACCAACAAGCCAAACCATACCCAGCCAAGATACCAACCAACCTCCCCTCCCATATACCTTAAATTACCTACTTCACCCATATTCCCAAACCAAGTGGAACCATACCGCACTCCAATACCTTGAATTGCCGACCCCAAATACCCACCCCTTCATAGCCCAATATTTTCCACACCAAATGACCTTAAACCCTCTGTAAAAAAAATGCAAAAAACATAAAAACAGAAGCGTATTTTTCGAATTTGGAAGACTCGTTTACAATCCGTTCCTCATTTCTTCTCTCGTCAGCAAGAAAAATACTACTAGAGTATTTTTCGATAATATTCACATACTCATTAACCAAGGCCACTCAAATTATTTGTAATATAATGGGATAGAGACCTTAGAGGTATCAACGCATATTTATAGAGAAAATCCCAAAAGATGTATCCGTTCTAATGGGTACATACTGAAAGGGTATGTCCGTTCCAATAGGTGTCGATCGAAAAGACGCGATCCTTAAGACCAAGCAGTGCACCAATTCACATGGTGACTCTCTATGAAACATGGGGCCCTTGTGGATTCTCCACGGGTCGACCTGACCCACTCCATAATCCAATATTTCCCACTGGGATACAATGGGCACTAAATGCGTTTCTCTCTTTAAACTTATGCATTATACCTTCTTCATACAGGTTAGTGGTGTGTGCGACCGATGAGTGTCTTCAAACAATGTGGGAGCACAATATTAAGTTTCTATCAAACTAGCATGGTAACATCCTGCTACAAAATAAAAAATACTCGTCTATGCCCCAGACCAATTCAGTCACATTAAATTAAGTATTTCTAACCCCTTTAGAGTTTGAAACTCAGAACATGCTTAATCTTCTTTGCAGTGGCGTGCTTATTTAAAAAAAATATAATATATATAATATAATTTTGAAAAATAGCATTATATGTGGTGGCCACCATTAAGCACCGTACACTACAACTTTAACAAGATGTGTTACTAAATTGTCTTCCTTTGATCCTCATGTTACTCAACTTCTATTTGACTATTTTCCTAGACGTGTTCCTTTAGACCGCATCATTCATGGCCATAGGATAACAAACAAAAGTAGCAATATCAAATTTCTGAATCGTAATATAGTTCAAAGTCATAAGGGCACAATTAGATCATTATTGAGGATCTAAATATATAAGGCTCACACAGTAAGAAAGCAAGGATCCATTTCTCACTCCCTATGTGGTCGTCTTAAAGCACATGTAGTATGATTTACATGCTACAATATTATACTCATAAACGAAAATGAGGAAGTCAATCTAAATTACCGCACAAATCTAAGTCCAATAACTACATAAGTGATTGATTTGAGAACTTCAAGCTGGTATCTCCTCGAGTATTCACTTGAAATCTCATATTTGGCTATTCTCAGGCTACATGAAGAGTGGAAAACTTTCATGTTCGATTTTTCATAAACCTCATCTTGGGTTATCCAAGGCGACATTGTAAAGAATTCTCATACTCAATCTTCAGAATTCTAAAATCTCATCTCGCACACTATCTCAGCGTAGAGGTTGGTTGCTATGTGAGTAGCCAACCATTTAGCCTAGTAACATTTACCATCATGGTAAAATGTGTGTTATAGCAAATATCCTAAATCATTTATTATACTTTTAATAAATACAAATAAAATATGAAATTGTAAATGTGCATTGTGGTACAAATATATGAAGTTAGTAAATCAAACATATCTTTTACAATTTACGAAGACCCAAAGACCTTACATGAAATTGGAACAAATCTCTAGAAATAGGTTTAGTTAAGGGATCAACTACCATTTTACTCGTAGAAATATGCTTGAGTACCACTTCTCTATGTGAGACTCTATCTCGGATGTAGTGATACCGAGTTTGAATATGCTTCGTCTTTCCATGATACTTAGTATCGTTGACATATGCGAGAGCAACCATACTATCACAATGTATGGCTACATGATCTGCAGAATGTGGTACTATCTCAAGGCTTTCTAAAAATCTTTTTAACCAAACAGCCTCTTGAACTACTGAAGCACAAGCAACATATTATGTTTCTATAGTGGATTGCTACGCGCTTAGATTCACACATGTTTTCTCCTCGCGGTAATTAGACTACTCACAAGTGCACGAGGTCTAGTTTTAATATAATGGATCTTTTAGGATCGGATATCGTTCCACTGGGAAGGGCAGGTAATTCAGTTGAGTATTGCAATTTCAATAGTTTCATATTATCTCAACTAATCAAATTTTGTTTGTTTTCTAATTACTATACTAAGATAAATGACAACTATAAAGTTAGTTTTAATTACACTAATTACTTAGGTATAAATCTCTTTCATATAATGCATAATTGATTTCATTTAGTTAGCTATAACGGTTTTTATCTAATCCGACAACCTCTGTATCAATAACTCCTCTGCTACTTCTTCCGAGTGTAAAACGAGGGATTACACGACTTCGTGTCAATGAAGAAGTCTCCTTCAACGCCTAAATGACCTTAAGTTGTGTGAGTTTTGAGCCAACGTCATGGATTGCATACGTTCTAACGCCCTCCCGGGTCGTTAGAACGTCACGTTGTATTTACCCTAGTCTGAATCCGGGGTTACCTCTCCCGAGTGTCAAACCCCGTGTTCTTGGTTTATAAATACAATCATAATATCTAGAATAATGATAAACACAATCGGATTTAGACAAACAACAGGTTAAAGTAACATAAATTTACTCAACTAAACGGTTACATGATTTCGACTACTCCTAAGTAACATTTAACTACTACTACAAGATCTTAGCCATATACCATACAAAATAGGAGTGATTCAACATTCTTAGATATGAAAAAGTGATTACAAAGAATAAAACAAGAGAGAAACGATCAAATCTGGAAGTGAAACGGTTTACTGTCACTAATGATCGATCTGCAAGTTATCCTTCTTTATCCGAATGATGAACCTCCTTCTTGATCTTCAAAATATAGCTTAAGAGCTCTTATCTAGGGTTAGGGTTCTTCAACAACAAGTTTCAGATGTGGCCAAGGGGTATTTATAGGCTTAGGGGTTCAAAAATATCTAAACGTATATTTTGACCTATTCTGCGATTTTCGCCTAAGCGGTAGAAACTTCGCTTAGGCGGTGCTTAAATCGGTTAGAATTCCGCCTAAGTGGTAGAATATTTTCTTAGGCGGAGGACTAACTTCTTGGCTTCTTATCTTTCTAACGGAATTCTGCCTAGGCGGTAGCTACTTCGCCTAGGCGGATTTACAGCAGTGCAGCTCAATCCAGTAGTTCAATCAATCCAGCATTCTGATGGATGTCGGCCTAGGCGGTGGAAACTTCGCGTAGGCAGATTCAATACTTTAGCCCTTGCAACCTTCTGACGGATTTCCGCCTAGGCGGTGGAAACTTCGCCTAGGCGGATTTCAAATCTTCAGTTTTTGCATCTTTCTGCTGAATTTCCGCCTAGGCGGTGGAAACTTCGCCTAGGCAGAATTGCTCTGTTATTTGAAACCTCATTTTTCTCATCTTTTTGGCTACCTTTTTTGCATCATTTCGCTCGGTTTGCCGATTGTTTACTTCCCTGCTCCTGACTAATAAAAACAGCTAAAACGATATTCAAACTTAAATAAAGTACTCGAAAACTAGCAAATTCGGTTTAGAATTAGATAGGTATTTTACACTTATCAAATACCCCCAAACTTGGAATGTTGCTAGTCCTCGAGCAAAACACCCTAATGTTAAATAACACTAACTACACTAATTAGCTACATCCTAAACTACAAATACGCAAACATTAACAATTAAGAAGTACACACATGTGAGATACAAGTTTAGTCAAAGAAACCATGTTCTTCTTCCCTCAACAACCCATAATCAGATGCAGTTAAAGAATAACACACACCACGTGGTGCTCCAGAATTTCAACACTCAATATCAGTTTAAATAATTTTAGATCCTATTGAAATGTGTATGTGTGAGAACTCGGATATATGACAAATCAAAAGCCGGATTGGATTATTCAATGAATAAGGTCATGACTTAAACTTGTTAAAACATTTAGGGAAGCCATATGCTTGACTGGGCTCAACTATCCACTAATGTAGGTTCAGACATTCACCGAGATCAATAGGGCTTGGTCAGGCTTTGGATAACGGCCAAGGGTATCGTAGAAATAGAAACTCGTTATAATTTTAACGATACCCGAGGTACAAATGCTTGTCGCTAAATCTCTCTCATGACTCCCTTATCTTTGAAGATATTACCCTGAACAGGATTTAGTAAACTTGTATTCACTTGTCAAAACAATCGAATTTAAACACTATATTCACATAGGGTTTTGTTTTGTTTTGTTTTGTTTTTTTCAAGTACACCCTCAAACTTATTCAATTTTATACAATTTTAGGGGTGTTTAGTTACAACTACAGGATTGACAAGTGAATACTCTTATACTTAACCAAAAATACTGAAACCCGATTGCCCGCTTCAAGTTAGCATAATCTAATACTACTTGTTTTCACTCAATTTTCACTTTTTTTCCTAGCGACAATGGTTCTGAAAGATTTACTTGGTTAAAGTATAAAAACAAGTTCAGAAGTGACAAAATTTTATGGCTTCGACAGGAGAACGAGAGAATAACTTTTCAGGTTAGTTTCAAAAGGTTCAAGCGATAAAAACGAGGGCCTATATCATGCCTCCGAAATTACCTTACCTATAATTTCGCCTCAAGCCTCCCCCAGTCAAGTTCTAAATTCCTCATTTCTGTCATGAACTTATTACTGAATAATCGATGTCTAATCATTCAATTAATTATACAACAAGTTTATGTAATCGTTCAATTTTAGGATCAAAATAATTTTTACCTAATCGACATGCTAAGCACACAAAACACACGTGAATGGCATTACCCCCGACCTTAAAACACAAATTAGGGGGTGATTTTCATCATCGGGACATGGTTCGGACGAACTCAAAAACTCAGCATGCTTGTACAACTCAATTCATTAACAATTCTATTCTAATTCTACAAACTAATATTACCTATACTAATTATCCTTACGCATGCATAGTTAAACATTACACATGTATAACAAAAAGAATTTCAAAATTTACAAAAAAATTAACATTAATATATAAATTTGTACACAAAAAGAATTTTTGTCCCCTTTACATCAAAAAAAAAAAATTCATCCTTCTTATCCCCCTAAGAAACAAACAAAAACTACATGCATCGCATGTCATACTCCCCCCAAACTTAAACGAGGCAGTGTTCCCACTGCCTAAGCAGCGAACCCAATAGCAAAATCGAAAAATATGTATTGAAACTGGGGCGGACACATACCTAGGAGGGAAGACATGGAAGTCTAACCTCCTACCATTCATTGTGGAGGAGATGGTGGTGGCGGATCATCCGGCTCGGAAAGCGGCACTGGCGTATAACGCGCCATGTCGATTCCAAGATGCTCGAATATGACTCGTTGGTTTTGATCTTGTTGCCGGATGTAGGACTCCATATAGTTCTCCATCCGAGCCAAATTATCTTGAAGTTCACTCACATCGGACTGGAGACTACGGACATCTCGTAAGATTTGTGCGATTTGGCCTCGGCTGGTTGTAGGCGTTGGTCGCTCCGAAGGATCGGCTTCTTCCTCTTCTTGACCCTTCTCTCCTTCACCTGGTCCTCCTTTCTATACCCTGTTAATCATTGCTAAATCAAGTGGCTTCACAGGAGGAAAGGGGCTTGTGGACGTGATTCGAACTCTGGCTCGTTGAAAGAGCGCGGTGGGGAAGGAAGGAAAAGGAAGGCCACCATTTTCGTCTTGGCAGCATGAAGTATGGAAGAATAAATGTGCCAACTGACATTTACGGGCGTCCCTCTGTCGATGCCGTAGAGCATGAAAGCTCTCTCCTTAGACATGTCAGACACATGAGTCGTCGGGAGTAGATTGGCGTAGATAAATGAAAACCAAATCTTTGGGATTGGTTTTAGAAACCGCAACTTGAAGATTGCTTGGCCCTGCTATGTGTTGGTCCACTGTGCATTTCCTGTCGTCAAGGCTTGAATCACCGCACTCATTGTCGGTGAAGCGGCATCGGATAAATCTCTTGAAGCTTCAGGCCCCGTCAACCCTAACAATTCATTAAAATGATCGGCACTGAAGAGGATGGGAATATTTTGGACCCATGTTTGAAACCCTGTGGCCTCTAAGATATTTGCATAAAATTCTCGAACAAGGGCCAACTCTCCCGTTAGAGGTGGAGCACAGAACTGTTGCCATCGTCTTTGTACGATCACAGTTCTGATTTCTTTAGGAAGATCATTCAAAGGCCCAAATCCTCTTTGACGGATGCCTGGACGCTTACTCTCATTTTCTTTATACCGATCCTCCGCCTGCTTAGAAACAAATTTAAGGGAATTGAAGTCCGAAGCGGACGGAGGTTCGTCTGTTCTTGGGTGCTTGGCAGCCCTGCGCTTTGCCATTTTCCCTGAAAATTAAAATCACCACACCAACCACAAGAATAACAATATAACAAATAATTCAAATCCTTGTCAGCGAACCAAAGTCGATCAACACAAAACTCACAAGATATTCCACCAACCATAACCAAATCACATTTTTGTCGCAATGTAGCGCAAACTACAAGATTCACATTGTATATCAACACAAAAATATGATAGGGTTTATCATTTAGCATTCCTCAATCCCAAATAACATGAAAATCGCAATTTAAGGTTTAAAGGAGTTTACGGTTCCAATCAAATCCAATGTTTTGTTGAAATAAATGAGAAAATGAGGTAAATAATTCAACAACTAAATGAAAAATAGGATTATTGACCCTTACTTGTTGAAAAATTTGATCAAAACAGTGGAGAATGTTGATTTCGCACTGTTCACCCTTCGAACCCTAATTTTTTGAAAATGGGCAGAGAAATTCCTCGTTTGGACGAAGATTCTTGATGAAAATCCAAGTTTTTATCACTATAGAATGAATCTTTAATGGGAGGAAGGAATTTGGAATGGTGAGATTGAGAGGTTTCTTGAAATTTTTAGGAGAGAAATGCCGTTTGCGAAGTGGACTGGGCGTTTTAAAAACAGAGTTCGCGTAAATTCGCCTAAGCGGTGGTTTTACCGCTTAGGCAGATTAGTGTCTTTTTCTTTTTAAAAACTCTCTGGTGTAAATTCGCTTAGGCAGTGATTTTTTTCGCCGGGGCGAGTTTACACTAGTGTGAAACCTTGATTTGGTTGTAAATCCGCTTAGGCGGTGGTTTTTCGCCGGGGCGAGTTCACACCAGTGTGAAAGTTCAGCTTTTCTTCAATTTTCCGCCTAGGCGGTGGTTTTACCGCCTGGGCGAAATTCCGGCAGTGTAAAAAATGCTGACTTTTTTTGTCCAATTTTCGCCTAGGCGGTGGTTTTACCGCCTGGGTGAAATTACGCCAGAATGTTTTCTCAGTCTTTTTTGTCCAATGTGCTAGGCGGTGGTTTTACCGCTTAGGCAAATTTTTTCCAGTGTGGACATAAGCTGGATTCCTTCAGGTTTTCACATTGTTTCTCTACACCTCTTATTTCCTCTTCAATCCTCAAATTAGTTTTAGCATACACATCAATCCTAAGTATCTAACCTCATCAATTCACCACAAAAACTAATATTATGAGATCAATACGATCTCCAAAAAGGTATTTATACAAAAGTTGGGAATATTCGTTACCCTCGATGTCATATCAAAAGATGTTGCTTGGTTTTACGTCCTTAGCATGGATGTTTAAGAATTCTGGCTTTATCCTTCAACGAGGGAGATGTTCTCCACAACTCGCTCTTCATTCTTGAAGTAATGCATGATCCGCTCCCTGTTGACTCGGAAAGTTCATCCGTCCTTGGCTTCTAGCTCGATAGCTCCAAATGGATAGATATGCTTAATCCGGAACGATCCAGACCACCAAGACTTCAACTTTCCAGGAAAGAGCCTCAGCCTTGAATTAAACAATAGAACTTGTTGGCCCGAACTGAACTTCCTCCGGACTATCATTTTGTCATGCCACCTCTTCGTTTTATCCTTGTAGAGCTTGGCATTCTCATGAGCCTCGTGCCAGAATTCTTCCATTTCATTTAATTGGAGGAGACGTTGCGTACCAAAAGCTTTTATGTCAAAATTGAGTTTCTTTATCGCCCAGAATGCATGGTGCTCAAATTCAACAGGCAGATGGCAAACTTTCCCAAACACCAATCGATACGGAGACATGCCGATCGGTGTCTTAAAATCCGTGCGATACGCCCATAAAGCTTCATCAAGCTTCACCGCCCAATCCTTGCGATTTGTATGAACCGTCTTTTCCAGAATTAGTTTATTTCCTGGTTTGAAACTTTCGCTTGGCCATTTGTCTGTGGGTGGTATGGTAGCACCACCTTATGCCTCACTCCATACTTTGCCAATAAGGCCTTGAGCATTTTGTTACAGAAGTGGGTCCCCTCATCACTGATTAAGGCTCTAGGTGTCCCGAACCGTGTCATGACATTATGTTGAAGGAACTTTAACACCACTTTGGCATCATTAGTAGGTGTTGCCACGGCCTCGACCCATTTG
Organism: Eucommia ulmoides; assembly: GCA_016647705.1. NCBI lineage: Eukaryota > Viridiplantae > Streptophyta > Magnoliopsida > Garryales > Eucommiaceae > Eucommia > Eucommia ulmoides. The sequence goes on from CM028341.1 coordinate 27,934,528, forward strand.
GACACATAATCCACCGCTAGCAGAATATACGCCTTCCCAAATGAGGGCGGGAATGGCCCCATGAAATCCAAGCCCCATACGTCAAACAACTTAAGCTCAAGAATTGACGTCAGCGGCAATTCATGCCTTCTTGATATGTTACCCACCCTTTGACATCTATCACAGGTTTTTACAAACGTATATGAATCTTTAAACAAAGAGGACCATTAAAAACCTGATTGCAGTACTTTTGATGCTGTCCGAGTCGCACCGAAATGGCCGCCACAAGGTGATGAATGGCAATGGTAGAGAATACTAGCCATTTCCTCTTCCGGAACACATCTCCGGATCACCTGATCAGCACATTTCTTGAATAGCAACGGCTCGTCCCACAGATAATACTTAGCATCAAAAAGAAATTTCTTCCTTCGGGCTCCCGTCAAGTCAGGTGGCAACACGCCACATGCAAGATAATTAACAATGTCAGCATACCACGGAAGTGCATTTTCTACTGAAAAGAGTTGTTCATCAGGGAACACTTCCGTGATATTAGACTCGTCACCAACGTCTTCTTGAATCAACCTCGATAAATGGTCGGCAACAACGTTCTCACTCCCCTTTTTTGTCCCTTATCTCCGCATCAAACTCTTGTAATAAGAGAATCCACCTTATCAACCTTGGCTTGGCATTTTTCTTTGCAAATAAGTACCGCATAGCCGCGTGATCCGTGTAGACGATCACTTTTAACCCAATGATATATAAACGAAACTTATCACAAGCAAAGACACCGCTAGCATTTCTTTCTCGGTTGTGGTGTAATTCTCCTAGGCGTCATTCAATGTTTTGCTTGCATAATAGATCGAGCGGAAGATCTTCTCCTTTCGTTGGCCTAACACCGCGCCAACGGCATAATCACTTGCATCGCACATTATCTCAAATGGTATTTCCCAATCCAGAGCGACCATTATTGGAGCTGTGATCAACTTCTCCTTTATCGCCTTAAACACCTCCATACAAGCTTCATTGAATTCAAACGAAGTATCCTTCTCAAGAAGGTGACATAACGGCTTCACCGTATTTGAGAAGTCCTTAATAAAACGCCGGTAAAAGCCGGCATGCCCCAAGAAACTTCGAACTCCTTTCACATTTACTGGTGGCGGAAGCTTCTCAATCGTTTTTATCTTTGCTCGGTCCACCTCAAGCCTTTTGGAAGAGACTCGATGCCCTAAGACGATCCCCTCTTTAACCATAAAGTGTCACTTTTCCCAATTTAGAACCAAATTCTTCTCTTCACATCGGCCAAGAACAAGTGCCAGATTGTAGAGACAGTGATCAAAGGATGATCCAAAGACTGAGAAGTCATCCATAAATATTTCCATTTTCTCCTCCACCATATCAAAAAATATCGCCATCATATATCATTGGAAAGTTTCCGGTGCATTGCAAAGGCCAAACGGCATACGTCGATAAGCAAACGTTCCATACGGGCATGTGAAAGTCGTCTTCTCTTGGTCCTCTAGTGCAATGGCTATTTGATTGTAACCAGAATAGCCATCAAAGAAGCAGTAGTACTCATAACCGGCTAAACGATCTAGCATTTGGTCAATGAAAGGAAGAGGAAAATGATGTTTCCTCGTTACCTTATTTAATCTCCTATAAGCAATACATACACGCCATTCTGTGATGGTCCGTGTCGGAATAAGGTCATTCTTCTCATTCTTTACTACCGTCATGCCTCCTTTCTTTGGCACCACTTGCACCGGGCTAACCCACTCACTATCGGATATAGCGTATATAATCTCCGCATTTAATAGCTTCAACACCTCTGCTCTCACCACTTCCTTCATAGCCAGATTTAATTGCCGTTGATGTTTAATGTAGGGTTTGAACGTATTCTCCATCAAAATTTTGTGCGTGCACACCGACGGACTAATTCCCTTGATATCCGAAATAGACCAAGCAAAAGTGGATCGGTGCCTCTTCAAGATTCTTAGCAACTTACTCTCCTCTTCTTCCGTCAGAGTTGATGAAATTATAACCGGATCGGTCAAATTCTCTCCCAAAAAGATATACCGAAGGTGTTCCGGTAATTACTTGAGTAATAACCCACCGTGAGGCGAATTTGATTTCTCGGGAAAGTCTTCAACTTCTTCAATCTCCACCACATGAATAGGACAATCTACGTCTTTCAGTTGAGCGTCAAGAGCTAGCACGTATTCCACAACATCAAGGTCCGTGGTAGAGCCTTCCTCACCAAGATCCCCCATAGATAAGGAACTTGTGAGAATGCTCTCTAAGGAATCCATATCCATGTTTGCAAGAAAGAACTCCCGCACGCAAGAGTCCACAACATCAACTCGATTGCAATTGGGAGATTCATCCGGAAAGTTCATAGTGTTAAAAATGTTGAACCTTATTTCTTCATCATTCACTCTTAAGGTCAAATTGCCATTATGCACATCGATTAAGGCCTTTCCCGTTGCAAGGAAAGGTCTTCCAAGGATGATCGGGATCTCTATGTCTTCTTCCATTTCAAGAACCATGAAATCCACCGGGAATATAAATTTGTCAACTTTCACAAGCACATCCTCAATGATCCCCTTTGGATAGGTTAGTGAATGATCCGCCATTTGAAGAGAGATCGTCATAGGCTTTGCACTTTCGAGTCCTAACTTCTGATAAACGGAAGAAGGCATCAAATTGATACTTGCCCCTAGATCACAGAGTGCCTTATCGAAGTGAGATTTTCCGATAGTACACGGAATCGTGAAACTACCCGGATCCTTTAATTTGGTAGGCAACTTCTTTTGTAGTATTGCACTATACTCTTCAGTTAGCTTTACCGTTTCATAATCCTCCAATTTCTGCTTCTTTGTCATGATATCCTTCAAGAACTTGCCATAGTTGGGCATTTGTTCCAATGCATTCGCAAAAGGCATGTTGATGTGGATTTTCTTGAAGATTTCAAGAAATTTTTCGAATTGAGGATCCAACTTCCTTTTTTGGACCTTTGAGGATATGGCAATGGTGTTACTAGAATCGGTGGATTCTCTGAAAATGTTACTCTTCCCGGTATCACCCTTTCATCTTCTCTTCTCTCCTCGACTTTTTCCTTGTTACTACTCCCATTCACGTCTTCACTCAACTTCTCATTTCCTTCATCGGCCTTTGCTTCAACTTCCTCCGCCACACTAGTTCTTGGTTCATCATCCGGAAACTCATGATTCACACCCGACTCAGTTTCCATAGGCCTTCTCACTTCCACGTCTTTGCCGCTCCTCAACTTAATCACCTTGCATTCCCGAGGGTTGGTTTCCGTGTTGTTTGGAAACTTCCCCTTTTGTTGTTCTTGAATTGCCCTAGCAAGCTGCGCAATTTGAGTCTCAAGAGCCTTCATCGTGGCATTAGTGTTAGTACATGTGGTATCAATAGAGTCCAGCCATGTTTCATGTTTATTCAGGCGATTATGCATCTCACCCATCATAGTCTGCGTCTCTTTCATAAATGAACCCAGAACTTCATCCAAATTTGACTTCGGATTGTGCATTGGAGATTGTTACATTTGCCGATTGGCTTGCATTAGATATCCCAAAGATTGATTTCCATACCTCGGAGGTGGCCGCAAAGCGTTTTGATTATTCGCATATGAGAAGTTCTCATGGTTACGAAGTCCAGGATTGTAGTGAGTTGGAATGTTAGTAGCTGGCCTGAAAGTGTAGGCACGGTTGTTCAGAAAATGACATTTCTCAAACTCGTTATCCAATCCGGATTGAGAACTACTTGCCGCTATCTCCTCCCCTTGACTTGACAAAGCACCTTTTGTAGACAAGGCAACTAATTGGTCCGAGAACTTGGACACTTGGGCTGATAACGTTGAAATATGGTCAGATTCTTGAATAGAAGTGACTCGTCTTCCCGTGTTCTTCTTATTCAGCCATTGATAGTTATTAGCCGCCATCTCCTCCAATAATGCATTTGCTTCGGTTGGGGTTTTGGACAACAATGATCCCTCGGAGGCTGCATCGACTATCGTTCTTGTCTGGCCGTCCAACTCATTATAAAATAATTGGGTTTGAAACCAATCTTGATAACCGTGTTGGGGGCACCTTCTCAATAAGTCTTTAAACCTCTCTCATGCCTCAAATAATGGCTCAAAATCTCTCGGACGAAACTACGCAATTTTGCCTCGGAGTTGAGAATTCTTTGAGGGTGGAAAGAACTTAGTGAGGAACCTTTGTGCAAGGTCTTCCCAAGTGTTAATGCTCCCCGGCTGAATCGATTGAAACCATCCCCTTGTTCTATCTCGTAAGGAGAACGGAAATAACCTCAACCTAATCACATCTTCGGCGACTCCGTTGATCTTGACGGTGTCACAGATTTCCAGAAAAGTAGCCAAGTGTACGTTGGGATCTTCGTGAAGATTTTTGCCATATTGGTTTTACTAAACCATGTTGATTAGGGCGGGCTTCAACTCGAAGTTGTTAGCTTGGATCGGCTGCCTCCGGATCCCTAAATAATTATCCAACATAAGGAGCCGATAATAGTCCCGAAGGACTCGTTGTGGCCTCTCATGCTCCGGAGGCTAGAGTGCTTGCGGCTCTAGTGGTTACGGAATATTCTCATGTCCGTCGGCCATTGCTATAGCTTTTTCTTCTTTTTGCTTAGCAATACGTTTACTACTCCGCATGCACTGCTCAAATTCAATAGATAAATAAAATAAATAAATGAATTGAATAAAATTTAAAAGTAAAAGAATTATCGTGATTAACATTCAACTATTTAATCACAATATCAACTTAATTGAAAAACACATTGCCGCATCCCCGGCAATGGCGCCAAAAGCTTGCTACGCGCTTAGATTCACACATGTTTTCTCCTCGCGGTAATTGGACTACTCACAAGTGCACGAGGTCTAGTTTTAATATAATGGATCTTTCAGGATCAGATATCGTTCCACTAGGAAGAGCAGGTAATTCAGTTGAGTATTGCAATTTCAATAGTTTTATATTATCTCGACTAATCAAATTTTGTTTGTTTTCTAATTACTATACTAAGATAAATGACAACTATAAAGTTAGTTTTAATTACAATAATTACTTAGGTATAAATGTCTTTCATATAATGCATAATTGATTTAATTTAGTTAGCTATAACGGTTTTTATCTAATCCGACAACCTCTGTATCAATAACTCCTCCGCTACCTCTTCTGAGTGTAAAATGAGGGATTACATGACTTCGTGTCAATGAAGAAGTCCCCTTCAACGCCTAAACGACCTTAAGTCGCGTGAGTTTTGAGCCAACGTCATGGGTTGCATACGTTCTAACGCCCTCCCGGGTCGTTAGAACGTCACGTTGTATTTACCCTAGTCTGAATCCGGGGTTACCTCTCCCAAGTGTCAAACCCCGTGTTCTCGGTTTATCAATACAATCATAATATCTAGAATAATGATAAACACAATTGGATTTAGACAAACAACATGGTAAAGTAACATAAATTTACTCAACTAAACGGTTACATGATTTCGACTACTCCTAAGTAACATTTAACTACTACTACAAGATCTTAGTCATATACCATACAAAATAAGATTAATTCAACATTCTTAGATATGAAAAAGTGATTACAAAGAATAAAACAAGAGAGAAACGATCAAATCTGGACGTGAAACGGTTTACTGTCACTAATGATCGATCTGCAAGTTATCCTTCTTTATCCGAATGATGAACCTCCTTCTTGATCTTCAAAATATAGCTTAAGAGCTCTTATCTAGGGTTAGGGTTCTTCAACAACAAGTTTCAGATGTGGCCAAGGGGTATTTATAGGCTTAGGGGTTCAAAAATATCTAAACATATATTTTGACCTGTTCTTCGATTTCTGCCTAAGCGGTAGAAACTTCGCTTAGGCGTGCTTAAGTCGGTTAGAATTCCGCCTAAGTGGTAGAATATTCGCTTAGGCGGAGGACTAACTTCTTGGCTTCTTATCTTTCTGACAGAATTCCGCCTAGGCGGTAGCTATTTCGCCTAGGCGGATTTACAGCAGTGTAGCTCAATCCAGCATTCTGATGGATTTTTGCCTAGGCGGTGGAAACTTCGCCTAGGCGGATTCAATACTTCAGCCCTTACAACCTTCTGACGGATTTCTGCCTAGGCGGATTTCAAATCTTCAGTTTTTACATCTTTCTGCTGAATTTTCGCCTAGGCGATGGAAACTTCGCCTAAGCGGAATTGCTCTGTTATTTGAAACCTCCTTTTTTTTCATCTTTTTGGCTACCCTTTTTGCACCATTTCGTTCGGTTTGCCGATTGTTTACTTCCCTATTCCTGACTAATAAAAACAGCTAAAACGATATTCAAACTTAAATAAAGTACTCGAAAACTGGCAAATTCGGTTTAGAATTAGATAGGTATTTTACACCTATCAATAGTGCTATGTAGGATTGCTTTTTGCTAGACCATGAAATAGCACCGTTGTTGAGTATGAAAGAATATCTTGATGTCAACTTACGTTCGTCTAAGTCACCACTCCAATCTGCATCACTATATCCTTGTAAATGTATATTTCCACCGCGATAGCAAAGCATATAGTCTGAGGTTCCACGAAGGCACCGCAAGATCCTTTTAAATGCTATCCAATGAACAATTCCTGGATTGCTCTGGAAATGACTAACCAACCCCACAGCATAACATATGTCTGGTCGTGTACACATCATGGCATACATTAGGCTTCTAATTTCACTTGCATATGGTATACGGGACATCTGTTCTTTTTCAACATTAGTTCTAAGACAAAGATCAAAACTCAAGATACTACCCTTCTCAATAGGAGTGTCTATAGGTTTGGCATTATGCATTCGAAATTGTTCAAGTACCTTATTAATATAAGCGTCTTGAGACAAAACAAGAAGTTTCTTAGAACAATCTTGAATAATCTTAACACCAAGTATATCATTTGCTTCACCCATGTCCTTCATATCAAAAGTAAATGACAACCACTCTTTGGTGGAGACAATCATCCCTATGTCATTTCCTGGCAATAAAATGCCGTGTGCATATAGATTAAGGATAATGAAACCCTTATTCGACCGCATTATATAAACACAATGATCTTCCACAATCATAATAAAGCCAAAAGTAATTATGGATTGATAAAATTTGAGGTACCATTATCTAGATGATTATTTTAGATCATAAATGGAACGTTTTAGTTTGCACACTTTGCGCTCTTGTGCCTTGGCCACAAAACCAATAGGTTGATCCATGTAGATCTCCTCATCTAGTTCTCCATTGAGAAAAGCAGTCTTAACATCCATTTAAAAAAGTTCCAGATCCGAATAGGCGACGATGGCTAGGATTAGGCAAATGGAGGCAAACCAACAACAGGCGAAAAAGTTTCCTTGTAGTCTACACCGTCTTTTTGAGTGTAACCTTTCGCCACGAAACGAGCTTTGTACCAATCAATAGATCCATCTGCCTGACATTTAAACCTTTAAACCCATTTGTTTCCAATTTATTTTCTTCCAAGTGGAAGATCAACTAGTTCCCATACTTGATTCTTTTGCATAGAACTAATCTCATCTTCCAATGCAGTTATCCATTTTTTAGCAGTAGGCAATAATAAGGTGTTCACGATAATTTCACACTTGATTTTACTCACAAGTGCACAAGATCAAGTTTTAATATAGTGGATCTTAAGATCGAGTGTCGTCCTCTGGGATATGTGTTAGGATTAGTTGAATACTACAATTGACACAACTTAATATTATCTAGACTGTAAGACCTAAATTATAGCATGTACGTCATTAATAGTTATATTTTAGAGCATCAAGAAATTGGGGAAAATTTTTTTGTTAATTAAAAATCCAAATAAAAAGTTTAGGGGTCAAATTGGAAATTTTGAAAACATTAATTTTAGAACTTAAAATTTCAAATTGACATTTAACCTTATAATTAAAAGTTTTAGGGGTGAAATTGAAAATTTTAGAATTTTTTTTTTAAAGCTGAATTTGAGAAAAATTAAGAAGTTAAGGAAGTTAGGGGAGAAAAGGGTAATTAATTAAAGATTTTGTTTAAACCCATTTATATACAAGCATTTTTGGTCATCCTCCGCATGTGTGCGCGACGAGCATCGGCCGGAGCAAGGAAACGAAAGTGGCAACGTGGCAAGCTAAGATCAAAACGTTCTCCACCAAAATCATGCAATATATATATATAGGATCATGTAAGAGAAATTAAGGAAGGAAATCTCAAACCCATTTTAGAGAAATTCTAGAGAGAGAGAGGAAAACGGAAGGAGGTTCTCGGTGGTGTCTCCTCCAGTGATGGTAGGGAGAATTAGCGTGCATGTGTGTGGGGTAGTTTGAGTGTGTTACGCTCTTCATTCATCGACTACTCTCCGGTGATCAATGGATGGATTGATCGTTGCCATTCGGTTCGGTGCGGGATCGACGGTCGTGGAGTGAGATCGTTAACCCTGTAAAAACGTTGCCGTTCGTCATCGTCGATTTGGTACGTAATTGTGTAATTCTTTTTGTTGAGTGTATGCATGCATGGGTTCGGTCGGTAAAGTTCCGGCGGTGTGTGCTCTGTTTTGGTTGCCGATAGTATGTGGGTGTGGTCAAATCATGTTTGTGTCGTCGGTTGGGTCATGTGTGTGTGCGAGCGCCGTGTGTGTATGCGCTGTTCAGTCACCGTCTATGGGTGTGTGTTGGTCCGGCGGTGGGAGTGCGTTCAGTGGAAGTCGCCGCGCATGTGTCGTCGACAACGACTGGGTATGGTTGTACGTCCGACGACTGTGTGTGTGGTGTGTGTGTGGTGTCGACGGTCGGACCTGCTGTGATTGTATGTGGGTTGTCGGCTGGCAGAGGCAATGAGTATATGTGAAAGTTAGAGAGAGAGAGAGAGCCGGCGGTCCGACGGAAACAAGAAGAAGGAAAAAAAAACAAAAAAAGAGGAAAAGGAAAAATTTCACTTTTAACCCTAACAAAAATTTAAACTCATCTCGCGACCCGTGAAGCATTCGCGGCGAATAATATTTTTCATTAAATATTATTTTCAATTAAATTAAAATTCTAGCATACAAATTTGGTAACCGTGGGGACCGTTGTATTACTAAATTTTTATAGATAATTTTAACAAAATAAAAAAATAAAAAATAAATAAATTAATTAAATCGAATAATAATTCTATATAATAAAATGAAGAGAATAAGAAATTACGAAACTTAGGGCTTGCATTTGCACGAGTAGGTTATTTTTTTTTTCTCTATAATATTAATTTAGGCCCTATCACAAATAGTTTCACATTTATCGGAGGATCAGTAGCGGATAGTCGGTGGAGCTTTTGAAAGCAAATTATCAGGTGAGTGTACTGTTTTCTTGCCAGATTATTTGTATATATACATATAATGGAAAATTGTTGTATTTAAATTAGATGCTTTTGAAAATTATGTGGTGATTTGACGATGTTGATTAGACGATATTATTGAGTGATGTTGATCCGCTTCGGCGGAGTGATGTTTATCTGCTTCGGCAGAGTGTGTTAGACATTGATACTGCACAGTGATTATCCGCTTCGGCAGAGTGATGTGTGTTTGTAGGAAGGCATATCCTACGGATGGTACGGTACTGTTGCAAACTCCCGATCGTGAGGTTAAAACGATCACTATGGCTACCGAGTGTGTGTTGCAGTGGAGTGGTGTTTGAGATGTGTTGTTTTACTTATATTGGGTAATTTATTATTTATTATGGTGATTAGTATTAGTATTATTTTACTAGATGGGTTTGGATGGAACTTATATTTATTGGTTTATTTTCACTACTTATATTATGGAGAATTTTCCTAGTTACGTGTTGTTTCTATATGTACGCTTAATCCATTTAGATGTTGTAGAATGAATTATTATTATAAAAAAATATTTTTACTAAGAAGACAGTACACTCCCAAGTGCATTAACTAGACGTCCATCCCCTACTGGCAATAGGTTGAATCCGAAGGTGCGATAGGGAAAGAGTATCTTGGGAGTGCTACTAGAGGTGAATACTGAGAGGTTTAGATGTTATGTATCTTTATCGTTACGATACTTTTTGTAGGGACTAATGTTTCCCGAATTTGAGAGTATATATATATATATGTTTGTGATACGTCTGTATACATGTATAGGGTTATTTCTGGTGTTTGTGATTTTGGTAAAGTCGTGTCGACGTCACACCGGTCCCCCGGTGATGGGTGTCTGGGGTGGGGTGTGACAATTTTGGTATCAAAGCCTAGGTTATAGGTTCTGTAGACTTGTCAGTGTTTGTAGCGTAGAGGATCATGAGATAGGAAGACGTGCCAGTCGTCTAGTCGGTAGGGGACATGAGATAGGGTGTCGATAGGTGAGTTCGACATGTGAGTGTTAGTTTAGTGCATTGACATTGTGTGTGGCTTGTTGTCTTGTTGATAATTAGTGGATGCGACAAAATTATGATATCGCCAGTTGATGGATTCGAGTGATGTTGTGTGGTTGGTAGGTTTTAATGGGTGGATTGCAATGGTGGGAATATTAGTAGGGGGAAATGTGAGATTATAACTGAGAAACAACCATTTGCGTATTATTTGATGTTGCGAATTACCCATAGTACTCAATATGTTAGTTGTTAAAAATACTAAATAGTATAGCAGAACACACCTCAGTTGGATTATGATAATGAAAGGAGAGTTCATAGGAGTTGGAATTAGGGATGTGAGAAAACTGAGACAATATTAGGAAAGATTTAATTTGATAGTATGTTCTTGGTTGACGTGAAGGTAGAGCAAAAGTTTGTGGAACTAGTAAATATAACAAACGTAATAGAGAATGATATGTAGAAAGTAGTCGAGAATTGTGGATCTGGGATGATAGTAGGTGCACATAAATACAGCCCATCTCGTATGGGTAATATAGAGTGTCGGTGGATTATTTCCAGAAGAAGTTACTTTTCCAATTTGAGATGAATCAAAGTTTGCATTATGAGGAAGATGTAATCATTACCCCAGTCAATTTGATAGTTGGATCAGGAGATTAGAAAGATGTTAAAGAAAGGATATTAGAATACTTTACGCAGGTGTTGGGCACCAGTCAGAACAAGTTTAGGCGGTGGATATTGCAGTAGCTAGAGAAAAGAATTGTCGGGGTGTCAGTAAGCATGGATAATAATCGTAGTCATTGTAAATTTGGTTCCGTAAGTCTAATGAATTGAACGTTCGGCTCATTAAGTTGGCTAAATACAATCGTGTTGATAAAATGTGGAAAATTGGGATTTTAATTATAAGTTTAGAATTTTAAAGGTAGTCGCCATTGCGTAGAAAAATGAGTGGATTCATTTGAAGTATAAGAGTGATTGCATTTAGCTATATTTAATAATTTCCGTTACAATTAACTGAGTATGGGGAATGCGAGTGAGTTAGTTTTAGGTAGAGAAAGTCTCGATAAGAGAAGCTGTGTGACGGCCCTAGAAAATCGGGTCGTTACAATAAATTAGAGACTGTTAACTCACAATTAACTTAAACCTGGTGATTCTCTCCATGAAGACCCGATGTTGTCACAGGTATCATGTCATTATATGCACGTGATGCTCGTGTACTTATTGATCCTGGTTCTACACATTCATTTGTTTCAGCAACATTCATGATGCATGTAGGCTAGTTTCCCATTTCTTTATCATATCGTAGTGTTATTTCTACTCCGGTGGGTGAGTCGGTATGGATCGATAGTGTGTTCAAAGACTGTCTGCTTCGGATCAGTGATGGGGAGCTATTGGCGGATCTATTACCCCTGAGTATTCACAATTTCGATGTGATACTGGGTATGGAATTGCTATCCGGATATCTTGCCACTGTGGATTGTTTCAAGAAGGAATGTAATCTTTCAAATCTCAGGCGAGCCAGAGTTTGTTTTTGCAGGAGACAGAATTATCACTCATGTCAGTGTGATTCCAGCCCTAGAAGCCAGGAAATTATTGCAGAAAGGATGTCAGGGATACCTTGCGCACCTGATTGACACTAGTCAGAGAGAAGTCGCGATGACAGATATTCCTGTTGGTCAAATATTTTTTCGATGTGCTTCCGAACGAATTGCTAAGGTTGCCAGTAGATAGGGAGATGGAATTCACGATCGAGTTACTTCCAGGCACTACTCCTATATCGATTCCACCCTATCGTATGGCGCCTATCGAGTTGAAAGAATTGAAGGTGCAGTTATAAGATTTATTAGACCGTGGGTTTATCAGGCCCAGGGTCTCCCCATGGGGGCCCCCGATGTTGTTCTTGAAAAAGAAGGAGGGCACATTGAGAATGTGTATTGATTATCGGCGGCTAAATAGGGTGACGGTTCGCAATAAATATCCATTGCCTAGGATTGATGATTTGTTTGACCAGCTTCAGAAAGTTAAAGTGTTTTCTAAGATATATTTTTTATCGGGGTATCACCAATTGGAAGTCAGAGATAGTGGCGTGGCAAAAACGGCATTCCGTACAAGATATGGACACTATGAATTTCTGGTTATACCCTTTGGATTGTTAAATGCCCCTGCTGCTTTCATGGACTTGATGAACCGTATCTTTTAACCTTATCTGGATCAATTTATTATCGTGTTCATTGATGACATATTGGTCTTTTCCCAAAGTAGGGAAGAGCATGCGATACATTTCGAGATTATATTGCAGATGTTGCGAGAGAAGCGGTTATATGCGAAATTCAGTAAATTCAAATTCTGGTTAGATCATGTGGTGTTCTTGGGGCATGTTATTTCAGGAGATAGTATTCAGGTAGACCCAAATAAAGTTGAAGCTGTTATTCAGTGGGAAAGGCCAAAAAAAAAATGTAACTGAAATTCAAAGCTGTTTAGGATTGGCGGGTTACTATCGACGGTTTGTGTAAGGATTTTCCGTTATAGTTGCCCCGTTGACTCGATTGACCCACAAGGCATCCAAATTTGAGTGGATCGATAGATGTGAGTAGAGTTTCCAAGAGTTGAAGAGTAGATTGATATCGGCACTGATACTGTCATTTCCGTCGGAAGGGGGTGGTTTCGTGATTGATAGAGACACGTCACACCAATGGCTGGGAGGTGTTCTGATGTAGCATGGTCATGTAATCGTATATGTATTTCGGTAACTGAAGAATCCTGAGCGTAATTGCTCGACGCATGATCTGGAGCTGGTAGCGATTGTATTTGCCCTGAAAATTTGAAGGCATTATTTGTATGGTGAAACGTGTGAAATATACACCGATCAACAGAGTTTAAAATATCTGTTTACTCAAAAGGAATTAAATTTGAGGCAAAGGCATTGGATAGAGTTGATTAAAGATTATGATTGCATTATCCACTATTATCCAGGGAAGGCTAATGTTGTAGCGGAGGCGTTGAGTTGAAAATTGGCAAGTTCGATCTCACATATTCGAGTTGTTCGTGCTAACATGTACACAAAGTTGAGATCGTTGTGAATTCAGTTAGCGGTGGGTCAAACGAAAGCATTACTTGCGACTTTGACTTTGAAGCCGACGTTGATTGATCATATTATTGAAGCTCAGAAGTCAGACGTTCAATTAGAAAAGATTTGAGATGAAGTGACATCAACTTGAATAAGGACATCTTGGAGGAAGCGTATAGCTCAGCGTATGCAATGCATCCAGGCAATACCAAAATGTATCGAGATTTGCGTGAACATTATTGGTGGATCGGAATGAAGCGAAAAATAACAGAATTTGTTGTCAAGTGTCTTGTTTGTCAGTAAGTTAAGATTGAGCATCAACGTCCAAGTGGGTTGTTGCAACCTCTACCTATTCCAAAGTGGAAGTAGGAGCATATCACGATAGATTTCGTTTCGGGACTCTCCCGTACTCAAAAGGGGTATAATTCCATCTAGGTGATCGTTGATAGGCTTACCAAGCTCGCTAATTTTCTGGCCGAAAAGACGACATATTTAATTAAGAAGTACGCCCAATTGTATATCGATGAGATTGTGAGGTTGCACGGTGCCCTGGTTTCTATAGTGTCGGATAGAGATCCAAGATTTACTTCAGGGTTCTGGCTGAGTCTCCAGACTGTTTTGGGTACCAAGCTAAAATTTAGCACTGCTTTTCATCCTCAGACAGACGGTCAATCAGAGCGTACGATTCAGACGTGGGAGGATATGTTGAGGGGATGTGTTCTGGAATTTCCTAGGCCTTGTTGTTGTAGGCGAATTCCATTAACGACAAATGATCATCCCAGCTACCATTCGACAATCGAAATGACCCTGTATGAAGCGTTGTATGGTAGGAGATGCAGAACCCCAGTCTGTTGGACTAAAGTGGGTGAACGTAAATTGTTGAAGTTGGGCATAGTTCAAATGACAGTAGAGAAAGTGAAAGGTAATGTGTGAAAGATTTAAAATTGCTCAGAGTCGACAAAAGAGTTATGCAGACAAGCACCGGCGGGAGTTGGAGTTCGAAGTGGGAGATCATATGTTCTTGCGTATTTCTCCATGGAAGGACATAATGAGGTTCAGAAAGAAAAGGAAGTTGAGTCCAAGATATATCGGACCATAGGAAATTTTAGACCGGGTTGGCACTGCAACATATAAACTTGCATTACCTCCAGAGTCATCTTGTTTACACGACGTTTTCCATGTATCGATGCTCCAAAAATATGTATCAGACCCTTCTCATGTGTTGACTTCGCAGCCGATCGAATTGGAAGCAGATTTGACCTATGTTGAGGAGCCAGTCCAAATCTTAAGGCACAAAGATCAAGTGTTGCGAACGAGGACGATCCCATTAGTCAAAGTGTTGTGGCGCAGTCATGTAGTGGAAGTGGCGACATGGGTGCGAGAGAAAAAAATGAGGAACAAATACCCGCATTTGTTCGACTAAGGTAATAAAAAATTTCGGGACGAAATTTCTTTGAAGAGGGAAGAGTTGTAAGACCTAAATCATACCATGTACATCATTAATAGTTGTATTTTAGAGCATCAGGAAATTGGGGGGAAAATTTTGTTAATTAAAAATCCAAATAAAAAGTTTAGGGGTCAAATTGGAAATTTTGAAAACATTAATTTTAGAACTTAAAATTTCAAATTGACATTTAACCTTATAATTAAATGTTTTAGGGGTGAAATTGAAAATTTTAGATTTTTTTTTTTAAAGCTGAATTTGAGAAAAATTAAGAAGTTAAGGAAGTTAGGGGAGAAAAGGGTAATTAATTAAAGATTTTGTTTAAACCCAATTATATACAAGCATGTTTGTTCATCCTCCACATGTGTGCGCGACGAGCATCGGCCGGAGCAAAGAAACGGAAATGGCAACGTGGCAAGCTAAGATCAAAACGTTCTCCACCAAAATCATGCAATATATATATATAGGATCATGTAAGAGAAATTAAGGAAGAAAATCTCAAACCCATTTTAGAGAAATTCTAGAGAGAGAGAGGAAAACAGAAGGGGGTTCTCGGTGGTGTCTCCTCCGGTGATGGTGAGGAGAATTAGCGTGCATGTGTGTGGCGTAGTTTGATTGTGTTACGCTATCCATTCATCGACTACTCTCCGGTGATCATAGGATAGATTGATCGTTGCCGTTCGGTTCGGTGCGGGATCGACGATCGTGGAGCGAGATCGTTAACCCTGTAAAAACGTTGCCGTTTGTCATCGTCGATTTGGTACGTAATTGTGTAATTTTTTTTGTTGAGTGTATGCATGCATGGGTTCGGTCGGTAAAGTTCCGGCGGTGTATACTCTGTTTTGGTTGCCGACAGTATGTGGGTGTGGTAAAATCGTGTGTGTGTCGCCGGTCGGGTCATGTGTGTGTGCGAGTGCCGTGTGTGTATGCGCTGTTCAGTCACCGTCTATGGGTATGTATTGGTCCGGCGGTGGGAGTGCGTTCAGTGGAAGTCGCCGCGCGTGTGTCGTCGACAACGACTGGGTGTGGTTGTACGTCCGACGACTGTGTGTGTAGTGTCGACAGTCGGACCTATTGTGATTGTAGGTGGGTTGTCGGTCGGCAGAGGCAATGCGTGTGTGTGAAAGTTAGAGAGAGAGAGAGAGAGAGAGAGCCGGCGGTCCGACGGAAACAAGAAGAAGGAAAACAGAAAAAAAGAAAGTAAAAAAAAAAAAAAAAGGAAAAGAGGAAAAGGAAAAATTTCACTTTTAACCCCAACAAAAATTTTAACTTATCTCGCGACCCGTGAACGATTCACGGCGAATAATATTTTTCATTAAATATTATTTTCAATTAAATTAAAATTCCAGCATACAAATTTGGTAACCGTGGGGACCGTTGTATTACTAAATTTTTATAGATAATTTTAACAAAATAAAAAAATAAAAATAAATAAATAAATTAAATCGAATAATAATTTTACATAATAAAATGAAGAGAATAGGAAATTATGAAACTTAGGGCCTACATTTGCACGAGTAGGTTATTTTTTTTCTCTATAATATTAATTTAGGCCCTATCACAAATAGGTTCACATTTATCAGAGGATCAGTAGCAGATAGTCGGTGGAGCTTTTGATAGCGAATTATCAGGTGAGTGTACTGTCTTCTTGCCAGATTATTTGTATATATACATATGATGGGAAATTGTTGTATTTAAATTAGATGCTTTTGAAAATTATGTGGTGATTTAACGATGTTGATTAGACGATATTATTGAGTGATGTTGATCCGCTTCGGCAGAGTGATGTTTATCCGCTTCGGCGGAGTGATGTTATTCACTTCGGCGGAGTGATGTTTATCTGTTTCGGCAGAGTGTGTTAGACGTTTATACTGCACAGTGATTATCCGCTTCGGCGAAGTGATGGGTGTTCGTAGGAAGGCATATCCTACGGATGGTACGGTACCATTGCAAACTCCTGATCGTGAGGTTAAAACGATTACTATGGCTAGCCAGTGTGTGTTGTAGTGGAGTGGTGTTTGAGATGTGTTGTTTTACTTATATTGGGTGATTTATTATTTATTATGGTGATTAGTATTAGTATTATTTTACTAGATGTGTTTGGATGGAACTTATATTTATTGGTTTATTTTCACTGCTTATATTATGGAGAATTTTCCTAGTTACATGTTGTTTCTATACGTACGCTTAATCCATTTAGATGTTATAGAATGAATTATTATTATAAAAAAATATTTTTACTAAGAAGACAGTACACTCCCAGGTGCATTAACTAGGCGTCCATCCCCTATTGACAATAGGTTGAATCCGAAGGTGCGATAGAGAAAGAGTATATTGAGAGTGCTACTAGAGGTGAACACTAAGAGGTTTAGATGTTATGTATCTTTATCGTTACGATACTTTATGTAGGGACTGATGTTTCCCGAATTTGAGAGTGTATATATATATATATATATATATATATATATATATATATATATATATATATATATATATATATATGTTTGTGATACGTCTATATACATGTATAGGGTTATTTCTGGTGTCTGTGATTTTGGTAAAGTCATGTCGACGTCACACCGGTCCCACGGTAATGGGTGTCCGGGGTGGGGTGTGACATAGACGGTTCAAGAATTGTTTTGGGTTTGCTAATCGAAAACTAATTTAAACCTAAACAACTTTGGATTAAATCTATTAAAATGAATTACCTAAGGATTAATTTTGTTCACTAACATGTTTGATTTCGTTAAGTTTACAATAACGGTGTTTATCCTATCCGACAATCTAGGTATTGTAAACTCACTCACTACTTCTCCCGAGTGTAAAGTAAGCGAATATGTACCTCGTATCAATGCTGATATTCCTATCTAGCATCTAAATGAGTAAATGATTCTTGACCCAACCTCACGGACTGCACACATTCTAATAATCTCCCGATTCATTAAACCGTCGCGTTGTGTTTAACCCTAGTCCAAATCCGAAGTTACCTCTTCCGAGTGTCAAACCTCGTATTCTTAAACCAACCCTAATATCATACAAAGCATATCAAGTATGTAATAAAATGGTAAACACGATTGAATTAAGATAAACAACTATTAACAAAACATATATTCAATCAAACATTCATATACATGAACTAATCAATTCGTAGATAGTACCTACGTAGCCAACTATGATTAAAACCAAATAAACATTAAAACAAGAGAATAACTTCATCATTCAATATACAAAGATTAAATACAAAGAAGGAAACAAAGATAAAATAGCAAATCAAACGAGTGGAGTGTTCCACTTCTGCCAAAACTGTTTCGAAATCGTTTCCTCTTCTTTCAAATGAGCTCTCCTCTTATAGGTCTTAACATTGGCTATTGAACAAGTGTAAAAACATCATCAACAAAGGTAGGAATGTTGTATACAAGGTGATAGGTTTAAATTACCTATATATTTCTAAACCGAAATTGTTAGTTTTCGAGTACGTTTAGTACATTTTTATTAAGTTTTAATATGTTTTTATTCTTTTTGTATTAAAATAGGTGTATGGGTGAACGGGTATGAAATCGAAGCGCAAATGATCAATTCGGACAAAAAACGGTCAGAGAACGGTGGAAAAACAAGCAAAGAGGCAATATTCTGAAAGAAGCCCACCACCGTGGGGGTGAAAATGCAGAGAAGGGCTATTGATATTGTAAACTCATTACCTAGGTGGTGAAACTGCAGAATGCCCCTAAAATCCACCGCCTTCTCCACTGTCGCGGCAAACATTAAACCGATATACCCACCGCCTAGGCGGTGAATCCCACCACCTAGGCGGTCAACTCTGCATAGTTTAGATATTTTATTTTAGATATTTTGCCTATTTAAACCCCTCTCCTCCCCTTTCCTTTACTTCTCTCTATGCCATTACAGCCCTTAGGGCTCAGTATAGAGGATAGAGAAAGTATGGGGAGTGCTTAAACAAATCCGAAGGAGAAGATTACCACGCGAAAAAGGAAAATCGATTGGTGGACGGTTTTAGCGGCTAATCTTCGGATATCGGCTAAGTTTATCTGTTTTTCCTTTTATTTCTTAACTTCTATGTTTATTTAAGCATGTTTAGCTTTGTTTCAATTGTATGAATGGCTATGGCCATAGGCTAAATATGGATTGTAATAGGGATTAACGTATTATTTATGAAAATGTAGTTTTGGTTGAATTTGTGTTTCGTTTATGGTTGTTCCTTATAATTTCGATTGTGTTGCCGTGTTTCTATGATTATATGCTAATTTAGATATATTGAGAATACGGGGTTTGATACTCGGGAGAGGTAACCCCGGATTCGGAATAGGGTAAACACAACACGACAATCTAACGACCCGGGAGGGCGTTAGAAAGTGTACAATCGATGACGTTGGGGCGAGACTCACGTGACCTAGAGCCGTTAAGATGTTGAGGGGGACTTCAGCGTTGACACAAAGTCATGTATTCCCCCATCTTATACTCAGGAAAGGTGGCGAGGGAGTTTACAAATCGAGATTGTAGGATACGCCAAACGCCATTAATGTTAACTAAAACAAAACCAAATGCACTTAAGTAATAAAGTTAATCCTTAGGTAGCCTACTCCCCCAAACAATCTCAATATAGTATTTATAGTATAATTAACTTAATTAGTATTTTAGTTTAGTATTAGTATAAATTATATTCCATTTTTATCGTCTAGATAAAATTAGGTTATGATAATCGCGGTACTTGATAGTAATCTCAACCAATCCCTGTGGATATGATACCCAACTGAAAGGTCCATTATACTAAAACTTGATCCGTACGCTTGTAGTGAAAGTGGCAACGCTTAAATAGCGGCTACCACAAGGCAAGGTTAAAAAATATCTAAAAATATCAAAGACAACTGGTTGAACCATCGCTGCAGTGGTGGTAAGCAGTGGGCATTCCGTCCTTCCTGTGTTGTAGCGGTGAAGGCCACCGCTGCAGCGGTGGTTAGGCAGAAGAGTTTGAAAATTATTTTGTGGTATCCTCTCACTATTCTCTAAATCTCTCCCACTATCCTCGGCGGTCATCGGCGCACTTGTAGAAAGACGAGGATTAATTTTCCCACCCTCGCCGAGTGATGGTGTAGAGTTATCATTTGACTCATTCAGCTCATAAAGTTCTTTAATACTTCTTAGTTCACCTCTACTTGGAAATTCATTTTCCATAAATTCGACATCGCGTGACTTAATCTCAATCAGTACACCATCAGAACATTCATGTAACATCACATATCCTTTGGAGTGATCAGGATATCTAACGAATATGCACTTTTGAGCTCTAGGGACCAATTTTCCATGTGCATGTGATGTAACACGAACATAACCTGCAGCTCCCCATGGTCGCAAGTGTTCTAATTTTGGTTTGAAACCAGTTCATAACTCATATGGTATAGATGGTACTGACTTGGAGGGCACTCTATTAAAGATATAGGTTGTTGTCAATAAAGCATCTCCCCAGAAATTGATTGGTAGATTAGTATGTGCCATCATTGCCCTAACCATATCCAATAAATTCGATTCCTACGCTCAGCTACTCCATTTTGTTGTAGAGTACTGGGAATCGTCAATTGTATAATTTTGCCTTTATTGTCACGTAAATCCTTGAATTGTTCAGACAATCCTCAGTCAGTACGTAAAATCTTAAGATTTTTACCTCTTTGATTCTCAACTAAATGAACAAATCTTTGGAAGCATTCCAATATCTCTAATTTGTGAGAAGTGAGATAAATGTACGCACGAGGATTCACATCATCGTCCTCGCGGTATTGAATACTCACAAGTATACGAGGTCTAGTTTTAATATAATGGATCTTGTAAGATTGGATATCGTTCCACCGTAAAAGACGTGTAATTCGATTGAGTATTGTGATTAAAATAGTTTCATATTATCTCGACTAATCAAAATTTGTTTGTTTTCTATTTAATCTACTAAGATAAATGACAACTATTAGGTTAGTTTTAATTACACTAATTACTTAGGTATTGATTTCTTTCACATAATCAATAATTGACGTCATTAAGTTAGCTATAATGGTTTTTATCTATTCCGACAATCTCTGTAATGATAACTCCTCCGCTACCTCTCTTGAGTATAAGACGGGGGATTACATGACTTTGTGTCAACGAAGAAGTCCCCCTCAATGCCTTAACGACCCTAGGTCACGTGAGTCTTAAGCCAACTTCATGGATTGCATACGTTCTAACGCCCTCCCGGGTCGTTAGAACGTCACGTTGTATTTACCCTAGTCCGAATCCAGGGTTACCTCTCCCGAGTGTCAAACCCCATATTCTTGGTTTATCAATACAAGCATAATATCAATAATAATGGTAAACACAATCGGATTTAGACAAACAACACATTAAAGTAACATTAATTCATTCAACTTAACAATTACATGATTTCAACTACATTTAAGTAACATTTAACTAATACTACAAGATCTTAGCCTATTCCATACAAAATAAGAGGGATTCAACATTCTTAGATATGAAAAAGTAATTACAAAGATAAAAACAAGAGAATAACGATTAAATCTGAAAGTGAAACGGTCCATTGTCACTAATGATCGATCCGCAAGTGATTCTTCTTTGCCCGAATGATGAATCTCCTTCTTGATCTTCAAAATATAGCTTAAGAACTCTCTAATAGGGTTAGGGTTCATCAACCACCTTTTTTAGACGTGGGAAAGGGGTATAAATAGGCCAAAGGTTTCAAAAATATCTAAACAGATATTTTGGCCTGTTCTGCGAAATGCGCCTAGGTAGTAGAATATTCGCCTAGGCGGAGTTTAAGTCGGTTAGAAATCCGCCTAGGCGATGGTTTATTCGCCTAGGCGGAGGACTAACTTCTTCGTCTTCTTTCTTTTTGATGGATTTCCGCCTAGGCAGTAGAAAGTTCGCCTAAGCGGATTTCAGCAATTCAGCACTTCCAGCAGTTTAGCACGTCCAGTATTCTGACGGAATTCCGCCTAGGCGGTGGAAACTTCGCCTAGGCGGATTTTAACTTTTCAGCACTTTCAACCTTCTGATGGATTTCCGCCTAGGCGGTGGAAACTTCGCCTAGGCAGATTTCAACATTTCAGCTTTTTAACATTCTGACGGAATTCCGCCTAGGCAGTGGAAACTTCGCCTAGGCGGATTTCAACATTTCAGCATTTCATCCTTCTGATAGATTTCAGCCTAGGTGGTGGAAACTTTGCCTAGGAGGATTTGCGTTGTTCTTTGAAACCTTCATTTTTTATCTTTTGGCTACCATTTTTTTCACCATTTCGCTCAGTTTGCCGATTATTTACGTCCCTACTCCTGACTTATAAAAACAGCTAAAAAGATATTAAAACTTTAATAAAATACTCGAAAACTGGAAAATTCGGTTTACAATTAGATAGGTATTTTACACCTATCAAATACTCCCAAACTTGGAATTTTGCTAGTCCTCGAGCAAAACACCCTAATACTAAATAACACTAACTACACTAATTAGCTAATTTCTAAACTAAAAATAAGTAATCATTAACAAATAAGAAGTACACACCTGTGAGAATTAAGTTCAAATAAAGAGACCATGTGGTTCTTCCCTCAACAACCCGTAATTAAATTCAGTTAAGGAATAACACATACCACGTGGTGTTCCAAAATTTCAACACTCAATATCAGTTAAAATCATTTTAGATCCAATTGAAATGTGTGTGTGTGAGAACTCGGATGTATAAGTAATCAAATACCGGATTGGATTATTCAATGAATAAAGTTATGACTTAAACTTGTTAAAACATTCAGGAAATCCATATGCTTGACTGGGCTCAACTATCCACTAATGTAGGTTCGGACATTCACCGAGATCAATAGGGCTTGGTTTAACTTTAGAGAATGACCAAGGGTATCGTAGAAATAGAAACTCGTTATAATTTTAACGATACCCGAGGCACAAACGCTTGTCGCTATATCTCTCTCGTAACCCCCTATCTTTGAAGAAATAACCCTGAACAAGATTAAGTAAACTTGTATTCACTTATCACAACAACCAAGAGTAAACACTATATTCACATAGTGGTGGTTTTTTTTTTTTTTTTTTTTTTTTTTTTTTTTTTACACACACCCCCAAACTTATTCAATTTTGTACAATTTTAGGGGCGTGTAAAATACAACTAAAGGATTGAAAAGTGAATACGCTTGTACTTAACCAAAAATATTTAAACTGAAACCCCGATTGCCCGCTTCAAGTTAGCATAACCTAATGCTACTTGATTTCTCTCAATTTTTACTTTTATTCTTAGCGACAATGGTTTTGAAAGATTTACTTGATTAAAGTATAGAAACAAGTTCAGAATTGAAAAGTTTATGGCTTCGACAGGAGAACGAGGGAATAAATTTTCAGGTTCGTTTCAAAAGGTTCATACGAAAAATTTGAAGGCCTATATCATGCCTCCAGAATTTCCTCACCTATAATTTCGCCTCAAGCCTCCCCCAATCAAATTCAAGATTCCTCATTTCTGTCATGAACTTATTACTAAATAATCAGCGTCAAATCGTTCAACTAATTATACAATAAGTTTATGCGATCGTGCGATTTAGGATCGAAATAATTTTTACCTAATCGACATGCTAAACACACAAAACACACGTGAATGGCATTACCCCCGACCTCAATATGCAATTTAGGGGGTAATTTTCATCATCGGGACATGGTTCGGACAAACTCAAAAACTCAGCATGCACGTACAACTATATTCATTAACATATCTACTCTAATTCTACAAACGAACATTACTTATGCTAATGATCCTTACACATGCATAACTAATAATTACACATGCATAACAAAAAGAATTTCAAAATTTACAAAAAATTAAACATTAATACCATTATAAGGAAAAAGTTGTCCACAAAAAGAATTTTGTCCCATTTACATCAAAAAATTGTCATATTTCATATCCCCCAAAAAAAAAAAAATACATGCTTGCATGTCATATACCCCCCAACTTGAACGATGCAGCGTCCTCACTGCCTAGGCAGCGAACCCCATAACAGAATAGAAAGCTAAGTATTGAAAACTGGGTCGGACACATACCAAGAAAGAAAGACATACAAGTCTAACCTCCTACCGTTCAGTGGGGAGGAGATAGTGGTTGCGGCTCATCAGTCTCGAAAGGCGACACGGGTGTATAACGCATCATATCGATTCCAAGATGCTCAAATAAAACCCGTTGATTTTGATCTTATTGTCGAATATAGTTATCCATGTAAATCTCCATCCAAGAAAAATTGTTTTGGAGTTGGCTTATGTCGGATTAGAGACCACGGATATCTCACGAGGCTTCCGGCCCCGTCAAACCAAGAAACTCATTGAAGTGGTCCGCATTGAACAAAATTGGGATGTTCCAGACCTTCGTCTGAAATCTAGTGGCCTCGGTAATGTTCGTGTAGAACTCGCGTACAGGGCCAACTCCCCCGGTGGGGGTGAAGCGTAGAATTGTTCCTATTTTCAACGTTGAATGATGGTCCTGAATTCGTCAGGAAATTCTTGCAAAGGTTGAACCCCCTTTGGCAAATACCGGGATGCCCACTTTCATGTTTATTGAAATGGTCCTCGGCTTGCTTGGAAACGAATTTTAGAGAGTTGTAATCTGAGGCAGCCGAAGACTCTTCTGTGCGTGGTTGCTTAGATGCTCGACGCTTTGCCATTTTGCCTATAAATCACAATCACAACAATAATAATAGAACGCACAATTCAAATCCTTGTCAACAAACACACAATGCCCTTTTTAACAAACACATGACAACCAAAACCAAACAAAACAAATTTCACAAGATATCCTACCAACCAAAACCAAATCACATTTTTTTTTCCGCAATGTAGCCTAAAATAAATGATTCCCATTGCGTATTTACACATAAACATGATAGGGTTTACCAAAAATCATTCCTAAATCCCTAATAGCATGAAAAACGCAAACTAGGGTTCTAAAAGGTTTAGGGTTCTATCCAAATCCAAGGATTTTTGAAATAAACATGCAAATCAAGCAAACATTTCAACAAATACATGAAAAATAGGATCATTGATACTTACTTGTTGAAAAATTTCGGTCAAATCACTTGAAGATGGCGATTTCACACTGTTCACCGCTTAAAGCCTAGATTTTCGAAAATGGGAAGAGGAATCCAACGTTTGGATGAAGATTCTTGGTGGAATTCGAAGTTTTTCGCTATTTAGGATGAATTTTCAAAGGGAGGGAAGGATTTGGGATAGTGAAATTGAGAGGTTTTTGAAAATTTTAGGAGGGAAGTGCCGTTTGCGAAGAGAAAGGCTGCGATTTAAAACAGGGCTATCGTGAATTCGCCTAGGCGGAGATTTTTCCGCCTAGGCGAAGTAGCGCCTTTTGTTTTTTAAAATTTTTTTTGACGTTAATTCACCTAGGCGGTAGTTTTATTCGCCTAGGTGAATTTACGCCAGTGTGAAACCCTTCGATTCTGTTGTTAATCCGCCTAGGCGATGGTTTTTCCGCCTAGGAGAATTTACGCCAGTGTATTTTTTCATCCATTTGTCCTATTTCAGCCTAGGCAGTGGTTTTTTCACCTAGGCAAATTTACGGCAGTGTGGACTTTGGCTGGATTCCTTCATGTTTTCACATTTTTGCTCTATACCTCTTACTTCCACTTCGTTCCTCAAACGATTTTTAGCATGCAATTCAACCCTAAGTATCTATCCTCATCAATTCACCACAAAAAAATAATAATATTCTGAGATCAATACGATCTCCAAAAAGTAATTTATACAAAAGTTAGGAATGTTCGTTACCCTCGACGACATATCAAAAAATGTTGCTTGGTTTTACGTCCCTAGTTGGACGTGTATGAATTCTGGCTTTATCATTCAACGAGGGAGATGTTCTCCACAACTCGCTCTTCATCCTTGAAGTAGTGCTTGATTCGCTCTCCGTTGACTCGGAAAGTTCGTCCGTCTTTACTTTCTAACTCGATAGCACCAAATGGATAAATATGCTTGATCGGGAACGGTTCAGACCACCGGGACTTCAACTTTCCTGGAAAGAGTCTCAGCCTTGAGTTAAACAATAGAACTTGTTGGCCTAGACTAAACTCTCTCTGGACTATCATTTTATCATGACATCTCTTCGCTTTATCTTTATAAAGCTTGGCATTCTCATAAGCCTTGTGTCGGAATTCCTCTATTTCATTTAATTGGAGGAGATGTTGTGCACCAGAAGCTTTTAGGTCAAAGTTGAGTTTCTTAATCACCCAGAATGCACGGTGCTCCAATTCAACAGGCAAATGACACGCTTTCCCAAACACCAATCGATACGGCGACATGCCGATCGATGTTTTAAAAGCCGTATGGTACGCCCATAAAGCATCATCAAGCTTCACCGCCCAATCTTTGCGATCAGTATGAACCATTTTCTCTAGAATTAGCTTGATTTCTCGGTTTGAAACTTCAGCTTGGCCATTTGTCTGTGGATGGTATGGTAACGCCACCTTGTGTCTAACCCTATATTTTGCTAACAAAACACTAAGCATTTTGTTACAGAAGTAGGTTCCCTTATCACTGATTAAGGCTCGATGTGTCTCGAACCGTGTTATGACATTTTGTTGAAGGAACTTTAAAACCACTTTGGCATCATTGGTAGGTGTTGCTACGGCCTCGACCCATTTGGACACATAATCCACCGCTATCAGAATATATTCCTTGCCAAATGATGGCGGAAATGGCCCCATAAAATCTACGCCCCACACATCAAATAACTCAAGCTCAAGAATAGGCGTCAATGGCAATTCATGCCTTCTCGATATGTTACCCACCCTTTGACATCTATCACAAGTTTTCACAAATGTGTACGAATCTTTAAACAAAGAAGACCAGTAAAATCCTGATTGAAGTACTTTCGATGATGTCCGAGTCGCACTAAAATGGCTACCACAAGGTGATGAATGGCAATGGTAGAGAATACTAGCTATTTACTCATCCGGAACACATCTCCTGATCACTTGATCAACACATTTCTTAAATAGCAATGTCTCATTCCACAGATAATACTTTGCATCAAAAAAAAATTCTTCCTTTGGGCTCTAGTCAAATCAGGTGGTAACATATTACATGTAAGATAGTTCACAATATCCGCATACCAAGGAAGGGCATTTTCAACTAAAAATAGTTATTCGTTAGGGAACACTTCCGTGATGCTAAACTCCTCACCAACGTCTTCTTGAATCAACCTTGACAAATGGTCGGCAACAACGTTCTCACTCCCATTTTTATCCCTTATTTCAGCATCAAACTCTTGCAATAGAAGAATCCACTTTATCAATCTTGGTTTGGCATCTTTCTTTGCAAATAAGTAGCGGATAGCCGCGTGATCCGTGTAAACGATCACTTTTGACCCAATGATATAAGACCGGAACTTATTACAAGCAAAAACACCAGCTAGCATTTCTTTCTCAGTCGTGGTGTAATTCTCCTAGGCATCATTTAATGTCTTACTTGCATAATAGATTGATCGGAAGATCTTCTCCTTCCGTTGGCCTAACACCATGCCAACAGCATAGTCACTTGCATCGCACATAATCTCAAATGGCATCTCCCAGTCCGGAGCGACCATTATTGGAGCCGTGATCAACTTCTCCTTTATCGCCTTAAAAGCCTCCATGCAAGCCTCATCGAATTTAAATGAAGTATCATTCTCAAGAAGGTGACATAACGGCTTCACCGTCTTCGAGAAGTCCTTAATAAAGCACCAGTAAAAGCTGGCATGCCCCAAGAAACTTCGAACTCCTTTTACATTAATTGGTGGTGGAAGCTTCTCAATCATTTCAATCTTTGCTCGGTACACCTCAAGCCCCTTAGAAGAGACTCGATGACCCAAGACGATCCCCTCTTTAACCATAAAATGGCACTTCTCCCAATTAAGAACTAAATTCTTATCCTCACATCGGTCAAGAACAAGTGCCAAATTGTATAGACAGTGATCAAAAGACGACCCAAAGACTGAGAAGTCATCCATGAAGATTTCCATTTTCTCTTCCACCATATCAGAAAATATTGCCATCATACACCGTTGAAAGGTTGTCGGTGCATTGCAAAGGCTAAACGACATATGTCTATAAGCAAATGTCCCATACGGGCGTGTGAAAGTAGTTTTTTCTTGGTCTTTTGGTGCAATGGCTATTTGATTGTAACCTTAATAGCCATCAAGAAAGCAATAGTACTCATATTCGGCTAATCGATCTAGCATTTGGTCAATAAAAAGAGGAGGAAAATTATCCTTCCTCATCGCCTTATTCAATCTTCTATAATCAATACACACACGCCATCCCGTGATGGTCCGTGTAGGAATAAGGTCATCCTTATCATTCTTCACCACCGTCATACTTCCTTTCTTGGGCACCACTTGCACCGGGCTAACCCACTCACTATCGGATATAGCATATATAATTTCTGCATTCAAGAGCTTCAACACCTCCGCTCTCACCACTTCTTTCATAGCCTGATTTAGCCGCCGTTGATGTTCAATGGAGGGTTTGAATGCATCCTCCATCAAAATCTTATGCATGCAAACCGAAGGGCTAATTCCTTTGATATCCGATATAGACCAAGCAAAAGCGGATCGATGCCTCTTTAAAATTCCCAGCAACTTACTTTCCTCTTCTTCCGTCAAAGATAATGAAATTATAACCGGATTGGTCAAATTCTCTCCCAAAAAGATATACCGAAGATGTTTTGATAATTGCTTGAGTAATAATCCACCGTGAGGCGGATTTGATTTCTCGGGAGAGTTTTCAACTTCTTCAATCTCCGCCACATGAATAGGATCCTCTACGTCTTTAGATTGAGCATCCAAAGTCAGCACGTAGTCCACAACATCAAGTTCCGTAGTAGAGCCTTCCTCACCGAGATCCCCCATAGATAAGGAATTTATGAGAGTATGCTCTAACGAGTCTATCTCCATATTTGCAAGAAAGAACTCCCTCACGCAAGAGTCCACAATATCAACTCGATTGCAATTGGGAAGTTCATCCGAAAAGTTCATAGTTTTAAAAATGTTGAACCTTATCTCTTCATCATTCACTCTTAACATCAAATTTCCATTATGCACATCAATTAAGTCCTTTCCTGTTGTAAGGAAAGGTCTTCCTAGGATGATCGAGATTTCTCTATCTTCTTCCATTTCAAGTACAACGAAATCCACCGAAAATATGAATTTGTCTACCTTCACTAGCACATCCTCAATGATACCTTTAGGATAGGTTAACAAATGATCCGCCATTTGAAGAAAGATCGTTGTCGGCTTTGCACTCCCAAGTCCTAACTTCCGATAAATGGAAGAAGGCATCAAATTAATACTCTCCCCAAGATTATAAAGAGCCTTATCAAAATGAGATTTTCCGATAGTACACAGAATTGTGAAACTACCCAGATCCTTCAATTTGGTAGGTAATTTCCTTTGTAGTATTGCATTACACTCCTCTGTTAGCTTTACCGTTTCGTACTCCTCCAACTTTCTCTTCTTTGTCATAATGTCCTTCAAAAACTTACCATAGTTGGATATTTACTCCAATGCATCCACAAAAAGAATGTTGATATGGATTTTCTTGAAAATTTCAAGAAATTTTTCAAATTGGGCATCCAACTTCCTCTTTTGGAATCTTTGAGGATATGACAATGGGGTTACTAGAATCGGTGAAGTCTTTGAAAATGTTACTCGCCCCGGCATCACCCTTTCATCTCTTTTTCTCTCTTCGACTTTCTCTTGGTTCTTATCCTTATTCAAGTCTTCACTCGGCTTCTCTTTTCTTTCATCGATTTCTACTTCAACTTTCTCCTCCGCACTTGTTCTTGGTTTATCATGATGAAACTCATGACTCACTCTCGGTTCATTTTCCATAGGCTTGCTCACTTCCACGTCTCTTCCGCTCCTCAACTTAATTGTCTTGCATTCCCTAGGGTTGGTTTCCGTGTTGCTTGAAAACTTCCCCTTTTGTTGCTCTTGGATGGACCTAGCAAGCTGCGTGATTTGAGTCTCTAAAGCCTTCACCGTGGCATTGGTGTTTGTACAAGTTGTATCGATTGAGTCAAGCCGTGTTTCATGTTTGTTCAGCCGGTTATGTGTCTCACGCATCATAGTCTGAGTCTCTTTCATAAACGAACCCAACACTTCATCCAAATTTGATTTTTGATTATGCATTGGTGGTTGTTGCATTTGACGATTGGATTGCATAAGATATCCCGAAGCTTGATTTCCATATCCCGGAAGTGGCCGCAAAGAGTTCTGATTGTTCGCATATGCGAAGTTCTCATG
Source organism: Eucommia ulmoides (assembly GCA_016647705.1). NCBI lineage: Eukaryota > Viridiplantae > Streptophyta > Magnoliopsida > Garryales > Eucommiaceae > Eucommia > Eucommia ulmoides. The sequence continues at coordinate 27,964,732 of CM028341.1, forward strand.
GTTGCGAAGTCTAGGATTATAATGAGTTGGAATATTGGTAGCAGGCCTGAAAGTATAGGCTTGATTGTTTAGAAAATGGCATTCCTCAAACTCATTATCTAATTCGGATTGAGAACAACTTGCTGCAATCTCCTCCCCTTGACTCGACAAAGCGCCTTTTGTAGACATGGCGACCAATTGATCCGAGAACTTGGACACTTGGGCCGATAACGTTGCAATATGGTCAAATTCTTAGATAGAAGAGACCCGTCTTCCCGTGTTCCTCTCATTCGGCCATTGATAATTGTTAGCCGCCATTTCTTCTAATAGTGCATTAGCTTCGGTCGGGGTTTTGGACAACAGCGATCCCCCAGAGGCAGCATCAACGATTGTTCTAGTTTGTCCATCCAATCCGTTGTAAAATAATTGGGTTTGAAACCAATCCTAATACCCATGTTGGGGGCACCTTCGCAATAGATTCTTGAATCTCTCTCATGCCTCAAACAACGGCTCAAAGTCTCTTTGGCGAAACTGCGCAATCTCGCCTCGGAGTTCAGAAGTCTTCGAAGGTGGAAAGAACTTAGTGAGGAACCTTTGTGCAAGGTCCTCCCAAGTATTAATGCTCCCCGGTTGGATCGACCAAAACCAACCCCTTGCTCTATCTCGTAAAGAGAACGGAAATAACCTCAATCGTATGACATCTTCGGCAACACCATTTATCTTTATAGTGTCTCAAATCTCGAGAAAAGTTGCCAAGTGGACGTTGGGGTCTTCGTGAAGATTCCCGCCATACTGGTTTTGCTGAACCATGTTAATTAAGGCGGGCTTCAACTCAAAATTATTTGCCTGGATCGGCTGCCTCCGGATCCCTGAATAGTTATCCAGCATTAGTGGTCAATAATAGTCCCTAAGGACTCGTTGTGGCATCTCCTGCTCCGGAGGCTGAAGTGCATGCGACTCCGGTGGTTGTGGAACATTTTCACATCCCCCAGCCATAGTGGTAGCTTTCTCCTCTTTCTGTTTACCAATGCGTTGACTACGCCGCATGCACTGCTTAGTTCAAATAAATAAATCAAATAAACAAATGAATTGAATAAAATTAAAAGCAAAAGAATTATCGTGATTAACATTCAACTACTTGATCACAATATCAACTCAATTGAAAAACACCGTGCATCCCCGACAACGACGTCAAAAACTTGTACGCGTAGAGGATTCACATCATCGTCCTCGCGGTATTGACTACTCACAATTATACGAGGTCTAGTTTTAATATAATGGATCTTGTAAGATCGGATATCGTTCCACTGGGAAAGACGTGTAATTCGGTTGAGTATTGTGATTAAAATAGTTTCATATTATCTCGACTAATCAAAATTTGTTTGTTTTCTATTTAATCTACTAAGATAAATGACAACTATTAGGTTAGTTCTAATTACACTAATTACTTAGGTATTGATTTCTTTCACATAATGCATAATTGACGTCATTAAGTTAACTATAATGATTTTTTTCTATTCCGACAATCTCTATATTGATAACTCCTCCGCTACCTCTCCTGAGTATAAGACGGAGAATTACACGACTTCGTGTCAATGAAGAAGTCTCCCTCAATGCCTTAACGACCCAAGGTCGTGTGGGTCTTAAGCCAACGTCATGGATTGCATACGTTCTAACGCCCTCCCAGGTCGTTAGAACGTCACATTGTATTTACCCTAGTCCGAATCCAAGGTTACCTCTCCCGAGTGTCAAACCTCGTATTCTTGGTTTATCAATGCAAGCATAATATAAAGAATAATGGTAAACACAATCGAATTTAGACAAACAACACATTAAAGTAACATTAATTCATTCAACTTACCAATTACATGATTTCAACTACACCTAAGTAAAATTTAACTAATACTACAAGATCTTAGCCATATACCATAGAAAATAAGAGGGATTCAACATTCTTAGATATGAAAAAGTAATTACAAAGATAAAAACAAGATAAGAACGATCAAATCTGAAAGTGAAACGGTTCATTGTCGCTAATGATCAATCCGCAAGTGATTCTTCTTTGCCCGAATGATGAATCTCCTTCTTGATCTTCAAAATATAGCTTAAGAACTCTCTAATAGGGTTAGGGTTCATCAACCACCTTTTTTAGACGTGGGAAAGGGGTATAAATAGATAGGCCAAAGGTTTCAAAAATATCTAAACAGATATTTTGGCCTGTTCTGCGAAATGCGCCTAGGCGGTAGAATATTCGCCTAGGCGGAGTTTAAGTCGGTTAGAAATCCGCCTAGGCGATGGTTTATTCACCTAGGCGGAGGACTACGTCTTCTTTCTTTCTGATGGATTTCCTCCTAGGCGGTAGAAACTTCGTCTAGGCGGATTTCAACAATTCAGCACTTCCAACAGTTCAGCACATCCAGCATTCTAACGGAATTCTGCCTAGGCGGTGGAAACTTCGCCTAGGCGGATTTCAACATTTCAGCTTTTCAACATTTTGACGGAATTTCGCCTAGGCAGTGGAAATTTCGCCTAGGTGGATTTCAATATTTCAGCATTTCATCCTTCTAACGGATTTCCTCATGGGCGGTAGAAACTTCACCTAGGTGGATTTGCACTGTTCTTTGAAACCTTCATTTTTTATCTTTTGGCTACCCTTTTTTCACCATTTCGCTCAATTTGTCAATTGTTTACGTTCCTACTCCTGACTTATAAAAATAGCTAAAAAGATATTAAAACTTTAATAAAATACTCAAAAACTGGCAAATTCTATTTAAAATTAGATAGGTATTTTACAATAAATATAACCAAAACATGAGTAATCATCAATTGATAGCGCATAATTAACGCACGCCACTTTCACCACAAGTATACGGGTCAAGTTTTAGTATAGGTTAGGAGAATAGAGGTATCATGTTCATAGAGATTGGTTAAGATTATTATCGAGTACCGCGATTATCATAACCTAATTTTATCTAGGCGGTAAAAATGTGTTTAATTAATAAATACTAAATTAAATTTCTAATTTATCTAACTTTACTATAAATATTATATTGAGATAGTTTTAAAAGAGTAGATTGTCTAGGGATTAACTTCCTTTACAAATATGTGTTCGATCTCGTTTTAGTTTATGTTAATGGAGTTCGACTTATCCGATAATCTTAGTTCGTAAACTCACTCGCCACCTCTCCCGAGTGTAAGATGAGTGAATATGCGACTTCACGTCAACGAAGAAGTCCCTCTCAACATCTCAACGACACTAGGTCACGTGAGTCTCGCCCCCAACGTCATTGATGGCACACTTTCCAACTCTCTCCCGAGTTATTGGATTGTCACATTGTGTTTAACCTAATCCAAATCCGGAGTTACCTCTCCCGAGTGTCAAACCCCGAATTCTCAATATATCTAAACAAGCATATATGCATAGAATAACGGCAAACACAATTGAAATAGCGAAGAACAACCATAAACAAAACATTGAAATCAAACTAACCACATATTTATAAATATATTGTTCATCCCTAAACAATCCACGTTTAGCTAACAACCATTACCGTATATATAATAAAGAATGAGCTAAACATGCTCAACAACTACCAAAGTTAAAGAAATAAAAGAAGAATGAAGAAACTTAGCCTATATCCGACGATTTGGCGCTTGAACCATTCCACAATCGCATCTCTTTCTCCTCCTCCTTTGGGTTGTGAGCTCTCCCTCTAAAATCTCTCAACCTAACCCTAAGGATATCCCAAGGGTGGTAGAAGCCCAAAATTGAGAGAGTAGAGGGGATTAAATAGGGAAAATATCCTAAAAAATATCAAAAAAATATCTAAATCTGTGCAGAGGTGACCGCTGCGACGGTGGGCATGTCGGCACAGTCTTCGCCGCAGCGGTGGAGGAGGCGGTGGGCGTAGGGACTTCTATGTAGTTTCACCGCCGCGGTGACTAGTTTACAGCAACTTTAGGCCCCTCTCTGCATATTCACCACTGCGGCAGTGGTCTGGACGCCGCGGTGATGGGCTGCTTTTCAGAATATTGCCTCATTGCTTGTTTTTCCACCGTTCTTGATCCGATTTGATCGTTATTGATCTGTTTTCATTCATTTTTACATTAAACACCTAATTTATACAAAAACACATAAAAACATATTAAAACTTACTAAACGTACTCAAAAACTCATAATAGTTGGTTTGGAAATGTATAGGTAATTTACATCTATCATCAATAAATATGATAAAATAATTAGCACCGTATCATGCCCTAACATTCATAGGTCCTTAAATGTCAGAATGGACTAACTCTAAAGGAGATGTAGCCCTTCTAGCCTTACTAAAAGGCTTTCTTGTGGCCTTTCCAGCCAAACAAGATTTAAGGACAGGTAAGTTAACTCTAGAGAGTGGACCTAAAAGTCCTTCTCGAGCTAATCTTGCCATTCTTTCTTGCCCAATATGACCAAGTCTTGCATGCCATATAACAGATGTAGATGTAATAGAATCATTATTACTAGAAGTTAAATATGTATCAAAATATAAAGAATCATCAACATCTAGTACATAAAATCCATCTACTATGTGTCTACTACCATAAAACACGGAGTCTAAATAAAATTGAACAAAGTCTATAGTAAAACTGAAAGAAAAACCTAGTCTAGCCATGGCTGCAACAAACATAAAGTTTCATCGAACTCCAGGAGCATAGAAAACATCATAGAGAAGCACGGTGCGTGTAGAACGTATCTTTAAATGATAGGTTCCAATTCCTATCACATCTTCACTAGTGTTATTCCCCATGTAAATACGTTGACTCCTACTTAAAATTCTACGATACTCAATAAACCCTACTCGATCTTTCGTGACGTGTCTTGTTGCTACAGTATCTAAAATCCAATTAGGAAATGAATGAGCAATCAAGACATGACTGCACACATAGGCATCATTTTGAAAGATAAAGTTGGTTTGTACCTTATTCGGCTTAGTGCATTCACGAGCGAAGTGACCAAGTTTATCACCGTTGTAACACTTCAGCTTAGACTTATCATTTTTTCCTCTACGCTTGCCTTTTTGATACTTTCTGCCTTTTCTCTTTTTATAAGCAGATCTTCATATTTTTCTTTGTCGTGCTTTGTCTTGCCACTTTCACTTGGACCCAAATGTCTGGCAATGGCTAGCCTCAGCGACAAATATAGAAGTATTACTTTGTGCCTCCAACTTCTCTGCCTCCAATTCTAAATGACGTTGTAATTGGGTAAAAGTTTTGATATTTTCAATGTGCGTTATTGTGAGCTTCATTTGCTCCCAAGAATCTGGCAAAGAGCGAAGCATAACTAGGATCTGTTGCTCATCCAATAAGTTGTTACCAGTTGCCTTTAGGTCGCATATCATAGCCGACATTTTTCGAAAATGCTCAACCATCTTTATTTTGGGAGACATCTTATAAGTTTCAAACTTAAGTGTCAAGACTCGCAACTTACTTACTGATGTATCGGCAAATGCCAACTTTAAGGCATCCCACATCTCTAGTGCGATGGCATAACCTTCATAATCACCTATCAGATCATCATGCATATAGCTTAACATAGTGAATCTTGCACTACGATCTTTCTTGGCCCAATTTTGATAGGTTTCCATCTCACGCCGGTGTTGGATAGAATTACCTTCGGGAGGTGATTCCATGCTATGTGTCAGTGTTTCCAGAATCTCTCGCTCATTTAGGAGATATTGGATCCTACGATGCCAAATATTGTAGTTATTCCCATCCAGTTTCTCAATTTTAGTAAGGTCCACTACTATATTCGTTCAAATCATTTCACTACATTTTATGCATATTTAGGATATTAGCGCACACACTAATTATTTTGCCACAATAATTGAATCTAAAAAATAATATATATCTTTATAGTACAAGATCAAAAATTTTACTATGCTTGTAATCATCTTTTGTATTTATAGATTTAAATATCATTTCTAGATACGTTATACTAAAAAAAAAAAAAAAAAAAAAAAAGAAAAATATATGTCAACTCATTATTGTCCACAAATTTTAATTTTATAATTTTTTAAATTAACGTGATACTAATATCAAATTAAATAACAAGAAAGATTTCACGTATAATCCAGGCAGACAAGTACTAACGAAATCAAATTTCATGTGAAGCATGCAATTAGAACACTGTCATGAAATATATAAATAAATAAATGCCTAACAGAACCAAATTGCTAAATTGTCATCGTGGTTTTTAGGCCTTTAATATTTCTGGAGGGAATAGGTTCGAATCCCACTAGGCTTTAATACATTAAAGTCTTTTTTTTTTCCTTCTCCATTTAAAGGATTAATTAAAAAAAATTAAAATTTACATGGCAGGATTCGAACAATTGACCCACACACGATGCTACACCATCGGGGTGCCAATGAACCAACGTTATGTTTCGGTGCGAACATGTGCAAATATATTTTAAAACGAACTTACGCGTCATTTCATCAAAATGCCGTCGTTTTATTTCGTCGTCTTTCTCACTACTCTAGAACCAAAAATCATGAACAGTGTTTACCAAATTTTACCTTTTCAAACTTAAAAAATCGTATAAAATCAACCGTAAGTCTAAATTTTATGAAATTTATATCGTTAGATTCGTAATGAAACATAGATTTTTTCTATATAAAATTTTTCTAGAAATATCGAATTTTCAAAAAACAAACAAATTTAGCCATAAACGAGAAAAAAAACGATTTTTTTCCATAGACAACATGATTTGGCGAAACGAGTCTATAAGGCTCTGATACTAATGTAAACAAATGCGAAAACATAAAAATGAAAGCGTACCTTTTGGATTTAGAAGACTTGTTTACAACCCATTCCTCGTTTATTCTCTCGTCGGCAAGAAAAATACTACTAGAGTATTTTTCGATAATATTCACAGACTCACTAATCAAGGCCACTCAAATTATCTGTAATCTGATGGGATAGAGATTTTAGAGGTACCAATGCATATTTATAGAGAAAATCCAAAAAAATGTGTTCGTTCTAATAGGTACATATCGAAAGGGTATGTCCGTTCCAATAGGTGTCTATCGAAAAAATGCGATCCTTAAGACTAACATGATGACTAGTAGTGGAATATTACGTTGCTATTTTCATCACAAGTGTACAGGTCAACTAATCACAAGTGTACAGGTCAAGTTTTAGTTGAGTGAGAAGAGTAAAAGTTGTCGTATCCATAGGGATTAGATTAAATTGTTGTTGAATACCGCGATTATCATAATCGAACTTTATTTAGGCGATAAAAATTGAATTTTTATTTTTATAAATAATAAACTAAATAAAAAACGTGAGCTGTGTTTATGTAGCGGGAGAGGGAGAGAGAGAGAGTAGGAGCGATATGAAGAAAAAAAAAATTATTAAAAAAATTAAAAATATGTGAAAAGATTATTTTGCTACTCTATTATGTTAGTTTTGACGAATTTTTTGACATAAAGATTTTTTAAAAACGTGCTAATACATATAGAATTTAAAAATAAAATATTTAAATAGAGAGAGACTTTTTAAAAATTTGTCAATAATTATAAAGTTTAAAATGTATTTTTTCCCAAATAAAATGGTTATAAGTGATGTTTGCCAGAGTTCTAAATCCTCCAACCCAAATTCAATACTACGCATCCAATTTTCCATATAGTTGTCATCCCAAACCAATTTTTAATAGTACTCATCGACAACTCGATCTTAACTATCTAGTCGCCAACATGGCGAGTCTCATCATTCCCAGCTCCACCCATTCTTCGCTCCAATTGATTCACAAATCATCAACACCGCCGCTCTACTCACCCGTCTCGACCTGCATTCGCTTCTCCGGTCAATTGGGTCGCCGGAAATACAGAGGTTTGTCTGTGGTGAGGCGCGCAAGCCCAGGCGTCAACAGCTACGTCTTCGCATTCGTAATTCCACTCACTCTTCTCGCCGTCACTGTCTTCGCATCCATCAGAGTCGCCGATAAGCTGGACAGAGACTTTCTTGAGGAGGTATATACATAAATTACACTTGCATCTTTATTTATTTCTGATTTTTTTTTTCGCGTTATTTTAGTGGATTTATTGAATTATTTTCCTTTAATTTTGACATCCGTTCGGATTGTCGTTGGTTTGTTGCAAGGAGAAAGTTACAATTAGCTTTTTTTTGCTGGGGTCATATTTTTTGCTTTTTATTGGAAGGATTTGAAGTTTAGTCCAAACACATAAGACGTTTAATCAAATGTATGATGTACATTTGTGCTAGACCCTGTTTATATAAAAAAATTTAACAAGTGACTATTATTTAATGTAATGTAGAAAAATTCTCTATATATTCTTGTTAGTTCATGTAGAAACACGCCCCTCACTTGGTGGATTTTGACAACCATTACGAACAGATATCGAGGGACCATCATTGACGTGGGATTCAACACGCCCAACATTAGACAAAAGCGTGGTTCTGATACCATGTAGAATTCAATGGGCCCAACTCATTCTTATAGCTCAGGATTAGGTAATACAAGCGATGTGGGTTATCAGTTCAATTAGCTGTTCTAGAAACCTTTTACTTGTAAATTCATGGTTGGATGAGAATGGTTGATCAGTTGTCAGCTCTGATTGGCGGGTGGTTATTATTGATTTCATAATAGTTTGAAGCTTGTCTGTTTATTTGCATACATCAAGTGCAATATTTCTGCTTTATCATGGATTAGTGTCAGAGGTTCTTCTTAAAGAACAAAAAAGAAGTTATGCCTTGTGAACATGGTAATTGGATGGTGATTTGGTGGTCGGATGAGAAGAAAGGGAGAAGCGGTGAGGGGTTGATATAAAAGGAATAATCGATTCTTACTTCCATAAGTTTCTTTCTAGTTTCAATATTGGTGATTTTTCTCATAATCTACTTTACTTGTTAAATTTCATGTAAATGTCATGCTTTCTTTACGAGTCTTGGTGCTATTAAGATTGGTTAGCATTATATAGAAACAATATGCAGACTCTTGGACAGTACAGAGGACTATATGTTATTTTAATGTTGATTTTGGGATGATTATTATCAATTTCTTTGCATTTGAGAGCTTGTCTATTTTTGAAAAAAAATTGCATGCAAGTTTTATGGATTCTTATGTTGCGTTTGATATGCATGAATAGAATGGAATGAGTATAAGATTGGAATGAAATGATCATAATTGTTGGCCCAAAAAGCTACCCAAGAAGAGGGGGTTGAATTGGGTAGATAAAAAATTTACTAAGTTTTCAAAACACTTAAAAGACAAATAATCAACTTTCAATTAAATCTTAGTAAACAATCAAGGGAAACGATTTAGTGAGTATGTTGATAATCAAGCACACATCACAATAAGGATAGATAGAGTTAGAGTCACTTGACACAACAGTTTAGTAGTTTGACAAACTACCATTGTCTACGTCTACTCCTCCGAGGTCAGACAGAGAGTTCAAATTCCACTAATTCAGATCCTCTTCGTAAGAGAGAATCAAACCCTTTATACCCTTCAGTGAATTTTCCTTGCACTCACAACTAAACTCTCTCCAGAGTTAACACCCTAGTTCAATTTAAAATCAATTTCCTCACGATTTTTGCTCTCACAAGGAGCTTCTTCTAACACGTACAATGCTAATATTCAATTTGACTCAATTAAGTAAAGTGTAGAAGATTTTACTCTTTTATAAAGATGTATCATGATATGCAAGAGTATCGTGATACTAGAAATTTAAACATGTAAGGATTTCGACACAAATCTCAAGTATCTAGATAAACTCAAATGTGCAACCAATATGTCTTACACGATAAGATAATCTAGATCAATTTTTTTTTAACACGAGTAATTTTACATTTGAATCAAATATATTTTCAGCACCATAATTATATCACAAAAATTAAGCTTGACTGAATTTCAATTTCGTAAACTCAATAAATTTGATTGGAATATCATTATATATAAAAGAAACCATTTAAAATAAATATTCCAACACTAAAAACTCTTCAACAAACATTCTTATATATTCATAAATTGTTTAATTATATATTTGGAAATAATTTAAAATAAATAATCATGAAGAACGGTCTGAAAGTTTGAATTAAGACGTGATAAATAATCAAGATTCTAAGGAAAACGGTTGGGTGACCTCTATAGTCGGTCAACTGTTTTGGTATACGTTCGAAATTTCCAACATCATGTCTGGGATGGTCGACCATATGGGTTAGGCAATCGATTGTTTGTGTAGGGATTTCCAACCATAGAACCCATGTCCAAGGTAGTTAACCGGATGGGTAATTCAATCAACCTTTTGCAGCAAATTTTCCATCTCAAGTCTCCTATTTTATCCAGCTGACCAAATAGCTTGGTCAGATGACCAAATTGAGCCGAACATCAGTTATAACATGATTTAAGGATGTTTCAAGTTCCGATGTTCATACACTTATCCTAAACATTATGACACATAATTTTATGCGACTTAAACATTCAATGACGAACAATGTGAATGATTATGAAGCACGGACATGGATACGCCACCCGGACACGACACGACATGGATACAACGGCACCACAATTTCTTCAAAATCCAGACACGGACATGGCGGAGACCCGTCAATAAATAAGTATATATTTTTATATATGTTAGCCTAATTAACAAAATACATTTGCCAACAAATTCATTGAAAAAATCCATTAATCCAATAATTATAAATCTTAGTTCAAAACAACATTGGCATTTAAAAAAAATCTCATTAACAAAAGCAAAAAAAAAATATTCACTCGAGGTCGATTGATTGATTATCATCTTCACACCCTTTATCGGTGAATAAGACCATTGGCTTTTTACCTTTCTTCTTTCTCATTTCTCTAATTGTTAAGGACCCATTTATAGGGTTATTTCATATAAAATTATAAGATATATTCCTTAAATAATAATGTAAAAAATTACAAAACTACCCCCCGCCCCAACCGCCAAAAAAAAAAAAAAACACTAATGACACAGGCTTCTGAAGTGTCCAACACATTCATCTCGCGTGTTGGCACTATGTCAAAATCTAAAATATAAGGTAAAAAAATGGACACGCCCTGACACGTGTCGGACGCCTGTTGGTGTCTGACACGTGTCGGACACCCGGAGTGTCGGTGCTTCTTAGGTGAATCATATAAGTGAACATGCATTGTGTGTGAACCTAACTGATATAATGTACATTAGAAATATTAGAAATATAAGCGTTGTTTTACCTAGAAAAGAAAAGTCAGTGTTGATCTTCAAGTCTTTAGGTGTTCATTCTTATGCTCAATCTCATCGACTCCTTAGCATTTGACTCATCAATGTTCTGATCCCTACTCTGTCATCTTTTAAATGCTTATAGCTTAGTTGTTTATTGAATTACATTATCAAGCACATCTGTATAAGATACAATCTCAACGGAAACACATTAGATGACTTAGAAAGTCAAATGTGTTGTCATCATCAAAATCAATTAATCAGGGTTAAACTCTTTAGGTGGTGACAAAAGGATTAGATGCGTGATTGGAAAAAGGATTAGATGTGGATCATTCCCATGATTGGTTACCAAATAAATATTGGAATGAAATGCATTGTCAAATATAGCATACCAATTATGATGAATATTTAAAAGAATATAAAAGAACAAAATTTAATTAAAAAATAAGTGATCAAAATTCTGGCAATCTCACACGATTTTTGGCTGCTTTGCTAGAAAAGGTGATCAGGGCTTTGACAAATTCGTCGAAAGATGATCGAACAATAATAATGAAAATGTTTTTGAAATTTCACAAATATATATATATATATGTATGTATATGTATATATGTATACGTATACATATACATACATATATACATCTACATACATACATACATACAAAGAAAAAAGTATCAATAAAAAAATAAATATAAAATGATAAAATATGGTGAAGTTGTTGGAGCTTCAACAACTCTGCCAGAGAAAATGTCTCGGTAAAGGGAAAGAGAAAAATCCAGTGAAATAGTAGGAACTCCAAAAAAAAAAAAATCCTGAAAACAAAATTCTCAAATGAACAAAAAAATAAGAAATTGGAAACATTCTGCAATATTGACAATGATCCAGAAACTTAGGGGCCAAAAGTCGGAGTTTCGACGACATTCTGACATCGTTACCGGGATTTTGGCAATATAACTCTAGTGTTTCCAGAGTTCCGGCAACATTTCAACAATTCCGGTGACATTTCCACAATTCCAGTGACTTTATGGTGACATCACTGGAGATCCAACTAAATTCTGTAAATATTGTCAAGATCTCTGGTGACATTCTGGCAATGTTGCTGGTCCGGCGTCTTTCCAGCAATTGTTTTGGATATTCGATAATGTTAAAAGTTCAATCCCATGTACCAACACATACTGTTAGTTTTGGACATCTAATTTTACTTTTGGGAGTCAAGTCGAATGTAGAAAAAGTTGAATTGCATTAATATGCAATATTTGTCTCAAATACACAACTATAGCCATTTTGGTCTATTTTTCAACTTGTATGTTTGTGCAATCAATGGATTCACCATTTCGACAAATGTATCACAGTTGACGGCTGGGGTCCCGGTGAATCCTATTGAACATGCAGTGCACAACTTCGGTTTTAGTATACATGGCCATGGTTGTTTGCATGCATTTGGGGGTTTTTACTGAAGTTTTGATGGATCCTTATACGATCTCAATATGTGCACCGTGGCTTGATTTTATTAGTTTGGGCTCCAGAGTCTGGTATAGCTCAATCTGATGCGGAAACTCAAGCACAAGCCAGGAAACCAAAGATCTATGAGGTTTGCCAAAATTTTACATACATCCACGGGCTTGATCAGGCCTATTATCGTAACAAGTGAAAATGCGAGTATGGGTACAAGCTAATGACTTAGATTTGTACTAAAAAGCAAGACCTTAAACCCTTGTACACCTTTTCTCAGCTCACAAACACACAACTAAAGTCTCCGGAATTGGATGGTCCCGCTCCTTGAACTCCACTCTATTTGTAGGCACGAATGCAAAGGAAGTCTGGTCATGTATTGTGTGTCTACCAACAATATTGAGGTAGTATTTTATCCACATGTCAACAACACTCCCATGGCATTTAAGGCAAGTCGTACTTGTCGAATTTTGAGACACCCTTTGGCCACAAAAAGTATCATGATGCTGGAACAAGTCAAGGTGTCCACAAACAGGGCATCTTGAAGTAGAAGCTCCAAAGAATTTGCAAAAAAATTCAAAAGGATGTCCCCGATGAGCAAGATGAAGAAGATAATCAAGACTTGGATTTAACGCTGCAATATCAAGATTATATGCCTGCAAGGATAGAGAGAAAACAGATTAAGCCACCACAAAGATATATTTATGCAGATCTTGTTTTATTTGCCCTCGTTGTAACTGAAAGTGTTGATGTGCATGAACCGGTCAATTATTATGAAAGCTATCATGAGGCGGATACAGCACAAATGAGTGGTCATTCCTGAAGAGACTGAATCTCTTCACAAGAATCTTGCTTGAAAGCTTGTGAAACTGCTTATAGGCCAAACATTGTTGGGTGCAGATGGGTTTTCAAACAAAAAGAAGAAACTCCAGAAATGGAGTATACAAGTTTAATGGCATGTTTGATGGCCAAAAGTTCCCCACAAAAAGGTAGGTATTGGCTTTAACATGGTTTATATTATATTATTATTGACGTATTGATAGCTGTGAAGAACATGGTCAATTTTAGCAAGTTAAATGGTTAGCTTAGTGGTTAAAGTGAATTGAGTGGATTTTATCTCCCCCAAAAGGAATAACATACATTGAAAAGGTGCTGGAATGTTCTGGAATGCGAGCATCAAAAACATTAAGGTAGGGCTGAGCACCCAATCCATAGGCAATTGAGTTTGGAGAACGAAACCCATTAGAGACCGAATGATCAGATTAAACCAATCGCGAAATGGTTATTTGGGTAGGTCAGATTTCGGTGGAACCCAGTTCTTTACAGCTTAAAAGAAGGAAAAAGATAAACGAATCTGAGAAGCTTTCTGGTTTTGCTACCTTGTTGCTTTGACGATTGAGAGACGTGAATTCAACAAAACGACCAATCTGAAATTCTAATTGATGAAACCAATTAATTTGAAAAAGGGGAGATGATTGAGTTGTGAATCAATATGGTGTTGGTGTGTAATCTGCAAGGTAGCAAAACCAGAGAGAGATTTTGATTTGAGGGAGAGAGAGATAGAGTAAACCCCTGTACACATAAATCTATATATGTTGAAAGACGACATCGTTTTGTGACTTTGGAAAGGGGGTAAGCCCGACACCCAAGTGTTCAGCACGGAGACCCAACCAAAACTGTGGGATAATCCTTGGCTCACAGGCCAGCTATCCGCCTAAAAATGCAATCCACCATTTTCTGTTCAGTTGATCGGTCGGATTTTGGGGATCTGGTTGTTTTTATCAGCCCTACATTAAGGTATATTGTGGTTTGCTCTAGGCCAGACATATGACCCATCCTGGGTATAGTCAGTCACTTCGTGAGGGCGTGATGGTCAAGATAAAATGGTAGTGAATAAGATTTCTGTTTCCAATGATTGAATAGATATGATGACTAAACCACTTATACTATCATAGTTCAAGCATTGTTTTGACTTGATCTATCCTTGGGAATAAAAAATTGAGAAAATAACCCATGTGGTAATGGGCATTCACTTCATGAGGGGCGATATTCGTTACCAGTGGAAGCTTTCAAAGCCTTTATCATCTGAGTTCTGCCCAAGGTAGAGAATTGTTGACTTGATGGGCAAGTGGTGGGCAAGAATTCGACTTGTAAGATTTACCTTAATTTCCCTTGAATAGTTGTTTGCTGGTGGTTCAAATGCAATTTAATATAGTTAGCATATACACATATAACGATAAGAACTGCTCTTCTTGTGCCTTTAAGTATAGGGCGCGTTTGTGCAGTAGCTACATAAACATGGCTCATGTGTGTTTGAACCTGGGGCGGCTGGGCTTTTGGGCTTTTACTTTATGTGATACTTTCCGTGTAGAAGATACTTTTATAACTCCTTAATGTTACTGTCTTTTGTTCTTAATTTTTTTTCACTTGGCATTGAACCAGCTTGAACTTAATAGAGAAATATTAGAAGCAGAAAAGGAAGACGACAACGATGAAGATAGTGGGAATGTTGGCATTTCTATAGAGGAAGAAGAACCTTCTGTACCTTCCACTCGTAATCGGCCCAAGCGAGAGGCTGAGCCCTCTGCTATGTAGCTTTCTTTTGTTGTAATTTCCATAGCTTCATTATGCAATTCTACTAAATTATGTAAACAAAATCATATAAGTTCAGCTGATCCCCTTGCAAATTATATGTTACATATTTATTTATGATCTAACGTCTCTCTCTCTCTCTCTCTATATATATATATATATACCAGAAGATGTCCCGTACTAAACATAACAAAAATGTGATTTAGTTTAAGTGCAGGGGGCTACTAGATGGAGAGGTAGATATGAGAAGGCGTTGGACGAGATTATTAGAATTGATTTAATAACATTAAACTTGACTACGGGGATGACCCTTGATAGATCACTATGGCGTAAACGAATTCATGTAACTGACCCTACATAAATGAAATAAAGGCTTAGTTGTTGTTGTCGTCTTTTGTACATACAGGTGTGTGTGTGTGTAGGGTCGGCTGCACGAATCCGTTTACCCCATACTTATCGATCAAGTGTCATTCCCTCCGTCAGGTTGAATGTCATTAAATCATTTCTAATAGTCTAGGTCTATCTCTCTCTCTAATAGCCTTCTACACTTGAATTAAATCACATATTTTTACTGGTGTTTCTATGGGTCTTTTATGTATATGTTCAAATCATCGTAAACGATTTTCCTGAATCTTCTCTTCGATGGGTGTTATTTCTAATTTCTCTTTAATAGTTTCATTTAATCTATTCTCGTCTTCTTACTCATTCACCGTAACATTCTTATTTCTGTCACTCCAATTTTCTAGACATGTATGTAGAAAAGAAAACTATATATAATCTATCCACTTCAATTTAAAATAATGATAAAGTTTGGAAACATTTCATTAATACTCATTATGTCCTTCGTCTTGCATGGAGACACACCTCTTCCAATCAAATCTCACGTATCCAATATGCCCTTCACCTTGAATAACACACCTCCCCAAACCAACAACCAAATAGACCCACATAAATTGACAAAACTCTCCCACCTTGCATTCCTTTCCAAGACGAACTAATCGACGCCTGGCATACCGGCATCAGGCACACCCTAAACCACCAACCATGACCACCTTAATTGTCTCACCACCCCCTACACCTGATAAGTCCGAAGTTGGAAACTGGAATCGAACTAACAATTCCAAAAGTTCACCTACTTCACGCCGTGTCGCAATGACCAACATCTCCGGCATCAAGGAAATTATGTCAAATTGGTTATTCGCCAACACAATTCACTAGAGAAAAAGGGGTAACTTCTAATCTCCATACTCCCTTGCCCTCGCGACTGGCATTTTTTCTGATTTTTGTATATTCCACACGACTAGTCTAACTCCCCCTCTATCCTTCATATAGAAATAACATGTTTTAAACTATATTTGAATTGCACGCCACCTATTCGACAAACTGACTATGCTTGGACATACAAACACAGCCCTACATTAAGCCGCGAAATCAACAGAATGCTCAGAGAACCCTATACAAAGTTATTATCTGCCTCTTTCGTGTGTTACTTTCTGCATCTTCTGCTGAGTTCTTCAACATTTGTCGAATCTAAGATTTGATTGATTTACTTTTATTTTTATCCCTGCAAATTTTTTAGTACTAAAACTGTCTAGCATTTTGATCCCCACAAAAGGAAACACAAAACCGTTTCTTTTCATACGTCTAAGAGGATATACAAAAACCTTTCGAAAAAACTTTAACTTCAAATTCTAATAGCTTAAAAGAATAATTAATTAATAATTACATACTTCCAACTACTAGAAACATATATGTGCTTTTAGTGAATAGAGGATGATCTTTGAAGATAAAAATGTTTGTTATTGGTTTCTTCAGCGAAGGTAGTGAATCCAACAAAAGTATCTATGGATTGCCTTTGTGGGCAATGCTTCTTGGCGGTCCACTGCAGAACTTTGTTGTGTATGGCTTGTCGTCACCGGCCGATCTCCGATTTTGCCATTTCGGGCAGTGATTATCTAAACTGTGATTTGATTTTCAGCATCTCTTCTTCTAATCAATCACTTTTGTTTCAGAACTTTCTCATCTTGTCGTCTGAACCCATCATTTTCTTTGCCATTGTTTTTCTTCTTTACTTGGTGTGAAGTTCAGATAAATCCGTGTGCGATTATTCCAGTCTCTTTTTCCAGATTTACAGAGATTATTCTTTGTTTTTATTATCCGCATCGAAATTTCATGCCTAAATTCAATAAAACTAGGATGTGGCCTTCTACTTAATCTTTAAAAGATATTGATGAGATGGGTATGCTTACTTTTAAGCCTATTTCCAGACATTCTTCATCTTAAATCCTTGTCTTCTCAAGCTTCCTAGAATTGGATTAATGGAAATAAGTAATAGTCATCATTTTTTGTTCACAATATCCAACATTTGAAAATGATTTGTACGATTCATGAGGTGATATGGGAAAAATCACATTGGAAAAAAATAAAAAATGATCAATTATTGATGAAAAAAATTCTCAATTAGTGATGAAAAAAAAAAAATCTGTGTATTGGTCATAAATGTGACGAGCAGAGTAGAATCAAATGTGCTATAAACTTTAAACAATCAAGCTTTTTGCTTTTGATGGAATTAAGTATACTTTTACTATCAAAAAATGTGTTTCCTTTCATGAGTTCCTAACGCTTGGAGTCATTCAGATGTTCCTAATTAAGGATACTTGTATTCCTTTTTGGGCACCCTTGTATTTTCCACTGGTGATCACTTGTTTTCATAAAGCCAAGAAAAACAAAATTTGAGGATTATTTTTTATTTTAAATTAATTTTAATTTTTTTTTGGGAGGGCTTTTATCAAAACAAAAATAACACTCGATTGGGTTATTACCAAATTCATATTTATATTTATCTAAAAAAAATTATATTGCCAGAAAGTAAATCGCAAGTTATAGGAAAATTTTACCATTTATTCCTATAGAATAAACCTGTTTTTTTTGTTTTTTTTTACAACTTTATAGAATAAAATTGTCCACAATTAATAAATACACTGTACAGAATTAATAAAAAGCATATATGCATAGTAAAATAGTTGTACTTTGGTTAAATAGAAGAAAATCTAAAAAAACAAAAAAATGGGAAAATGAAGAATAATTGCATTGTTTCCTAGAGAATCCATAATTCGAATGATGAGTACCAAAAGGATACTGTCATCTGATTTCTTCTCCAATAAATTTTTGCAAAACAAAACTATTGGTGATATTTGAAAATAATCTCAACGTATTTTCCAACCTCCAAAGAAATTGGACACTGGAAAAGTCGAGAAGTTATAAAATGAAAAATAGATTATGCGTAGGTTCCATGGATGACGTCATCAACTTTTCTCCCAACACTCTGCTCCCAACAGTTGCACATGTTGCTCTAGAAATTAAGAAAGGTATATGACCTACATCTTCAAACATTGTCGTTCCTAAAAGAAGACCTAAAATGTAATACCCTAATTTTAGCATGTACATAATTTTAATTGCATTGTAGAGCATGTAGAAAAATAAGGGGTGAAAATGTGCCAATTAAAATTCAAATTAAAAGTTTAGGGGTCAATTTGCAAATTTAGAAACATTCAATCCAAACTTTGAGAGGTAAATTGGCATTTAATTTCTTAATTAAAAATTTTAGAGGTTAAATTACAATTTAAGAAAATCATAAATGTGAATTGGATTAAAATGAAAATTTAAAGAAGTTAGGGGGAGAAAAGAGCAATTAAACAAAAGTTTATTATATATATATATATACACTTGAGTTTCAAGGGAAAGGAACCAAAAAAATAAATAAAGGAAACGGTGAGGGGAACCAAGCGACGTGGCAATCAGAGGAGAGGATAAGGAACACTAAAATTTATGCAATTAAATAATCCATGAAAAAAATCGTGATCTCAAGCCTGAAAAGAAGGAAAAATCAGAGAAAAACTCAGAAAATCTAGAGAGAGAGAGAGAATCAGAGAACGGCTGACAGTGTGTTGCTCCGGCGAGTGTGGGTGAGGCGTCATCGGTTGGTGTGTGTTCATCGTGTATATGTGATCGTTGCATGTGGATGTGTGTGCTCTGTTCTGTTCGTTGCAGGTGTGAGTGTGGGTGAGTGTGTCCTGTTCACCGGCGATGTTTGTGGGTGTCATCGTCGTCGATCAGCCGGTGATCAACAATGTGAGTGTGTGTTTCATTGTGTGCATGTGATCGGTTGTGTGTATGCATTTTGTGTGTGCTGTGAGTGGGTGTTGATCTACTGAAAACCAAACAGGGCCGGTAGTGTGTGTGTGTGTTGTCCAGTCGCCGTTTTTCCGGCGTGCACGTGGGTGTGTGTGTTCTCTGATGAATTGTTGTGTGTAAGTGTGTGGGAGTTTTTGTTGACAATGTGTGAGGGTGTATGTTGTTGTGTATGTGTGTGTTGGTCGTTGAAGTGGGGTGGTGAAAGAGCCGCCAGAGTTAGTGAAGAAAGAGAGAGAGTGACGGCTGGTCTGATCGCAAGTAGAAGCAGAACGAGGAAGACGGTCGTTCGCCTAGGCGGTGACAACTTCGCCGAGGCGGTGAAGCATCAGAACGCAAAATAGAAAGAAAATGGAATATGTTCGCCTAGGCGGTGAGACGACGGCCTAGGTGGTGGCGAGTCAGTAAGCAAAATGAAGAAGAGAAGAAACGTGTTCGCCGAGGTGGTGGATCCTTCGCCTAGGCGGTGAGTACAGAAGCAGAAACTAAAATTTTTAAGAAAAAAGAAAATCGACAACCGTTTCGGAACGGGTAACGTTTCTCGTTAAATTTTATGTTTGTTAAATTTAACTACTAGCATTAAAATTTCGTAACTGGAATAATAAATTTTGGGATCATTCGTATTACTAAATTTTATACAATAAATTTTAGGAAAATTTGGTGAAAAATCCCATTCCTTAAAATCATCACTTTGCGGGGTCCTGTAACAGTGATTTTTTAACACATGATATGGGACCTAGAAAGTGATTTTTGAAAACTTGGGACCTCTCAACAAGATTCCCTAAATTTTAACGAAGTGAAACTAGCCGAATGATAATTTTTCATAGTAAAATGTGGGGATGGGAAAATTGTGAAGCTTAGGGCCTACATTGCATGATTAAGTTATTTTAAATAGATTATTAATTTAAACCCTATCACTATTAGGTTTGCAGGCACCGACGTCCCGGTAGGTTTTGGACGGTGACAATTTTGCAGTGCGGAGATCGAGGTGAGTGTACTGTCTTTTATGTAAATTTATAAATCTTATTTTCGTATAAATTGTGGAAAATATGATTATTTGAAATGGATGATTTTGTGATTTGTGGATCAAGTTGGTTTTAAAAGATGGAAAATATTTTGTGGATTTAGTTGGTTTCTAAAAAGGTGAAAAATGATTTATTGGATCTAGTTGGTTTCTAAAAGGGTGGAAATGATTTTTTTTGGATCGATGGGTTGGTTTTAAAGGTGGGAAAAGAATTGTGGACCGAGTCATTTATTTTTTAGGTGGAAATTGATGTTAGGTCCGACTATGCCATAGTATTTTCTTCCCGGAAAGGATGTGGATTATCTGCTAGGCAAAGTCCTGCAGAGCATTGTTGTGACCCATTAGAAAGACAAATCTTACGGGTGGTACGGTACCGTTGCAACTCCCGATCCTGAGGTTAAAACGATCATATGGCTAGTAGGAGAGTGGTGTGGTGTATTGTAGTATATGATGAACTGACTGAATTTATGTGGGTTGGATATATATTACTTTAAAAGGGATTAACGTGTATATATATATATTATTTTGGTTAACTGGTGGGATATTTTATCATGTGACGAGATGTTGGACTGGTAGGTCTAAAATACTTAGACGAGTCGATTTAAAATATTTTGAATTGACTGTTTTTAAATATCTGGATTAATTAATCTAATATAATCGGGTTGATTGATTTATAATGTTTGGATTGGATACTTTCAATATATATTGGTTTATTTAATTGGGGACAGAGAAATTGGATTTCCGTACGGTATGTGATTTTATTATATTTATACTGGGTGTTTTAAGTACATTATTTCTTTACATTGTGGACGGAGGGAAATGGGTTCCGAATGTAGTGTGTGATATGTGGTATTATCGTTATATTATTTCTTTTCATTGGTGCAGTGGAACCGGGTATGTGATTTTATTATTTTATATTTCGAAGTATGATGTTTATTATTTATACTTGATCTATGAAATATTTTTTTTATTATGAATACAGTACACCGATAAAAGTTTTAGGGTGTAGGTAACACCACTAGGAGTGGTCCATTACTAACACTAGGGAGAGTTCGGAGGTAGTGTCATGTTGGAGGTGAGTCGGTCGGACGTGAACCATAGAAGGTTCAAGTATCTATATATATATTTTATAAGAAAAATTTACAAGTAGGCAAGTGTGTTTGTATATGTGTTTGTTTGGATATTAGTGGGTTGGTCCGGTAACATCAGGTTGACGTCACGCCCGGCCTCGAGTGACGAGTGCCTGGGGTGGGGTGTGACCTAAAATAAGCCAAAACATAATAAAACACCTTCTAACAATGAATAAATGCACAGAAGATTCACTTTCATGTGATTTTTCTCATTTGCTGCCAACCAAGAGTATCGAGTTGTTAGATAACCAAACCTAAATAAAAAGAATAGGAATGTGTTGGCGATACGTTTACAAGTTAAAAAAGAAACTTAATTATTGTAATAGATCAAGAAAAGTAGGAAATGATGCATGAAAAGACCTCAATCTACCCAATTACCCGAGATATTTCCATTAGGATTTTCGCTGAAAATTATCACGTTACCAGTAATACCTGTGGGCCTCGATATGGGAAACAGTCAGTCATAAACACTTGATCATTCAACCCTCTAGTCTCAAACTCCTCCTTAAACTTCTCATAAGAGATGGTTTACAAACACCACATCTATGATCTCGATTATTATGAGCGCACACAAAAACATGAGAGCCCGTCAGCACACCCTGCTCTCCTCAACAAAACAATCGATCTCTGAATCCTTCAAGCCACCTTGGACAAAGAACAATAAGAAAATCACTTAGTGTAGTACACGATAAGCATGTATTACCTAATTTGGATGCACCATGCCAGAGGATATTTAGATGTGCATACTTATATTCATTGGAGCAAATGGCGAGACCTACTTCAATACTGCAACATTAGTCTTGTGTATGCAGAACTTCCCCAAGTGCAGAGGCACCATGGTGGTACTTAAACAATTGATATGTACTTAGCTCTCATAAGATCTTCAGTGTTTTCAAAAGTCAGTTTTGATTGGCAATATGTTTTCCATGGATGATGTCAACAGTTTTTTCTCGCAACTCTTTGCTCCTACCAATTTCACCTATTGCTCCAACAATTAAGAAATGTATATGACATGTATCTTCAACCATTGTCATGTTCCTAAAGGACGAAAAATCATGCAAACGTGATAAAACACCTTGTAACGACAAATCAATGCGCAAAAGAGAAACTTCCAAGTGATATGTATCATTTCCTAGCAACCAAGAGTATCGGGTTATTAGTTTTATGACATAAAAAAGTTAAAATTTTAGCACCTTCAATTATGTACTAATTACATATTATTGCAGAGAGAAAGAGACACAGAATCGTATTAAAACCCAATATTCCAACAAAAAAAAAATAGACAATAATATCTTTTATGCAATGTTGCATTAACCAATGTAGGCTTTTAAATACTCCTAACCAAAAATGAGAGTTATATATGCAAATTATTAGTCCACAAGAATCTTCTAGCTTCCAAATACAAGAACTAGGCTAGGGAAAAACTAATTAAAGATGAAGTACTTAGATCACAATGAAATTTGTTTTGGCATATATTGAGAAAATGGTACATAGCTGATTCAAGATGTAGACTTAAGAGTTCATTAGCAAACTTAATTTCTTCAGCAATTCGTATATTCCATTTAATGCTGGCGAACGGTGTTTCTTTTGGAAAATCTATTGTGATGATCAACCTACAGGATGACGCAAAACACTCCTGCAAGCTATAAATTTCAAACTTATCTACGAAGGTACACCCATAGAAGCACATATCCATGGACATCGGTACTTTGTTTCACATTATAAGATGCATATGGAGTTTAATGTCATTTTCGATTATTTAGTAAACATTAAGTCATACTTATATTTATCGATGAGATATAAATAACTAGACTCGCAAAGAGGGATCGAAGAACATGATGACTAGTTTCATTCACATGTTAATGTCCAATATCAAAATACATTGAAGAACAAAAAAAAAATCAGCAAGCACATCAAAATATTTACCTTTTCCATGTCATTAATACTATTTACTATTACTAAATGATCTACAACTGACTTGCAGGAAGAACTATATAACAAGTTCTACAAAAGAATGATACATCGCTTTGACAATAGCTACATTTTCTTCAGAAAGATTAACTAGATGAATAACAAAGAACTCTTAGTGTCAAAATTGGTAGCGCGTGATGTATGGAAATTTGAAGCAACAACATCTGCTCATACAAGTTGATGTTACCAAAAAAATGCCTAGCACGTGTAATATCTCTACATGTGCCAAAAACCTTCTCAACTTCTCATTTCAATCTGCAAAACCGATTAGTTCTTGAGGGGGACACCGGTGTAGTGTCAACCAAAGAACTAACGGCGTGAGAATAAGTTAATTTGATTATAGAGAAGGCTTAAGCACTTGAATCAATCGTAAAAATAAAATAATAATACCTTCCTTTTATATAGACCTTGTAGATTTCTGTTGTTTCATTAGTGAGGTCGTCTGTTTCGTGATTTCCCCCTAACAGCATGGGATATGGCCATGATCTTCTCCATTAAACTAGGGGACGATCTTTGTAACATTGCTCCCATAACATATGGGCTATTTCAGTCAGTCGGCTGTAACGTTCCTCATGCATAAAGGGACATGTAGGTCATGGGCTGACCTGTTCTTGGCCTTGTCACCATGGGTTCTAATTACCCATTATTGGGCCTACTTGTGAGGCCTGTTTTACTTGTGTACTGGACCACTATGGTCTTTTTCCCGATAGGCTTGATACGCTTAGCCTAGAAGATATGTTGGATTATATCTTTTTGGTCGGATCATTGACCCGATCCAACTCACTAAGGCTCTCAAGCCTTTAATTGTTATGAGTGAGAGTTTTTCCATATCATTTACCTCCTGACTTTCATAACGATTCAGAGAAGAGAGACGAAAGATCACCTCTCTTGTTTGCATAATTTCTTGTCTTCCTCTAATCTTTTGATTGTTGTTGCTTGTTCACATCCCTATTTCAATTTTTGTTGCTCTGTCTAAGTGTCGTTGAGTCAATCAAACAGTCCTGCTGAGGCTGGTTTGTCGTCAAATCTCCTTGCATAACAGACGAATATATCCCAGACTTTTCAGTTAACTGATTCCCCAATTAACTGGAGAGATCATGGTGCAAGTTCTGTTCCAAATGAATGGCTCGTGCCATTTTGAGAACAGTACGACATTCTTTCATCTGTGTCGATTAGGGTTTCATAAGAAGACGCACACCCTTATAACGTTAAAAAAGGTGAAATATGCCTATTTGTGTGGATGTTCGAGTAAGAATTCACACTTATTTTTACTCTTTTTTTCCGCAATCTCTTTCTTCAACTAGAAATTACCCCTACTCAGTTAACCCCCAATGGCTTCCGTCAGATCATGGGAGCCATTTCTCTTTCTCGTGTAAATAATGTCCTCCCTTAAATTTCTTTATGAACTTGGGAGATTTTACTATTTCTTCCTTAAGAGGTTCTCATTCCTTACTGACCTTCCTATTGTTGTGAGAGGAAATTGCAAAGGCGATACCTCTTCTTCAAGGGTAATTGAGAATTTTCTCCTGAAGAAATTGGGGCAGCTTTCAGTTGTGCTAAGGCATTTCAATTTCCCAAGTAATTTTCTTTACTTATGTTTTCTTTGCAATTCAAATTTAGGAATTTTGCAACAATTGTCTTGATGTCTTCTTGGGCTGTCTTATACAAGTGGAGAAACCTGCAAAAGTCTTGGCCTTACAACTAAGGTTGAGGACGAGCTAAAAAAATTGTTGGTCCAAAAAAAAAGGTCCTACATGGGTTTTTTTCCCATCCATTCACTCCGCCAGCAATAGACTCACCCCAATTCAACCAATTAGAAGAGCTTCAAATTGGGAAGAAGAAAAAAAGGCTTGCAAAGAAATCATCCAGGCCTACTGGGTAGTCATCAACTCAGACTGCTGTCCCTATCGCTGCAGGGCCTGTAGTTTAGCTTGTTGCTCAGTAACCTGTTCAAGTAGCAGCTAATCCTATAGTTCAGCCCACTACTCAACTAGCGGCTCCTCGTCCTCGTCTCATTCTCCCTACGGGGTCTGAGTCTGACAATGATTCCTAACCCTTGAGTAGACGCAAGCATAGGGTTGTTTCCCTGACGATTTCTTCAACCCAAGTTCTAGTACCTACAAATATCAGGAGGCCGAAATTTGTCACTCATGCAACTGGTGTTCCTATTAACCGTGCTGCTGAGCCTATCTCTACAAGTCGTCAGCCTCCTCCTACAACAGCTGTTTTCAGTCAAGTGGCTTCAAGCAGTCGTGGCATGTCTCGTGAGCAAATGTGCCAATTGATAAAAGAAGTTGGGCCCTCAATTCCTAATCGCCAGGAGATCTTCGACAACGCGATCAAATTCTTATACGAGGAGTCCTGGAATAGAGGTCGGGAAAGAATTAGGGGCCGTAGCCAGGTTGAACTCTTCAGGTTCTTCGTCAGTGCACTCCTCCAGGTAATCATCCTTATATTCAATAAGTATTAGATTTTCTAAGTTGTTATATTGGTTTTTTATTAACTGCCCTTATATTGCAGGGCATCCATGTGTCTTCTGCATTGACAGGAAGTTCTGATGACGTGAATGAGTTAGATAATCAGCTCATACGTCACTTAACTGAGTCCAGTTGTCTGGAAGAAGACCTGCGTGCTCTCCAGGAATGGAAAGTTTCTCTTGAGACGAACTTAACTCTTGCAAGGTCATCTCAGGAGAGGTTTGAAGCAGAGTTGTGCTCCACCAACGATCAACGCGAAACCCTGTAGAGGAGTAATGAGTTATTTTTCACAGAGAACAATATGCTTCAAGCTGAGAACTCTACTCTGAGGGGAGAGGGCTCTACTTTGAAGGAGGAGATCTTTGCTCTGAATGAAGAGATCAGCTCAGCACGCTTAGAGGTAGATCACTTGAGGGCTGACCTCCAGGCCAAAGATGTATCCCTCCAGGCTAAGGAAACGTTTCTCCAAGCGAAGGAGGATGCCCTCTAATACCTTTAGAGTGAGAAGAATCGACTCTCGACTGAGCTGAACCAGGAATAATTGAGGTCTGTTAATCAAACGCAAACGGTGGAGAGGATAATGGCAGAGCTGGTGGCAAAGGGAAATGAGGCTGAGCAAAAGATCAACGAACTTTGGGCATAATTTAAAACTAGGTCAAAGAACATACAGTTGGTGGGCTTTCGCCATTGCCAAAGACTGGTGTTAAGTGAATACCCAAGGATAGATTTTTTTCTTCCTGGAGACTAAATTGGAGGAAGAAGAATGTGCTATTACTGAAGATGGTACACCTTGTGCTAAGGGTGAAAGGCTTCCATCAGAAACTCCTACGGCAGCAGTTGAGGTGCCTACAATCAACTCAGATCAAAACCCTCCTAGTCAACTCGCCCCAAGCTCATCCTTTGTCTGGTAATGCTACCCCTGATGTTGTTGGTCTGCAGAACTCTAGCCAACTAGATGATGCTGACTAGAGTGTTGTCCTTTGATTTGACAGTATGTCTTTTCAATTTTTAATGTCTGTAATTAATTTTTTTTAATGATGAACGCTTTTGTAATTATGAATTGTTTTAAAATGGTACCCGCCGATTAATTTTGGAAATACATTGTCATGATTACAGTACGTATTCCGTAAGTGCACGTCACTCACTTCATAAATGCATATTACTTGACGTTTCATTTACACTTCTTTGGCATTTTTCTCTTTATTGGTTTGGCTATTTAAATCCAAATCATGCGTTGATGTTTCACATACATTCAACGTTTCTTCTTTCGCTTGAGTGTCCAAAAAGTCTCCTCCTCTTTTCTCCCTCTCATCCATTTTCTCTCTTAACCATGTCGTGGACATCTTCATCCCATTTTGCAGCTATCCAAAATGAAAGCTAGCAAAAGATTGAGCCAGGAGAGAATTTTCGTGCTTTAATGACGACGACTAAAGCTCTTACTGACGAGCATCCTCGTCTCAGAGCCTTGGAGGATGCATGTGTCGTCTTTTATGCTATGGAGGCGGCGCACTTCCGTGCCATCTCACAACTCCATGAACTCAGAGACCAATTAAAGAAATCTGAGAGGAAGAGATGTGAGTTGTCCGCTGACTTTCACTTCTATAAAGAGTATGCCAATTCCATGAAGGAGAAGCGCGACAAGCTTTGAGATAAAAACGAGGAGAAGAAGGCCAAAATCCGTGAGTTGGTTCTCAAGATCAACCAGCACAAATAACATGACTTCTACCACTCCTACTCGGACTCCGAAGGACTAGGGCCCCAACCTTCTTCTGGGTCGAACTAATGCCATCCAATCAGCCCTAGTTTTTATAGAAGAAGTTTCAGACTTTTTTTTTTTTTTTTTGTGGAATGAACAATTTTCTGTTTTTTTTTTTTCTTTTTGTATGATGAACAATTTTTTTTATTTTATTTTTATTTTTTAATTTTGTACCAATGTACCCTCTTTTTTTTTTTTTTTTTTTTGTTAATGAACAAAAAATGTGGGTTCTAATATATTTGTGTTGTTGCCATGTTGTTTGTTTGTTCCCCTTCTGTATGCCCTCCTTCATAACTTGGTTAGTATATTAAGTTAGTTATGAACCAATGTAGGTTTTTGGAAATAAATAAGACGTTTGAACATGAACATAATCACAGTAAGACAAGTCACAAAAGAAAATTAAATAAGATTTTACCATCTCAGGAATCCTTCCAAAGAGAATTTATCTTTCGTCTTGTTTATCCAGATATTGTTCTTTTCTAGTCTTGAACTTACCACTCCTTACCATGGAGTTAGTGTAGACTTGAACAAGTGTTCTGAACTTTAATCTTGATTGAATAAGTAATGTGTTGAAGACGAGAAGTCTATTTTTAATGGAGTCCTTGTAGGAGTTTAATTAGTGACTAATAAGTCCATACTGACCAAACTTAGTTTTGAAAACTAAATGTTGCAAATGATGAATTGATCTGCTCTACTTTGTGAGAAAACTGAACTACTCTACTTAGTCGTGTATGAGTGAGCGGATCTGTTCTGTCCATGTCTGAGCTGATTTGCCCAGTTGATCGTATGTGTCACACCCCACTCAAGGCCCCCAATGCCCAAAGGCTGAGCGTGATGTCGAGTTGACGTTACCCGACCAACAACCTCATATATATAAATATGTACTGAGGTAGATTTTTCTTTTCCAAAAATATATTTACCAATCTCAAAACTCAGAAATACACGTGTCCCAAATATGCATAACAAAACTACAAAAACTGAACCTTTCACGGTCTATACCTGTCCTGCCAATCCTCCAAAAACGACACTACCTTCTGGCTCTACCTAGTGCTATGGACCCGTCTCTAACTGAGGTACCTGAGATAAAATATTTTATCAGTGTACTATCTTTATAATATAAAAATAATTTATGGATCAAGTATAATTATCAAATACTACTTTTCAAAACATTATATAAAGATAACCATACACTAAGCCGAAATAAAACTCCATAACTATCATCACAATAAAATAAATTCATTTAAATTAACCAATCAGATTTTTTTGATATATAATAAAATACCACACACATATTTTTTTACTATCTATATGATCGTTTCACCTCATGATCGGATAATGGTACCGTAACTTGTACTACTATGCAATCTAAGGTTTCCATTAGTGTCAAGTTCATTTAATATGTCCAATGGTAGGAGCCAACATGTGGTATAAACCACCATATCATCAACATATTTAACTCCACCATATTATATTGTCAATTCCATATTCAACTCCACCATATTGACAATCAATATCATATTCGACTCCACCATATTAATAGTCAACAACAATAACAACAATGACAACAATAACAACAATAACCATATGCAGGACTTATCCTCTTGTCAGGTCACAATACATACGTCCTACAGGACATGCCCTTCTATCAGGGCTAACAACATCTCGCAGGACATGCCCTACTATCGAGATCACACTATGGCATAGTCGGATAATAAATAAAATTACTTTCCATGCTTAAAAATTTATTCGATCCATGTAACGATATAAAATCATTTTTTTAATAAATTTTTTCTTTTCCATAATTTAGTATGAAAATATAATTTAATAATTTACATAAAAGACAGTACAATCATCTCAATTTTTGCACTACTAAATACGCTATTGTCGTAATGCTAACATGGTCAGCGTCGCCTGTGAACCTAACAACGACAAGACCTAAACTAAGAATTTATTTAAATAAATCTAATATGCAATGCATAACACTAAAAATGCAATCTTTCCCAATTCTAAATTTTCTTGGTTATACGAAATTATTAAACGCCCAATTTCTTAAGTTAATATTAACTGTATAAAAATTATCATAACAACGATTATAAAAATTTTCGTGTTAATAATTTAATCTACAGAAAAATATTAATCAACTGTTAATAATGGTATTGGTTAACGTAATACTAAAAATTGTCATTTTAATAAAATTTATAATTTTTATTTTAAATTGTACTCTTTACAAATTAAATATATTTATGTATAATTATACCCACTATATGTGTTGTATTCACCGCCTTTCCCATCCTTTTAATTATTTTTTTTAATGACACATGTCAAGCTTTCCCCATATATATATATATATGTGTGTGTGTGTGTGTGTGGATAAATTTTGTTCCTTCTTTAAGAAGGAACAATTGCAACCACAAATATGTTTTATTTTATTTTTAATTTATTTATTTATACTAATTATCCCTCTTGAAATAAAGAAAATATTAATTATATTCCAAAATTTTTAAAATTCTATTTTAAATGACTTAATAATCTCTAAATTTTTAAAAGTCAAAATTAAAATTCACATATTAGCCTCTAAAGTTTTTAAAGTCAAAATTTTAAATATCCTAATAACCCCTAAATTTTTTAAAGTAAAACTTAAATGGCACATTGAATCCTATTATTTTTTTAACTGTTTTAAAATGCAACTAGAAATATGCATGTTCAAAAATTAGGCTTTACAATCCTTCTCCCCTATAAGAAATTTCGTCCCAAAATTTTAATTACCTTAAACGAATAAATGCGAATATTTATTCCTCATTTTCTTTTCTTTTTCCCACGTCGCCTCTTCCACGGAGTGACTGTGCCATAACACTTTCACCAATCATCTCGGTCCGCAATACTTGATTTTTATGATTTAGAATTTGCACTAGTTCCTCAACGTATGACAAGTCTTCCTTCAATTCGATTGGTTGAGAAATCAGCACATGCAAAGGATTCAACACATATTTTCTAAGCATTGAAATCTGGAAAACATCCTGTAATTTAGACAATTCTGGCGGCAGTGCTAGTCTATAGGCCGCTGTACCAACCCATTCTAGAATCTCGTATGGCTCGATGTACCTTGGACTTAACTTTCTTTTTTTTCCAAATCCCACGATGCCTTTCTACGGAGATATACGTAAAAACACGTAATCACCCACTTCAAATTCCAACTCTTGTGTACGCTTGTTAGCATAACTCTTTTCTTGATTCTGAGCAGTTTTCAGTTTTTCTTAAATCACTTTCACTTTTTCTGCCGTCATCTGAGCTAAGTTAAGCGTAAAAAATTTTTATTCCCCAACTTTAGTCCAACAGATTGGGCTTCTTTATCTTCTACTATACAACGCTTCATACGGTTCCATTTCAATTGCCGAATGGTAACTATTATTATAGGCAAACTCCATTAACGTTAAATGATCATTCCAGCTACTAGGAAACTCAAGAATATAACCTCTCAACATATTCTCCGACGTCTAAATTGTACGCTTTGATTAGCTGTCAATCATATGATGAAAAGTTGTATTGAATTTTAATTTGGTACCCAGAGCAGCTTGAAGACTCGGTCAGAATTTCAACATAAATTTTGGATCTCTATCTGGCACTATGGAAATCGACGCACCATGCAATCTGACAATCTCGTCAATATACAATTTTGCGTACTTGTCCATGGAGTACGTGGTTTTCACGACCAGAAAATGAATAGACTTGTTAAGTTTATCAACAATCACTCAAATGGAATTATACCCATTTTGAGTACGGGATAATCTCGAAATAAAATCTATTCCACTCTGGGATATGCAAAGGCTACAATAATCCATCTGGACATTGGTGCTCAATCTTGACTTACTGACAAACGAGACACTTGGCAACAAACTCTGCAAGTTCTCATTTCATTCCATTCCACCAATAGTGTTCTCATAAATCCTGATACATTTTAATAATACCTGGATGCATTGCATATGCTAAGCTGTCCTATAACGACCCGGTTTCCCAAAGCCGTTACTAGATTTCCCCCAAGGAGAAACAAATCCAAAAGATAAACTACTCCATCACCACACTTTCGCTACGCTACTCTAATAAAACTAATAATAATATATTTTGATCCGAGGTCGGGCGTGACGACGACTACACATTATCCGACCAACCCACAAATAAATATATACACACATATACTGTTATAAGTTTTTTTCAAAAATAATATTTACCAAACTCAAGGCCCAAAAAGCACATGTCCCAAAATATCTATAACAAACCTAAAAAAATTGAACCCTTCCACGGTTCACACTTGTCCCGACCGTTTCCAAAAAACGACATCGCCTGCTGACTCTACCTGGTGCTAGTAGTGAACCCGTCTCTATCTGAGGTACCTAAGATCAAATATTTTATATGTACACTGTCTTTATAATATAAAAACACTTTATGGATCAAGTGTAATTATCAAATACCACTTTTCAAAATATAATTTAAATATAACTGCATACTGAGTCAAAATTACATTCCACAACTATCATTGTAATAAGATAATGCATTAAAATCAACCGATCAAATAATTTGATATATAATAAAATACTGCACATATATTTTTCTACTAACCATATGATCGTTTCACCTCACAATCAGGAGTTACGACAGTACTGTAATTTGTACAACTGGGCCATCTAAGGTGGCTATTAGTGCCAAAGCCATTTAATATCTCCAATGGTAGGAGCAGCCACTCTGCAGGACGTGCTTGACAGGTAACAACATATATCCACCCTGTAGGACTTTCCTGACAGGTAACAATATATATCCACATTTTGTAGAACATGCCTTCCTAATGAGAAGACAACTATGGCATTGTCAGATAACAAAAATCACTTTCCACCTTTAAAAACTTAGTCGATCCACATAAGTTATAAAATCGTTCATTTTAATAAATATTTTCTTTTAGTAATTTATACAAAAATATAATTTGTCAATATACATAGAAGACAATACACTCACCTCAATTTTTGCGCTACTAAAAATACTATCGTCAAAATGTTACGTGGTCGACGTCACTTGCGAACCTAACAACCAAAGAGGCCTAAATTAAGAATTTATTTAAATAACCCTAATATACGATGCATGACCCTAAAATGCAATATTTCCTATTCCCAAAATTTTCTTGATTATATGAAATTTATTAAACGTCAAATCTCTTTCAAATATTAAATCCAATATATCTGTATATATTATCGTATGTATAAGCCTCTATAGATATACACATTACTTACATAATATATATGTTAACTCAATATATATAAACCTTAATTAGTATATACATATATTTTTATATATAAGAGAACAAACATTTCTTTAAGGTTGAAGAATACCCGCATAGAGATAGAGGAAATGCAAACAACACCCAACAAAAATAAATCTTTATATATATATATATATATATATATATATATATATATATATATATATATATATATATAGAGAGAGAGAGAGAGAGAGAGAGAGAGAGAGAAAGGGTAAGAGTAAAAATGGATAATTACCACTTAAATGACCCACCTCTGTTTTGGCTTGATCATCAAAGCTATTAGTGTAGCTTAATTTGGCAAGGACACTTGTCAATATGTGACACTTGTGTAATGTAAATGTTGCCTTCCTTAATTAGGAATGAACATTTTTTTATCACAATTTTTTTTAATTTTTTTTTTTATTTATTTACGCTAATTATCCTCTTAAAATAAAAAAAATATTAATTATATCCCAAACTTTTTAAAATCATATTTTAAATAACTTAATAATCCTAAAACTTTTAAAAGTTAAAATTAAGATTAACGTATTAATCTCTAAAGTTTTTAAAATCAAATTTTTAAATACCACAATAATCCTTCAAATTTTTAAAGTAAAATTTAAATAACACAACGAACCCCATTATTTTTGAAATGTTCTAAAATGCAAATAAAAATTTACACATGCAGGAATTGGATCTTACAATCCTTACTCCCTAAATGAAATTTCGTCCCAAAATTTAATTACCTCAAATGAATAAATGCAGATAACATGAATAACAATGAGTATAAATGCAGTGCTTAATGCATGTGTACTACTTATAAATCCAAACTCATGTTTCGACTTCACAGCTCAACAACTTATCTTATGGTCCACCACTGACATGACACTAGCACTGAATCTACAAAACCTATAACCTAAGCGAAATTTAATTACCTCAAATGAATAAATGCAGATAACATGAATAACAATGAGTATAAATGCAGTGCCTAATGCATGTGTACTACTTATGACTCCAAACTCATGTTCCGACCTCACAGCTCAACAACTTATCCTATGGTCCACCACTGACACGACACTAACACTAAGTCTACAAAACCTATAACCTAAACTCTGATACCAACTGTAACGACTCAGTTTTCTAGGGCCATCACTAGGTTTTTCCCAAGAAAAAATAGAGCCAAAAGACAAACTACTCCACCACCACGCTTCCGTTGCGCTACTCTAATAAAATTAATAATAATATATTTTGATCCGAGGTTGAGCGCGACGTCGACTAGACGTTACCGACCAACCCACAAATAAATATATACACAAATGTACTGTTATAGAGTTTTTTCAAAAATAATATTTACCAAACTCAAGGCCCAAAACGCACATGTCCCAAAATATCTATAACAAAACTACAAAAACTGAACCCTTTCACGGTTCACACCTATCCCGATCGTTTCCCAAAAACGACATTGCCTGCTGACTCTACCTGATGCTAGTAGTAAACCCGTCTCTAGCTGAGGTACCTAAGACCAAATTTTTTATCGGTGTACCATCTTCATAATATAAAAATACTTTATGGATCAAATGTAATTATCAAATACCACTTTTCAAAATAGAATTTAAATATAACCGCACACTGAGCTGAAATAACATTCCACAACTATCATTGCAATAAGATAATACATTTAAATCGACCGATCAAATAATTTGATATATAATAAAATACTATACATATATTTCTCTACTAACCATATGATCGTTTCACCTCACGATCGGGAATTACGACGGTACCGTAACCTGTACAATTATGTCATCTAAGGTGGCTATCAGTGCCAGAGCCATTTAATATCTCCAATGGTAGGAGCAACCACCCTACAGAACGTGTCTGACAGGTAACAACATATATTCACCCTGTAGGACTTGCCTGACAAGTAACAACATATATCCATCATGTAGGACTTTTTTGACAAGTAACAACATATATCTACATCTGGCAGTACATGCCCTCCTGATGAGAAGACAACTATGACATAGTTAGATAATAAAAATCACTTTTCACCTTTAAAAACTTACTTAATCCACATAAGTTATAAAATCGTCCATTTTAATAAATATTTTATTTTATTAATTTATACAAAAATATAATTTTCCAATTTACATAGAAGACAGTACACTTACCTCGATTTTTGTGCTACTAAAAATACTATCGTCAGAATGTTACGCAGTTGGCATCGCTTGCGAACCTAACAACCAAATGGCCTAAATTAATAATTTATTTAAATAACCCTAATATGCGATGCGTGACCCTAAAATACAACATTTACTATTTCCAAAATTTTCTTGATTATATGAAATTTATTAAACATCAAATCTATTTCAAATATTAAATTCAATATATGTGTATATATTACCGAATGTATAAGCCGATATCAATATACACATTAATTACATAGTATATATGTTAACTCAATATATATGAACCTTAATTAGTATATACATATATTTAGTATAAATAAGATAACAAACATTTCTTTAAGGTTGAAGAATACCCGCATAGATGCAAACAACACCCAACAAAAATGAATCTTTATATATATATATATATAGAGAGAGAGAGAGAGAGAAATGATAAGAGTAAAAATGGATAATTACCACCTAAATGATCCACCCTTGTTTTGGCTTGATCATCAAAGCTATTAGTGTAGCTTAATTTGGCAAGGACACTTGTCAATATGTGACACTTAGGTAATGTAAATGTTGTATTACATTACCACAACTTCTTATTTATTTATTTATGCTAATTACCCTCTCAAAATAAAGAAAATATTAATTATATCCCAAACTTTTTAAAATTATATTTTAAATAACTTAACAATCCCAAAACTTTTAAAAGTTAAAATTAAGATTAACGTATCAATCCCTAAAGTTTTTTAAATCAAATTTTTAAATACCACAATAATCCCTAAAATAATTAAAGTAAAATTTAAGTAACACAACGAACCCCGTTATTTTCTAAATGTTCTAAAATGAAAATAAAGATTTACACATGCAGGAATTGGATCTTACATGTGCCCTTCCTCCAATATATCTTTCTTCAAATCGGCATTGTTAGGCACACACAGTCTATTCTCAAACATTAAGACTTCATCATTATCTTTAACACAATAGTCGGTTCTCTGATCATTTTTCACTTCATCTCTGATATTTTCTAATTGGGC
The DNA here is from genome assembly GCA_016647705.1 of Eucommia ulmoides. Taxonomy (NCBI): domain Eukaryota; kingdom Viridiplantae; phylum Streptophyta; class Magnoliopsida; order Garryales; family Eucommiaceae; genus Eucommia; species Eucommia ulmoides. The sequence continues at coordinate 28,001,025 of CM028341.1, forward strand.
ATCTGATTTATGCGCTTCTATAATACTGTCAATTAACGTCGGTCTCAAAGTCAAAGTCGCAACCAACGATGCTGTCTGACTAACTGCCAACTAGACTCCCAGAGATCTCAGCTTAGCATATACGTTAGTATGAACAACTTGAAGGTGTGTGACCGAACCTGCCGACTTCTGACTTAATGTATCTGCTACAACATTGGCCTTTCCAAGGTGATAATGGATAGTACAATCATAATCCTTGATCAATTTCATCCAACGCCTCTATCTCATATTTATTTATTTCTGAGTAAACAAATATTTCAAACTCTGGTGGTCAGTGTATATCTTACAAGTCTCGCCTTACAGATAATGTCTCCAAAGTTTCAAGGCAAATACAATCGCCGCCAACTCTAAATCATGTGTCGAGTAGTTACACTCATGATTCTTTAATTGTCGAGAGGCATATTCAATCACATGACCATGTTGCATCAGCACACAACCTAGACCCTAGTGTGAAACGTCACTGTATATCACAAAGCCACCACGTTCTGTCGGGAGAAAAACTATTGGTGCTAATATCAATATATTTTTTAGCTCCTGAAAAATTGTGTTCACATTTGTTAGTTTACTCAAATTTAGTTTCGTTGCGGGCCAAACAGGTCAACGGGGCAGTTATAACAGAAAATCCTTGTACAAATCGGCAATAGTAACCCGCTAATCCCAAGAAGTATCGAACTTCTGTCACACTTTTTGGCATTTCCCACTAAACAACGGCTTTAATTTTCTTTGGGTTGACTTGAATACCATTACTCAAGATAAAATGCCCTAAGAATACAACTCTATCCAACCAAAACTCACATTTACTGAACTTCACATATAATTGCTTCTCTCTCAAAATCTGTAACACAATCTTCAGATGCTCTGTATGATCTTCTTTATTTTGGGACTAAATCAATATATCATCAATGATCATGATGATAAACTGATCTAAATAAGGCTGGAAGATCCGATTCATTAGATCCACAAAAGCAGCAGGGGCATTTTTCAACCTAAATGACATAACTAGAAATTCATAATGCCCACACCTCGTACGGAATATCGTTTTCGATACATCACTATCTCTAACCTTCAACTGATGATATCCTGATCAAAGATCTATTTTGGAAAATACCCTGACCTTCTGCAACTGATCGGAGAAATCATCAATTCTAGGCAACGGGTATTTATTATGAATTGTCACCTTATTCAACTACTTGTAATTGATGCACATCCTCAGAGTGTCATCCTTCTTCCTTATAAATAACACTAGAGCTTCCTACGGGGAAACACTAGATCTGATGAACCCGCGGTCTAACAGATCTTCCAACTGAATCTTCAGTTCTTTTAGCTCGGTAGGTGTTATACGATAGGGTAGAATTGATATAGGAGAAGTACTCGGAAGTAATTCGATAATGAATTCAATTTTCCTATCCACTGGCAACCTTGACAATTCTTCAGGAAATACATCGGGATAATCCCTAGCCACTGGGATATTTATCACTTGTAACTCATTCTAACTGGTGTCAATCATATGTGCGAGGTATCCCTGGCATCCATTCTTTAATAATTTCCTAGCCTCTAAAACTGAAATCAAACTGACAAGGGTAATAATTCTATCCCCCAAAAATAGAACTCTGACTCTCCTTAAATTCGAAAGGTAACTTCCTTTTTAAAACAATAATTGTGGCATGATAGCTAAATAGCAAATCCATACCCAGTATCACACCAAAATCGTGAATATTCAGGGGTAATAGATCCACTGACAGTTCTCTATCATCAACACGAAGCATACTGTTTTTATACACACTATCTATTAACATTGACTCGCCCACATGGGTAAAGATAAATAATACAATATGACAAAGTAGGAAATTTTCCTACATGTATCATAAAGGTTGCTCAAACAAATGAATGAGTAGAACCGAGATCGATAAGTATACTTGCATCTCTATTATATAAAGACATGGTACCTGTAATCACATCCCGGGTAGCCTGGGCATCCTACTGGGTAGTATCAAATACACGACCTCGAGTTGGAGGTCTACCTGTCGATCCTCTACCTCGCCCCTGATCACCACTAGGGCCAACACTACCTACATTGCTCGCAGAAGGTGTAGGTGTAGCAGCAGGTTTCGGACAATATGAAGATGTGTAACCCGACTCGGGACAACGAAAATATATTGGACCCGCCATAGGACAGTCTCTAACAAAATGATCTGGTGATCCACATTGTTAGTATACAACTGTTCGAGTTGGACTAAATATCTGGCTCCAGGCCCTTGCTGGCCAGAACTCTGTCTAGATACATTCGGTCATCGCTCGAAATATGATTGTCGTCGGCCTTAGATCCTAACCTACTGATCGACTGTTGAAGCCCGAGGAAGTTGCAGTCGAGGGCCAAATTCTCAAGGGGTGCTACCTGAATATCTGCTAGAAGTCTCGAACCTACTCTCTTTGTACTGTTCACGATTTTGAGCGGCTTCTTGTACATCTTTCTCTATCAATTTCGCCGTGTTTACCATTTCTGCATAACTTTTGATCCGTCCACCAGTCAACCTAGAACGTATTTGCAAATCTAGTTAGATATAAATGGCAAATGGAAATTTAAACTTTTTTTTTTCGATGCGTCTATTTTTGTTCTCATATTTCAGAGAATTGAAAAAGCAAAACAAAAAAGATAAACTCTACAATTGAAGTTTTGTTCCAAGTTTCTAAGAATTTAAAAAAAAAAAAAAAAGAAAAAAAAAAAAAGAAAAAAAAAAAAGGGCAAATATGTGGGACAAGAAAAGAAACAAATTTTCTTAATTAACATGTGAAGCAACAATTATTCTCCCTGAAAACTAAGGGGAAAAACAAAAAAAACATTAACTAAAGTGAGGGAATACATTTTGAACAAACCCGACGAACGTACTTTGAAGAAACAGAAACCATGAACTTATTTTAGGGAACACATTCGAGGAAAACATGAGTTAATTTTCTTTTTACCCGCATTTCAAACAAAACCAAAACCCTAAAATTTCTTATGCATTCTACACAAAATTTTGGGAACAAATTGAAAGAAAAAAATATAAGGGAACTGAAAATCACTAGTTTCAACTAAAATAGCACAGAGACGGTTAGTAGGCAATTAAGGTGGCGTTTGGTTAGTGTTTCCACTTTTCTGAACTCAACTGGAATGGGTTGGGTTGAGTTGAATTGAGTTGGGTTGAGAATTTTAGGAACAGAATTGCGTTTGGTAACGACAATTCTTATTTTTTGCTGAGAACAAAATGTGTTTGGTAATGATTTTATATTAAAACTAATTTATTTTTTTTTGAATTTTTTTTTTTTGTGTTTGGCGGCGGTGCGGCGGTGTCAGACGGTGGGCGGACGCCGGCGACGGCAGTCGGTCGTCGGCGATTGTCGCCGGACAGCGGCGGGTGGTGGTGATCAGCCGGCAGATGAAGACAGATGTTGAGAACTTTAGGTTGAGTTTTTTGGACACAAAAAGAAACAACTTTTTTTTTATTTCTAGTTTTTTTAGGATTTTGAGAATCAATTTCTATTTTTTGGGTTGGATTGGATTGAGTTTTGTGTTTGTCAAACGCATTTCCAAAAATTAAACCCAAAATTTTTGGATTGGGTTTGGTTGGGAACACAACCAAACGGGGCCTAATTATTTACATCCTCTAGATCTAATTAACAATACAAAAATATCTATGATTTGTTATATTAATTAATTAACATCAGCCCAAATTAAAGAAAAATTCAAACAAGTCACACCACAAAAATAAAGATTGGAAGCATAAAGGGATAAAATGGAAATTTTTACTGAAAAAACGATTCGGGTAAAAAACCATGGTGTTGCCTAGCGACTCAAGTCAATTCACTACTAAAGTATGGTGAAATATGCGATTCTAGAAATTGCTTTTAATCCTAAAGAAATTATTCAATTAACTTTAATGATTTTTTTGGACTAATATTGTAATTTAGATGTATTATAGTTTAACATAATATTAACTAGATTAACATACTGAGAAAGAGATATGATGAATTATGATGCACTCGAAGTGAAATGGATTATCAAAACAATTTAAGAACAGATGTATTGTGAAAAAAAATTGACAAATTATTTTTTTGTAATTGTAAACAACATTTATATTTTTTAAATTTGTTTCAACTTGATTAGGATCACAAACTACACTTGAATATGTGTTAAATGCAATATTTTATGTGTGATTAATAGTCAAGTACACATGCTCTTTTCCTTGTATGTTTAGAAGTATTAGAGTTCAAATTAGACAACTTGTTTGCTAAATCAGTCAGCTGAATGTAACAAAATTTTAAAAAATCAGTGTTTTTGGTTCAATGAGTTGACTGAATTGTGATTCAGTTGAATGGATTTTACAAGGACCAAAAGATTTTGAAATAGGATTCAAATGAGTTGATCGTATTATGATTCAATTGATTTGATTTTTTAGGGACTATAAAGTTTTGTAAAAAGGCCCAATTCAATTGACCAAATATTGGCTGAATCAATTGAATTAATGATTCAAGTTCCAAATATTTTTGAAAAATATTCAAATCGATCGACCGAAGGCTCCAATCAGTCGACCAAATTCTTCAGATTTTTAAAATTTCGTAAATGTTTTTAAGAAATCTTTTGCATCGTTTTTAATGATAAATCGTTCTAAAATAGTTTTTGATATTCTTAAAAGATATTCTTTTATTATAAATATTTTAAAAGAAGTTTTATGGGATAAATTTTTTAATTTAATAGTTTTATCAAAAATTCATTTTGGTCCATATTTTTTCTAATTTTGTAAAATGTTTGGTAAAACATTTTGACTCGACTATATGGCTGGAAAATTTTGCTAATTTTTTCCTTGAACCTAGACTGGTATATGTCCCCATTTGTTGGTCAAAAGTCTTGTTTGTTTAGGAGAATTTTTAGTGTCCTTGTCTTAGGCCTTTAAATTAGGGAAAAGCTGATTTTTTTTTTTCTTGTTGTTGGGATATCCTAAATTTGGGGCTTATTAAACCTACAGAAATATTCAATTTTTAAATTAGGAAGAGACACAAGAGAGTGTAAACGAGAAGAAAAGAACATCTGAAAATTTTCTAGACCTTTGAGATAAACCGAAGATAAAAAATTCTATAAGAAAATCCTTGATTGTTTAAGCTGATTTGAAAAATCAAGCTACATTCTTTTGGCTGATATCTTCTATTTGAAATCCGTTGAGATCCATCCTTGAGTAAAGTGTTTCTTTCTCTATGGTTATCTATTTGATCTATTTTATGCTTAATTGTGAATCTTGTTTGATTAGATCTATACACATAAATTGAATTGAATATTGTTGATATTTGTACCTAAAAGATTATTTTTCCAAACACATGGATTTTAAATTGGATATTATTTCAATTAAAACAAGTTAAACGATTGGATATGTTTGTCTAGATTATATGTTTTTGTGCTACGTGGAATCAAACCAGTTAAATTTCACACGAATCTGAAATTGTTTATCTTTTGAGCGTGTGCACTTCTATCTCAATTAGATCCGGCTAGAATCTGATTTAATGTTTATAAGTGTTGGTAGAAGCTTTAAATCCATTATTTCTTTTTCTTTTTTTTTTTTTTTTTTTTTTTTTTTTTTTTTTTTTTTTTTTTGAGATTGTAGCTTAGACTTAAGCGGAACCTAGTCCAAGTGAGAGTGTATTTGGGTATAAAAGGAACTTACTAAACTGGGTGTAAGATTTTGATTCTCACCTAAGAAGAGGATCTAAATACTAGTAGATAAAATAATACCCTATAAGAGCTGAGGAGAGTAGATGTATGCAAGAGTAACTTGCCGAATTTCTAAAAAATCTTCGTGTCAATATCTCTCACCACCACTATTCACCAGTAATAACTACTTTTTTGGGAAAGCCAGAATGATGACATTTTTGTAAGCTACAAATTATGATGCATGGCTAGTTATTAAAAATGGTCTGCATGTTCCTTTTATTATCGATATCCCAAAAAAGGAAAGAAAAGTAGGATGAGGAGGATTATAAATTACTGTCTATAAATGCTCAAGCTATTAATATATTATTTTGTGGTTTAGATGTAAATGAGTATAGTGCAATATCAGGTTTTTCGTTGGCCAAAGAGATGTGGGACACCTCACAAGTCATAAACGATAGAACGAGCCAGGTCAAGGAATCCAAAATCAACGCCTTGATCCATCAATTTGAACTCTTTAAGATGGGGGACTCAAAGACAATCCAAGAAATGTACATGAGATTTACAAACATTTGCAATAGTCTCAATGCTCTTTGAAAATCGTATTCCAAGACCAAAAAAGTCCATATATTCTTGAGATTGTTATCTAAAGCATGAGATCCGAAAGTGATGGTCATTCAGGAAGCAAAGGATCTCAACACCTATACTACTGACGAACTCATTGATAATCTTACGACTTGTGATCCCTCAATCAGAGGATATCAAGAGGAGTCAAGCTTCGGTTGATAAAAATTAATTGCTTTAAAGGCTCAAAAAGATGATGAAGATGACGACGAAGAGAGATTGAACAATGATCAAGAGCGGAATTATATGCCATATGCTAGTTTTATCTCAACTCATGTTATATACATGACTTATATGCCATATGCTTGTTTTATTCCAACTCACGTGTTATATACATATTCATTCGGAAAACATTAACTCAATAAAATCTTTTCAACTATTTTCAAATTTAGTCCCTTAATTTTGTGACAAATTGCAAAAACTATTCAAATGCTTTCAATTCATGTTAAAAACATGATTTATATACCAAATCCATGCTTACATTTAATTCCATACACATGTTTAAAAATCACATGCACATATCATATAAATTCCAAAACTCGGTAAGTTGTATAAAATATGTCTTGATTTAATATATATATAATTCTTTAACAATATTGTTTTCATCATAAGCACTACCACAATACTACATTAGGATTTATTTCTAAATCTCCACTATATCGATACTGATATTCCACATAATGATTAGGAGATCATCAAAACTTACTAATAACAATTAAAATTTTACTTATATCTCACTCTATCAATGTCCGTGTAATAATAACTATTCAATTTTTAACTCACCGTCAAACTTAACATTGTAGAAAGAAAATTTCATGAAACCTAAATTCTTTGAAAATTCTTAATGTCCTATTTTACACACCGACAACACCCGCAATACCCATGTAATACCAAATCCATGCACTTTGTACCTTCTTTATCATGACTCGGGCCCGGTCTACCCGAAAACTCAATGCACAAGAAACTCCACCAAAAATATATAGAGCACCAAATCCTCAATAATAAAAATATCCAATAACTTGAATTGCACAACTCCAAATTGAATAATTAAAATTATACATATTAAAGATCCATATATACTATAACCTTAATTAATAGTGACGTATGACATTCACATTCTAGTTTCTATTCCCAACTCGCCAACAGTATAATTAATAAAATATATAAAATCACTTTGGGTCAGTCCCCAACTAATAAGTGATCAACAACCTAAGTAGGTAGAACAAGCATGCTAAAAAAAATAATATTTATTAATAATTTGAACAATATAAATAATTTTATAGTCAACCTAATGATTCATAGAATCAATTACATGTAGTTCAATCAATTAAGATTCTAAAAAAAACATTTCCAAGAGGAATTTAACATTTAGAATTACTATGGCCACAATAATCCCTGTGACAATTCAGAAGTCATAATGCGATTGAGTCAATAATTCAGAAGTCAGATTCAAAACGAGTGTAAATCTCTATTAGTAGGTTAAGAATCTCATAATGTCTATGTTTAACCCCCAATGACAAGGTCCAAATCATAGTGAGACTAAAAGTCAATATTTTTCTTATGGGTATTTACCACTTATCTCCCCTATCATTTTGCTTAAACCTAAAACTCCCCTATTATTTTTGCTTAAAACCATAAACCTCCCCTTTCATTAGTAAAATTCTAGTCAATCTCTTATCATTTTTGGTCAAAAACAATTTAGTTCCCCTATAGTTAAAAAAATTATTGAAATTTTATTGTAATATAATTTTACCCTTTACAATTTAAAAATAATAAAACAATTTAAAATTAAGATACATAAATATCCTTTTAATTTTATTTTATTTTTTATATTTTCCTCTATTACTTTTTTAAACTAACATTTCTATATAAATGAATTCACCCCTTTGTTTAAAAAAAAAAATAAAAAAAAAATAAGCCCCTGCTGGCATCCACCTCCCACCCGTACCGATTGATTTTTTTTTTCTTCTTTCTTCTCCTTATTCTTCTTTTTCTTCTCCTTATTCTTCTTCTTCCTTCTTTCTTTTTCTTCTTCCTTCTTCTTTCTCTTTCTTTCTTCTCTTTCCATATCCCCGCTGGATCTATGTCGTGCACAGTTCTTGCGCAATGTATCTGTGAATTGGTGCAACAATTTGGCCGGATCAAGAGAGAGAGAGAGAAGAAGATGAAGAATGAAGATGAAAAATAAAGAATGAAGAAAAATACAAGAAGAATCAACCGACGGGGGCGGGGGTGGGGGGTAGTTTGCGGGGGTTGGGTGGGTTGGGGGGTAAAAGTGTTTCCTAAAACGTTTAGGAGTAAAAAATTTATTTTATTTTTTTAAATATAGGGGTGCTAGTGATTTTTTCTTTTTAAACGAAAGAATAAAAAATAAAAAAATAACAGAGGGGTATTTATGTCTATTTTTCCAAAAAAATAGGTCAAAATTTTTTATTGGTATTTAATAAATGATAGGAGAGGTTTGTTGTTTTAAGAAAAATAATAAAGGAGGTCGGTGGTAGATATTCTTTTCCAGATTTGTCAAAAAATATTCTTTTTATAGATGATAGTCAATATTCCAAATAATTGTCATTGTTATTTTCCAATAGTCAATATTCCATCAATTGATGAAATAAAAATTTGTTCACAAAAGTCAATAATCTAAACATTTGTCAAAATAATAGTCCTTTCATCTATTAAAGTTTTTTTTACTATAAAGAATTTCAATTAATAACATGTTCTGAATTTCAATACACAAAATAAATATATGAGTCTATTAGTTATAACTTCAATCAATAATATCGAAAAACCATTTGTATTTTTTGAACAAATTCAAATTCAAGTAATAAGGTGTTGTTCCGATTTTCAAAATATAAATATTTACGGGTATATAAGAAGTGAAAGTAATCAACGATTTCAATAAATATTTTGTTTTATTCATGAATAAAAAATCTTATAAATAATTAGAAAGGTGGTAAATCACTTACATCGATACTACAATTAGTTTCGTCAATGAATCAATTGATAGATATTTTTCACGAGCCTATTAAATTGATAAATTAACTATTAAAATGTATCCACTACTGATTTTGAATCCGAAGAAAATCAAATCCAATTCTAACCTCTATTATTTTACTACTCGAATTAAGTTATTACCCCTATAATCTAATAATAATTAATATATGTGTGTGTGGACACCAAAAAAAATCCCTATTGTTTGTACTTATTAAACTAACACCGTCCAAAACTTATACAATATGATTATACCTCTTAATTATAATTTTAACACCAAAGTTAATATAAAATTATAAAATATTCTAATTTATACTTCTAATCCATGAATTAATACAAAATTATATGATTTGATAGATGAGTAACTTATAAATTATAAAAAAATGGCATGAAATGTGATAAAAATAAATTTATGTTATAAACTATGCATATTAATATTATTACTAAATGAAAATCCGGATATTACAGGTTTGGATCCTGTGTACGTTCTTACTTGATATGATTTTTGACACAAATGCAAAGGAACTTGAAGTAAGGGAAAAAAGGAGAGAGGGAGAGTGGCTATAGGTTTATGTTTGTATTCCTCTCTTAAATGTCGAGGAAGGCTGATATAGATTATGACAATAATATACATCAGCATCTACATCATATATCAGTATATTATTTAGGACCAATTTATACAAACAAAAATCTAAATGGCCCATTAAAATAATCATACTAATTTTAATACCCAAAACACCCTTTTTCCAATAAAATAAACATTTAAAAATCGCAGCAAATCAAATACATTAAAAAATTACACTACATCAATAGAGAATTCAACACTCAGGCTTAGCGCAAGACAAAAATTAGTACTATATTTAAAGGGAGAGTAAGAGGTAAGTAATAATATCTGGCGTACCCTAAATTATTAACATTTACCTGTCCCGCCCCGTGACAAAAAAGAAGAAAATGAAAATAGTCCAAAAAACAAATCGGAAACACAAAAGAACAATACAGTTTCACAATCTAATCTGAAGCAACTCTTGGATACACACTGATTGAACAGAATCTCACCACACGAACTGAGACTCTCAGAAATACCTACCAACCCCTTGCTTTACATGCACAAATAACTTATTACCCTTTCTTACAAGAATATATTTTCACCTACCTACAAACTATATAACTAAGTAAAAAAAAAATATAGCTAACTACGGCCTCAGAAAGTGGGAACAGCTGCATGGTAGCTCTTGCTCAAGGACAGCCAACTGCACTGTGAACGAAGAATGGACACTTTGACTCCAGCAGCAACTGTTGTTTTCTTGAAACTTCATTCAAAAAGTTCAAATCATGGGAGTTGGATCAAAAAATCCTCAAGCATCGAATATAATCTCAGCCAAAAGTTACACAGTCCATATGATATGATGGCATGGAATTAAAAAATCGTCAAAAACCGTGAACATGGCAACACCTTGTCATTTCAAAAAAAAGGGGGGGGAAAGTCATTTAAGGTTAACAATCACATTTAATATTAATTAAAATTACATTTTTCCCAAGCAAATGTATAAATTTATATGATTTAGATTCAATGGCAACTCGGCTTAGTTAAATGACAAAATACATTAGCAAACTAAATAGAATAAAAGAAAATATGAGAGCTCATTGAAACTTGAAAATAAAAATAAATCAGAAATTCAGTAAATAGAAAAATTAGACCCACCCACCCAACCCACCCTACTTTTCTGGGCTTTCTTCCCCCGACCACCAGGGAAAAAAAAAAATCAGGTTCACTACCAGAGTCGGTGATTAATGCCATCTCTACCACCTGAGCCTCCATTAACTCTTTTATGGAGATCGCTTTTACTCGGTGAATAAAGAGGATAAAATTTAAAACAAAAAGAAAAAGGGCAGCACGAAGAGGGAGCTACGAAGCAACTAGTGCTTCTAAAACATAGTTCTAGTGTCAGTCTATCAGACGCAGGTACGTGTCTGACTCTTTAAAAACTGGTAAACATAAGGATTGTCAAGGATATGTTGGGGTATTCCAAGATTCGTTTCGGTGCTATTAGGGTTTGTTTAAGGGTTGCAACGGGATTAATTTATAATTTCAAAATTAATTTAGGTTCGAACAAAGAAATTTGAAAACCAAATGGCCATAATGTCAATGCATGGACTTAATGAACCCAATCCATCTTGGAGTCGACCCTAATCAAACTATAGAAACTCTACTTTTTGTTGTTGTGTAGCTCACCGACTCACGTAAGAAAGAAATTATTAGTTTCTCCGGAGAGAACCATTTTTCTCCAAATCTAGTTTATTGTCAACGATACATAATTAAATTTTGAATAGTATAATTCATTTTTCATCTCTGTAGATGGTATAATTTAAGTTTTTAAGCAGTAATGTACCATGTTTTTCTATGTAAAAATTAGCTTTGGGGGCTAAAATACTAGCAAAAGCTAGTTGAGATTTGGTTACATTATTAGGATAACAAGAGCAAGATCCTAACACTGCAAAGACTGCGGAGAAAAGAAGAAATAACGCTTTCTCTGCAATTCTCTAGTTAGGTAATTCTGATGAGGAGAAAAGAGAGAGAACAAAAAAATGAAGAACGTTTATTTAAAACCAGCGAGGATTCTCCCCTTGAAATTGGAGAGGAATGGTGTTAAATTGACACATGTATCCTTAATGAACTCCATGTTCTTGGATTAATAGGACATAATAGCAAAATAACCCAAAATATTATTACTTTCTCTTCGCCTATCTTCTCGTGTTCTCTCCTATTGAGATATCCGTACAAAAATGAAGAGAACAATTTTCTCTTCTCATCTTTTTCTCTCAATAAAGTACGGTTATCTCCTCTTCTCTTCATTTCTCTCAGTCCAAACATTGTTAACGAGTTAGCAGTGAATAATAGAATGATAGTGCATGGCAGGTAAGGTGGTGGAAAAAAGTAGGGACGTTGGAGGAAGAAAAGACCAATAGGCAAACCAAATCGAATAACCCCAAATGACTAAAGACATCTAAATTTAATAAACAAGCTAACAAAAACTCATTATAAAAAATTAGCTTCTGCATGTAAAATATAAATCCCTAGACTAGACTTGCATCCAATAAATTATAGTCATTCACAATTAAATTGAAATAAAATAACTACAAAAATGAATGCCAAACTTTTAATTCAATTCCATTCATGGTCTCATGACCCTGTACTAAAAAAGGTTAATCCCCAGATCTCATTAAGCAAAGAAAGTAACACAAAAAAGAAAAACGAGTATGCAGCTCATGGAGGGTACTGAATGGTTCACAACTCTTACGTTGTGTCGTCAGCTGGTTTACTATGTCATTAATTTACACACACACAAAAAAAAGAGAGTACAATCTTCTTCTTTCAGATTGTTAAACTGATTTTTTTTGCTAACTTAGCAAAAAATATTGTCATGCCAACCACTTGGACTAGCAACTTCCACACCGAGTGCCAAGCCACAGAATTCTCCAAGTCTGATGGTTCCATTAGTATGTTTAGTCCAAAGTAATTTGTTGCAAACTTATTCAGATGGCCTGTTATTTTATGATATATTTTACTTGGCACGCTTCTCCAAATGGATGGAGAGTCGGATGGAAGAACCAAAAAGTAAAGATAAAAACAAGGAGAAAAATGACTATTAGATAAATCCAAAAATAGTATTTACAAGAGAGTGCTTACACAATTTATAGCTGTTCGCGAATGTAGGCCATCGATCTCAACATTGAGCCCAAAGTATCTCTTGATACTTGAAATTTTACCTCAGTTTCTCCAGTAGTTGTCTTAGTATCCTGGAGCTGAGAAGGAAGAAAGGCAAGAACAATTAATTTGAAAAATCAAAGCAATATGCAATCCTTCTCAATTTTAACAGTGGATAAGTTTAAGTATTTTCTAGCTTTGCGCTTCATTAAGGTCGTGTTATGAACATGTGATGGCTATGGGATCTAGGTGTAGGTGTGATGCTTAGTTTCTTCTGTCTCTACTTCTTGCTATATTTAGTTACTGCAGCTAATCACTACCAATTCAGATAAAATTTAGCCTTTATACTTGTTGAACAAACAAGTTTAAACCAAATAAACTCCTTCCATATTCGACGGTAACCCTCCAAAAGAGCAAAAAAACACCCCAGCTATTGCTTTGCATGTTGAAATATTAGGTTTTGATGATGTCATACAATGGAAGGTAATGTAATTGAATTGTATCATGCCTTGTTCTAAGCTTTCACACAGATTCTACACATCCGTGAGGTGTGACTATTTGGCAAAACCTGCTATTACAACCAGCATGCAGCAGAAAAAAATAGTACGCACCCATTCTTTTGTACCACTTTGATGACACTCAAAAAAAGAGAAGTGATTGGAATTCAGTTATTTTAGTTTCTTCAATATGAAATGAATTCATCTCGGGGCACCGGAGTAGACAACAAACTGAAAAAGGGAAAAAATATGATTGAGTCAGTTATGTATTCCATTGAGTTTTCTATACTTGATCGAACAAACCCCAATTCCGTTATTCCACTACATTAAATGATCTTTCAAATTGGTCAAGAGAATCAAGACACTCAAGTTTACAACTGCTTCTCTATGGTACCAGTTGTTGGTTCATTGTATTTGCTTTACTAATAGACTCGTTTAAACAAAACTCCTTCCATAATCGATGGTAACCCTCCAAAAGAGCACAAAAACAGCCCAGCTATTGCTTTACATGTTGAGATATTAGGTTTTGATGATGTCATACGATGTAAGGTAATGTAATTGAATTGTATCATGCCTATATGTCTATATGCTCATATCTTATGTGATTATGTAACTATGCCACACGTCTAAATCATATATATGATACCTATATCTGATTCATGCATATGTGATACATGTGATTACCTAAGGATCGTTAGATATACTGTGTTTATGTACATATGTGATCATTCGGGAATACATATATATATATATATATATATATATATATGACTTTATATATTGATTGTACTAACCATGTATTAACCACGATAGCATTATTGAGTAAGTGATTTTGCAGGAAATCAAAAGCACAAACTCACGAATGAAACAAGAAGCGAAAGGATGGGAGGTACAAGAAGACTGAGACAACTCAATATTGAGAAAGAGGCTATCAAGATGAAAAAGGAAGAAGGAAGCCAGAAAACTCATTGCGGAAAAAGATCAAGATGCAATATCACGGCAAAGATCAAGTCTTAAGCTAATGACACTCAAACTTGAGAAGTACGTTGAAATAAGCCTCTAGGAAACACACATACACACTTGCATTATAATGTGGCATATTTAGTTATTGAAGTTATGTGCATTATAGTGCCTAAGATTATTGACAAAGAATTGAGTCGATAAGTAAGTTAGGTCCAAGAAATAGGCTAAAAATGAAAATCTGCAGCAACCAGTCGATGACACCCTGCACCAGTCAACTGATTCAGACAGTAGCCCTTATGAATTAGAAACCTGTATAGGTAGAACAATCAACCGATTTTGTCAGTAGGTTGTGAACTAGAAAAACAATAAGCTTCCGGTCAACCGACTAACTGAGTCAGTCGTTCGATTAAACCAGAGACCAAATCTGACCGGCCAATTAAGAACATCAGTCAACCGATTGTCCAAACCGGCGATTGTCGGGGGTTGTTCGTATATATTGGGACAACATTCAAATTCAATCTTGTTTTGAACACCAAATTGATTCAAAATTATTTTAATCTTCAATTAAATAAATTTCCTATTATTTAAATCTAGAATTATGAATTATGGGACAAAATCAAAGGGCAAATCTGATGTTTAAATGTTTTCATTTTTTTAACCCTAAATTTCAGCCTTTTTTGATGTACCTCGTCTCCCAACGGGTCCTTACCTTAATTGATCAAATTGGAAAGTTAAAGATGACTGTGATTGATTAGATTACTTGTACATAATGTTCACATAATCAATTACAATGGATTAAGAATCTTTTCATCCCAGATTTGGTGCAACAGTCACTTTCTTGACAAACCCTATATAAACCCAACTTAGTTCCACGAATTAAACAAGGATGAGGGCCTGATCTTATGAGCTATACATTTACCATCCTTTAGGAACACCTCTTGATTCCTCAATGCAAAACCTAGAGTAGGTCTATCAAGGTGAATTATGTGATACTCTAAGGTTATGAGGGAGTTGATAAGACCTTGACTTGGTCATCTCAGAAGATGCAACATGTCCACATCATTATCATTAAATCCGGGAGTCCGTTTCATCATACATTATCTTTGATTATGCTTCTTTTTCTCTGAGTTTTTTTTTATCTTTGATTATGCTTTATTATTGAATATTGGAATATGATTATTATGTGCTTAATTGGTAACATGTCTAGATCATGCTTCACATGCTTAAATTTGTTTGTCTAGACATTTTACATATACCCATGCTTGGTGAAATAATTAATCTACTTGCACGCACACCTATATCAAGACATTGCTTATGTTAATCATATCTATATCTCGTCTCTAGAAAAAATATATAAAATTAACTTCATGATAAAACGAGTGGAGATTTCATATTGAGCTTTCTAAGAGTATTTTCATTACACGTTGAAATCTATTGTTTCGGAAAACCTAAGAGCTTATATAAGAGAATTAGAAAGTTTTTTCTAGAACATCACGATTTTGTTGGATTTGGTATATTGGACACGAGAAGAACAAGCACCACCGACGAGATTAAGTTACTCGTCGAGTTCTTAAATACCCCAGGTACCAATCTAACAAGAGGAAAGTTAATTGGACATTTTCATTAAACTTTCGAAGAATAATCGATTATCTTGAAAATTGTCTCAGCTTTATATTGAAAAGAATCATACTTGCTATATGCTGAGCTTAATTGATGAATTGATTCTTTACATCACATGGACTTAGTTGATTACTACGTGATTGCATGTGTGCCATATCTTACACCGAATATAAGTGACCAAGAGATTGTAAAAAGTTGTCCATATTGATCATTGTTGAAAAAGGCTAATTGAGTACTATGAACATCATGCTGTAGAATTGATAAATACTCATGTCCTCTTACGTGCTCTTAATTGTACAACGATCATAGTCACCATATTCTTCATGCTATATCTACCTTGTGTGATTGAAATATCAATTTAGTCAATTAGCTTTTATCTAATATGAATAAATGGGCTAAACTAAAACTGCATTAATCCGCAATATTATTATCATCAATCTAATTTAGACTTTGTACTATATTGTATATTTGTGAAATAAAGCGTAAGTTGTATGTACGCACAAACACTAAAGGCTTATTATTGACATGTATCTTTAAGAGAGTGTTTAAAACCCCCGTTAGACTTGGTGATGAATTACAAAGTGCGTAGCTGAAGTCACTTGTCCACTGAACTAAGATTGGCAAGAGTTTTCCTATCATATCTATATCTTGTGTTAGAACTCTATAAAAGGATGACAGTTAGAATCTCATTGGGCCGATAGATGAAGAAGTCCAAGGGAGAGATCTTTGGCTAGACATCGGCTGGATCTCTACAGGCAAGAGATTTTGAGGATGAATCCGGGAGAATGTATCTCCATGATCTCAAGAGTTTATACAAATTTGTTGAGTTTTGTATCTTAAATTGCTTTAAATGTGTATTTGCTTGTTTGAGAGTTGTATTGATTGCTTGTAATTAAAAAATCTAAGAGAGTGAACCTTGGTAAGGCTTGATCTCTGCATAGGGAAAAGGGGTTAGGAAATCCAGGGGGTGTGAACCCTGGTAAGAGTGTAGCAAGACATAAACGTAGTTTGTCTTGTGAAAGAGTAGCAAGGTATAACCGTAACTTACCTTGTGTGAGAGTAGAAAGGTATAAACGTAGCTTATCCTATGAGAGATTGTAGCCAGGCATAAACTTAGTTTGCCTTGTGAGAGATTGAAGCAAGACATACATGTATATTACTTTTTGAGAAAGTAGCAAGGTATAAATGTACCTTACCTTGTGAGAGATCATAGCAAGATATAAACGTACCTTATCTTGTGAGAGCGTACTTGCCTTGTGAGAGATTATAGCAAAAAATAAATGTATATTATGTTGTGAGAGATTGTAAAGATTCATCTTTCACCGAGGAGAAGATCCAAATACATAGCTGATTAGAACTTTCCGAAGGAACTCGGAGGAGCAAATGACAACAAATTGACCTTGGCCTACTATAAAATTCCTTGTGTCATGTGATTGTTTGTCTCTATCCCTATCCTCTTATGATTATACTTTTCATATACAAGTTGTTTGTGTTGTGGTTACCTTGCTCCGATGCGTTATGTTGTTGAATAGATCACACACACTAAAATGAGACAAACAATGCAATAGTTGAATCACATCATATCATTATATTCATTATCTACTAAAGAGATTGGTTGAAGTAATTTGAGACTGCAAAAATAAAATAAAGACGAAAAAGTTCAATTACCCAATTCACCCCCTCTATTGCTTCAAGTTTGGACCAACATTTAGGTATTTCTCAAAATTTGAAAAACTTCCACTTCTTTTCCTTCTCCATTATAAACCTAGAGCCCTACCCTTGGTTACCCTTTTGAAACTGACGATATCATAATCAAGATCAGTTGAAAAAGATGATCACCCATCCAAGCAAGTAAATCAACACACCACACCAATGATCTTGCCAACGTAGACCCTCTAACGCCCAAGATAGTATTGCAAGAGGATTGAAGCGAATTGAAGTGAGTTTTTTTTTGTAAGTTCAATGTACCTTCCATCGTTGATCCCTGATGGTATTTTGTTGAACAGGATGAATGGTCATTCCTACTTTTCAAACCCCCCTGTCTGCACTAGATCCCTAGTTTCAGACTATATTTAGAGTTGGTTGTTAGTAGCACAAGATCCTTGCTAACAAGGAAGATGAAATCAAACCCCAAGCCAAGCTTCCTAGGTGGGTCGACATTTGGGCGACCCAAGGACCCTTGGTTCATGGGCGATGTTTTATGCTATTGAAAGGGAGGAAAGTCCAGTGGTCGGGTTGGACCAGGCCGTTGTGACAACTAGACCCAATTCAAGGTCAGTTAGGTGTCAGTCAAAATATAACCCAAGCCCAAATTCACCCTTACAAATACGGCCCGAACCTGAACTAACGACCTGAGGAGCATGTTTGGGGCATTATAACCAAGGTGTAGCTCAATGGTCACAACCGTCAGCATGTCCCACCGTTTGGCCTTCATCTTCCCTCGTAATCAATGATCTTTTAAAGTTACCCCCTAAGGTTGACCCCCTAAGACTATGGACTACAAAGTTAGCACCATTTACAAGAAATGATCATTTAAAGTTACCCCCCAAGGCTGACCCCCTAAGTTTGTGGACTACGAAGTTAGCACCATTTATAGGAAGGATCTTCTTCACTTGAAGAGGAATGCCCAAATCCCATGCTCCATTCAACTTTTCATACCCGAGGATAACAAACGGGCCTCCACTCCTTGGGAAGAAAGGCATCTATTTCTATGAGGATGCCTTTGTTACGGGTCTTCGTCTCTCGATCCATCTTTCGTCCAAGAGTTCCTCTCCTCTTACACGGTAGGCCGACCCAAACATAGCCCAACTCGTGGAGGATAAAGGTTGTGTTCACCATCTTGCTCCTTTCCATGTCTCATCTAGGCCTCAGGGGGGGGTTCAAGTTTTGCAACACTATTAAGAACAACCATGTTCCTAAGGTGAGCTGGCACTACATATTGAGACAATCCAAGCTTCAGATGATAAAAAAAGATACCATCTTCCAATAATGGTTGAAAGAAATGTTTGTTCCATGTGGAGGGTGATTGAGATTTCTTGGCTAGTGACCAAAGTTCCCCAGTTCGTCGGATCTCCAACCCAAAGACTTTATTACTTGTTTCAATGTTTTACGAATTCCCTGTGTTGATCTATTATTTCCTTGTAATTGGCCAGATCTTTCTCTCAACAAGCAACCAGTGCCGACCAAGGGCGAAGATGCTATGCTCGGCCAAGTTTCTATCTAGGCATCAAGGGCAAAGAACACAAACACCTTCTTGCCGACTTCCTCCACCACTACTTTGCTCCTATTCAACTTCAAGTTCGCTGAGGACGAGACTGAAGACGAACAAAAGGCTGAGAACGAGCATGTAACCTCTCTGCAGCTCGAGGTTCCCAACAATATCAACTAGGGCATTTCGTCGGGTAACCTAACCTCCAAAGCCAAAATCCGCAAGTCAATGGTCATCTATTCAAATTCTTCTTCTAAGCACATAGCTATCGCTTTAGGCTCATCTTCAAATTCTGAGGACGTAAGTGATCTCTTTAAGTCCTCAACAATCAATCTTGTGATTTCTTTGAAAAATTTCTAACCCTTGATCATGACCCGAGCAATTCACATTTTTATAGAGATGTTCAATCCCACAATGACCACCCAGCTATGAGCAAAGGCAAGGCCAACCCATGCACTAATAATGGTCACACTCAGAAGAAGGCGGCGACCAGGTCGTCGGCTAAGGCATTGGGATTCTCCTTTCAGGGAAAGTCCTTGAAAACAAAAATGTGGTCAGGAAGATAGGTATGTTAGAGATGATCTCCCAAGAATTGGAGGAAGCAGATCAAAGTGAATACTGATAGTGCTTCCTCAAGTGCTCAACATGTATAGAAAAAAGGGCACTTTTATTAAAAACGTGCACTCGAGTTATTACACTAGACCTAGGCCACTAAATACTGAAAGTACTTCTTAAAGAGCTCAACATTCTAAGGGGGAGAATCTTTCTTTCCTCTAAGGTCTCCAGCTCATAAGACCTTGGTCGAGCCAATTACTCAATTCCTCTCTTCCTAGGTCGGGCCTAGATTTCTTACCCCCGGTCCTTTGTAGCCAACTTGACCTTTCTAAGGTCTAGGTCACCGGTTTCAAAGGACCTTGGCTGAACTCCCTTGTTACTGCTACATGATGCTTGAATGCAGTTTTCCTGATCTAAGATCGTTCCCTCTTTTTTTTAGCAGATCCAACTTGAACATGGGCTCGATTTCACTAACTTCAAGATGGTAGTGATTTGATTGTAAGGTCGGTAAGCCTCAACTGCGATAATCGCACTGGTCTCAAAAATGAGGGGAAAAGGTGTTTTTCCAGTTGTTATCTGACAGCCCAGTGGCCGACGGCAGGTCATCGACCCATAAAGACATTAATCCTTCCAGACGAGCCTTCAAGGTGTTAAGGATGGTCCGATTGGTTAATTCTACTTGCCCATTCGCCTAAGAGTAGCCTAAGGAGAAGTGGTGGATTATACTAGCTCTATATAGAAGTCTTTGTATATCGTAGCCTCGAACTGTCGCTCATTGACTGTGAGTATCACTTTGGGGACCCGAAAACAATAGGCAACTTTCTTCCAAGTAAAATCCTTGGTCTTGTGTTTCGTTATCTTAGCCAATGACTCTACCTTGACCCACTTGGTAAAGCAGTCGATGGCAATAAATAAGAATTTTCGTCCTTTGGCCAAGGGAAGTAGATAGAGAATGTCAACCCCCCATTAGAAAAATGGTCATGGCTCAACCATACGCTCAGTCTGCGGGAAGTTGGTTATTTGGGCAAACCATTGGAACTTGTTGCATCTCTACACCAAGCTTTTAGTGTCTTCTTTATTGTTGGCCAGACATATTCCCCTTCTCGAAGGCCAATCTGGAGAGGGACCACGCCCGAGTAGTTGTAAATACCCTCGTGGATCTCTTCAAAATGTAGTGGGCCTCATAGTACCAAAAGCAACACAAGCATGCCCCAAGGTAGGATCTCTTGTAGAGGACTGCTAGCAACAACATATACCTGGTTGCCTTGTGTTGTACCGTCAAGGCTTCCACAATCTATCTTTTGGTTGAGTGTAGTCCAAAAGATAGCACGCGAAGGAATCCACTCAGCACAGTCCAAGCTCCCTAGGTTGACCGAGCTGGATTCTTCTATTGTGCTTAGCAAAGGCTGAGAATCCACAAGGGTAGACATTTATGCTAACGCTACCGTCGAGGCAACGTTGTCAATGCTAATGCACATATTTTCTCATCCCTTGGGATTTGATGGATTTCAAAGCTGAAACATCTGAATCATTTGCTTTGCTTTCTCAAGGTAGATGGGCAAGTTAGGCTCCTAGGTTGCATACTCCCATGTGATCTGGTTATCCACTAGCTAAGAGTTGAAGAATACTTTCAAGACATAAACTTCAAATTTTGTTGCACTTTGCAAATTCGAAATTAAGGCCTCGTACCAAGATTCGCTATTGATGGCTTTGCATCCAAGCTTACAAGCATACTCAAAGTCATCTCAATCACACGTTTTAACGACAAGACCAGCCCTTGATCCTTTTTGGTTGGATAAACTATTTAAATCTTACGTGTAATATCCATGTCAAACTGAACTCAGGTTACGACTTGGGGATTCTTCTTCCAAGGAAATTTAATCATTATTGCCCTCTAGGAAGGTTAGTTGTGGAATAAAGTCTACTAGAGCATAAACCTTGAGGCAATCCCTAGTGGATACATGATATTGAAGTTCACAAGCTTTATTGACAACTTTATAAGCCCTTTTGTGGTATCAGGGAGGTGCAGAATGATCCAGAGCGCTTGATCAGTCAAGAAAATGATTCAGTGGACAAGGAAGTATTGCCAAGACTTTCTGGCGAAGGTCATGAGTGTAAAGGCTAGAAGCTCCAATCTTGTTCCCCCTCCCCCCAACCTCCAAGGACATTGCTTACAAAGTAGACACGGCCTCAACACTACCACCTCCTCTATAATTAGTGTCTTGCTTACAAAGTAGACACACCCCCAACACTACCACCTCCCCTATAATTAGTGTCAAGCTAACTATCATGCTCTAGGCCGCTAAGTAGAGGTAGAACTTTTCTTCATACTTTGGCATTGACCGGATCAGTGATGAGGAGATGTAGGCTTTAACTTGTTGGACTACCTCCTCACAATCCGAGTATTTGAAACTTTTTGCTCCCCAAAGTGTTTTGAAGAAAGAAAGGCATTTATAAAAGGACTTGGATTCACTCTGCTTCTCGAGTTTTCTTTTGTCGTTGCAGTCCTCTTCCTCCTCTATACGAGCCTTGTAGATTTCCTACCTAAAGACAAACTCGATGGAGGTCCTTAGTCTAGTTCTATCAAGAACGGACCGTTCCATACACCGCCTATTAGGTCGTCAACAGCCATACTGTTATCGAGGTTTCCATTCTTATCAACCACTATCCCAAACCATTCTAGACAGATGCCAACGTTTCTTCCTTGAGCTACTAAATGGCCAACAATTCCGTGGGATTTTTTTTCCCAACAATTGTTGCCCATAAAGCATTGAGCAAATACGCAGCTGAACGTCTCGAAGTTGTTGTAAATGTCTTAGATAAGGTTTTTGTTCTAATTCTGAGTTGTTCCAATTAATGTAACCTGAAAAGCTCAACATTTCAATGAGTATAAGGCCCCCACATAGATCCATAGGGGGCTTGGAACATGTCCAAGTGCTTGCTAGGGTCTGTGATACTATCAGAAGACTTGATTTATGAAGGAAGCTGGTAATCATTTGGGACTATCTTCCATGATCAGATCAAAGAACAGTAGATCATCATGTTGACAAGATCCATCATATTGGGCTCATTCTTGCCCATGTGACCAAAACATTCATGATAGTGTCAAGCTTGCGTCTGAGGTCTTCCTCACGACGTTTCTTGTGTCCTCTTACGCTTGGTTTTGCTTATGGCAATAGAGACCTCAATTTGGTAAAAACCGTCAAACTCCTCAGGCTGTTTCCCCGAGGCATTCTTGCCCAAGGAGACTAACTGGGAAGATCGAAAGATGGGCTTCCTCAGTGGGATCAAACCTCCTGGGCCGGTCATAGTTCTAAGTATCGGCCATTATGTACCATAATGGCCGATACGTAGCAGAAATTGGCCCCCTTGATACGGTTACAGGGCCGATATTGGAGTTTGGGGGCAATTCACACAATATTGGGCCGATACGGGCGCGTAACGGGGTCTGCTCCCATTACGTTGAGGCGTAACGGCCGCTACAGGCGTTACACCGATATAAAAAAGAGAGACAGAAAGAGAGAGAGAGAGAGAGAGAGAGAGAGCTGAGAGGAGAGAAATAGAGGGAAAAAATTGGGGAGAAACATGTGCCTACTTGTCGGAGAAGTCGACGATGGTGGCCGAGGTTGCGATGGTGGCTGTTTTGATCGTCATCAAAGTGTTGCGTCTGAGCTTCTCCTTCGCCATGCTTCTAATCTGTTTTGTGACACATTCAGTCGCTGATCTTCATCAGCCTTCGCTTTGAATTGAGTCTTCTCCTTCGAGTTTTGAGAGAGAGAGAGCACCTTTGAGAAATAGAAAATTGATGTTGGTGGTAGCCAATGCAGATACACATAAGAGAGAGAGAGAGAGAGAGAACAAAGCAAGGGGAAGAGTCCGGGAATCAAGTTGGATCAGGGAGTTTTGCTGTGCTCAGACGCAATTCAGGAACCAGGTTCTCAGTTGTCTTTGTCAAGCCATGACCCCAGTCCAAATTCACCCTCGCCATAAACCCTTAAATCTTATCACCTACGTTGTTGACAAATGCTGAATAAACTAGCATAAATACCCACTTTCCAGCTTCCCTGAAAGCTGGTTCTGCATAAAAGTCATAAGGTTTGACCCATGCTACTACATAAATCATTCAATTATATTGAAAGGTCGTACATGATTTTTTTGGAAAACTATATTTAACCGACATAAAAGAATCAAGTCAAAAGAGTCGCAACAAAACCTTTAGATTGATAACAGCAACCCTATTAGCTGGTGTTGAGAGCTGTTGACTGATGTACGCCATGGATTTCAACATCGGCTCCAGTGTGATCCTTGTAAGTCTAAATTGGACATCTGTTTCTCCTGAAGGAGTCTTCCCATAATCTTGGAGCTGCAGTAGGTGAAAAAGAAAGAAAACAATCGGGGATAAACATTACAAGAATATTATTCTAATATCACAAGAATATCAAGAGCAACAACATCGTAACCTCGCAAAAATATTGTGATCTTATAAATAGGGACGTTTGGGGTCCAAGTCGTCAATATAACTTTTGTCCAAGTGAGTCCCATGGATTTTGTCAAAGTTGCAAAACCACATTATTTTCCCCGCTCACCCTTGTTCGCATATATAGCAATGTCCATGGCACGTTATACGCTATTGCGGACATGCGTGAATTTAAAAGTTCGAAGAACTTCAAAATGCGTTACCGTCAATTTGTAAGTCTGTTCACAGTAAAAATTATATTATTGAAATTTACTGATTGGGTACTTTCAAATATAATCCATTGTTGACATTTTTTCATAAGAGAAGGAAAAAACTGTGAATTTTCACTCCCATTGGATCTTTGTGGAAATTACTTAATTCAATGCCTAAAACTAGATTGACTTGAACTTACAAAACAGAAAAAACAGTGGATAGTTGGATATCCACTTAAAATGAACTTTCAGTAGAATCAATAAAAAATTAATCAAGTAAAATACCCCCCCAAAAAAGTAGAATGCACTAAACTTGTATTCGAATATAAAAAAAAAAAAAAAAAAAAGTTTAGTTAGGTAGAAATCTACTCAATTAAGTCGGATTCATATAATGCAAGATAATCACTTTAAAAAATTGGGAAGAGTATATTTTTAACCCTCTTACTATTGGCACATTTCTAAGTGGTCCCTCTCTGTTTTAGCGTTTCATTTTAAACCCTCTATATATCAGTACATTTTTATTTGGTCCTTTTGTCAAAAAATCCGTCCAAACTAACAGAATTTTGAGAGCAAAATTGTCATTTTACATTTTTTCATTTTTTAATCTTTTTTTCTTTTTTCTTTTCTTTTCTTTTTCTTTTCTTTTTCCATTTTCTTTTTCGTTTATTCTTTGACTTCTCTTTCTCTCCCTCTCAACACTCTCTCACCCTCAACACTCTCTCACCCTCCTTCCCTCTCTCTCTCTATTCCTCCCTCCCTCTCCCCGCCGGCCAGAACCACCCCTGACAAATGATTCTTTTGGAAAAAAAAAAAAACACACATTTCAATAAAAAAGATCAAAATTAATGATTTTCAGTAAAACCCAAGAAACAAACTAAAGACCTTTCCTTGTGTAGTAGATATCCACAAAAGAATATCAAATGACGATTTATCAAAAACTAGTGGATATTTCATTTGAGTGAATTTTAAAGAACTCCACCATAAATCAGTTCAAAAAATCCACCAGCTACTTCTTAAAATTATACTTAAAAAATAGTAAAGACTTAATAGCTATCCAATCACAATAATAAACACACTGTAGAAAATTGATATTGGCAGACAAAATAGTTGATGAGATACGTTGAGCCAAAACTTATAATTATCAAAATTAACATAGAGCTTGACCAAGAAACATCTAGCCTGATTATCAAGCAGGCAGTTTGGAAATGTTGAAAAGACAGAGAGATGGATTTAACAAAAATAGACCTACAAAAAAAAAAATCTGATCTCCATAACTAGGGGCATGGATTGTATAATGAAATTGAAATGGTTTGACATGTTAACTCCAATGTAGGAAAGAACCTGACTCACATTGAAGCAGAGGGTGGAAAGTTAGAAACCGAAAAACGATCTAATGTTCAACCGATCTAATCTCTAGATCTAATGTTCAGATGATGACAACTCCAATCAAAGAGAGACAAAAATGACCAACGAGGATGCCGGAGGACATAAAATGACAAATCAACCGAGTACAATCCTAATTTGACTAGATCTGGAGGAAGAGGAGCTTTGATCAGATTTAACAGGAAGTCAGAGTTGAAATTTGGCGTCAAAGGAGGAATGATGATCTTTTATCAACATCAAAGGCGAAGCTACGATCTCGAAAGGTGTTTCGATTGTAGAGGTCAAGTTTTGGCCAATAAAATTTATTAATAGGACTGAAATTGGAAAAAAAAAAATCCTAGTTAAAGTTTCACCACCGAAGAAAAATCAATGGTCCTTATGTTCTTAAGCACCTAATTCAAATATTCCTAAAGCATTATCCCTCTAATAATTATTAGTTCAGGGGAAAGAGACAGATAAGAGGACTGTAATATGTTCTCCATTGTTCTTTCATTCAACTACAGTCATTTTCAACTCTAACCCTAACTTTTCAATATCTTCCATTCTAATTTGGCATCAGATTGTCCAATCCAAGCCCAGTAGCCATCAGAGTGATCTGGAACTCGTCATCAATCAATCACACAATTCTGATGTCATCCAACCATACAATAACATGTAGATGTTGTCAACAGTTTGGACTCTTAGATTTGGTTGTTTTGGAAAATAACCTCTTCCATCATTTTCTCCTCATCTCAACTAGTGATAGCTGACTGCAATTATCCTGATTTTGATCATAAACTCTCTTTGGCAACAGTATATGCTAAATGCAGTCACCCTGAAAGGAGGCCTTTATGGAGTGATCTTGAAACATTTATCCCTTCCTTCAATCATCCTTGCTTGTACCAGGAGATTTCAATTGTTATTCTAATAATGAAGATAGGAAAGGATACTCATCCTTTTCTCAGATCAACTACTTGGAGTTCAATTCCTGCATCCAAAATTGTGGCCTGATTAATGTTCCTTTCTCAGGCACAAAATTCACTTGGTGCAATCTTAACAAAGGCAATTCTAGAAAATGGAGCAGGCTTTATTGGACCTTCATGAATTCAGCTTGGCTCTCAAAATTTCAAAACTCCATTGTTTCTCATCTTCCTAAAACAGGTTCAGACCATTCCCCTCAGCTCCTTTCCATATCCTCCAATCTTTCCAATGGACGTATTCCTTTCAAATTTCAGCAGTTTTGGTGCACAAATCCTGCCTTTTCCTCCATTGTTGTACCCATTGGAACAAACCTTATGTTGGTTCAGCCTTATCAGCAGTGGCCTACAAGCTGAAATCCTTAAAACCTGTGTCAAAACAGTAGAGTACCTCCTTTTATGGAAACATCCTAAAAGCTGCCAAAAATGCTAAATTGGAAGTCTTTAAGCTTGAACAAACTTGCTTGAATGATGATAATGCAATGAATTGGTCAAATTATAATCAAGCCTTGGCTAAACACAAACAGGCTATTCTAGTGGAGGAACACTTCTGGAAACAGAAATCTTCTTTCAAATGGCTCCAAGATTGAGATGCCAATTCTAAATTCTTCCATGCCTCTGTCAAGGATCAGAGAATCAAAAGAATGATCAAAACCATCAAGGACAAACAAGGTGTCATACTCACTGAGCCACAAGTTATTCAAAGTTTTTTGCAGCATTTTCAATAAGCATTGGAATTTTTGGGCATGATACCAACTTTGATCACTAATCATGATAATGATTCTCTTTTATCCACCCCTACCATGGAAGAAATCAAAGAGGTTGTTTTCAACCTTAAAGGTGATAGTGTTGTTGGCCTTGATCAATACACTGGATTGTTTTTTACTCACTATTGGGATATCATTAAAAATTATTTGTTTAAAGCCATTATGGAGTTCTTCGATGTTGCTAAGCTCACCAAAACTTGCACAAGTACTTTGTTGGCCTTCATTCCTAAAGTTGAAAACCATTCCTCTCTTTCTGATTTCAGGCCTATCAGTTTATGTAACTTTTTCAGCAAAGTCATTTCCAAGTTCTTGGCTAATAGGCTCAAATCAGTTCTTCCTAAACTGATATCCCCTGAGCATAGTGCCTTTGTGGAAGGTAGAAACATTTTCTATAACATTTTATTGGCTCAGGAAATGGTTCATCTTCTTCCTAAAAAAGTAGTTGGTGGAAATCTCATAATCAAGCTTGACATGACTAAAGCTTTTGATAGAGTCTCCTGCTTTTTCCTTGTATCCACTATGAGAAAATTTGGTTTTTATGAAATGATTATAGACATGGTGTGGAGGATCATTTCTAATTGTTTTTTTTCATTGATTATCGGTGGTAGTTCTTGTGGTTTTTTCCAATCCCATAGAGGTTTAAGGCAAGGGGATCCTTTATCCCCACTTTTTTTCATCATAATGGCTAAAGTTTTCTCTAGAGGCATTAAAGCCTTAATGCTCAGCAAAGTCATTCTTCCATTCTCTCAGCCTAAATCTCCAATGCCCATTTCTCACCTTTCATTTGCTGATGACATGATAATCTTTATCAATGGTTCTAAGACTTCCATTTCCAAACTCCTTTCTTTTCTCAAATCCCAGCAAGACAATTCTGGTCAGTTCATCAATTACTCTAAGAGTTGTTTTATTCCTTCCCCCTATATTCCAGCTAACAATCTTGCTTGGTTGGCCTCTAAAACAGGCTTTTTCAAGAGCTCCCTTCCCATGAAATATTTGGGATGTCCTATCTTTGCAGGTCAGAAGAAAGCTGCTCTTTTTGATTTTTTTTGATTGCCAAAATCAGAAGCAGGCTGCAAGGTTGGCAATCTAAAATGCTATCCAATGGAGGAAGGATGGTGCTTATCAAGTATGTTTTGATTTCTCAAACTCTCTTCATGTTCATGGCTCTTTTTCTTCCTGTCAAAGTCATCAAAACATTGGAGAGCCTTTTTGCCAATTTCTTCTAGAATGGAAAACATCACTGGAAGTCATAGCAAGCTATGTGTTTTCCAACATCAGAAGGAGGTCTGGGGTTCGAGCAACTTAGTGACATCATTAAGGCTTTCAAAGCTAAACTTTGGTGGAACTTTAGAGCTGGAGATTCTCTTTGGGCTAAATTCATGAAACTGAAATATGGCTGCAAAAAACAGGCTTATTTCAGCAGGATCACTTCTCGTCAAAGCATGGGGTGGAGACATGTGATTGTAGGAAAAGCCTGAGTTGAAGATTTTAGCATTTTCCAAATTGGTAAGAGTAATGTTTCCCTTTGGTGGGATCAGTGGCTTAATGAATTTCCCCTTGGTGAGATCATTCTGGTGCATAATCAGATTGCCGAATGATGATGATTCTTGGAGGTGGAATAGAGTGAATCAGGTTTTCCCATCTTTCAATACCAATATCATGTAACTTCCAAATGATGTTAAGGATAGAATGTGCTGGTTGGCTACCCCTTATGGAAAATTCACAGTTGCTTCAGCTTGGCAAACTTTAAGGCAGTGCACAGATGCTCCTCTTTTTTTTCAAACTTATTTGGCACTCCTCCATACCTCTTCAAGCCTCAATTTTCATGTAGAAGGTGCTAAAGAACATTGCTCCCTTTGATTCTAAAATTCAAGCATTGGGTTTTAATATGCCTTCAATTTGTGCCTGCTGTGGTAAAAACTCAGATTCCAGAGACCATGTGCTTTCATCTTGTGATTTTGCTCAAAAGGTTTGGGCTCATTATGTTAGTGCCTTTCATCAAGGTACATCGTTATCTAGATTGCTTAGCTGGTGACAGAATAAGAGTCTCCCTGTTGGACTACCTGTTCTGATATGCTGGGAATTATGGAAATCAAGATGTCAAGCTAAATATGACAGCACTGCCCCTTACTTTCCTGTTGTGATTAGTAGGTTGGAATTCATCATTCAAGCTAAACCAGTGAAGAAAGCTCCTACTTTCAAATTGGTTCTGCTAAAATGGATCAAACCTGCTATTGATTATTTCAATCTCAATTCTGACAGTTGCTCCCTTGGTAATCCAGGGTTATCAGGTGCAGGTGGGGTTATCAGAAATCACAAAGGGCTACTTTGTTTTGCTTATGCCACTCCCCTTGGTATCCAATCCAACTTGTTTGCAGAAGTGGTTGGTCTTTGGCAGGGGCTCAAAACCTGCATTTCAAATAACTGGCTCAAGACTGTTTTAGAAGCAGACAGTAAAATTTTGGTTGACATGGTGTTGCAACAAACTTCCATTTCTTGGAAAGTTTATCCCTACATCATTGAGATCATTCAATTAAGAAGCAAAGGAGATTTCCCCATCACTCATGTTTTTAGAGAAGCAAATTCCATTGCTGATGCTCTGTCCAAATTTGCCAGCTCTAAAAATCAGCTTGAAACTTTCAATTTTGATGATGTGTTCCTCAAATTGTTAGAGGATGTTTGAAACTTGATCTTTTTGGTTCAGCTAGTTTTAGAAAGATCAAAATTTGTAATTCAGGAGGTTTTTAATTCCTCCATCATTGATATATAAAATTTTCTTCCTTAAAAAAAATAAATAAATAAAATAAAATAAAATTGTTTGGACTCCAAACATTGGCAACGACAAATCAAAAGTCGCTTCACCCTCTCGATACTTGCCACGATTTTTTCAGCATATTTGGTGCCATTTTATGTGAGTTGCAACACAGAAAAGAAAAAAAAAAAAATACAAAACAAAACAAACAAACTACTTTGTCCCTCTTAAATAGATAGTTGAACCCGTTTGCACCATAAAGATCATTTAAGGACCATCCTATCTGTTAAATTGCTTCGCCAAAAAAGGTCTTCTCCATTAAATTCAATGACATCAAGGCCTTCCTAGTTATCTCCCCAAGTTTTTTAGGTCTACCTTTCTCACTTGTAGCACCTGAATTGAGTAATACTTTCTAACTGGTGCCTCCCTGATTTGCTATTTAAAAAAATAGAATTTATTATAATCAAATAAAAGAATGAGTGAGGACTAACCCATACTACAATCGAAAGGTGCCAATTGGAATGACATCCACGAATACAAGCTTTTTACAAGGCATGGGAAAATCACTATACAAGGTAAAACAAATGGATCGTCTATTATCCTGTCCTACATTAGCTAAATAGTTGGGCAATTTGTTGCCTTCTAGAAAGACGTGCACAGTGAAATCAATCTGAGCAAAGGCAGGCAAGAACAGAGTGCAAACCTTGAATCATATGAACCAGAAACTGCACATCCAATTCAACACAAATCGGCAAGGAATTAAAATCAAGCTACAGAATTCTATCCAATCATCCAGCAAAGCTAATAATTCTGCTTCCATGTTAACTTAGTCATAGTGAAAGAGGGTGCCAAAGAGTGGTGTACTGTGCTGATCTCGGAGAATACAACCCTCAGCACAGTTCAGTTTAAGTTTACCCGAAAAGATAGCAAAGCCATATTCTAAAACCCATCACAGTTCAGTTTAAGTTTATCCGAGAAGAAAAAATCCTTATGATTGTTCAGCAGGAAAGAGGATGACAACTTGGGGTCATCACTCCAGCCCAAAATGTTCTACAGTTTCCTCTCTAGGGGAAGTGGATGTCAAGACTAAACTGGGCACTGGCAAGGACGTGTGCGCTTGGATGTGAGATCTCAAGTCTAATCAGGTTGGTGTAGCAATGGCAGTGAGGGAAACTTCTCGCTGAAAGGGTTCTTGAATGCCTTCTCAGGACATTCATGGAAAAGCTCTACCAGAAATAGTTAAGTGCTATGCGGTCCAGTTAAACTACCAAGTGGAAAAAGTGTAATTCGCTCCAACGGAAGACTTTGGGTTGCAAGAGTGCCAGAGGCAAAGGCTTCTAACAACTACTTGCTCCTAGTTGAGGCTTCTAACATCTAATTGCTCCCAGAAGAGACTTTGGGTGGCACGAGGGCCAGAGGTAACTGTTTGCTCAGGAAGGAGGCTCCTAAAAACTACTTAATTCCAGAGGAGACAGGGAAGCATGAGGGCCTGGGTTTCTTTGCTACCAGGGGAGGCTTTGACAGAAGGTGGATGGGGCACTCCCATGAGAGGTAATACTGGTCTAAAGTGAGATTAATTAACTAGGTTGTTCCAGAGCAGGCTTTTAACATGGAAAATTAGACATGCTTTGTATGATGAGGCTTTGACGGAAAAGTAAATACTCCACCGACTTTCAGAAACTAAAAAGAAAAATAAATGTCAAGCTTTTAGAGCATGTTAACAGACAAACAGTTGTAGGAATGTCAACAGTTAAACCTCTAGTTTGTTTGAGTGTTGTTTGTCTGCTGGATGTGGATCCCTTGAAAATGGAACTCGTGCATCTTATTATAGAACTACTTTGAGTATGGAAGGACAGGTTCTTCTTCAGCATTTTAAAGAAAGGCAAGCAAATAATGGTGCACAGTGCATGTCGGAGCACTATTTCACTCTTGTTCACTGTCATTTTGCACCGCCATCGTTTGGAACAATGATCATCATTAATGTGAGGATTTTCTTTAGATTTATTTTTCTAATTTCTAGTTAATGATGTGTCATGCATAGCCTCTAAGTTTTGTGGCGTGGCTCCTTCTGATGTGTAGTTCACTGTTTCTGATGATAACCTGGCTTCCATGGCTTCTGATAAACGTTTGCACACTCCTCCTGTTCTTGGGGCCGTGCTCCATCATAATAGAGCACAGTGTGTTGCAAATGAATAGTTTTGGGTGCATTCCAGATTAGTAGAAACATCATCCTAATTCGTCCTTCCTCGACCCTTGAGCTCAAAGCTGAGACCTAGAAGCAAAGCGCGACCCTTTGCCACATATGGCATAAATTTTTATGTCATACACTGAAGGATAGAACTGGCTGCTACATCATTGGCTGCCAAGTCACCTCCTTCCTCGAGTTGACCCCAGCTATCATGTGACCTTTTCCAAAATAAAATTAACTTGTCATGTAAACAATGACCAGCTTAGGCGGCTTGGGAGAAGCAATGATAATAACCCCAAGAGAATTGTCATGCAAAGTAAGAGGGATGTGAAGTTCTGCATTGAGACGAAATAACAGAGAGATGCAAAATGCTACACTGCAAGGAAGTTGCAAGAATGGAGCCATATTGTCATATTTCACTTTGCATTGAGCTACCAAAATTTCCAAAAGCAAAACCACAGCAATATGTTTAACAAGGAAAGCTACGAACACACCAAAGATATTTCTAGAGAGAAGCCTAGAAAATTGGCTCATAGGCAAATTAAGAAATATATTAAAGCCTAACAAACGAGCCCAATGTAGCCAAAGTGAAGAAGCAAACACACATGTTAAAAAATGGGATACTGAATCGTCATTCCTACGCCGGCACCTTTCTAGGCATAATTGCCAGACGCCAAACAATCGAAGCCATATAAAATTGCTGATATTTTGGAAATCATAAAAATTTCGGTTCTAGTATCCTAAGTCCTGCAACCAGATATCATCCAAACGCGCTTCTCCATTTTAATCATATTGCTTTGACTCTACGCGTAATGTCCTCAATTTCTCCATTTGAACAATAAAGATACAATCTAAAATGATTAGCCCTAGGAAATTTCGAATCTCCAATTTCAAAACATTCATCTCTAGGGCATATCCAAATGCGCTTCTGCATTTTAATCATATTGCTTTGACTCCATGCGTAATATCCCAGCCCAGTGGCGTGTTTGAGGCCACATGACGCCCTGGTGTCTTCTGGTTGAATTCATCCTCATCAAATGCCCCCTATTCCCACAGGTGTAATGATTTCATGCCTTGGGAATATTTGGATGATGAGTCGGCATTCTGTCGTTTTGTTTTTCGTGGGTCACATCGTGTCAGCGCTCTAATGGTTGCATAACGTTGCAGTTTTTCTTCTTTCGAGAGTTTCGGGCATTAACTACCGCATGACTTGATTTGATGGTTGATCGTTTCAACTTCCCTAATGATGGATGGCTGACGAGGAGCCGTGTTTGATTCGTTTAAATGGAAGAGTCTGCGGACTCTCCAAACATTTCCTTTGGAACGTTACTTTCGTTGTCGAACAGTCTGCACATCTGCTTGCTGCATTTAGTAATGGCAAGAAGTTCAGGATCTTTTTCCCGCCCTTCTGGAGGCGATAACGAAGTTGGGCCGTCATCTAGAGTGCCCAGTGGTAATGACGTTGGGACATCATCCAGGATGTATGGTGATGATACTAGCGGTACCAGGACAGCCGGTTTGTAGGTAGCTCGGAACGAAGGGGTGGAACAGGTGGAACCCCGTTGCCACCCTACTCCTGAGGCTAATTCTACTTCTAAGGCTATGCCGGTGGGAGAACGAAGATGGGAAACGGCATGTCACGTGGTGAGTCACCTAAGGGACTTCTACGTTTTTTAAATGTGGAGGGAGTTCTTCGTCCCGTTGACCGTGAATATGATTGCTCAGAGCCTTTGGGGAACGTAGTATAATGTCCGTTTGAATACATCACTTTTTATGATGAAGCCTTCATAGTGTGGTTCGTTTCCCACTTCATCCTTTTCTTCGTGAAGTCCTCCATATGGTTCAGCTGGCGCCTTCACAGTTGGTGCCCAGTGCATGGAGGAACAACGTCCCTCCCTTGTCTTCTACTTTCTTCCACTTTTATCAGCTTGCCAGGAATATGCCCCCCCCCCCCCGGCGACTGTTGGTATCGATTCTGGGACCGAGTCAAACAGGTTATCATCGGGGTTCCAATGGATACCCCGAGGTGGCGGGACAGGTGGGTCCTGGTGACAGAGTCCTAGGAGCGACCCTTGCAAGAAGATAGGGCCTACCTGTGCCTAGGGAGTGGCAAGATCTGAGTAAGTTTGTACCCTCACTCTTCGCTTATCCTGGGTTGCCTCCTCTTCTCAATTTCCTTCTTTTGCAGGCCTCTCATCCGCCCTGCGCTTAGCGAAGCGTAGGAAGCTATGGTTGCTCTTCTGCAAGGGCTTCCAATAGCCAAAAGGATTTCGCCTTCCTCAAGGCTACATCATTCAACCTTTTCTTTACAGCCCCTGCTGGAGCTGCTGATCACTCAGTTTCAGATTCGTCGTCGGGATCTTAACCATCTCTATCCAACGCATCTTCTGGGGAAGGAGGTTGGATTCCTTATGCTTTTCATTTTTTGAAATTGTTCTCTGCTTTGTCTTTCGGCGATGGTTGACAATTTTGTTGGTGTAGAACTGTTGGATTTCGAGCCAGAAGTCTTGTTAGATGCCAGGTCTGGCGTAATTCCTTCATTTATTCCGATGGATTCACCAACAATTGGCCAATGGTCGGCTGCGACAGTAGTCCCGTTTGCGGCTTCCCCAGGGGTGACTCCTAGCTAGGGCCTCGACTCTACTGAGTAAGCACAATCTCGTCGTCCGCGTTATGATTCATGTCAAAACGGCGGCGAAGAGAGCATGGGGGTCCCTTCTGCAAGCTTCCGGGAAGGGCAAAGAAAAGATGGTTGAGCCTTCTGGAGAGAGGCCACCATCCTGTGATTCTGTGACACGATCCCCCAGGGCTGAGGGGTTAACAGCTAGTGAGGAGACTCTTTTCTTCTCAGTGGATATGGTAAGGTGGGTTGAAGCCGTACTTCCACCAAGGAACATCGAGGCGGCTGCCGCAGAGCTGGGCAGCAATCCGGTGTAAACTTTGTTCCATTCAAACGTTGTGGTAAGAATACTCTGATGACCTTTTGAGAATCATCTGATGTCCTCCAGTGATTTCCAGGCTGTGGCACAATCTTTCGCTTTGCTCGAGGAGTGGAGGGGAATTACATCTCGCCTCACCATCCTGGAGTGAAAGAGGGATGAGGCACAAGCACGTCTAGAGGAGTAGGAGCGTAGGGCGGTTGAAGCCGAACGCACAACTTTTGAGGCTCTCTAGGATGCAAAGAGGTTGAGACCAGATGTTGCTGCCGCTCAGCAAAGATCTGTTGTGGTTGTGGAAAGGATCGTGTTCCTGGAGCGGCGGCGGCTCCGGTGGTCCCCTAAGCCCGAGTCTGCAGCGAAACGCCATGATGGAGGAGATGTGCAAAGACGGAGATTCCAAGCAGGGGGAGAAGAGGAGGAGGACCAACTCCAAGAAGAGATTTTTGACCCGAGAGGCGCTTCTATCTTGTAATTTTTTGTATTTTCCCCTCTTTTTTTAATCAGAGGGGTGTGCCCCATGTCATGTACAAGAATTGTTCCATAAAGTTGTATTTTTGCCGCTTCCTTTACTTATCTGCTCCATTTTTGCTTCTTTTGGTTTCCTAGGTGGAGTCTTCAATTGGGTAGATCCAGGCTAGAGCCCACTTAGTATTGATGCTAACACCAAATTTCGCATGTTTTCAAGGCAAGACCGATCTAAGCGTATCTCTAGGGTCAGTCTTCGTGAAACATATCAGCATGTAGACTTTATGGGGAATGTTGATCCTTTCATCCGTTCGCATTTAATGTCGTGTCTTCGACTATCATCATTAATGACACGTGTCTCTTAACATTTCATCTGGGACACCTATTTAAGGAGCGCTTGGCTGCCTCACTTCTTCATCTCTGAATCATTCCTCCTGCTTCCCATGTTTCTTGTACGATGCGTTTTCTAATGAGCTCTGAAATTGATCGTGGCGACAAGTTTCAGAAGAAAGAGGTTTTTTTTTAGCAGCCATTTGATAGCGTCAATTATCCGTATGATAAGTTTACGAATTCAGGCTTGTTTAAGGCCTGTTGTCGAGTCGGGAACTAAGGCCACCCTATCGGGCTAGTTCCACCATTGGTTGGCGGCGACTCCCTTCCCACGCAGAGCGCAAGGAATCGGATCTCGATCAGAGGCAGTAGCCGTTTGGTGAGCCAGGCTATTGATTGCGCGTGGCCGCCCGGAACCAAATTCAAGCTGGTTGAGGGCCTGTTGTCGAGTCGGGAGCTAAGGTGACCCTGTCAAGCTAGTCCTACTATTGGTCAACAGCGACTCCCTTCCCACGCATGGCGCGGGGATTCTCTAAGGCCGCCTTACCGATTCAATCTACTACTGCATCTCGACATGGGTAGATACTTGCAAATATTTCGAGTAAAACATAGGACTTTCTTGAGAAAAACATTGATTGCACATGCTACTGAAAATACTGCTTTAGGTGCTCTACATTCCATGGATTCTTCAACGGTCTTCCTTCCAACGTTTCGAGTTCATAGGTGCTTGGGCCGATGACTTTAGTGACGCGGTAGGGTCCTTCCCAATTCGATTTCAGCTTCCCCTCTACTCGGTCTCACGTGGCAAGGGTAACTTTCAGTAGCACAAGATCACTTTCCTTGAATGAGCGTGCTCTAATATACTTGTCATGGTATCGGGCCATCTGCCGTTTATAAGCAGTCTGCTGGATATGGGCGTGCTCCTGTTTTTCCACTAACAAATCCAGGCTCAGCGTTAGTTCACGCCAGTTTTAGTTGGGTTCATAGT
Source organism: Eucommia ulmoides (assembly GCA_016647705.1). Lineage (NCBI taxonomy): Eukaryota > Viridiplantae > Streptophyta > Magnoliopsida > Garryales > Eucommiaceae > Eucommia > Eucommia ulmoides. The sequence continues at coordinate 28,038,341 of CM028341.1, forward strand.
GGGCTACCCTATAGGTTGGTAGGCCCAACTCGATTAGGATTACTGCTTCTGATCCGAATGTCATTGCGAACAACATTTCCCCAGTTGAGACCCTCTATGTAATGTGGTAGGCCCAAAGTACTGAGGTGAGATCTTCCACCCATTTCTTTTGGACTTTTGCAGTCGAGTTTTCAGCGTATAGAGGAGAGTTTGATTTGTTACCTTGACTTGTCCATCGGATTGCGGGTGGCCTGGAGTACACATGTAGTGCTGGATCCCCAATTCGGTATAGAGGTCTTCAAACAAGGTACAGTCGAATTGCAAGCCATGGTCGCTTACGATGGCCTGTAGGACCCCGAATCGGCATACGATGTGCTTCCAGATAAAATCTCTTATCTTGGCATCGGTAATCTTGGCTACGGCTTCGACCCACTTGGTGAAGTAGTCGATAACGACGACGAGAAACTTCTTTTGGGCTGCGGAGATAGGAAAAGGCCCGAGGATGTCAACTCTCCACTGGGCGAATGGCCATGATCCGATCATTGGCATCTGACCCACTTGGGGGGGGGCGGGTATTCGGCTTGTCATTCAAACGCGTAAGATTGTGCTATGGCTAACGGATCATTTCTTCAGGGTCCTATGTTATATCCTCCATCCTATAGAGAGGAATTCCAAGAAGCAACTACGTTTATTGCCATTAATGTATCTTCTATGAACTCACCAAGCATATAGAGGACAGTCACCTTATTCATGATTTCTTGATAAAGGAACATCAATTCTTATGCTTGCTCGGATAATCAATTTCTATTCCAAGTTGGGTTTTTCACTTGTAAGCTCCAATTTGAGGGGTATTAGAGTTGTCTTTTAATATTTGGTCAAGGGGTACAATTGTTTCGGTATTTCTCTCATCTCATTACAAATATGAGCTAAACGGGGAATAGAGAGATTAAACAACCCTAATATATTCTCTATTGTTCTTTCATTCCCAGATTCTCCTGTGTTCCTTCTCTCCTCTAATGTCTAACCCTTGTTTTTCACTACATTAACATCATACCACTACCTACAACAACATTATATATATCGTATCCAATGTTGTAAAAGTCGTTTGTGGGGCTTGCTCAGAGGTGAGGCTTGGGCCCAGATGTTGTAGGCAACTCCCAACTTGGCCCGGGCGAAGTTCGACGGGGTTTACACCTTATGTTTCCATTACCAAAAAAAAAACAAGAGAGACAAGACTTGATTTTGCACCTGTTTGGTATGTTCTTCTTCGTCTTCATCACTTCGTCGGTGCCAGACCTCAAAGGTTGGAGGTACAATCAAAGTTTGGGGTAGCAGAGGTTATCATTCACATAGAAAGCAAAGGTCAATGGCGGGAAATAGGAGAATTGTGAAAATAGGAGAACTAGGGAAAAGTCATACGGTTTGTTTATATTTTATTTGGAAATAAATTAGTTGTCTCCTCCAACTTTTTTTTTTAATTATTAAAGGAAAAAATTAGAGTTTTTTATCAGATTTCAAGGAAGATAATTACTTGTTAGAGAATAGATAACAAAATAAAGAATAATAATTAATAGCATTTCCAAATAGGTTGGCCTCATATGGAAAATAGAATTTCAATTAAATTATTATTATAATTTATAACTTTTATCATCTTATGATTTTATCTATATTTATATTTCGTATATATCCTTTTTATTTATTTTTCATATCTTTTAATTATATATAATATTTTTAATATATTAGAAATTTATGTATCATGGTGCTTACACCCCACGACTCGGGGTTTATGCGTCGCCCCGGACAATTCAAAACGCCCGGTCCAATGCCCTTGCGTTTTACAACACTGATCGTATCTTTGACAATGCAAAACTATAAGAAAATTTCTTAGAACTATAGTTGGTAGTAATAAACTATAGTGGCAAAACTAATCTCAATAGGGCTGGCTGATCATCCATTATCTACCATTCTTGAATAACAATGACGTATTTTTTATATTTTTTTTTGTGTGTGTTTTTTTTTTTTTTTTTTTTTGGGGGGGGGGGGGGGGCGGAGAAGAAGAGAGAGGGTAAATGAGAACATGAAAAGGTATCTAAAGCAATCCACAAAGAAGTAATGTGTATAGCACAGATAATTAAACCTTGAGGTTTATGACGGCTATTTTACTGGCAGGTGTTGAGTTGTTACTTTCAATGACCCAAGTCATGGACTTGAAACAAGTGAGAACCACCTGCAAAATGAAAAAGAGAGCATCAGTGATACATTACCAACAACTTTTTTTTATTTTTGTAAAGGCTCAATAAAGGAAGAGATCTTAGATGTACTTCAGCCTCATACCGTATTATCCGGGAGGCCACCATCACGGTTAATAGCAATAGAGGTCATGCTTGGCTGATTCAAATCAGCAGCAGGGACACCATCATTAAGATTAAAACAATGTGGCATTGCATCTTGCCAAGGCCACAATGATGGGCTCATTTCAGAAGTCAACATACGGCTCTTCTTGCTACTTTCATCCTGGGTATTTACGCTGTTTTGAGAGGTAGTAGGAGAAGCTTTAGCAACATTTTTCTTCACAATAGCAATCTTCCGAGCACCCTCTCTTAGAGTATTAATCGCTGTAGTGTATGTCTCTACAGCTATTGCTCCTTCCTCTGCGTATTTAATGGCTTCCTTACACAGGTTTTTGAAGCGCAATGTCAGAGACTCAATACTTTGTGCATCTGCATCACTTTCATCCGATGCAAGACTAACTCTGGCGTTTCTTGTCCATCTATTCGCGATGTAATGGGATGGAAGGGTCAGAATGTTTGTCACAGTAAACACTGTCAATATATGCCTGCAGAGAATGCCAGAGTACTCAAACATCTGACAGCTGCAACTTGATTTTGTCTCAGAGACATCCAATGTGACAATGTAAGCCTTGTGATCATGTTCGTATTTTGCAACCCTGAATTTGCTCACTACGCCTCCTTCAATCTTATTTGCAGTATATACAAAGGTTTCAACTAATTCTTCCTGAAACTTGGCAAAAACCTTTTTCGTATAGAGGTTTGCTGCCTGCTGTTCCATAGGGGATGGTGTTTTCAGCAGTGGCGTGGTGCAAATGGTATCATAGTCTGCATCTCTTTCCTTTTCTATTGAGTTCTCTAAAGCCCTTTCATACTGCTTGAAGAACAAAGGTATTGTTGTCTGCTGATTTACATACCCATCAAAAAATGATCTAACCCCATGATTTGTTGAAAGAGCAGCAAAAAAAGTATCCCGGAAATAAACAGGGGCCCACTGCTTGCGAGCATTATATACAGCTTGAAGCCACTCATTTTTGCGAAGATCATATTTATCAAGAAGAGATCCCCATAGTGTCTCAAAATCCTCAATTGTCTCAGAGAAGTTGACACAACTATATAGCTCCCCATAAAATGAAGGATGAGCAAGATATATATGGGCCAACCTCTCCTGGCCTTCTCTTAAGATGTGCCACTTGCAAATACAGTGGCGAGTTTGTGGAAAAACCTGATTTACTGCTGCTCTAACGGCTCTATCTTGGTCTGTCGTTATAGAAATCGGAGAGCGATCATTCATTGCAGATAGCCAAGTCCTAAAAACCCATGTGAAGGAAAACTCAGATTCATCAAAAAGTAATGCACAGCCAAACAAAACCATTTGGCCATGATGATTTACACCTGTAAAAGGGGCAAACGGAACCTGAAACTGATTTGGTCTATACATTGTGTCGAAAGTAACTGCATCACCAAAGTGACTATAAGCCGTCCTTGATCTTGCATCGGCCCAGAAAACATTAGTCATGCGATTGTCATCATCAAGTTGTATAGCATAATAGAAACCCGGGTTTTCAGCCTGCATCTTTTTGAAATAGTTAAGGAGATTTTGAGCATCTCTTCCGAAAGCTCTCTTTCGGCTGCAAGCTTGACTAAAGCTTAAATGCCCTAAATTCCTATTTTGGCGATTTGCTTCTATTGGGGAGACAATATTTCTAGATGGGTGACATGCGTCCACTGTGGAGACAGTATTACTAACTGAGCAATTTGTATCCACTGCAGAGGCATTTTTAACAAAACGATTAGGCTCCTTAGGTACATTACCCCCATCTGTGAAGACAATATCATCACTTGGGGCAATCAATGTTTCAGCCCTATTCTTGGTAGCACCAGCAAAATGCCTTCGGGGCCGAAGGTAATGCACCTTGCTTGGACTTGCAACAGAATGGTTATGATCCTCCACAAATTTCGTCACAACCCAACCATCTGGATCCTTTCTGTCTATTCGAAGCACAGCATTGCAGCTTTCAACATTCTTCCTTTTAAAAACCTCTCTGGAACATGCAAAATCCCAACAGATGATAGGACCATCAGGCCTTGTACGGCTGTACTGACTGACATGAGTACTAAAACCCACATGCCTGGCATATTCCTCATAGAAATTCTTTGCAGCTTCTTCAGATTCGAACTCCATACCAACATAAGGTTTTGCATTCTCATCCATTTCATGAAAGGATCTCTCTCTCTCAGCAGAGTTCTCAGGCATGTTCTGTCTTTCAGACATATTAAGTTCAGCATAGGATTTCAGTTCATTTTCCCTTGCATCCCCCTCTGCATCAACTACCTCCACATCCATTCTTATTAAAACGAATTTATAATATTTACTGTCATTTTTGACAGGTTCTCATATCTATCATTGCTGCAGCAAAAAAGACATTAGGCTGCATCAAGAGTCATACACAGAGTCGCGTGCAAAAAGTGATCAAGAAACTTATATACAGCAACATGATCAAAAGATATCAACAGAAAAATAAGAATTACACCATGTAGATAACAAACTCCTATTTAAGGTGCACTAGCTACCAGTTATTACCATAAAAGCAAACACAGAGAAACACGTAAAGTTGATCAAACAAAAGCAGCATTGCTGATGTTGAGAAGTCACAGGGCCAATTTCTTTGTCCAGTACTCTGGTATGTGAGGCATAGATGTAATTCATGTGAACTCTGTTATGCATAAGTACAAAAATCACATTCTGGAGTCCACAAGAGAGAGCGAGAAAGAGACAGGGAAAGAGTGAGAGAGATTTTTTTTTCTTTTTTGGCTCGGGAAGTGAGAGACAACTATTCAACATTCCATCAACAAATGTCAGCATGCAGCCACCACCATCAACGTAACAGGAAGGAAGAGTTTAATGCTTTTCTTGTCTTCAATAGTTCACTCTGTAGGGTGTAAAGTCGTATCTTTAGCACAACATCTCTGAAGTGGATAGCTAGAGTTATATTTTCCTTCCTGATTTGATAGAACCTTCATTTTTGTTAAATAAGTTCTCCTTTTTATTGCATGAAGTAACGGAAACACTCTTAAATTATGGGTGGGAGGCAAAGGAAAAGGAAGACATGTCACACAGAAGCAAGAAGAATCCAAAGCAAGAATTATAGCCATTTCTAACTAAGCAGTAGAAGAAAGACACATCACACATATTGAGAGAGAAAGAAAGTGATTATTAAACAGGAAGAAAAACAAAAACAAACAGTAGAGCCAGCAAGGAACCAATGAATATAATCTCATGAAATTTTTTAGCCCTATCACCCGTCGTTGATTTGGTTGGAATAATGCTGGCTCAAGACAAGAAAGACCGCAAAGAACAAGTTGTTTACTACTTAGTCAAAGCCTCAATGTTCTCCAATGGAGAAGTTATGTCTTGCCTTGTACTTTACAGCAATAAAAAATCAATATTAACTCCTGCCAAGAGAAGTGTTTGTTATTTCAAAGACTGGCTTGGTTAAGTATTTCTTGACCAAACCCCTCTTAAAAGGAAAATTAGGCAAATAGATTACGTCTTTATCAAGATTTTGCCTTCAATATATTCATGGCTAAAACATACATCACGAGTATTAAGTCATCGCCTTTTCAAAGTTGGGCAATGGATATGATAGGGAAGATTTATCCCCATCTTTGAAGTAATTTGGTCTGTGATGGTAACAATTGGTTATCTTGGGGGGAGGTAGGAGTGAAATTGCTAAGAAAGCAGGACATTATATTAGATTGAAAATCGAGCATTAAGTTGACCCAGATTATGAGAACATGTGCCAGAATATTTACCTTTTAGGTAAAAATTCAATAGCGGTAGTTGGAATGCTTATACACCATCATTGATGGTTTTTAAATTACCAGCCTACAAATAGAGGACCTGGGTTCTCTTGAGAAATACCCTTGTAGAAGGTAATAAAATAGAAAATCTTGTAAATGTAAAATTCCGAACTCCTTGACCTATGGACCAAAACAACGGACCCTCCGACGAGAACCCAAAAAAATCGTGGACCGCCACAAAAGAACAGCCACCAGTGCAGGCACATGCATGGCCAGAAACTGGTCACCAACACTGCTGCCCATGGCCCAAGTCCTGCTGCCGGCGCCGGCGCCGCCGCACGCAACCTGTAGTGACAACCCGGGGGAGGCTATATAAATTTTCCTTTTACAATAAGTACAATAACATATATACACACCTACCTCATACCAATCATACACCTACCATATGTACAGGTTACTCAATAAACCCCCTACTATGAGATAACTACTCTATGAACCCCTGTACAAAATTAATATAATATTTAGTGTTAATACATATATATTTTTAATACTACCATTTACTGGACTACCCCTCTGACAACTGGAAAATTCAATCAAACTTTCATTGCCACCAAGCCATAACTCTTAGATTTGAGAGCTGTGTGAAAGAAAGACCATTGCACGTGCTCCCACAAGTCGTAAGAAGTCCAATCCGCATGCACAAGGCATTAACCTTCCTCGAGCCCCTCGAGAACGGGGCAACAATTAATAGTTGCCGATTCATGATTCTAGGGTTACTGTGGAACAGAGGATGAAACGTGGTGCCCGTAGGGATTAGTCAACCACACGCCCCCGCCTACTAGCACATAAGGGAGAGTTTGCCAACAAGTTGGGCTAACTCAACCTTGAACATAAGCTAAGTATGGAAACTACATATTACGTTATTTATGGTATTTATTTACGGCACTTAACTATCATATAATCCGCAATATAAATATTGGAATTCATAATTCAATTGATGTCAGACAACCAATAATACAAGTCTTAAAGAGATAGAAAGAATTGTCACTTGGCTCGAAGACTGCGTCACTTGGCTTTCTCTCTCTCCCATAGAGGAGTTCACTGTCGTTCCCTCTCCTTTCTCCAACTTTGTAGATCCATTCAGTGTAACGTCCTCCGTTCATTTACCAAATTACCCCTTTTATATTTTCTGACCCTCAACAACCCCCAAAAAACGATTCAAAAAAGAAGAGCAAGAGTGTCTATGCAAAAAGTGGAAAAAGCCCTCGCCACCATCAGAGCCGAGCTCATCAAAGCACGGCGATAACGGCATGAGGTCTTGAACCAAAACCAGGAGATCGAGGCTATCATCTAAAAGGCAAAGAGCAATCTCGAAGAAGAAGAGAGAGAGAAGAAACACCAATGATCGATCACCGGCACACTAAAGAACGAGAGGCTTCAAGCAAGAGTCGAGAGACTCAAAGTAATTGGCTTCGTTAGAGGCTCGGTCATCCTAAATGCCCTAAGTCATCTTCTTCTTTTTGCTTTTTGATTTTTTACTTTTTGTGAAAGGGCACATCGCCTAGGAAACGAGGCCGTTTTCAATTTAAAAGAAGGGTTGTTTTAGTAAAATGGGTAAGCCAAGCATCGCTAACCAAGGATATCTGAAGAAAGAAATCTTACAAAACAAGTTAAGTAATTTAATGACAGAAAAATCAGTGTCTTACGGTGGTACACAACGACATAAAAACAAATAGTTCATGAATTATTTGATATTCTGACTTTTGGCCTAAGGGCTAGGAAGCCCCCATCTATAGGGGGGAACATGTCATGCAGACCAGTACAAATCTGACAAGTTGAATAGATTTTCAACATGCAAAGGAAAAAAAGAAAAGAAATTACAAGCTTTTTCTTTAATTTTCTAGATGTGAGTACACGCTCCAACAGTTCATGAAATTATCCGTTTGATGATTTTCACTCGTTTGAAGATGTTAGCATATTTGAGTAGCAAATCTCTCACTTGATTAGCACGAATTGGCTATAGTGATTTGTTGAGATGAGATGATGAGGCCATTCAGAAATAAGATGATCAAATTGGCAAGTCGGTTGGAGAAGATTGTACTCATGTATTACTGTTTTCACAAGTTTAAACTGAATTTCAAGGGAGTATTTTAGTATTCTAATTTTCATGCAAATCTTTAATGTTCCCCCTACATTTTTTGGTCGCCAGTAACAACTTTCATGAATGATAATCAACACAATAAATTATACATATAGAAAATAGATTTGCCAATCTGATTGACTTTGTTTTATAAGCCATTCTAATTCACTGTTAAAAAACATCAGTGGAAGAAAAAGTGAAAACAACACTATCACTAAAAAAAATAGAACAGGTGAAAAAAACTTGGGGGATACCTTTTCAATGTAGCAGTCCCAAATTTTTTGAGCCGTAAATACATCCCAAATCAGAAATGTTCCAAAATTACGGCCCGCACTGCAAAATTAACGCATTTAGAACACCTCAACTCCTTAGCGTCGCCAAGCTGATCGGAAGAAACTACTTCGGAATTATCACATAATAAAACCTACCATCAAATTTTATCTGAATGCCAAAGAACTTTGCTGTTTCGGGATTTGGGACCCCCTCGTTCCCCCCAACCAAAAAAAAGGGAAAGATAGAAAAAAAAAACAAATGGGGAAGAGAACTGAATAAGAAACAAGACGTACCAGTCTGATTTGAGTCGGAGTTTTGTCAAATCACATAATTGAAATCCCAAGCGCCCTCTGGCGAGACTTTGAGAAACAGTTTAGTAGAGTGCCGCCCAAACCCAGACGAGGCTCTGTTTCGCGGTTTTAACTGACGCAAATACGAAAAAGAGAACACAAAATGAAGGGGCTGTGCAACAATCCGTATGGCCTGCCCCTCCCCCCACCATAACCGACCGGCCGAAAGGCATTTTATCGGATTTAGTAGGTCGTGGCTCAAAAGGGGTCCGCTAGTTCATAAATTTTGGGTGCGGTTCGGTGCTCAAATTTTTTTAAGCCACAGTCGCCCAGTAATCTTGTTTTGCGATGGAATCTACCGAATGAACACAAGAGACTTAGTTTGTATCGATCAATCCGCTTGATAATTTGGGGACAAATTTGTCTCTATAAATGAGCAGTTACATTCTATATATTGGAATTTGACCCTATTAATGAATATGCACATTTCATACGTATTGCCACCTCTAAAAACACGGAACAAAGTATGCTAAAAAACTATGAATAAAATTGAAAACAAAACATATAACTTCTTTTAATTATGATTGTTGTTCAATGATATTTTACACTATAATGATCGATAAATCATAATCTTCAAAATGAGATATTAATCTTTATTTTTGGAGTTCTAAATTAAAATGCATGTGAATGTTATATATAACATTAACTGTAATGTTAATATTATATATAACATTATTATAATTTATGTGTCACGTGAGTGTTGAATATAAAATCCAAAATAATAGAAATAACATCAATTAATGTTAATAATAGCACAAATTAATGATCTATAAATCATTATCAAAATACAATCAACTGTATTTTGATAATGTATAAGATTGTATTAATTATAACACGAATGTAAAAACTGAAAATTCTACAAATATTGTGTTAAAATGTAACATAAATGTGAAAACTGAAAATTTTGAAAGTAACATGTTAAATGTAACATGAATGTATGAATCTGAAATTAATGAAAAAAATAATAAATGTGATACCATTTTGAATATCTTATTCAGACGAATCTGAATATATAATTAGATAGTGAAAAAAATATTTGCAACAATAATTTTTTTTTTGTTAATTATACTTTGCCCCCTGTATTTAGAATGTTTTACACTTACCCCTGTGGTATTTTTTTTACCACTTACCTCTTATGCTTGTGGTCTAAAGTGTAATGGTTAAAAATTAACATAACTAAAGGTATTTTTGACATTTTACTTAAAAAAATAAGGGCAATTTTGTCATTTTGATTTTATTAATTTAAATAGGATCTATTTGAAAATTATTTTAAACTTAAGGGGTCAAAACTCATCTCTTCTAGAAAAAAAAAATCATCCCCAATTCGTGATTCCCCTTTTCCACGACGGCGACCCATCGGCCACCCTCAATCACCCATTTGTTTCTCGCTCCCTCTCTCTCTCTATCTCTTTCTCCCTATATTGCTCTCTCTATCTTCATATTCATCTTCCTCCTCACCATTCCTCATGCCCATCCACCGCCATGCCTTCAACAGTCATTGATGAGTGTAAAAATGGTCACTCCAACGCAACCAGTTGAAGATCGCCACATGAACACAACTCCCTACAAAGGTCAAATTAGACCGAAGAATAAGTATGGAAATTGCACCGAACAGAGGAATATCCCCATTCGCTCTAACCATCCCAAAAAGCCTCAACACTCTCCAAGAAAAGTCGGCAGTCCATCGCCGAGAAGGGGAACCCTTCCCCATCTCGGCGTCCTCCATTGTAGCATTACTCACCTTGTAAATCCACCCCTTGCAGCTCCTCGATCAAAGCCCCCTTTCCTGTCTCCGGCTATCCGAGAAGGGCAGGGTGGAAAGCTCCATATACTTCCCCTTCCCGTCTCTGGTTATCCGAGAAGGGCAGAAATCAGGCTCCTCATCTAGGCTATGGCAGGGTTGTGTCTTCCTCAGTTTATAAGTTGGCTCAATTCTCCATCCCAAAATATCTCCTAAATATCCCAAAATATCTTCAGATATCTCCATGGCTCTCTTCCTCAATCAAAAATATCACTAAATATCCTACAATATGGTTAAGACAAGAGCCCCTTGGCACCTTCTCATTGGTTGGAAGTTAAGATAACACATTGATGTCATTTTGAGGAGATATTAATCCATGCTTAAACCTCTAAATTAATCCACTCCTTGAATATAAAAATGAGTGCATACAATTGCCCAAAGGTAGATGAACTTTGCTCACCCTTCTTGGAAATTACTTTATAAACTCTTCCCCCCGTACGCTGATTCTCATGCCGGAGGGGACACGCCAGGACCATCCCGGCAAGTCCTTTGTGCAGGTTTCCAGGTGCTCATCTTCCCGGAACTGCTCAATTTCAAGTGTTGGTTCATATTTCCAAAGAATCACAAGGTGTTTTGGTCCTCCCCTTCTCAGCCCAGAAGATTTTTGGGTTCTTTCCAATACAGACCCTCCATTTCCCGGCCAGAGACCTCTCCACAGATTAGAAGCTACACGGATTGAAGATTTTCACTCCAGACCTCTCCAACTCATCTAAGGTTGACCGAACCATACCTTGGAGTCAACCAAAATTTGACATCAACAGCCACCATCAATCCATTACGCTGAACTAACCAGGCCGAACCACTATGATCCTAAACCACCAATCTACCACCCCAATTAGCCCAGAAGAAGAAGACGAATAGATAGTGATAGGTATAATTTATCTATTTATTCTCAAGTCAATTTTGGTAGTTTTTTAGTATTATTATAGCGTTTTTATGCATTTTTATTTTTTTTTATTATAAATTAGGTGTTTGGATCGAAAAGGGATGAAAACGGTCTTTAAACAATAAATTCGGTGGAAAAGTGGTGGAAGAACAGTGGAGAAAGAGCAAAGAGACAGCTTCCAGCATCTGCAGGCCACCGCTGTAGCGGTGAAAATGCAGAGAGTTTACTGAACTCCCCACCGCTGCAGGGGTGAACCCACCGCTGCAGTGGTCAAAGTACAGAGAGTTCTTTAAGTTTCTGATCGCTTACCGCTGCAGCTATCAATATAACAGGAAACCCTCTATTCACTTACCACTGTAGCGATCAAGCACCTCTGCAGCAGGGACCGCTGCCGACATACCCACCGCTGCAGTGGTGACCCCTGCACCTGTAAAATAGATTTTTAGATATTTTGTGATATTTTTGGCCCTTAATATCTTCTTCTCCTCTCATTTTCGTTTGATGAGAGCTCATATAGATTAGAATATTTTGAGAGTGTTTTTGGGGAGAGTTCATCCAAACCCAAAGAAGAATAACACAAAACGAAGAAGAAGAAGCGATCTTGAAGCGGTTTTAATGTCAAATCTTCGGACAACGACTAGTTTCTTTCGTTTCTCTCTTCATTTCTTAACTTTGGTTTATTATTTGAGCATGTTTAGCTTATTTCTTGTTGTATAAATGGTTATAACCATGAGCTAAACTTGGATTATCTGTGGGATTAATATAGTTTATGAAAATGTCGTTTATTTGAGTTGTGCTTCTTTAACGGTTGTTCTTCACTAATTTGATTGTGTTCACCGTTTTGTCATGTTTATATGCTTGTTTAGATATATTGATAAATTGGGGTTTGACACTTAGAAGATGTAACTCCGAATTCAGACTAGGGTTAAACACAACGTGACGATCTAACGACCCGGGAAGGTGTTAGAAAGTGTGCAATCCATGACATTGGGGTAAGACTTATGTGACTATGTGTTCTAAAAAATGCTAGAGGGGGACTTCGGTGTTAACGTGAAATCACATATTCATTCGCTTAGCACTCGGGAGAGGGAGTGAATGAGTTTATGATACAGAGATTGTCGGATGGGTCGAATACTGTTATTGATAACTAAACGAAACCAAACACGCTTTTTGTAAACGAAGTTAATCCCTAGATAATCTATTCCCCTAAACGTCTTAATATAGTATTATAGTATAATTAGTTTAATTAGTTAATTAGTTTAGTTTATTATTTATTATAAAATCTACAATTTATGTTGCCTAAATTTATGTTGCCTAAATAAAGTTAGGTTATGATAATTACGGTACTCAACGATAATCTCAACCAATTCTTGTGGATACGACAACCCTTACTCTTCCAAGTTTATACTAAAACTTGACCCGTACACTTGTTGTGAAAGTAGCGGCGTATCTACGGGCTACCAAATTTTTGGCGCTGTTGCCGGGGATTGTGTTTTAGATTGTAGTTGATATTGTAAGTAAATAACTTGATTTTAATTTAGGCATTTCTTTTGTTTATAATTTTTGTTTGTAGTTTTGTTTTTTATTTCTCATGCAGAGTACTTGAAGATGTTAGATCAACAAGTATTGATCCATTTCTTTTAACGAGATTCCGAGTCGTTTTATTGTGCATGGGATCAATACAAGGAGTTTCTATTTCGGTTTCCAAATCATCAGTTCTCAAGGGAGTGTCAATTACTGAATTTCCTCGACGGGTTATAAGTCGCAACTAGAACGTGGGTGGAAGGAGGAAACAGTACCACATCTTTCTATGACCTAACCACGGACGAAGCCCTTTGGTCATTAGAAGAATTAGCAATCTTTGGTTATCAAAGTTGGAATTATTCACCAAGTCACCAAAGCTTGGGGGATTGTTTCAATACTACGATGCTATGGATTGACACCTCGGTCCAAGATGTAGAGTCTTCCCCCGCCCTGGAAGAAGTGTTCGCCACAGTTATGGGGGAAACTCAGACTTTCTAGAGGGGAACGAATGATCAGCTCAACGAGCATGAGGATCGTCTTGACCATATTGAGACGACCTGTGTGAAAATTGATGCTACCGTAACATCTCTTCAGATGCAAATCGGTTAGCTAATCTGCTCTTTTAAGGCCGAGTTAGAAGTGGTGGCGTTAAGAGACACACAAGCCACATTCATCGAAAGCCACCACAAGGAACCGAAAACAAGTGGGAGGAACTTGAATCAGTTCAAAGACGATGCAAAATCACAAGATAACACTTGTGATTATCTGCCATTTGAGATCCACCAAGTGTTGCCACCACCAATCCAAGATGATCACATTTATGAGGATCCGATGTGGCTCACTTGTCCTTCACCGCCTTTTGCACCGTACATTCAAGAAACTCAAGCACATGAGACGGAGCTGAATCAAGTTGAGAGCTCAATCCATACATTGCTAAATCTCTTCAATCTTGAGGGCATTCTGAACCAAGACCCATACATAGTATTGTATGACACTTACTATAAGCGAAAGCTGCTCTTTGACGAGCCCTTTACCATGTCAAGCCGAAGACCTTAAATTAAGCGCTTCTTGGGAGGCAATCCAAGGTTTCAAAAATAAATTAGATCCGTCGCGATTAATTACCCCCTACTATATCAGCGACGAAAGTGGTTTGTTGCCAAAGTGGTTACCTATATTTGACATTGGGCTACGAATGAGTTTCGTCGCCAATTGTTTTCCCTTCCTACCATGATTTTGGCACCCACTTTCTCGCTATTACATTAGCTGATTTTTTTTTCTCTTTTTGTCTCTTGATACCCACCCCCAAACCCTTTAGTTCTCTCATCCCTCTCTCTCGATCTTATCTCTCTCTCATCGACGACCTAAACCAAATCACCACTGCCTCTCGATCTCATCCCTCTCTCTCATCGACGACCTGAACCAAATCGCCACTGCCTCTCGATCTCATCCCTCTCTCTCGATCTCAGCCTCCCACTAATCGACGACCTGGAACCAAATCACCACTGCCTAAACAACCTAGAAATTGAATCGATGGCGGAGGAAGCCCTAATCGCAACGTCGACGAAGGCAACAGCTAGGAAATCTCAGAGTTTTTCTCTCTCTCCGTTGCGGTAACTTTCGGCTTCATTTATGATTATTTGTTGTTTTGATTTCTAATTTTATCCATGAACATCAAGAATCTTAGCCTCTTTCTCGATCTCATCCCTCTCTTTCAATCTCAGCCTCCCTCTAATCGACAACCTGGAACCAAATCGCCACTGCCTAAACAACCTAGAAATTAAATCGGTGGTGGAGGAAACCCTAATCGCAACAACGACGAAGGCGATGGCTGGGAAATCTCGGAGTTTCTCTCTCTCTCTCTATTGCGGTAACTTTCGGCTTCATTTATGATTATTTGTTGTTTTGATTTCTAATTTTATCCATGAACATCAAGAATCTGTGGACATGCCAGTAGATAAAGTTGGTTTTCAATTCTGTTTAGGTTTCTGTTATATTTTTATTCTGTTCCGTTTCTGTTTCTAATCTATTTCTGTTCTGTTTATGTTCTGTTTATATTCTATTTCACGTTTCTGTTCTGTTTTATTATGTTTCTGCTATGTTTCTATTCCGTTTCACGTTTCTGTTCTGTTTCTGTAATGGCCGTTTCGTAACGGTATCAGTAGGCACCGATACCGTTTCGTAACGGTATCGGGTCATTACAACGGCGCTAAATAATTTCACAACTGTTATTGGCCGTTACAACGGCGCTAAATAATTTATGTTCACGTTTCTGTTTCTGTTCTGTTTCCATTTGAGAACCAGAGAATGTTTCCGTTACTGGTTCTATACTATGATGTTTTTTTGTTTCTTGAATTAAAGAATCCCTCAATTTATCGTTTTAACCTTAATTGTTTGCAGATATTATTCTCTGGTTCAATCGTTTCTTGCTTCTTTATTCATTATGGCAACTAGTAAGTGTTAGTGTGCTACAATTTGGTTAACCTATTGCCATAAATCAGTAGTAATCAATTTCTTTTCACAGTATGTATATTTTATTGTGTTCCATTGATTTGAATGTCTAATGGTGTATGAGTTTTTCAACAGGGCTGCAATTTGAGAATTCATGTGATATTGGGGTGTTCTCCAAGTTGACTATGCCTACTGTTTGGTTGCAATTGGAGGTTCTGAGAACTTCTACAGGTACCCTACTTTGTCTATTTATTTCTTGATTGCAAGTGTATTATTTGTTAAAATAAAATAATAGCAAATGATTATCTTGATTGCAGCACATTTGAGGTTGAGTTAGCGGATTTAATTCCAGTGGTTAAAACATTAATTGCTAGCACTAGAATAATCGGTCGTCTTTGTGCCGGTATACATATTAAGTGTTGACCATGTCTTATTCTAGAAGGCTATCTTTCTAAACTTATTGTTGAATCTTATTGGTTGCACTTCAATTGCAGGAAATAAAAAATGGACTGCTCTTGCCTCATAATACCACAAACCAAGGTGATCTTATTGCAAAACTTTATAGTATTATTGTATCGTGATTTTTTTGTTTCACTTTTTGTTTACCTATTTGATATGGGCATCCATGTATCTGTCACAGTTATATGAAATGTTTATAAAAAAAAAAAAAACTAATTATTTTGATTCTATAGGCTTTTTAACCTATTATTTTCAATTATTTGAATGTCTCTTTGTCTATCTCAATCTTTGCTCCCTCATATATTATTAATCTCATTTGTCGTGAAAGGTAAATTCGTAAATGCTAAAACATTAAAATCGCAACAGTTTTGTTATTTTGCTGCAAAAACAGCTTGTGCTTTTGCTGTTTTTGCAGCAAAACAACACTGTTTTGCTGCAAAAAATAGCAAAGCACAACATTATTTTACTGTTTTTGTAGCAAAACCGGTGTTGTTTTTGGTGATATATGTCTAGGCTATACTTCTCACTCTTATCTCTTTAGGTCATTTATTATGCAATTCAATGTATCTTAGAAAGTGAGACAATTAACTTATACCATTACGTCTTTTGGTTTCTCATCTATGCAAAATGACTCAGAAACATGCTTATTTCTTTGGATGTATTAAAGATTAATATTGACTTGTATGATAAAATGTCTCTTGGTCTAGTAATTTAAAAGAAAAGTACAATTGTATGATAAAAAAAAAAAAAAAAAACTTTGTTTTTTGTTGCAGTGAATTGGGGCATTGGACTTAGAATTAGAACTGAATGTTTAAAATATTGGGAAAACTATTTGACAGCGACCCATAAAACTTTAAGGACCAATACCAATTTTATTTCATCATTGGATTGATGATGAAATATCTCAGTTGTTTGTTGTTTCTGTTTCTATTTGTTGTTTCTGTTTCGGTTTGATGATTCTATTTCTGTTTATGTTTGTTGTTTCTGTTTTTGTTTGCTATTTTTATTTATGTTTCTGTTTTTGTTTTTGTTTTTGTTTCTGTTTGTTGTTTGTTGTTTCTGTTTCTGTTTATGTTTGTTGTTTCTGTTTCTATTTGTTGTTTGTTGTTTCTGTTTGTTGTTTCTGTTTCTGTTACTGTCTTGTCTCAGTCGGTTCATCTGTAGGCTAGGCTGTGGAGCTTCTTCGGCGTAGGGCGATTTCCAGTCGATGGCGTCGTTGAGGATCAGATCTGAGTTTTCGGATCTTGTCCTCCTCGATCTTAATGTCAGGTTGGTTTTGATTTATTATTCTAGCATTATTTTTTATTATTGCAAGTCAATTTGTAGCGGTATTTTTTGTAGTCTCTGTTTCTGCTGCGGTTCTCTATTTTTGCTGCCATTCTCTGTTTCTGTTGTTGTTTCTGTTTCTGTTTTGTTGTTTCTGTTTGATGTTTATGTTTCTGTTTCCATTTGTGTTTCTATTTGTTGTTTCTATTTCTGTTTCTTTGTTTATGTTTCTATTTCTGTTTTTGTTTCTGTGTTTTGATTATTTTTCTGTTTGTGTTCACAGATTCATGTTTCGGGCTCAAGGTCATTCGGCACAACATTTCAAAAAATAGTATGTCTATTATTCTAATTCAATTTATACCTTGATGGTCAATTATTATATGTGATATAGATGAAAATTCAATAATTGCAGGCTCGGGGTAGGATTGATCTATATCGGATCACACATCAGAGGGTAAATGGGCAATGGATATCGCTTATCATCTATAACTTGTTTCTTAGTTATTTTGTAATGATGTTTCGTAAGACATTTTATTTTTTTGGTTATATTAATGTTTAAGAATATTGGTATATTTTGGCTATTTGACTTTTAATACAATTGTATAGTTTTGGTTACTTTTTGTTGATTGGTTGATGGCTATAAATTGACACTCATAGTTTTAAGAAGAGTAATTTGCTACAAATTTTATTTTTGTAGCCAATTTATTTCTTGAAAAAAAATTATTTTTTGGCTACAAAATAATTTCATCGCCAAAAGAATTCCCGCCATTTTAGTTATTTTTTGGCGACGAAAATTTTCGTCGCCAAAAAATTATCCCCGTGATTTTTAATTACTCTTTGGCTACGAAATAAATTTATTAGCTACGAATTTAGCTATGAAATGATTTGTCGCGAAATAGTAGTCTTGCGCGACGAACTAACAATTCGTCACCAAAAATCTTCTGCTACGGCACATAGGCTACGAAATTGGAACAGTAATTTTTTCGTCACTAAAACGTTTTCGCTACTAAATTAGGGCTTTAGCTACAAATTTTTTTTGTAACCAAAACCCATTTTTCTTGTAGTGCTTGATTCGGAGGCGAGATTCTCTCGCCTCCCAGGTACGTGTTCTAAACTCCCGTCTTCATTATAATGCTTTATGCTTTCATTGGGATCGCTGATGGGTCATTGTCGACATTGCCCATTTTAAGTTAGGGGGTGACGTTAAGTATGTTATTATGTTGTATTGTTTTTATTGTATGCATGTTTGTTTAGGGTAGTTGTTGTACCTGTGCTGAGTTTTGTATTTCATCTAGTCTATTACCCGATGGTGAGTCTGTCTCCCTAGTTGTTTATTGAGGTCGAGCGTAATGCTCATTCATGTGTGTTCTGTGTGCTTGACGTATCGTTTAAGTAAAAGTTATTGTGGATCCTAATTGCACGAGCACATAAACTCAATGTATAACTATCCAACTGATTTAACGCCAATTATTCTTTAGCCAAATTCATGACAATAGGGATTTTAGAACCTAATTTGGGGGAAATTCGAGGCGAAATCCTAGGCGAAGAGTTCAGGAGATATGATTTAAGCATTCATTTTGATCACCTGAGCCTTTGAAGCTTACCATGTAATATCATTTATCCCTCATTATCCTGTTGAAGCATGATAGCCATTTCAATTCTGAACACGTAACAAATACCCTGGCAAATTAATTTTTTTCTTTCAAACCATTGTCTTTGAGCCTAAGGCACAAATTGAGTGAAATCAAGTTAGCATTTGTTTATGCTACTTGAAGTGAGCGGTTAGGTTTGGGACGAACTTTTTATTGGTTTGGTATTAGTGTACTCACTTATCATTTTTCTATTGTATTCACACACCCCTTAAATTATACAAAACGAATAAGTTTGGGGGTGTGATCTCTTGTTTGGAAAAAAAAAAAAAAAAGACTATGTAAATTTAGTTTTATTCTAGTTTCTTTTGACAAGTGAGTACAAAGTCCTTTAATGTTTGTTCAGGATTGTATTTTTAATGTTTGGGGTTACATGAGTGGATGAGAGCCAAACGTTGTGCCTTGGGTATCGTTAAATTAATAACGTTAACCTGTTTTTTTATTTTCGATATACCCTTGGCCATTTTTCAAAAACCGAACCAAGTCCTATTGATCTTTTTGAATTTTTGAGCCTACATTAGTGGAGAATGGAACCCTGTCAGGCATTTGGATTTCCTACACCTTATTGGTTTTAGTCATGAGTTTTATTGGTGGATAATCCAATCCGGTCTTGGATAGTTATATTATTGAGTTTAGCACACACACGTTGAAAGGATCTAGAATGACGTTTACCATTATTGAATGTCGAAATTCTAGAATAACACATGGTGCGTTTTACTTTTGAACTCGATAATATTTGGGGGTTGTTGAGGGAAAAATATTTTGGTCGGTAGAAGAATTCAAAACTCGCATATCGTTATATTTAGGTTGTTTATATTTAGGTTGTTTGTGTTTTTTATTTTAGTGTGAGTGTTTTGCTCGAGAATTAGCAAAATTATAAGTTTGGGTGCATTTGATAGGTGTAATTTATCTATTTATTCCTAAGCCGGATTTGATAGTTTTCAAGTATTATTATAGCGTTTTGCTCGGTGATCGATCCCACAAGTGAAATTGTTCTCGACAGTTTTTTCTCTCTACAGTAAAACCCACAAGATGCAGTTTGTTTTGTTGAAGCTAGAAGATGGAAGAGATAACAGAGGAGCAGTAGGAGGAGAGAAATACAGAGAAGCTGAAGCAAAAAGGAGAGTTGTTCTAAGAGATTGTCTTTATAGTGGGGGAAGAACAAGCAGCTAAATGAAGAAGAAAACACCCTTTTGTGCTTGTGTTGATCCTCCAACAAACAGAGATTGACTGAAAAATGATCAGCTATTAATATTATTCATTATTTATGTGTTTAAAACTTCAAAATCTATAGCCATGTTTTTAGTTAGATGTTGTCTAATAAAAGTTCAAAAGAGGGGCATTTGGTAAGTGTTTCTGTTTTTTTGTTCCCAGAAGTCTTGGGACAAATGCGTTCTATTTTTAAAAAAATTAGAACAAAATTCTGGGATTAGAAAAGAAATATTTTTTCCTTTCTTTATTTTCTTGTTTCTGTTCCAAAATTTATGGGCGCATAACATGAATTTTTTTATGAAATTCCAAGATTTATGGGCTCATAACTAAGTGATCGACGACGATTTGTACCGTATCGGCGGCCACCATGGATTTCTCAAATTTATCGAGATGGATCCATCTATTACATTGGCAACGTTGCCAAAGATGGGGTTGGGGGTGGGTTCGCAGGAGATGGAGTAGAGGGTTGGGGTGGGGGTGGATGGGTTCTAGTTGGGTGGGTTCGAAGGAGATGGAGCAGGGGTGGGTCTCTGGAGATGGAGCAAGATTGGGGGTAGATCGCTGAAGATGGGGATGGGATGGGTCGCTGGGGATGAGATGGGTGGTCAGTGAAGAAGACATCAAAAAACATAAAAAACAATTACACTATTAACTCTTATGTTATTGAAAAGTATCAAAATAGCCCCTATTAAAAAAATTAAGGACATTTCACATTAATTGACATAATTATTTTGACTTTTTGCCTTTGATTGTTAAACTTAACAGAAGATTTTAACCGTTGCACTTTAGTCCACAAGAACAGGGAGTAAGTGGTGAAGAAAATACCACGGGGGTAAAGTGCAAAATGGCCTAACCACAAGGGGGTAAAGTATAATTAACCCTTTTTTATTTTAATAAAATGATTTTGTGTGAAACTTTAATATAAAAATTTTAATCCCGCAAATCACGTAAGGGTAAATTAGACATACCAATTTTTGTTTTTTTTTTAAAATGGGACTAAATAGTTCGAACTTTCTTGACAACAGGATCGTTTGGTTCAAACTTAAACACTTAGAATCAATTGATAATTACATTCTTAATGTAGGTCCACTTGGTATTTTTTTTCCTTTTTGATGACCAATGGGTATGCACGTGTGTTGCATGTGGAATGATGTAATATTATTATTGTGTAAATTAATTATTTTTTATAGTATTTGGTATATAGGTAATTAATATATATTTGATAAATATATGGTTATGTGTGTGGTAAGTTGTTGTGTATAATTTGGAGGCGCAAAAGATTTTTTATAGTTACGATGTTATTTATTTATTTGAATTTGGTAAATCAAAAATTTAGTTTCATATAAAGTTTATTAGAATGAGAAACTGACAACAGTAGCTCCATGAGTGTGAAAAATGATTTGATAGTAGCTAAGTTATTTATACGTCATATGCGTCATAACGTTCAATATGTGAATGGAATATTTTGTGATCATACGTTAAGCGACGTAATTGCATTGAAAATTTAAATGAAAATTATGATAGTTATTGTAGTTGTGTATTGTATATAAATATAAGTACATAAAAAATAGGTGTTTAGTTTATTTGAATCGCGGTTTTGTCTTCAAGACTTGTGTTGGAGAAAAATATGAATAAATCGAGAAAAATACAAACTAATATTGGATTGAGGTACAGAAATCTCATTCTCTTTAAGGGGATTCAAGCCTTCTGCGATTGGCAACGCTTTGAGACCAGTGCAACAAAATTTATCTTTGACTTGTTCCCTCAAGGATACAACAGTCCAATTTAGTCATTTGGTTCACACTAACTTTGTACAAGTAGTAGAACCCAAAACTCCACAAAGAGAACACATTTCTTTTCCTAATATAAAGTATGTATGTATGAAAATATGAATGAATCACAAAGCTTGTGGAAGAACCTATTTATAGGCTCCCAAAACACACAAGATTAAATACACACAAATAAATGAAAAATGTTACAAAATTCCAAAAGTCTTGAAAGTTACAAGAAAATGAAATGACACCATAATGAAGTATTAACCTACTAAGATAGTGGGAGACATTTTAGCTCCATAACTTATAAAACTCCAAAAATAATTAATTTATTTAATTAATAATATATATTATATTAAAATGTAGCAACATTCTCCCACTCATTTTAGTATAAAATAAAATTACCAGGCAAAAATGGATCAACATGTATAATGAAGGTGTGCTCTGCATTGAAAACAACAGTTTCTACTCTAAAGTCAATAGTGGTCTCAGACTTGAACTATGACTTCTTAAGGGAAATAAAGTATCATTATCCATGCATGATTTTCCAGGTGTTAACATGAGTTTTATTAGCCAGCACCAATATTTTTAAAACCGAACTGGACATCGAATCAGAAAGGTCTCCAGGTCACGGGTCACCGGTTCAACCGGTAGGCGAATTGTGGTTAAACCGGTGACGTCATAATTACGTCATTAATAATTATTATATATATATATATATATATATATATATATATATATATATATATATATATATATATATATATATATACATACACACCCCCCCTTGTTTTCCTTCACTTTAATAGACTACCACCTACTGGAAACTTACCAAGTTAAAAGTCCCCCTCCCTTTACTCTTCTTTTTTAAAAAAAATTTAAAAAACATATTATTTTATTTATTTTAATATTAATTGATGAACCTAATATTATCAAAAGACTAAAAGAATGGCCACCAGCTATTGTCTCAAAAGAGTTGTCACATCTAGAAATTAGTCACCCCCCTCGCTCCCCTTCTCTCTCTATCTCCTCTTTGCTAGTTGATAGGTGTAAATTACATACGTATTTCCAATCTAATTTTTTTAGTTTTCGAGTACGTTTATAGTTATTTTTATATGTTTTAATATGTTTTTATACTTTTTGTATAAATCAGGTGTGTGGAGCAAAAAGATAGGAAACTGGAGCAAAAACGATGAGATCGAACCGAAGGTGAGTCAAAGTTACGGTGGATAAACAAGTAAGGAGGCAAAAATATGAAGGAAGCCCACCGCCTAGGCGTCTAAACCTCTACCTAGGCAGTGAAGATGCTGAGAATGACAAAAGACTACTAACAGCTCACCGCCTAGGCAGGAAATTCCTCCGCCTAGGTGGAAACCCCAGTAGAAACATTTCGAAATCCACCGCCTACTTCTTCGCCTAGGCGGTCACCAAACCTGCAAAGTCGGTACAGATGCTGTAACTTCAAGGCTATTTTGGACTATGATGCAATCCGATGTTGGAAATACTCAAAACATAGAAGTTGTATATAGTTTTCTTAGCTTTCCATAGGATTTTGAATCACCTCAATCGGAGTTCAGATGAAGAAGTTACAGCCAAAACCAAATTGCAAACTTGCAGTAACTTCGCCTAGGCGAAATTCCGGTAGAAAGTTAACCAACCTAACTTCGCCTAGGCAAAAATCCTACAGCACAGCCTTGATATTTATTAGATATTTTAGCCTATTTTTAATCTCTTTTCTCCTTCTTTCTTCCATCTCTTCAACCCCTAAGGCTTTAGGCTATATTTTAGGGTTAGTTTGAGAGGTTTTTTAGGGAGAGCTCTCAACCCGAGGTGGAAGATGAAGAGGGAAACGATCGTTCGACGGTTCTAGCGCCAATTCTTCGGATATAGGCTAAGTCACTCGTTTCTTCTCTTTGTTTTCTTCATTTTGGTAGTTGTTGAGCATGTTTAGCTCGTTTTACATTGTATAAACGGTTAGGGCCATGAGTTAAACATGGATTGTAATAGGGATTAAAGTATTATTTATGAAAATGTACTTTTGGTTGAATTTGTGTTTCATTCTTGGTTGTTCTTCGTATGTTGATTGTGTTGCCGTGTTTTCTATGATTATATGCTAGTTTAGATATATTGAGAATATGGGGTTTGATACTCGGGAGAGGTAATCTCGGATTCGGACTAGGGTTAACATAACACGACAATCTAACAACCCGAGAGAGCGTTAGAAAGTGTGCAATCGATGATGTTGGGGCGAGACTCACGTGACCTAGAGTCGTTAAGATGTTGAGAAAGACTTCGGCGTTGACACGAAGTCACGTATTCCCCCGTCTTACACTTGGAAGAGGTGGCGAGGGAGTTTACCCCCGACCTCAATATGTAATTAGGAGATAATTCTCATCATCGGGTCTTGGCCCAAATGAACTCACATCTAAACATGCAAATACAACTTTATACATAAACAATACTAAACTAAATCTAATGCTAACATACATAAATTAATCTACCACTACTTATGTAAAAACAAAAATTAAACTAACTAAATTAAAAATTTAAAAACTAAAACATTCATAATAAAATACATACATAAACATAGATTTGTACATAAAAAATTTGGCATTCTGTTCAAAAAATAATAATTATTCATCATTTTCTACAAAAAATCAAAATGGATGAACATCCACAAAACTATTCATCCATTCCATCCCAAAATCATGCTTGAACAAACAAAGTGTTCCTCAGTCAGCGAACCCAATTAACATATAGCATGCTTGCAAACAAAACGGGTTGAACACATACCTAGGGAATAAGACTTATTCCCTATTGTTCACCTGAAGAGGAATCATCACCGTCATCACGTTGGAAAGAAGAGTGTTGTCTTTGGAGTAGATGTGGCGGCATAGATGGTATCGGAGGGTAATCGTCCATCTCAAGGCCAAGTCCATCCCAAATCTTCTGTTGGACTCGATATTGCTGCCTCGAAAATTGGTCCAGGAAAGAAGCGATCTCATATTAGTTCTGGAGGACAATCTGAAGCTTGTTATAAACCCTCTTTTGGGAGTTTTCATCTCAGGCTCCAGAAGGTCCCGCCATCTTCTTTGCTGGCTTTTCCCCTTCCTCAGGCTCGGGCTCGGCTACCTCTTGCGCCTCAGTCTTCCACAACTGGTTTATCTTTGACAGATCAAGTGGAACGATAGGGTCGCACAGGCTTCCCCCGGATACCGTCCCTCCAGCAAGTTAGAAAATATGGGTCAATAGTGATGGAAACGGGAGCCCACCCTTTACCGTTTTTGTAGCATGTATGATCGATGAATAGATCAGGAATCCAACGTTGATTGGTTCTCTGGTTTGAATTTTGTAGATCAAATAGGCCCTGTCCTTTGAGACGTCTGAAAGATGTGACGTCGGTAGGAGGCTTCCACAAATAAAGTGGTGCCAGATTTTTGGAATTGGCTTTAGGCATTTTATTGAGAAGGTAGCGACATTCGGCCCCTGGTGTTTCCACTTTACTTCACCAAATGTAATCTTTTCAATGACCCTATACAAAGTAGGTTCTTGGCTTTCAAGGGACTCCGATGCCGAAAGTCCAAAGAGATGGTTGATAAAGTCAGGGCAGAAGATGATAGGCTGATTTCGAACCCTTGCTTGGTTGTCTATGGCCTCCGTAGTATTAGCGTAAAATTCTTTGACCAAAGCAACCTTGCCCGGTGGTGGCGATTTACAGAATTGCTCCCAGTGGCGGCTTCCGATTTCATTTTGAAATTCCCCCGGGAAATCCTCAATCGGACCAAAACCCCATTGACGTATGCAGGCACGATATTTTTCATGTTCTTTGAAGTGCTCATCTGCTTGTTTTGACACAAAACGGGTGGCATCGTAGTCAACGTTGGTCGGCACCCCGGGGTGTGAGCTCGACCCTTCTCCTCTCGTCCTCTTCTTTGCTACCCTCTTCGGCATTTTCTAATAATCACAATCACAAAAAAATCAATACAACCTCATCATATATGAATAATTGAAAACCATAAACCTTCCTAATCACTTTGTCAAGAATACATACATCCCAAAACGAACACCCATTTGAAGTTTTCAAACAAATTTCACAAACGTGACATCCTATCTTAGTTCACATACTCAACCAATCCAATTAAACATGCTCATCACCAAGAATCAAACCAAAAACCCATGGAACTTCGGAATCGCGAAAATAGGGTTTAGGGATTTTGGGAAAAATTTCAAAATCCAATGATTTCTTTGATATAATCATGCAAACCAACCAATAATTTCAACAACTAGACTAAATGTAAAGTAAAAGAAACTTACTTGTTGAGAATTAATGGTCCAATCGAAAGAGAATGAAGAAATCGCACCATTCACGCAAAACCCTAAATTTTTGGAAATAGGGGTGGAGATCCAATTCTTGGAGGTTGAATCGTGATGGAAATGACTACTTTTGGTAATGGAAGGATTATTTTTGAGTATTGGAAGGGTTTGGAAGTGAGGTTTTAGAGAGAAGGTGGAGGGATTTGGGGAAGAAGGCTTGCGATTTCAATTTTTGAACGAGCGGGTTGTTTTAACTGCAGAAGGTCCACCGCTTAGGCGGTGGAGCCCTTTTCTTTAAAATCAAACCTTCTGACGAAATTCTGCCTAGGCAGTGGTTTTTCCGCCTAAGCAAAATTACACCAGTGTGAAAATATTTTATTCTGCTGCTAATCCGCCTCGGCGGTGGTTTCTCCGCCTAGGCAGTGGAGCGTATTTTCAAAATTTGTTACATCCTGTATTTTTCCCGCCTAAGCGATGGTTCACCGCTTAGGCAGTGGGCCGTTTTTGCTGAAAAACACACAACCTGTATTTTTACCGCCTAAGCAGTGGTTCACCGCTTAGGCGGTGGGCCTACAGCTTCCACTTTCATGTTTTTTTCAAATTTTCAAAATACGACTCCACCCCATACGTTTTCACTTCACTTGTTCAACGTGTTTAAACGTGAAACACTTCCCCAAGCATCCACACTCCTAAATTCACTTCCGAACACGTTCCGAAGCCATGCCGGCTTCCAAAAAGAATAAATAATCAAATAAATAGTAACAAAAATTGGGTAATTTGATACCCTATGTTTCATTTAAAAAAAAAAATAGCGCTTGAGTTATCGTCCCCAGCTAGACTTTCGTGTCACTAAGTATGTTTCACCAAAATTCCCCATAGATAAGGAATTTGGGCTCAAATGCTCAGTTGAATCAAGATCATGGCTTGAAGTCGGCTTCTTTTCTCAGTCCTTATCATTTGCAATAAGCTCAATCTCAGGATTGAGAATTAAGAATTCCAATCTTTTTTATCGTTTCTCGCACTGCTTGATCTCATTAA
Organism: Eucommia ulmoides; assembly: GCA_016647705.1. Lineage (NCBI taxonomy): Eukaryota > Viridiplantae > Streptophyta > Magnoliopsida > Garryales > Eucommiaceae > Eucommia > Eucommia ulmoides. The sequence goes on from CM028341.1 coordinate 28,065,544, forward strand.
CACAATGAAACAAAAATAAAAATTAAAAACAAAACAAAAATAAATGTCAGGATTAACACTTGACCACTTAGTCGCAATATCAACTTAAAATTCACACAAATCCCCGGCAACAGCGCCAAAAACTTGGTAGCGCGCGAAAACACGCCGCTACTTACTCTCACAAGTATACGAGGTCTAAGTTTTAATATAGTGGATCTTGAAGATCAGATATCGTTCCCACAGAGAAAAGTGTGAATAATTTAATACCGCAATTTACGTAGTCTCATGTTATCCTGACGATGAAAGACATGATTTAAAATTAAACTAAGCTAAACTACAATTAGTGGGTTAATTTTAACTAAGTTGATTAATTAGGGATTGATTTCGTTCACTTAATACATGTTTAATTTCATTTAGTTAACAATAACGGAGTTTAGTTATCTGACAATCTCGGTTCGTAAACTCCTCTGCCACCTCTTCCGAGTGTAAGACAGGGGAATACTCGACTTCGTGTCGACGAAGAGGTCCCCCTCAATGTCTTAATGACTCTAGGCCACGTGAGTCTTGACCCAACGTCATTGATTGCACACTAACTGACGCCTTTCCGGGTCATTAGGTCGTAACGATGTGTTTACCCTAGTCCGAATCCAGGGTTACTTCTCCTGAGTGTCAAACCCTAGATTCTCAAATTCAATCCTAATACCATAACAAGAATACTAAGATCGTCATCAAATGATAAACACAATCGGACTTAAAAGCAACAACCGTTAAAGAAACATATATTAAACCAAACGAGTATTTACACAACTACACGTTTCCCTAACTAATCTTTTAATTATACTAACATGTTCTTAGCTAATACAACATTAAATCAAGAGGAGATCATCAATATCAACAATAAACATTAAATACAAAGATGTAAACAAGGGAAGAAAAGCCAAATCTCAAAGTGGAGTAGTCCACTTTCGCCAAAGAACAATCCTCCCGAGCTTCATCTTCTCCATTGATGAACTTCCTCTTCTAGCTCTTCAAGGATTGGCCAAGAGCACCTCATAAACTAATCTAATCTACTTCCTAAATTATCTAAACCTAACTAAGGTGAAAGGAACTCTCCAAATGTCAACCGGAGCCTCCTCTCACGTCTTTGGGTTTTTGGGGTTTGGTGGAAAAAGGGATTAAAAAGAAGGATTTGGAAAATATATTCAAAATATCTAAAAATAGATATTTCTGTGCAGAGTGTCACTGCCTAAGCGGTGGTTCACCATTTAGGCTGTGGCTTAAGTCGGTTAAGTTTCTATCGGATCTTTACCTAGGCGGTGGTTTCTCCGCTTAGGCGGTGGCTGCTGGCATAACAATCTATCGTTTTCTCGCCTAGGCGATGGTTCAGCCCTTCATCACTCCAACATTCTGCCTCTTTTCCGCCTAGGCGGTGGTCTTCATTCACCGAAACCCTGTTTTTCACATTTTTTCACTATTTCTCCATCGTTTTCACTTGTTTTTCACCTTTTAACGTCCCTTCACCTGTTTTACACTAAAACAAACTAAAACACAATTAAATATAACTAAAACGCTTGAAAACTAACAAATTCAATTTAGAAATAGATAGGTTTTTCACACCTATCACTAGTCAAAAGCTATCTGCACTCATTGTGTATCTTCTCAAATCCTCACCGTTTGCACTCATTGTCAAAACCACCATAAGTAACGGATCGTTCCAATGCCATCCGCATTCATCGTCTGCTATTGTCAGACTATCGGAGGCTGCAGGGGAGACTGGAGATGTTGTCAGAGGCAAAGCTTGACGTCATCGGAGGCAGCAAGGCAGCAGCTGCACGTCTTTGAGGATTTAGGACTTTTTTTTTTTTTTTTGCCTATGGATGAGAAATGTTAAAAACCCAGCTGGCTTTACGAAAACTGGGTCGGTTTACCGGTTCGCGGTTGAACCGGTTCGAACCGGTCGGTTTACCGATTTTTAGGGGTAACAAGGTTTTAGGGGTTTTCCGGACCGAAAACACGATCGATCAACGGTTGAATCGGTTCAACCTGCTGGTTCGACCCGATTTTTAAAACATTGGCCAGCACATTACAGCTTTGTGCTATCTCAGTTTTCATAAGAATTTTTGAGAATAACCTAATTCTCATAGAAAGCGGCCTCATTTTCACACTTATATAGGTGATATCTGTTAAGGGTACTCCTATAATTACGATACCCCACTCATAAGAGATACAAATTTCATTAAGAGTCATAAAACTCAACCCTCCAATCATTACAGGATAAATACACTTACACCATAGGGATGGATAAAAAAGTAGTGCATTTTTCAAGTTTTCTTATGATTCATTTTTCCCATTGATCTCAGTACTCAGGATCTCTGGTCCCTAGGTTGGGTATCTTCATCAGTAACTTACTAAAGTATAAGCTTTAACCCCATCTCCCTCGATTTATTACAGACCATTTCTCTAGTCAAAGTCTTTGTTAGTGGATCTGCAAGATTATTGCAAGATTTAAAATAATTCACATTAACAATATCATTACTCATATAAGATCTTACAATACTGTGCTTTCTTCTTATAGGTCTGGATTTTCCGTTATAATAATGATTTTTCACTCTACCAATTGTAGTAGTGCTATCACAATGTATTAAAATAGGCGGAATTATTTTTTCCCAAAGTGGGACTTCATGTAATAAATCTCTTAACCAATTGGCTTCCTCACTTGCAGAAGCTAAAGTTATGAGCTCAGCCTCCATTATCAAATTAGCAATGATAGTTTATTTTTTTTGACTTCCAACATATAACACCATTGCCTAATGTGAAAATATAACCAGTAGTAGAAAAAGAATCATCTAACAATGTATTCTAGTCTGCATCACTAAAACCTTCAAGTACTGCAGGATATTTTTTTTATAAAACGAACCATAATTTTTAGTGTCGGATAAATATTTTAGTATTCCCTCAATGGCACACCAATGTTCTTTATTTGGTTTGCTAGTAAACCTGTTAAGTACTCTAACTGCATATGCAATGTCAAGTTTAGTGCAATTAGTTGCATATCGTAAGCTATCGATCATACTAGCATATTCCTTTTGATTAATCACATCAGAATCATTTTTAATAGGAAATAAATATATGCTAGAATCGAAAGTAGTAGCAATGTGCTTGCAATTATAAAAATTATATTTTTTTCTAAATTTCCTCAATGTAAAGCGACTGATCAAGAAAAACACCATCACATGTGTGTAATTTTTATTCCCAAAATAAAATTAACCTCACCAAGATCTTTCATATCAAAATGGTTGTTGAACATATTTTTTGTTTCAACTATTACATCTGAATTAGAGGCAAATATTAAATGATTATCTACATAGAGGTTAACCAAAATATGTGAATTATTCCAAAATTTATAATAGACGCACTTATCACACTAATTAGACTTAAAACCATTTTTGATCATTCAGGAATCAAATTTCGCATGCCATTGTTTAGGAGCTTGTTTTAAACCATATAGGAATTTATTCAATTTACACACTTTGTTTTCTTGTCCAGGCTCAATAAAACCTTCAGGTTGATTCGTATAAATTTCTTCATCTAGATCTCCATTTAAAAATAAAATTTTTACATCCATTTGATGAATTTCTAAATTGAAAATTGCAGCAATAGCAATTAACAATCTAATGGATGTAACTCTACTAACTACAAAAAAAAGTATCGAAGAAATCCAAATATTTTTTTGCTTAAAGTCTTTAGCAACAAGTCTAACATTAAACTTATCTATAGGACCATCAGATTTAAATTTTTTCCTGAGAACTCATTTACATCCTATAGTTTTAAAATCTGGCGATAAATCAACTAATTTCTAAGTCTTGTTACAAATTAACGACTCAATCTCATCATTTACAGTAACGACCTGATTTACTAGGACCGCTACGTGGTTTCATGTTAAGGAGAATTTATACTAAAATCAGATAGTCGATATTTCACCTCAAAAGAATCTGACAAATTTTACAGTTATGGCGAAAATTAAATTTGTCAAATTTTCGAGTTGGTTTTACAATGGGAAATAATCAATACAATTATTTCAAATTCAAATACAAATATATAATTGAAATACAATTATAAATTTTATTATAATTTATCAAGCATTTCCATTATAATTCAATCGGTGATGTTTCCATTATAATTCAAACAGTGGTATTTCAAATTCCAATTCTATGGCTCCAAAATATATATATAAATATGAAAATCACTAATAGATATTTATAATGATAAAATAAATATAATTATAATCATAACAAAATATTGTATATGGAATATACAATATTCATATATTATAATTAATTATAAATATGTCTGAACTATTCACAATATACATATATCATAATCCATTAACAGTTAATTGATTATATGGAGTACTAATGGATATTCCATTGTGTGTGTATGTATATATATATATATATATATATATTTATTTATTTATTTATCCATAAAAGTGACGATTAACAGTTAATGACGATTTGCCTATTATATTTTACAATTATAAATATTCTATTATATATATATGTATAATATAATATATTAGTACTAACATGTTAATATTCATTGGGACCTTTAATCTATATGTAGACAGAGAAAGAAATCTGGAAACTAATATACTAAAAAAATCACCAAAAATCTAGAAAACTCTAATAATTATAATTACCGATTTATCAAATCAATTTTACAATCGTAGATAATAAATACAATTATTACAAATTAATTAGAATTTCAATTAAAAAAATTGGCGTCGTTTCGCTCTCATCGGCCTTGCAATTAAAATTATGAGGTTGTGAGTCAACGCTCAGTAGAATTTCAACCCTTCTAATACGTACATTTAATTAATACCACAACTAAAACACATAAGTATGATCTTTTACATAATTTTCACGTAATCATAATTATTTCATGAAAATTAACAACTATAATTCGACGACCATAATAACATACATCTCACAACAAAGAAGTTAAATACATATATTACAAGAATTAGAAATTATACCTGAAATCCAAAGCCGAACCGGAATACACAAAACATCTAGAAGATATATATATATATATGTGTGTGTGTGTGTGTGTGTGTGTGTATATTTTTGAATCCCAGTTGCGGCCCCAATTTCTTTCTCGACTCTACTTCCTTTTTTTTTTTTTTTAATCTTTTCCCTTTATTTTTTTTTCCCCATTTTTTCCCTTTTCCTTTCCTATTCATCATTTCCACCTTCCTTCATTTTTATTTTTATTTTTTTTCCCTTTATATATGTGTGTGTGTGTGTGTGAAATGAGGATTTCGTGGTAGTTTTTTTCTTTAGCATCTTCTTTTTTTTCTTTCTTTTATCTTTCATGGCCACAATTCAATTACTTAATTTTTAATTCAAGAATTACATTTAACACCCCTTATTTATAAAATAATTCATATTAAGATTCGATAATTACACTTATCTCCTCAAAATTATTAAATATTATTTATAAATTTTCATAATATACAAAATAACTCAAAAATATTATTTTCAAAAATATAAATTTAACATTTAACTTAAAAAATTATAAAGTATAAATGTACACCACAAATTTACAAAGTCTTCTCCAAAAATATTAAATTTATATAAAATATTATTTTTCAAAATATAAATTTTTTGGGTATTACAATCTACCCCTCTTAAATAAATTTCGTTTAAGAAATAAAAATTTAGAATCGCACCACATTGTCATGTTAATCACTTTCAGTTAAATAGTAATAACCGAAAGTTACCACCACGCTCCCGTTGCGCTATTCAGATGAAAATAATAATAATATCTGTATAAAAATTTTCTGAGAAAATCTTAGCAATCATTCTGTACTCTGGTCCTATCTGTCGCTAGTAGTGGACCAATTCCTATCTAAATATTTTATCAGTGTATTGTCTTCATAATACGAAAACCATTTATGGATTAAGTGTTTTTATCAAAACCCATTTTTAAACAAAATATAACTACTCACATGTCAATGTCAAAATTCTAACAAAATATCATTATAATGAGACAGTTGAATTTAAATCTATTGGTCAACGCACGTTTATATAATAAAATACCATACTTCCTTGCCAGATATATTATTATTTTACCTTACGATCGGGAGTTATCATATCCACTTTATAGGACTTGCCTGACAGGTAACAACATATATCCACCTTGCAGGACTTGCCTAACATGTAAAAACATATATAATATATCCACCCTGCAAGACTTGTCTGACAGGTAACAATATATATCTATCCTATAAGACTTGTCTGATAGGTAATAATATATATAATATATCCACCTTGCAGGACTTGCCTGACAGGTAACAATATATATTCACCCTGCAGGACTTGCTTGACATGTAACAACATATATAATATATCCACCATGCAAGATTTGCCTAATAAGTAACAACATATATCCACCCTGCATGACTTGCCTGACAGGTAACAACATATATAATATATCCACTTTACAAGACTTGCTTGACAGGTAAAAACATATATCCACTCTGCAGGACTTGCTTAACAGGTAACAACATATATAATATATTTATCCTGTAGGACTTGCCTTCCTAACAAGTAACTATGGTATAGCAGGATAATAAAAATCAATCTCTACACTTAAAAATTTACTTGATCCTTTAATTATCGTAAAACGGTCAATTTTCATCAACATTTTTTTCCCACAATTTAATATAAAAAATATAATTTGATAACTTATATCAAAGACAGTAAACATCTTTTAAGTGGATCTTTTTAATAACTTATCATATGATCCATGACTAACACAACATTCACCAAGTAGGCTAACCGGAATGCTTTCATTCCCGCACTAAATATTTTACAAAAAATTATTACACATAAAGATAATAAGAAAAGCACATATCTTATAGGAACACACAATGTAAAATGAGTAGTGGAACTCAGCACATTTTATAGTAATACCTAGCCAAAAAAAACTAACTGATAATCATGTGTTGAAGGAAATACAAATCTAGTAATTTATCATTTATTATCAATTTGTGAGGAACTATTATCACTTGCAATATTTCTAATATAAACACTTCAAGATCAACATTTTAGTTCAAAGGGCAACTATTGTTCATCTGTTGCTGAATTGAATGGTTAATTCAAAGACTATTTTATTGAAAAATACATGAAATCAAATGTTATAAATCATATATATGAAACTCAATGTAATAATAGATTTATCATGTGCTTCATAAATCCTAGGCTAGGGGAATTGACGCCCGTAATCTCCTGTTCCCCAGACAACAAATCTTACCTCCACTATTTCTCATGAAAACATGAACAGGCAAGAGAATAAGCTGACTTTAGAATTACTTATCAAAAAATATACACACATAGAGACACACACACACACATACACACACAAGATAAAATATAAAAATAAAATAAAGGTTCAGAATTCAGACTAAGATATAAGCTTCATATATTCTGGAGCGCAAAAGGAATATAAACAAGATAACCACTAATGACATGAAAGTAGATTAAGTTATGATTATTTTTCTACTTCAAATTAAGAATGGCGTCAACTAGAAAAAAAAAAAGAAAAAAAAAAGGAAAAAATCAAGTGGGACAACCAATGTACTCAACTCATCAAAGCCACAGAAGAAAAACATGCAACAAGGACACAGAAGAACTACTCCCTCTGTTCCAAAATAATAGTCCTCCTCTCATTTTTAGGATATTCCAAAACAATTGTCCACCTTCTTTTTAACAAACATATATTATCTTTTTTTTTTTCCAAATTAACCCACTTCTCCACCACTCATTCAAATTTAAAACAAAATCAAAATTTTCACATTTTCCAACAAAGGTAATATTGTAAAGTAACAATTATTAACCATTACCTAAAATTTTGTGCAAAGTTAACATGACAATTATTTAAGAACAGAAGGAGTTTTATTATGCCATTTTATACATGTGTACCAATATCACTTTTATGGATATTTTCCTTTATATTGTTCTTGTAGGTTATATTTGATCTCCTTCTTCTTTTAGCCTTGTTAGACACATATTATAAACAACTTCAAAAGTAAATTAGTTTTATATACAACTACTTTTATAAATGAACATGCCTTAATGGTAAGTTTGAAGATAAAATTTAATCATTTGAAATTCTAAAATATTGACAACCAAAGTGAAGCTTTTTATAATGTAGTGATTTTTTTTTTCTAAGTATTATTTCGTTTACTATGAGTAATGGGTACTATTACCCAAGCGTAGGGCGATCGCAAACCTGCACTTATACCACTTGTAACAACTCGATTTCTAAGGCCGCTACGCTGTTTCTTCCTAAGAAAAATTTATACTAAAATCAAATAATCAATATTTTACCTCAGAAGAATCTGATAAATTTTACAGTTACGACAATAATTAAATTTGTCGAATTTTCGAGTTGGTTTTACAACGGTAAATAATCAATACAATTATTTTAAATTCAAATATAAATATATAATTGAAATACAATTATAAATTCCATTATAATTTATCAAGCATTTCCATTATAATTCAACCGGTGGCGTTTCCATTATAATTCAAACAGTGGTATTTCAAATTCCAATTCTGTGGCTCCAAAATATAAATAAATATGAAAATCATTAATAGATATTTATAATGATAAAATAAATATAATTATAATCATTGCAAAAAATTGTGTATGGAATATACAATATTCATATATTATAATCAATTATAATATATTTATAAATTATAAATATGTTTGAACTATTCACAATATACATATATTATAATCCATTAACAGTCAATTGATTATATGGAATGCTAATAGATATTCCATTGTGTATATATATATATATATATATATATATATATATATATATATATATATATATATATATATATCCATAAAAGTGACGATTAATAGTTAATGACGATTTGCCTATTATATTTTACAACCGTAAATATTTCATTATATATATGTATAATATAATATATTAGTACTGGATTTGGTAAATGCTAACATGTTAATATCTATTGGGACCTATCTATATGTAGACAGATAAAGAAATATAGAAACTAATATACTAAACAAATCGCGAAAAATTTAGAAAACTCTAATAATTATAAATACCGATTTATCAAATCAATTTTACAATTGTAGATAATAAATACAATTATTATAAATTAATTAGAATTTCAATTAAAAAATTTGGCGTCGTTTCGCTCTCACCGGCTTTACAATCAAAATTGTAGGGTTGTGAACCAACGTTCAGTAGAATTTCAACCCCCACGTGTATTTAATTAATACCACAACTAAAATACATAGGCATGATTTTTCACATAATCACAATTATTGCATGGAAATTAACAACTATAATTCAATGACGATAATAACATACATCTCACAACAGAAAAATTAAATATATATATATTAGAAGAGTTAGAAATTCTACCAGAAATCCAAAGCTGAACTGGTGAATCCCAGTCGCGCCCCCAATTTCTTTCCCAACTCTACTTTTTTTTTTCCCTATATTTTCCCTTTTTTTTCCCTATTCCTTTCTTGTTCGTCCCTTCCCTTTTTTTTTTGCCTTTATATATATATGTGTGTGTGTGTGTGTGTGTGTGTGTGTGTGTGTGTAAAATGAGGATTTCGTGGACAATTTTTTTCTTTAGTATTTTTTTTTTCTTTCTTTTATTTTTCATGGTCACAATTTAATTACTTAACTTTTAAGAATTCAAGAATTATATTTAACACCCCTTATTTATAAAATAATTCATATTAGATTCGATAATTACACTTATCTCCCCAAAATTATTAAATATTATTTATAAATTTTCAAAATATACAAAACATCCCAAAAATATTATTTTCAAAAATAAAAATTTAACATTTAACTCTAAAAATTATAAATTATAAATGCACACCACAAATTTACAAAATCGTCTCCAAAAATATTAAATTTATATACAATAATATTTTTTAAAATATAAATTTTTGGTGTATTACATTTACAACCTTTTTAAAAAAAAAAATTGCATCAGGTGATAACAAAACTTGTTGAAAAGTAATTGAATTTTTCTCACTATTAAAAACATAAAAATCAGAACCAAAAACTTTTTCAACTCTAGCTCTTTTACTCCTTCTTAACTCAATTTCAAATTCATTTTTGTTTTGTAAAATAGGAGTAGAAAAACTAGAATTAGAAAAAATATTTTTTCCAATTACTTTAACCCCACCATCTTTAGATTTAAAAGGAATTTTTTCTTCATGAAAAATAGCATCATCAAATTCGCTGAAAATATTATTTTCAATATCCAAAAATCTATAGGTTGTACTATTTACCGCATATCCAAGAAAAACAAGTGATAGCTCTAGTACCTACAGTTAACCTAACAAAGGCTAAACAACCCCAAATTTTAAAATATTCCAAGTTTTGTTTATGCCTCTTCCACAACTCAAAAAGAGTAATTTTAATTTTTTTATGTGGCACCTTATTTATAATGTGACATGCATTTAAAGTGCCTCACCCCAAAGATTTTGGGGAGCACCAGAATCAATTAGCATGACATGTTAAATCAATTAAATTTCATTTTTTTTCTTTCCGCCATACCATTTGATGCGGGTAAATATGGAGGAGTAGTCTCATGAATTATTCCCAAAAGACTGAGCAAAAAATGAGTAATCATTATTCACATATTTTCGGCCTCTATCACTTCTAATTTTCTTTATTTTTTTACCGAATCGATTTTCAACTTCGTTAAGAAAATCTTTAAATTTTTGCTTGTAACGCATAAATGAAACTCTATCCATGACGGTGGCAATTTATCAATTATTCTGGCCATAATAAAATTATCTCCAATCTTAATGCCTTCACATCTCACTTCTGTTACGATCATTTGAAAATCTTGAGATTGCTTCATAACGGATTTGTTATCCACCATTTGCAATCGAAAAAATCGACTTGTAGCATATTTCTTTGCACCTGCTTCTTCGGTGTCATATTTGCTTTGCAACGTTTTCCAAATTTTATTTGCCGTTTTGTAAGTAGTAGCATAATAATCATAAAATTGATCTGCAAGACAATTCATGAGATAAAAATAACAATTATACTCATCTCTTTCATATTTTTCTACTCTCCTGATGAGTATACCTTTTCTCATCGGTTATATCGTCGGTAGAAATTTTGATGGGATTCTTCTCGGAAAGAACATAAGCAACTTTGAGAAGATTTAGATAAAAAAAAGTACCCTGCCTTTCTATCTTTTGAAATAGATTCGTTTGCTTTCTCGATCATCTGCTCTATTTTGAATCTTCTTAAAATTGTTGGAGAAAAATACAAATTAATCGAGAAAAATACAAACTAATATCGGATTGAGGCACGAAAATCTCGTTCTTTTTAAGGAGATTCAAGCCTTCTGCAGTTGACAACACTTTGAGACCAGTGCAACAAAATTTATCTTTGACTTGTTCCCTCCAGGATACAATAACCCTATTTAGTCGTTTGGTTCACACTAACTTTGCACAAGTGGTAAAACTCAAAACTCCACCAAGATAACGCCTTTCTTTGTCCAATATAAAGTATGTATGTATAAAAATATGAATGAATCATAAAGCTTGTAGAAAGACCTATTTATAGGCTTCCAAAACACACAAGATTAAATACACACAAATAAATAAAAAATATATTACAAAATTCCAAGTCTTGAAAGTTATAAGAAAATAAAATGACACCATAATGGAGCACTAATCATCTAAGATAGTGGGAGACTTTTTTATCTCCATAACCTATAAAACTCCAAAAATAATTAATTTATTTAATTAATAATATATATTATATTAAAATATAACAACAACTTGTATGACTAGATGCAGTTGCTTCAAATTTCCATACATCATACGCTATCAATTTTGACGCTAAGTGTTCTTTGTTATTCATCTGGTTAATTCTTGTGAAGAATATCTAGATTTCGCCAAAACGATGTCCTTTGTAGGACTTGTTGTATAGTTTTTCTCGCAAGTGAGTTATAGATCGATTGATAATATTAATAGTATTAATGATAATCAAAAGTAAATATTTTGTTGTGGTACCTTTTTTTGTTCTTTAATGTGTTTTGATATTGGAAAGTCGATCAACTTTTCAGTTGTATCAAATAACATGACACTAATATTTTTTTTTCCATCACCAACAGTAAGCTTCATCATGTACCTGTTTCTTAAAATGCATATACGTATTTTAAACATTGAATTTATCGACTTATGACAAAGCTAATATGTTGGTTTGTAATGTTATATCCAGTTATTACCTTGGAGCTAGTGTATTATGCATTTCTTACGGAGCATTTATTTGGTGCATTTAGTAGAGTCGTCTTTTACAATTACTTTTTTATTATATCTCACACGTCTTTTTGTCTTTAACCAGATACCTTCTTTATCATTTTACTAATATCAGTTAACCTCGTATCATTTTTAGTTAAATGCCACTTAGTTCCCTTATAGATAAAAAGTTAATAATTTTTTTATTATAATGACAATTTTACCCTTAGTAATTTAAAAATAATTAAAAAAATAAAATACATAAATATCCCTTTAAGATTTTATTTTTTTAATTTTCTCCTTTATCTTTTTTCACTAACATCCTGATTTAAAAAAAAAATTAAATTCTTTTCTTTTTTAATTAAAAAAAAAAGTAAAAAAAGAAGAGATTTTTTTTTTTAATTTAATAGAGTATATTTGAAAAACTATTCAAAATTTAAGGGCCAAAATATTTTTTTTAATTCTTCCCCCCACCCACCAATTCCCAACTTCCCTACCCCCCTCTAATCTCATTTTTAAAGACCAAACCATCGTCATGCGACTCTACTTCTCGCGACTCTACTTCCGACAACTCTATCTCTCTCTCTCGCTCTCTCTTATCTCATCTCCTCTCTCTATCCCCTATATATATATATTAGGGCATAATCCGTGTCTGAAGACACGAATTTTAATTTTTTTGTATTTAATATTTAACTAAATTACTCTATTAATATATACTCCAAGTACTTTGAAAATGAAATTGCAAACCAAACAACCGTTAGGACTAATACCATGTTGAGTTTAAAAGTTATACAAAGAAAAAGAAAAAAAAACCAAAACATTTTATAATCAATCAAAACACTTTCTACTTTTGATGTTCACATTTTTAATGGACAATCAACTTGGTTTTGAAGCATTCTGAAAATTTCTAAATTATCCATCTCCCAAAATATGTTGTAGTTCCTAAAGTGACACACACCACGTTTTGATTCAAAATCGAACAACCAAATTGATCTTTATACGAACTCGTTCCACTTCCAATTCTAGTCATATTCTGCATAGATGGATCTCTAAGATTCAAATTTTTAGTATTACTACCAATGTTAACATTGGTGTTAGCATTTGACGCATTTGAATAACATTGATGTCGTCTAGTTTGGGTAATGAATCAACCATGCTCCCTATCGAATAAGCACTCTTAAAAAATTAAAAATATTGATATAATTTACTTTATTTATAGAACACACTCAAATATTCAAAAGTTATTTTTAAATGAACACAATCAATAATTAATGTAAAACAAAAAAAAATGGACATACTCCTTCTATTTATATGACCTTCGAAATTTTTAACTCCTATTTTATAACAACACAACACTGACAAACATAACCAATATCAATCAGGCATGACAACGAACACAATCATATCATACAACAATAAGACCATAATCTACAATATAAACTATTAACAATACGACAAATAATAATTATGTATATACATTATAAATTTAGTAATATAAGTCCACCACTCAGGACACTGGAGTCCACCACCCAGAGTTACTGGAACCTACCTTAATTATAGTTTGTCAAGCCATAAATTTCACCATTTGTTTTCAATATTTGAAGTGGCACATGTTTCTATATCGTCTGGTGAAAATCAAACACAATAATTATCAACTGGACAAATAAATTAGAATCATATTTAAGACAAACAAATAAATAAGTCCGCTCAATGCTCTTGGTTAGGAAAAATTGCCTTAAACATGGACTCTCAAACCAAAAATTAAAAACGACATTAGAGCATACCAAACAATTGCAATTTACACTAAATGTTACAAATATAACTCCAATTTTTAATAATCTTGTAAAAAAATTATCACTGCGTAGGAAAAAAATGACAAATAATTAGATCTCATTTAAATGCATAAATAAAAAAATGATAATATTTCTAAAAACACAGGAAGCAGGCAAGAAACAACTATTCAACCGGTACCGGAACAAAATCTACAAAAATATGTTATGATAAATTTGGACATAATCCCATTTCTTAATAGTACATTCCAAAAATTCGAACATGACATTAACAAACATGGCCAATAACAATGAAACATGACAATAACTAACACAATCATGTCATAAATAATAATCGTTTTCTTAATTATGCAAGTTACAATAGAGAAAAGCTATATACTGTTGCAATAAATTATATATGTGGCTATTACATACCCATTAACAGGGTACTACGGGTCATTATAAAAGGTTTTTTTGGTATTTCTACGCGACATTCTAAACATTCTATGAATATGTTTACCTTGGATTTCTTTCCTCCTAGAACTTAAGAAAACTTTCTTGAAACAAAACAAAATTGAACAAACGGATGAGATCTGTTCACCGTTTCTATTCCCATATTTTTAGAACAAATTTCCATTTGCCATTAACAAAACATTATGATATATTGTTTTCGTTCCCATTATTTTAGAACAAATTTCTACTAACAGAACAATATTGCACCAAAAACTAACGGTACTTTAATTACCATGTTTTCTTGCAACAGACTACCTTATTGCACAAAAAACTAACGGTGTTAAAAATAAAAAGCATAAATAATATAGGCAGCAAAAACAGTAACAAACAATACTTAATTGCACCAAAGCCTAAATTTTTGTCATGGAACTAAAAACATAGCAGCAGAAACAGTAACAAAACAATACCTAATTGCACCAAAGCCTAAATTTCTGTCATAGAACTGAAACATTCGGAGCAGAAATAGAAAAGCAAAAAAATTGTTCATATTTTACTACCACACTTTTAGAACACATTTCCGAGAACATACACAAATTTGGAGACATATGCTAAAGTTCCATTGTCAAAATTCTGTTTATGCTCCATAAACTTTAGAACGAATTTCTTCAAATAGAATCAAATTTGGTTCGAGATTTATATTTCGTGGGAATAGAAAATACTGAACAACCGGATTCTATGGCATTTGTTTACCATTACTATTTGCCATTAATGGAACATTACTATCTACTATTTTTTTTCACTATTTTAGAACAAATGCTCTACACCTTGAACGGATAAAGAAATCAACTATAGACGTTTAATATCTACACTATTCATTGAGCAACACCATGTGAAATAGAAAAATGGGAGAAATAAACAGAAAATTATGTAGGAATTAATTAACACACGATAAATCATGGCAATCAGAAATTAGAGAAAACGTAAGACAACAATACCTTGAAATCCTCTTATTCGGAGGTGAAATTGCAGCGGATGAGTCAATTAGAGACCAAATGTCACTGTATGAATCAAAAATCCAATTAGGTCAATCAAATGCGAGATAAAGCAGTGCCTATGTCATTCAAGATTTGAAATAAAACGAAGCTTGATTATCAAATCAGAGGAACAAACAGAACAGTAAAATCAAGCTTCCAAATATCAAATTCAACTAAGAAAATGTTCATAAATTCAGCTAAAATACATAATCGTAGCCTACCACAATCACACAATTCTTATTCCAATTACCATCAATTTCACTAAATCTACACTCAACCGAAACACAAAACAATTGTCAATATCAGATTTGAACATTTAAACATATGAAGTACAAATCTAATCTATGTATACAAACAGTTTTGAGCTCTTCGATAGCAATATAATTTAAATTAGACAAATGACAGGATGATAAATAAAGCACTTACAAAGATAAATTGTTGCAATTCAGCTGAGTTTACAGATGAAGGATCCATGGAATGATGAATTTTGCTCAAGGAGCATCTAATGTGCTTGATTTTCTATGACAAAACAAAAAATGAAATTTTTAAAAAAAAATTGTTACTGCAATTGAAAATACTTCTATAACTAACTGAATAATTCTACGGTTGCGTTAGGTAGATTTGGATCGGGACCTAGTTCTAGCTAAAATCAATCATCAAATCAAACCAAACCAGTGGACTGGATATAAAAACCACATAAGAACAAGAATCGAATCAAACCAAACCAGTGGAGTGATTATGTAATCTTTAGCAGTTTGAAGCCTGAGCGGAGCCAAACGGAAAACATTAGAAAAAATAAAAAAAATCATTTATAGCACTAATTTATTGCCAATCTAAAATCAAGAAGTCAAAGTGTCAAACTATCACTAAATTTCAATTATAAAAAATAAAACATACTCGCAAGTCGCATGTGAGAAATAAATAAGAAAAATTAAATAATAAAATTTTCAAATAAATTCAATAATTCAAGAATCTAATTATTCAATTCCAAAATTTTCAAATAAATAACAAAAATGACCTAAATAAACAAAAGAAGCAATTAAATATCAGCATAGCTCATTCCCTTGTGAAGCACCTTCGAACCCCTATTCGGAAATTGACTACAGGGAACTAACTATTTCAAAAAAAAAAAATACAAAAATGAACTAAATATCAGCATATATTTTGCAAGTAAGATACAGATATGAGCATGTAATCAGCTTACCCAATTGATAGCGATGAAAGTTTTCCCGAATCTATGCAGTGGCTAAAACGAAATGGGTTTTAGAGATTTGAAACCCCAAATGTTCAGATCTAGTGGGTTTTAGAGATTTGAAACCCTAAATGATTATCGTTGTTGCAGAAGAAGGGGGCAGCCAGATGTAGCCAATTGCAACTGTCGACTACGTGTGAGGATGCAACGGCGATGGATTTACAAACGCTGATTTTCAGCGATGGAGATGGCAATAGAATGGGGATGGTGATAGTGATGGTCATGATGATGGAGCGATTGCGATAGAGACGGTGATGGAAATAGCGGCGATGGCGGAGGGATAGGCGTTGGGGGCTTGAATAGATATGGCGTTGGGGATCTGATTGACAAATCGAGCCAATGATCAAGCCCAAATCGAGTGAACTTGACGGATTTACAGACACCGATTGCCGGTGGTGGCGATAGAATTGGGATGGGGATGGGGATGGCGACGGCGACGATGGAATGATGGCGAAGGGATAGGCGTTGGGGGGCATGGGGGCTTGAATGGAACTAACCCTAACCCCTACTAGTTAAGAGTTTAATTGAAAAATTAATCTAGAAATTTAATCTTGACCATTGAATCTAATCTGATCCAAAGGCTGAAAATATCTCTTAATATTATTCGATGTCAACCGTTGGATATCGATCTAACGATTCAAAATGTCTCAAATATAAAATGTCTCCAAATGTAATCTTAGTTGTCAAATATCCGATCCAACGGTTCAAAATGTCTCAAAATGTAAATATGTCCTGATTTATATATATATATATTAGAGCACGAATCTTTTAGATCTGAGCAAGGATTGATTTTTGTTTTTTTTATGATGGAGCTTGGATCTTGTTCGGCACGGTGGTGGAAGTTTGGCACGGTTGTGGTTCCGCGTGGTGGTGGTGCGGCACGATTGGTTGGGCGTGGCTGGTGGAGTTGACGTTGGCTAGCATGGGGGTGGTTAGGGAAGAAGAAGTCAAGAAAATGAAGATGAAGATGATGAGAGATTAAAAATAAAATTACACTATTAACCCTTATATTTTAAACTATTTTTAAAATAATTTTTAAATATAAAGAAGGGCAATCATATCTTTTTACATGAAAACGTTGGTCAAAGGAGGTGACTGATATTTTTAAAATGACAAAGGATGTTTGTGGTTTGGAGCAAAATGATAAATGAGGTAAATGGTATAAACCTATATTTTGTTGTGGTCGCTTAGGTGGCGTTTGGTTAGTGTTCCCACTTTTCTCAACCCAACTGGATGAGTTGGGTTGAGTTGACTTGAGAATTTTGTTTCTTTTTGGGAACATAATTGCGTTTGGTAACCACAAAATTTTATTTTGTATTGAGAACAGAATCGCGTTTAGTAACCACATTATTCTGAAATTATTTTCTCATCCAAACAAAAATCATCAAAACAAAAAATCATCCAAAACAAATTCAGTAATGAAATCGATATTAGTAACGAAATCAAAATTCAATAACGAAATCGAAATCAAAATCGAACCCCAAACCAAATTCAAAAACGAAACCCTAAATCGATTCAAGCAAAATCAAAATAGAAATTGAATGAAATCGAAACCCCAAACCAAATTCAAGAACAAAACCGATCCCATTCATTCCCCATTGACAAATGCTCCTTCACTACTAGAATCTAGACCACAAACTGCTAAGATCAGTCATGAAAATTCAAGGGTGAATAACAGTAGAAATCGAAAATAGAAATCAAAATGAAAATTGAAATAGAAATCGAAAATCAAAATCAAATGTCATGATGAAATCGAGATCGAAAAACGAAATTGATTTCGAAAATCGATTTCGAAATCGGAATGGAAAGCGAAATCGAACCCTAAATTGGAAACGAAATCAAAAATCGATTTCGAAATGGAAATGAAGAGCGAAATCGAACCCTAAATTGGAAACGAAATCAAAATTTAGGACGAAGACGATGGCCTGCTTGGACGAAGATGATAGCAGTGGCAAGAAACGATGGCGACGACAATAACGACTTGGCGAGGATGATGTCGACATCCAGACAATAACGATGGCGAGGTGTCGACGTCTAGACAACGATGATGACGAGATGACGACGGCCAGTCAACGACGACAGCTTGGGCTTCAACGACGATGGCAACGAAAAAGACGACCATCAGAGCTTCGAAGAACAGATCGTTTATGAATTGAGCAATTGAGCGTGATGAAGGATGAACAACATATCATTAAGATTTCTAAAAGTTCCTAGCGTGTCCTATCGGTAGGTTGAGTTTTTTGGGCAAAAAAATAGACAAATTTTTTTTGTTTCTCCTTTCTTTAGTTTTTCAAGAATCAATTCTCATTTATTGGGTTGGGTTGGGTTGGGTTGGATTTTGTGTTTGCCAAATGCGTTCCCAAAAATCAATCCCAAAATTTTTGGGTTGGGTTGGAATGGAATGGAAACACTAACCAAATGGGGCCTTACCTTTTTTGTTCTTCAGTGTGTTTTGATACTGGACAACTGATCAACTTTTCAGTTGCTTCAAATAACATGACATTGATATTTCATTTTCCATCACCAACAGTAAGTTTTACCATGTACCTATTTGTTAAAAAGCATATACATTTTTTAAACATTTAATTTATCGACTTATGATAAAGCTAATATATTGGTTTGTAATGCTATAACTAGTTATTACCTTGGAGAGTATTCAATATTTCGTACGGAGCACTTGGCGCATTTAGCAGAGTCATCATTAGCAGTTACTTTTTTGTTGTATCTCTTGCAAGAGTTGTACCAGATTTGGTCCATATTATCAATAATGAATATTATTGCTTTGAAGTAACAAATTGGTTTCTGTCATTTTAACGTTTCAGTTTTTTATTTTGATGGTTGGGTATTGATGTGTAATATATATGATAAATAGTATTAGTATAGTAATGAAAATATTAAGTTATATTTAGAATCTAATGTCAATTAAAGTGAATCATTGAAATGTATTGGTCCTTGGAAGTTGCTCATTGGGCGCGTTATAATATCAGTGATTTTGCTTTCTTCAGCATTGTCATTTTGTTTTGCCATATTTTTTTTTGTGTGTGCTTCATCCTTATCTATTGTCTCAGTAGTCCTGTACATGAAGTTAGCAATTTCTTTATATGTGTGTTAGTAAGTGTTAAATTTATTAAATTATTATTAAATCAAATGATATTAAAGCAAGGAAAATAGTCTATTACTGATGAGGGTATGTTTGGGTACCTCTGAGTCAACATTTAGGACCCAGCCAAGTGTCCGTTCTCATAGTAAGAGGGACACATTCTAGAATCCACAACGCCAAGCTGGAGCATATGCCAACCATGGCCCCTCATTGGAATCTCATTTGTACCTAGGGAGGAGCGAGGAGCTCCGCAGGGACGTGCCGCTCTGAGCTCTGTGTCGTGCTATGGACAGTCGATTTCTGAGACTCAATCCTTCACCTCGACCAGCTCCCCCTTCCAGCCCGTTTCTTCTCCAGGACTCCATAGATCTCCGCTCTCCTCCACCGGCTCACCGCCACGGGCCTGGCAGAGGCCCATGGGCTTTGCTAAATGGGCCCAAAATCCCAAGCCCAACGATTATCTCCTAAATGTCCCGAATTATCGGCTAAACACAGGGTTTTGACTAATTAACCGTCTTTAGGCTCGACTAGTCATCTCCAACTCCTATATGTATCGAGGGCTATGCAAGCTCGAGGTACGCTTGAATACGCTTTACGTTACGTGCGAGTTCATTTTTTACTTGCTGCATTATTGTACCTTTTCTCTCTGAGCACTGATTACCACGCTGGAGGGGCTTCAGTGGGACAAATTCCGATCTGAGCCTTCTGCAGGTATACTCCCTGAGGAGCAGGACTCTGGACCCAGCTTATCTCACCCGAAGAATTTCCAATCGATGACTCCACCTCAGCAGAAAGACCCACCTGTCATCCGACTAGACCATACTCGAGGTGTGTACCAGTTTTATACACCAATAATTACGTATGGTATATACCATGATTTTGTCATGTCAAATCTTATTGATTTTGGATTAATTTAAACAGTTGTGACCGATAATGTAGATAAAGATAGCACACCTGAATATTACATTGATAAGTTAGATTAAATTTCCTGATTTTTTTCTTCTATCGATGGTTAAATGAGAAATATATTACCTCTATATGTGGACACTTTCGATTGTGATATTGCAATTGTAGGTCTGTCTTCTTTTATTTGTTGCAGTATAACGCATTCATTTGTAACTAGATCACCCCATAATGTTAGAGAGACCACGGTTGACCTGTAAATATTTTATTTTTTAGTGTGTGTGTGTGTATATATACATGCGTATTTGTAGCATATGTATGCAAGTTGTTTATTTAGCATTACCCTTATTCTAGTAAGGATACATTGCGTCACATCAAAGTTCCTCCAGTTGATTTGAAGATTATAGAAAGGTATTCAACATCAATTACCAGTCCAAGTACATTTATATTGGAAGAAAACGAAAAGAAATGTTAATTCATTTAGCAAGTGTAAATATAGTAAGTAAACATCTCACTTACCTACAGTTTGTCTGGTATCTTGAATGTTCCCAGTCAACGTGAAATTATATTTCATCACATCCAAGGAGATATCTTTCGTCGCATTTGTGATGCATGTAGTATTAGTCAATGTAATCTCAAACTCATGGTGTGATGTGATGTACTTTGAATTTGTTGGTTTTACCAATCAATCTGTTGTGAAGTATGTATTTTCTTTCAACAATAAATTGTCAAACTTCTCAACTGCGTCATTGAATAGGACAACTTTTGTTCTTGTACCTTGTACTTGTTGTATTGATAAATGTCATTGTTTTTTTTTTAAATATATGTATAATAATAAAACAGGATGGGATATATTTTTCGGAGACATTTTGTCTTGGATATTTTGCGGACATATTTTCAGGCACGGATTGAGGACAGATTGAGACAAATCAATTTTATTTTAGGCATTGATTTATTCAATTTTCCTTAATTAAAATACTAATTTAATTGATTAATCCTTCAATTACTTCTGTAAATAAATATTTCTCTTCCTTTCTTTCATTCCTTAACATTTAATAATTCCATGTGCTTGAATAGGAAATCCTCAATAGACCACTTTCCTAAATATGTATTTCTCTTCCCCTCTTAATATCTCTATCATTCCTTAATATATAACTACCAGATAACCCATACCTGAAGACACGGACCAAAAGAGATACCTTAATTTGAAAAAAACAATATCTTTAAATTGAAAATGGAATAACTTTAAAAATATACTAGCAGATAACCGTACCTGAAGGCACAGACGAAAAGAGATACCTTAATTTGAAAAAATAATATCTTTAAATTGAAATTGGAATAACTTTAAAAATATATTTTAGGGTAAAAGAAACAAATTGTTTAAAAAAAAAAAAATTAAATATCTAAAGAAGAACAAAATGATGTTAAAAATTAGAATTGAAATTATGAAAAAAAGTAACCATCAAGTTGTTAAAATTGATTTTCTTTTTACTGTCAAATAATTCCAATGAATCACAATTAGACACGAATTAATAATACATGTTCAAATAATTTTATTTTATTTTGACAAAACTCTCATTGTTTACACAACAGTCTCAAATGGTTGTTTTTTCTTTTAAAAAAATTGTTAACTTTATATTATTAGTTATTGTCGTGTTGGTTTCAAAATAAGTGTTTGAGAATGTTGTATAAATAGAGAAAATTATTTTATTT
Source organism: Eucommia ulmoides (assembly GCA_016647705.1). Lineage (NCBI taxonomy): Eukaryota > Viridiplantae > Streptophyta > Magnoliopsida > Garryales > Eucommiaceae > Eucommia > Eucommia ulmoides. The sequence continues at coordinate 28,088,080 of CM028341.1, forward strand.
TTTTAAAATTTTGGTTATTGTTGTGTTCACTTGAAAAACGGAAGTTGAGAATGTTGTCATCTTTTTTTTTTTTTTTGAATTGTTGGTTAAGTTTAGGGATTTGTCAAATCCCTCACCCAAACGCGTTTCAACTATCTTCCAATTCCATTGACAAATATTAGTTTTATCACAAAAAGAAAAATAAAAAATTGGTGGAGATGACAGACAATACATATCTTCCAATTCTAGTAGCCCAATCTGATACTCCATAGGGGGGCCCAAAAGGTTAAAACAGCAAGCGCGAGAAAAATATGATGGACCCGTGTAGTAAGTAGTGGCTACTTGACGATTATATTGCAATGACCCACGTAGAAAAGAATAATTCCAATGAATCACAATAGAACACTTAAAAAAATGTAATACAAATAGAATTACATCAATTGAACCTAATTGCAAGCAAAAAATAGAAATAAAATAATGCAATTATCGAAGAATCAAGAGAAAAACTGAGCGTTGCCCACGAGGTAATCAAACAGTAATTTGGAAACAGGACATACATAATACTTTGGGAAATCTGGGACTAGAAATACAAAAATATGGGAATAGAAATATAAAAATATATACTTACTATTTGGACACAGTAGTACCTGGCTCATAGATTTTTTCTGGGAACAAATACGGAAATCTGGAAACATAACAGGAATAGTAATTTGAGAAATTATTCTTTTCCGAAATTATGAGCCTATTTGGCAAACAAACCACCTATTTGACAATAAAAAACCTAAAACTATTTCGTATAAAAATTGGGAACAAAAACACTAAATACTCAAACAATAATTTAAAAAATTGAGATTTAATCCCCCAAAGTTTTTAAAACCAAATTTTTAAACACCAAACTGACCTATAAAATTCTAATTATCATATTTAAACGACACTCTAGGCCCTATTATTATTATTTTTTGTTCTAAAATTCAATTTAAAATATGCACATATAAAATCGGGTCTTACACAAAACATCTAGAGTCAACAAGGACTAATGCACCGAATCCCATCAAAACTTTGCATAACAACTCCGCAGTTAAGCGTGCTTAGCCGAGAGTAATACTAGGATGGGTAACTCATTGGGAAGTCCTCGTGTTGCACAACAATTTTATTTATTTATTTCAAAACTTGTAGCTTAATGGATATCTAGTTTACTTCCCTTATAGAAGATCTAGAGTTCAACCCACCCCCCAACATATGTATTGAATAAAAGAAGGGAAAAGTTAGAGGGGAAAAAAAGAAAAAATGAAATTAAAGAAAAACAAAGAAAGTTACATTTCGCTCCAAGAAGATGAATTAGGGAGTTGTTTACTAAATATTAATTTAAAAAAAAAAATCGGAAAAAAACTGAAAATCGGACTTAAGAACTCCAGTTATACGGTGCTCTAGATTTCTTTTTCCTTATTGGTTAAAGTCGAGGTTAGGAACCCCAACTTTGAAAAACAAAAGCCGGACTTGTGAGGTTCTGTTTTAACATCAAAGAAATTAAGAGAGAGAGACCTTTGGGGTTGGCAAGAGAGAGATAGGACACAGGGAGAGGAAAGTAAGGGAGAGAAAAGTAAGGAGAGACAAAGGACACAGAGAGAGGAAAGTAAGGAGAGAGAGACGAGAGAGAGAGAGAGAATTCATCAAAAGCTGAGTTTGGTGTCTCTCTCTCTCTCCTTATGTTTACTATTGGGAAGAATGGGACACTTTGATCCCCAAATTTTAGAGGTCCCTTCATATTGACTCTTATATCTTTTTATTTTAAATTGAGAAATTGAGAAAGCCTCTTCAATTTGAGAAGAATGGAACACGTTACATTTGGGGATTAACAAAATATTGTTTTTGTTTTTGTCCCCACGTTGGTGTTCCAAAATTTCTATTTTTGTTCCAAGTTTCCATGTTTCAATAACTGAAATTTGGGAAAAAAATTGTTATGTTCTCATAAATTTGATCTTTTATCTAAAAGCAGAATAGTCCCATAATTTTATTTTTGTTCTCGTTAAATAAAACAAAAAAATTGAAACCAAAAATAGTAAGATGGTGTGTTTTCATTCTTGTATTTTTGTTTCTGTTCTGCAAGAACTTGAAAAAAAATGAGAACAGTTTTGTTGTGTTCTCATAAATTTATTCGAAACGACCGGGGTTTCTCATTTTTCGCATAAAAATAAGGGTATGGCAGGAATTTCGATGATAATTTCAGAATTATCGGAGATGAAGGAATACTGAAAAATGACAATGGGTCCATGTGGTAATAACCCTTTCTCTTCGTGTCTTGACTTCTTGCTTTTGATTGCAGGCTATTGGATACGAACAAACCATTGGGGGCAACTTCCGTGACAGAAGGTCACAACCACCATAACACATATCCCTCTTTCAATACGTTTTACTGGTCACACAAGAGTGAGATTAATGTCGCGACTATCGCCCTCGACGCCACTCTCCTCCATACCTCCACCTTCCTTCAGACCCAACGTACCGAGTCTCTCTCCGAGAGTCCACATTCCCTCCCATGTTTACAAGCACCCATCAGCCATCCTCCTTGAACTCTGCACTTCCATGAAAGAACTCCGCCAGTTTCTTCCACACATCATCAAGAATGGCCTCTATAGCGAGCACCTCTTCCAGACCAAGCTGGTCAGCCTGTTCTGCAATTTTGGTTCCCTTAGCGAAGCCGCACAGGTTTTCGATTCCATTGAAGACAAAATTGATCCTCTTCATCATACGATACTGAAAGGGTATGCCCTGAAATCTTCATTGGATGATGCTTTGTCATTCTTTTGTCGAATGAAGTCTGACGATGTTAGGCCTGTCGTGTATAATTTTACTTATTTGTTGAAAGCGTGTGGTGATAATCGGGACCTCAAGAAGGGAAGAGAGATTCACGGTCAGTTAGTCGTAAATGGATTTTCTTCGAATTTGTATGCTATGACAGCTGTTGTTAATTTTTACGCGAAGTGTGGGTTAATTGATGAAGCCTACAATATGTTCGCCAGAATGCCCGAGAGGGACTTGGTATGTTGGAATTCAATGGTTGCAGCTTATGCCCAAAATGGTGTGGTTGGAAGAACGTTTGAATTGGTTTCAAGGATGCAAGAGGAAGGTCATAGGCCTGATTCTGTTACAATTGTCTCTGTTTTGCCAGCCGCTGCTAATAAAAAATCGTTGAGAATTGGAAAATCTATTCATGGTTTTGTTATAAGATCCGGGTTCGAATCACTTGTGAATGTCTCCACCTCTCTGATTGACATGTATTCAAAATGTGGGTCTGGGGGAACTGCAAGATTGATTTTCGATGCGATGCGTGCCAAGTCGGTTGTCACATGGAACTCGATGATCGATGCATATGCCCAAAGTGGGGATTCCGCGGAAGCATTGATGCTTTTCCAGAAGATGATGAATGAAGGACTGAAACCGACCGACGTTACTCTTATGGGAGCTCTTCATGCATGTGCTGACTCGGGTGATCTTGAGAGGGGACGGTTTATTCATAAATTAGTGGGTGAATTAGGACTTGAGTCTGATGTTTCGATAGCGAACTCTTTGATTTCCATGTATTCCAAGTGCAAAAGAGTTGATATGGCTGCGGAGATATTTATCAAACTAAAAGGTAAAACCTTGGTCTCCTGGAATGCTATGATATTAGGGTATGCACAAAACGGGCACGTTACTGAGGCCTTGAATCATTTCCGCAAAATGAAAAAACAAAATATCAAACACGATTCATTTACACTGGTGAGTGTTATTCCCGCTGTAGCTGAGTTATCGGTATTGCGCCAAGCGAAATGGATACACGCACTTGCTGTAAGAACTTGTTTGGACAAGCATGTTTTCACAGCTACTGCCTTGGTGGACATGTATGCTAAGTGCGGAGCTGTCCACACAGCAAGAAAGCTATTCGACATGATGGACGTGAGGCATGTGACAACATGGAATGCTATGATTGATGGATACGGAACCCATGGGCTTGGAAAAGCTGCAGTAAATTTATTTGAAAAAATGCGAGAGGGTAATATCAAGCCAAACGGTGTAACATTTCTATGTATCATCTCCGCTTGCAGTCACTCAGGTTTCGCAGAAGAAGGGAAACGGTATTTCAACATCATGAAGGAAGATTATGGTCTAGAGCCTTCAATGGATCACTATGGGGCCATGGTAGACCTTCTTGGTCGAGCTGGCCGGCTTGATGAGGCTTGGAACTTTATTGAGAACATGCCTATTGAGCCGGGGATTAATGTTTTTGGTGCCATGTTGGGTGCCTGCAAGATTCATAAAAACGTCGAACTAGCTGAGAAAGCATCGGAAAAGCTGTTTAAGTTAGATCCTGATGAAGGTGGGTATCATGTACTGCTTGCTAATATCTATGCGTCGGCTTCTATGTGGGATAGAGTGGCGGAGGTGAGAAAAATGATGGAGAAAGAAGGGCTTCGGAAAACCCCTGGATGCAGTTTAGTGGATTTGGGAAATGAGGTGCACACCTTCTATTCCGGGAGCACATGTCATCCGCAATCGAAGAGAATCTACGGTTTTCTGGAGACGCTTCTCGATAAGATTAAAGCTGTTGGTTATGTGCCTGATACTAACCCAATTCATGATGTGGAAGATGATGTTCAAGAGCAATTGCTGAATACCCATAGTGAGAAGCTGGCCATTGCATTTGGACTTCTGAATTCATCTCCGGGTACAACCATTCACATTAGAAAGAATCTTCGAGTTTGTGGCGATTGCCACAATGCAACCAAGTACATTTCACTTGTCACAGAAAGGGAAATTGTCGTACGTGATATGCATCGGTTCCACCATTTCAAGAACGGAAGCTGTTCTTGTGGTGATTATTGGTGAGCTTGGTACCCCATAGGTGGTAGATCGATTGGTAAGGGGCGGTGTCTTTTTTTCTTATCAATTAGGATTCGACTCTCCGAGAGGACGCTGGGATTAAATACAGAATTTAATCATGAATGCACCAGGTTGTTGTGGGGAGAGTGCACCATTATGATCGCCTGGGAGGTGATTAGTCGAGATGCAGTTAGCTGGTCTGGACCTATCTTACCATAAAAAAGGGAAGAAAAAAAATAGGTGAGCCTTAGTTCATTGTTGTTGCTGTCAAAGCGGTGTTTTGATTTATGTTGGGTATGAAAAAATATTAGATGCCAATGGTTGTAAATAGTGGAACTGTCGCCACTATGATTGCCTGATAATAGTACAAATAATTTTTTTTTAATGACTAACTAATAATCACAAATAATGTCGCGTAGTTCCTCCAAATGGTTAAAAATTATATTTACACTTCTATTGATAATGTTTTTATTGATTTTTTGAATGCAATTATTAAATAAGTATTTCACACACACTATATTAAATACTCTAAAGGTGCGTTTGAGTAAAAGATTTGATTATTCTCCATACTTTGTAAATGATAGGATTTTAAAATTTCGAATTTTGAAATTTCATAATTTACAAATTCTTTATTTGGACAACTATTTTGTATGAAAAGTTTGATGTATATCATAATTTCTTTATTTAGATAGATATGTATTTGTATGGAAAGTTTTGAAATCCATTGAAATTTAATAATAGAAAATATGAAAATATAGCAATTTTTGTAAAAAGTCACTTCATAGACAAATTTTGTGAAAGTTGGTTCATAGTGTTTTTTTAAAATTTAAATAAATCAATGAATTTTAGTTACTTATCGGTTTTGTCCCTTTATGTACTATTTGACGAGAATGGGTGTTAGTCTGAAGAAAAAATAAAAATAAAAAAAATCTTGTTTTCGAATAGCATAACCCAACTCAAAGGGTAACATAATAACGGCCCCCATGTAGTTGGGCTAATTGGCGTAGAGTGTTGGGAAAACAAAGAACTTCCATGTATATATTTTGCTTCGAAAGCAAGAGATACCTGATATACATGGACAAGAAAGATCAGGAATTAGACCTTCCAAAATTCAATCCCAAAGCAAACAAACTGGAATAGTTTCGCCACTAAGAAAATGCAAAACTAATCAATAATCTTTCAAATACTCAAACTCTTCATTTCAACACCCAAGAACATGTATATATACGCAGGCACATCGCATGGTGTATCCCATAATTTCATCAGCGTTTAACAATTGTTTCAGTACAGAGAAAAAGAGAGTAAAGCAATGGCAATGAGACCCACGGCACCAACCACTAGCCGTCCCCGTGCCACGGTGCGTCCAGTTTATGATGACTTCAGGCCACCCACGGAATGGAAGCAAGAAGGCGATGCAGATAATCTTATCATTCATCTTCCTGGTTTGTCAATGAAGATTGAGTTTATATTTCATTCGATTTCATGCTTTAAAATTGAGTGATTAGCACAACAAAAAAATTGCTAGTTGAAAGCGGAAAAAATCATCGTTAAATATTAAAACGGGTCGATAGAACATTCTTATGCCTATTCTAAAACGAGGACATTCCAAATCGTATTTGGTTGTCTAAGTTATCTTGTTTTTTGTGGATATATTTGTTTATTTACATTTTAATTTATATATATATATATATATATATATATATATATATATATATATATATATATATATATATATAATTTGTTTGTTTGTTTGAAAAAAAAACATAAAATTGTTTTAGTTTAGTTAAAATTTTAAGTTATATTTATCTAATTAGATATAAAATAAGATTAGAATTAGAACTAAAATGGTTATCTAGTTAATTTAAATATTTATATTTTTTTACAACCAATCACTAGACAACTAATTGAAAAATAGTTGATAAACAATCAAACCGACCCAAAAACGCCTTATTTTATTTTGGTACTACTTGCCTTATGTAAATTTGAATCTTCAGGCTTTCTCAAGGAGCAACTAAAGATTACAACGGAAGGCCGAAACAATATCAGGGTCCGCGGCGAGCGCCTAATGTCCGGAAACAAGTGGAATCGATTCCAGGAGGATTTTGAGGCACCAGAAAACTGTAACATGAGAGGAATTCGCGCCAAATTTGAGAATGGAATTCTCACCATAACAATTCCCCGAAAGCCTCAACCTTCCACCCCGGCCGAAGACAAAACAACCCATGAACCCCAAAAGACTCCAGAGCACAGGCCTACAAGAAGTCAGGAGGCCATTCCTCCTCCTCCTCCTCCAACTGCTCAACAAAGGACTCAACTTGAACCCCAAAAACGTGCGCCAAGTGAGGCTCTAAAGGAAGTGGCAAAAACAGGGGAAAAGGCGGAGGCGAAAACAGGGGAAATAGCGGAGGCAAAAGCCGCAGAAAAAGCAGAGGTAAAACAAACGGATAGAAAGACTATTGACTCCGAAAAAGGAGCACCAAGTGAGGGTCGAAAGGAAGAAACGGTAAAAACGGGGGAAAAGGCAGGAGCAAAAACAGGGGAGGACTATCATTCAACGGGTTCTGGATATAAACTGGAGAACTACAAGCAGGCAATGCAAAGCTTAGCAAAAGGACAGCTGAATGACGAAAGGCAGCTGATGGCTAATATGGGTATTGCGGTGCTGGTGCTTGTGGCATTTGGTGCTTACCTCTCGTACACATTTGGGTCCTCTGGAAAAGAAAACCAGTAGAGGGACCCTTCTCCATTCACATTACTTGTAAATAAATCGAAGAAATAAGACAGTTTGTTGAAATGTCCAAACTCTCCTTTTGGGTTAACGTTGTTTACTTATCATGATGGGGTTAGGGATATTATCGAACAAATCCTTTTACTTTTTAATTATTTTCTCTTTCCTCATACTTTGTTACAAAATCTCTAATTAGCGAACACAAAAGGCCTGATAACTGTGATGTCATCATGTTTCTCTTTTTCTTCAAAGTAGTATGATTTGGTTCTTTAACTTTATTTTGGACATATTTATCCTTCCATTGTTTAATTTGTAGTTGTCAATAGTGAATGAGGAAGAGGATAAATATGTCCAAAACTGTCAACAACCTTAAATTAAAGAGTAATTCTATACCTAGTCCATTTTTTTTTGTTAATGGTACAAAAATGTTAAATCTGCAGGCCTAAAAATAATTAATTAGAACGAGTTGTTAAATATAAATAATAATATTTTAACTATATCCCTATGTACAAAACATAAAAATAAAAAAAGCCCTCCTAGTTTCAAGATGTACCCCCTTCCTTTCTCCTCTCCATCTTTTCCGACACCGGTGGACTCGTCGGCTCTCTCTCTCTCTCTCCCCCTCCCCCCCAAGCTTCGTCGTCCCCCCACCCCCACAGCCTCATTCCTCATTGTTCCTCCGCCTACCTTCCTAGTTGTTCCCACAACACAGGTTTTGCAAAAAAGGGGAAAAAAATATTGTAGCAACGGACTTACAGGTCCGTGTAGAAGTTTTTTTCGCGGACCTGTAAGTCTGTTGTTACAGTAACATCTTTTTGTTTATTTTTACAAATGGGTGTTGTGCAAACCTTTAGGTTTGCTCAAAACCGATTTGGACGGACCTATGGGTCCACCAAAAATGGGTTATGCGTGGACTTACAGGTTCGCATGTGTTCTGCAAACTTGTAAGTGCGGGCCGATCGCGATTTTCTCAGAAAAACAAATTCTACCAATAATGAGTGAAAAATGTAAATTAGATACATTGGGTTGTTCAATTTTCATGAACACTTCAAAATCTATTAAAAAATTGTCCGAAATAATGATAATATGAAGATGGTTGAAGCTTGGTTGTTGAAGGAGAGGAGAAATGGACGATGCTTTAAAATAGAAAAAGAGAAGGTGCAGGAGACGAAAGTGTAAATGTTATAAATGAGAGGGGTTTAAATTTAGCAAATATTTTTTATTTATTTTAATTACTAATGTCCTAATGGTAATTTAATATAGGATAAAAATTTATTAAAAATGGGTGTATATTTAGCAAATTGTGATGTACATATAGAAGCTTCCTAAATTAAAACATAGATATGCAAATTTATTGTGTAAAACAAGACAGACATAAGAGTTATAAATATTTCTCAGTCGTTTGATGTCTTAGGGGATAAAGAATGATCTAGATTAAAACAAAATATAATATAAATATAAAATATATATTTATATTTGACCTTATATATCTTAAACCTAATTTAAAAAACTGAATATATTTTTTTTGTATGATTGAGGAAAGAATATATATTTTTCTATATAAATCAACTTGTACAATATTTTTGTCTACATATTTTACCTCCATATATTAAGGACTATGTACGAAAATATTAAAATTAAAAATAATATACGGAATTTACAAAAATTATGGACATTAAATTTATGAAAATTATAAAAATAATATATAGACATTAAATTTAATAAAAATACTGAAACATTAAATTTCTGAAAATTTAATTAAAGAAATACTATAAAAGATAAAATAGATATAAATACCAATTACATTATATTAGTATTCCTATCCCTCTCTCACTTTCTATAAGAGTCCGACTTATTAATAAATTAGAATCTATTTTTCTCTCTCACTTTAACACACGGGTTATAGCCATTCTCTATCATTCTTGATGACACATAGCTGCCTCACCTGATTTAAACCTAACATCAGTTGGGGCCTTTGTCACGATTAGCTGGGCTTTCTTTCTTTCTCTTGGCCGCACATACAGATCAATCACATGTAAGCCTCTCTCTTTGTTGAATGATTTTTCAATATTGCATTACTCAAAGGTATAGATAATGATTTTTCTTTCTATTTTTTACGTTTTATAAATTTGATTACATGTGAATTATCTCATATATTTTTTTGGTAAACATAAACACAAACAAATTTGAGTAATCACAACTGCCATTGCCAACGAAACACACGAATTGATAAACATTAATTATTAAGGGATGAATCCACGATGTGTCCTGACGTGTGTGAAATTGTCCCTTCAAATTTAAATTTTAGAATTTTATCCTCGATATTTGTGTGTAAGAAAGAAATTTTATAAAACATTGTTATATATTAGAGAAGATAATGTAATATTCTTGATGATACTCGAAACTGGAGATCACAGTAATTAGTGAAATGTCCTTGCAATCCCTAGTTCATCGCACATAATGTACATGCAAGAATTCTTACATTGGGGGTTTGGATCCCGGTGAAGAACATTCGGCGTGAGAGTAAGTATCTCATGCAAAAATAACCTTTTGATTTGAATGTATAGGGAATGTGAACCTATCTTCGCCTTTCCACGCTATGGCTATTTATGGATCTTCATAATGCATGAACAATGTGATTCTCGAACAAACAATCCATCTTGGTTAAAACCCTAAACTTGAATATCGCGAGTCTAATCCACCTCTGATCCATGGATCAATGACAATCTTGGGCTCAACCCATTGGTGACCCACTTACAAAGCCCAAGACCAAATTAGCCCCTATCAATATCCTACAACTCCCAAGTTAGGATCTCATGACCTTGGGGTTTTATGGCACAAGTTACCCTTGTGCAACCCTTGTCTTGTCATTACATTTATCACCATATTTTTGCATTCAACATGTTGGGGTTTGTTCTGAATATTTTTTGGAGATATGTTTTTTTTTTCTTATACTGCTTAAAGTGAATGCGAAATGACAAAAATTAGAATAAGAGTTTCTGTCTCCCAGCATCCACCGCATCCCCAGTAACTCCCGTGCCCAAATATGCGAGGGAGAAGATCCTGAGGACCTTGTTCTAGAGAGTGTCCCAACATCGATGAGTGTTCCCAAGTGGGAGATAAGGAATACTAGTCTCACCATAGATTCTATTATTTGTGGTGATGGGGTTAACATATTAACCTTTTGTCAGTTGGTGCTTAATTATGCCATGTGACATGGAGTCCATGCAGAGAGTCGACCCTCATTCAGTAAACAAGTTTCTACATCCCTTTCTGTGTAACTTCTTTATGAGGTTGCGTTGTTGTATACCCAAGACAATACATAGGTTAGGGTATGATGAGAATTAGCGAGCACCATTAAAGGATCCGCTACATATTTCAGTTGGGCCTATTACTAGAGAAAGGTCCAAGAAAATCAAAGCAACACTTAATAGGCCAATCCGGAGACTTAGTCCATATCTACAATAGTTAAGCCCAATTTAGGCCTATCGGACAATCAAGGCCTAATCCATCTCATCAAGGTATGTGAATGGGCTTAGACATTAACTTAAATAAGCCAAGGCTTGAGGACCACGAAAATTCAGCATATTTATTTTATTATTAGTTTTTTAATTTAATTTAGATATTTTAGTTGATGATTTGTAAGACATGATTTCCAATTAGGCTTTTCCTTTTTAGGCTAGGAGTGTAAGGCAAGTTAGGAAACTTCCTTATTCTTTTGTTTTATTTTGTAGTGTTAGACGCTAGGGTTTCCTTTATTTTCTATTGTGACCTCCACTATTCATAGGTACTGTTCACTGCCACACTAGGGTTTATTTTATTTTTGGCCACTTAGTTAAGAGAGTTGTATCCCATGGGAAAAAGACAATTACTTTTTGAATAATACAATTATGGGAGTTTTCTCTTAAGTTCTTCAGAGAACATTTCCTGAACTTATCAAATTCAAAGTGCTGGTTCATCTTTCCAGGAATCACAAAGCATTCTGTTCCCTCTCTTCTCAGCTTGAAAGGCCCCCGACCCCTTCCGGCGTCAGGCTTTCCCTTCCCGGCTAGAGATTTCTCCATGGATAAGAGGCTACACAGATCACGGATCTCTATCCCGGAGCCCCTCCAACATCTCCCAAGGCTGACCGGGTTATACTATTGGTGTCAACCAAAATTTGACATCAACAGTTTGGCGCCATCAGTGAGAAACGTTACTAAAAGGCTTTCTCCAATCATCATCTTCTCTAATTTTGGATAGAGGCTAGATATATATAAGGTTTGGTTAGTCTTTGCGGCCAAGAGACCCTAATAGCATGGTGGATAGCAACCCGGCTATAAAAATGTCAAGAAATCCCAAGCCGGATGCGAGGACTATCGTCCCCATCCCGGAAGAAGAAGAAAATGCCCTCCCTATCAATCAAGTAGGCCTGTCAGCTCCACCTACCGGACCCCATGCTGGACAACCTTCCGGAACTGTTGAAGCGGTGCGACTTGATAATTTCGAGCATTAGTTGTTTTAATTTCAAACCTATCTCGATACGATCCTCTCCCTTTTGTCACCAACCCAGAATCAAAAGGGACTGGTTCCCTGGGACACAAGGGGAGAGGAACGCTACTTTCCACTGGCTCCTAACCGAAGAGGACTGGTTCTCCGCCACGTGGGGAGTGAAGATCCTCACAAGGAATCAGACCGTGTCATCCACTCTGAAGGGCACGCATCACAGGAACAATCTCATCCGCACGCTCAGCCAAATAGAGAGGATCCCAGCTCCACTAGTGATTTTCGATTCTGCATCATTGCCCTTGTGGGCTCACCGGACAGAGGATCATCACGAGCATCGTGATCTCCATACTGGAAGAACTTACAGTAACATCACTGGTGCAGATCGTAGAGCTCGCTGTGCTTGGGAGGTTGACTCCCACTTGCCTCCCACCGAAAGACAGAGATCAAGAGTGGCTGCGAGTCACGTGGCAGTGCCGCCCAGGGGAGAAGCAATGTTAGAAAGGTGCGTCACTGAGATGGAGGCAGCGCTTGTATAGATACGGGGCCTTGGGGGCTGCGGCAGAACTCCCTTCAGGTATAAACTCCCTTTTTGTTGATGATATAGTGTTTGAAGTGGTCCCCTATAGGTTCCCCAATCCACAAACAAACCCCTACGATTGGACCACCGACCCTAGCAATCATCTCTCCATTTTTATCGCATTTATGGATATGCATACGGCATCCATGGCGGTAAGATGCAAATCATTTCCCCTTACTCTTACCAGGATGACCAGCACGTGGTACCGAGAGTTAACTCCTATATCTAACTCTATATTTACCCAACTAGAGCAACTTTTTTTTAGCCTGATTTGACTATTCCCGGAGAAGACCTAAAACGATAGCTCACCTTCTCACCCTCCAACAAGAAGCTATTGAAATTTTGGGTGATTTGGTTGCCCGCTTCCACAAGGAAAGTTCAAGTTGTACTAACATTCCAAACGTCGTGGCCTTAAACGCCTTCATTGACGGATTACGATACTGGAGACTATCATATGATTTGTGCTTCTATTCCGTGCCAAATTTAGCTATTCTTCTTTCCCGGGGTACAAACTTCTACCAAGCTGACCATAGAGACATTGTGAAGTGAGAGCGAGAACAGAATCAGAAGCAGAAGGCTAACTAGAGAAATGATCGGGTAAGGCACAAGGATTACGTAAGCTACAGATGGAGGGGATGTTAGGCCCTCTTCCCGAGGATCAGAGACACCCTCTACCCTTAGGGAATCGCCTAAGGCTGATGCCCCTCATTGCATCCATAACGACGATTTTTGCCAAAAATTTAGAAAGAGGAATCTTCCCACCAGCCCCTCTCCCCAAGAGAAGACCTATGAGGAAAATGACTTCTAAATATTGTGAGTTCTACTGTGATCATGGACATTCGACTGATGAGTTCTTACAGCTTCGAGAAGAGATCGAGGCCCTCATCAAAACGGGACACCTTGGTCACTATGTCTGCAAAGAGAACGTAAACTCTGGAGCTGGGAAAAACAGCCGGCAAAATGAGCTCAGAGATCGGCCGAGAAGGGAACATTGTGGCAGGCCCCCGTCGAGAAGAGAAATTGAAGAATTCGATGATGAAATGCACATCGATAGTGAAATCAATATGATAGATGGTGGCCTTAGCCTCGGGAGGGATACCATCTCTTCCCGGAAGAGGCACGATGGCAAAGCAAATAAGAAAGCTGACGAAGACGTATACGAGGTGGGAACGATTGATGCTACCTCGCACAATGTCATCTTCTTTAGTAAAGCTAATATCTGAGGGGTTCATACCCCCATGATGATGCCCTAGTAATCTCCTCCCTGATCAATCACTACAGAGTTGGGCGAATTTTGATTGATGGCGGTAGTTCAGCGAACATCATTTTCAAGAATGCTTTCGACTAAATGAACGCGAGTTCAAGTTTTGTTAGACCCACTACTTTTCCCTTAGTCAAATTTGGTGGGAAGATGGTAAAATCTATGGGTTGGGCTTTTCTTCCCTTTACGGTTGGCGTGGCGCCAATCTTGGCCATGGTCTGGGTTAAATCCCTCATCGTGGATAGACCTTCACCTTACAACGTAATTATCGAACATCCCACCTTGGCGGCGTTAAAAGCCGTATCCTTTCCCTACCACCAGTTAATGAAGTTCCCTACGAAAAAGAGAGTAAGGGAGGTGAATGGAGACCAACAAGCTACCAAATCTTGTGCCAGGCGGGCGCTTGAGAAGAAAAAATAGCAATCAGCGGCTGAGATCGGGGACGACGAGGTTGAACTTATGGCCTTGGCTGATCCCGGAACCGTGCCTATCGACGACCCCTAAGATGAGGAACCCCTTTTCCGTCCCCATGAAGACTTGATAGAAGTGTCTATTTAACCTACCATTGAAGGGAGAACCATCTGAATTGGTGAAAAGCTCATCCTGACACAACAAGAGGAGTTAACCAATCTCCTTAGGAGGAATTACGACGTGTTTGCTTGGTCCCATAACGAGCTCCCTGAGATCGATCCAAGCGTCTCCATGCATCGACTCCATGCTAACCCTCACTACCCCCCTATGAGGCAAAAAAGAAGGTAGTTCTACCCGGAATGTCAAAAGCTCATTGAGCAGAAAATGGATAAATTGGTGAAATCTGCCGTGGTGGAAGAGGTGGAATTTTTCGACTGGCTCTCCAATGTCGTCCTCGCACCAACAGCCAGAAACAAATAGTACCTTTTTGTGGACTAAAAAGATCTTAATAAGGCATGCCCCAAAGATTTTTTCCCTTTGCCGAGAATAGACTTAGTTATTGATGCCACGGCGGGACATGAACTCTTGAGTTTTCATGACGCTTACGCTGGTTACAATCAAATTCCTGTGTTTTCCCCCCGTAAAAGAAAGACCTCGTTCATTATAGACAGAGGCACCTATTGCTACAAGGTGATGCCCTTTGGCCTTCGCAACACCGGGGCTACCTACCAACGGCTCGTTAACAAGATGTTCAAGGAAGAGATTGGCTCGATGATGGAAGTTTACATTGACGATATGCTCGTAAAAATCACCAAAGCATGCGACCATCTCAGGTTTCCAAAATTGTTTTAATAAGATCCGAACTCAATGTATGAAGTTGAATCTCGCTAAGTGTATTTTTGGGGTTTCAGTAGGGAAGTTCTTAGGCTATATGGTGTCCTAGAGGGGTGTTGATGCCAATACTGATTAAATTAATGCCATTCTCGGCATGGCTTCTCCGCAAATAAAAAATAAAATTCAAATGCTCATGGGAAGACTGGCCGCCCTGAACCATTTTATTTCGCGATCTTAGGAGAAATGCCTTCCTTTCTTCAAAGTCCTGTGGTTCAACAAAGCATTTGAATGGACAACGGAATGTGAGGCTGCCTTCTAAGAGCTCAAAACTTACCTCTCCTCGGTATCGCTGCTGAGCACCCCTAAAAATAGTGAAGAATTGTTAATGTACGTTGCTGCCTCGAATACTGCAGTCAGTGTGGCTCTGGTCTGAGAAGAGGAAGGGGTTCCAATTCCCGTATATTACGCACGTCGAGTGTTAACTGATGCCAAAACAAGGTACCAACATTTTGAGAAGCTGGCCTATACCATTCTCATTGCATCACGAAAACTGAGGCAATATTTTCAAGCTCATGTGATTGTCGTGCTTACTGACCAACCCTTACGACAAATTCTTCACTCACCCGATGTTTCTGGCCGACTCATGAAATACAGCCTCGAGCTAGGCTAGTTTCACATCGAGTACTGGCCTGGATGGCCATCAAAGGACAGGTCCTAACTGATTTTATTGCTGAATTGACTTTCCCAGAAGAGCTCGTCTTGGATAATCATGACCCTGCCTTGACAGCTAGGCAGAGGCACTGGTCTTGGAAGGAGCATCTTCCCATCTCAGCACAAGTGATGACCTTAGCCCGAACTATTGGCAATTGTTCACTGATGGTTCCTCCAACGTGGGGGGCTGTGGGACTAGAATGGTCCTGGTAGCCCCTGACTGGGAAGAAATTAAATATGCACTTTGGTTGGGATTTAGAGCAACCAACAACGAAACAGAGTATGAATCCTTTCTTGCTAAACTCAGATTAGCAAGGGAATTCAACGCCAAGAACCTATACGTCTTTTGTGACTTGCAGCTTGTTGTAAATCAAGTTAACGGCGAGTACGCCGCCAAGGACCCAAGTATGACTGCTTATCTCGAAATAGCAAAGGCGCTTATGGAAAATTTTGAAACAATAAAAGTACCCAAATGCCCCAGGAAGAGAATCGACACGCTCACGCTTTAGCCAACTTGGCATTTGTTGTGGAACTCACCTTGAAATAGAGCGTTCCTGTAGAATATCTGGAGGAACTAAGCACCGTAGTTTCTGATCGAATAAGGGAGTATCTTTTGAGCGGAGAACTTTTCTCTGATCGAGTAGAGACCAGGTAAATTAGGTACAGGGCAGCTAGATACACCCTCATTGATGGAGTGCTTTATCGGCGATCCTTCTCGGGCTCATACTTCCATTGCTTGAGACCAAAAGAGTCTGACTACGTGATGAAGAAAGTCTACAAAAGAATGTGTGGCAACCACTCTGGAGGAAGGTACATGGTTCACAAGCTCATTCGCCACGAATACTTCTGGCCAGACATACACAGGAACTCTGTAGAGTTTCTAAAAAAATGTGATAAATGTCAAAGATTTGCCTCACATCCCAAACAACCTCCAACCGTTCTTGTCCCTATGACAAGCCCTTGGCCCTTCGCCCAGTGGAGCATTGACCTACTCGGTCCTTTCTTCTAAGGGACCGGGCAGAGAAAGTTTATTGTTGTCTCCATCGACTATTTCATGAAATGGGTAGAAGCCAAGCCACTTGAACGAATCACCAAGGAAAGGATCCGAGATTTCATATGGGAAAGTGTTGTGTGTCGCTTTGGCATACCCAGGGCAATCGTCTCCAACAACGGGAAGCAGTTCGACAACGACCTCTTCACAGAATTCTATGTTGAGATAGGGATTCAGACCCACTTTTCATCTCTAGGACACCCACAGGCTAACGGACAAGTGGAAGTAACCAATCGCATCATCCTCCACGGACTCAAGACCAGACTTGACAAATCAAAGGGAAGATAGGTGGAATATGTGAGCTCTGTTGTTCGGGCATATCACACTACAACAAGGACCCCTACGGGAGAAACTCCTTTCACAATGACTTTTGGTTCCAAGATGGTGATTTCTTCCGAAATCGGAGTACACTCTTCCCGGACAGCAATGATTTTCAACTAAGATAAAAGCAACGCTTCATTAGCTCTTAACCTTGATCTTCTTGAAGAAAAGAGAGAACGAGCCCATATTCGGTAGGCAACTTATCAACAAATAGTGGCCAGGTATTACAATAAAAGGGTCTATCCTCGGTCGTTTGACGTCGGAGACCTTGTCCTCCGAAAGGTAACCCTGACCACCAAGGATTTAACTGCCAGAAAACTTGCCCCATCTTGGAAAGGGCCATATCGCGTCACCCGTATTGCCCACCTTGGCACTTAATTGGAAACCGAGAAGGGTGTCCCCCTAAGATACTCTTGGAACGCAGAACATCTGAAGCGATACTACCCCGAAGTGGAAGCACCAATGGACTTGTAAAAGTTTTGTACTTTCAAAGTTTGTATAATATCTTCTTATGAATAGAAGCAATATTTTCTTCAACTATCCCCCCATTCTCCAAATTTCACTGGTGACGGTGAAGTGTAACCCCTGTTTTATTTCGGATTGGGATGAGCAACCCTCCCCACTATCTTCCAAATTGCAAATGTGCCGAGATGAGCAACATTATGGTGACCAGTCACAAACGAGAATCTAGAAAACACCTACAAGGCAGAAAAAAGGGAGACGCCGATCATGTTAATTGTTCGAAGGCAAGTTATGATGAAAAATCCAAATAAACTTCTGGTATTAGCCTTACCAGCATTGCATTTCTCTCAAGCTTTGTGAGGATCTGTGTATCTGTCTCGACACTGATTTTTTCTTTGTTCTTGGGCAGAATGATATGGTTGATGTAAGCAGATAGCCTATCTGGATTCTCCATAGCTCTCTGTTTGAGCAGAATACTAGTGTCTATGATCTGGGCTGATCTTGCAGCAAAAATTTTACTCAGCTGGGGGACTATCGAAGCCCCTTCAGTCCTCGCCTTCTTAGCCACCTCTGCTCCAAACTGTTCTACCTTTATTTCTCCTTTTTTCTGGCCGGTTCCCAGGCTTCCATTCCCGGAAGAAGGTGTGGGTACCTGTTTAGGTCGGGACAAGACATCCATTCTAGCAGTGGCTTCAGCTTCACGCCGTCGTTTCTCCCTCCTCATGATTCTTCTCGGAAGGCTTTTCATCCCAGAATGAGCCTCTCCGGCTGAGTTTGCTTTGTCAGTTTCCTCCTCCTCCTCGGCAGTCCCTTCCTGGGGGACCTCCGCCCGAGAAGTGAGGCCTCTTTTCTTCTCAACTTTAGCTTTTGCGGCTGCCGCCCTCTCCCTCAACAACTTCGCCAATGCAATCTTGTCCATTTCTATTGAAACGGTATAAAAAGGTGAATAAGATTAAAATGCAACAAAAAATCCAAAAAAAAATAACGATTTTCAAGAACGGGAAACTTTATTGTTTGTGGTATTTTTTTCAATCTCTGGGATCGAAAGACCGGGCACACTATAGAAATAATGGCAGTATAATGTCGACTCAAACAACTGATTCACGTTCTTGTATTTCGTCCCCAAGATGACCTCCCTTTGCTGTTTGATTGCGGCACTTTGTCTCACCCTTCTTTCCCTTGCTTTCTCCGGAACTAATCCAAGAAGCAAAGATAAAATTAGAAACAATCAGAATACCAAAGAAGCAATTATGTAATCAACAAAACGTTCACAGATGGGGACATGCTCACCTACAACACCCTATTCCCTGGGAATGGGGTTGACCCTCTCCTCATCGAGACCAAATTCCCAGCCATCTCCAGTTATTTACCGGCTCTTCTAAGCCCGAGAGGAATTGCCACCATGAAGCCACGTAACACCACCCCTTCCCAAAAGGCTTGGATTTCAGAAAAAACATGGATTTGAACAAATCTAGGGATGGTTCCAGTCCCTCAACCTTGAAAATAATGAAAGAAGCCACGAAGGTTTGGATACAGTTAGGAGCAAGTTGCGACGGACACAACTTATACTCCGCGTAAAGGGTCTGAATCCACGAATTGGTCGGGAACCATAAACCTCTGCGTATATGCTCCATGTACACCATGATGAATACCTCAGAAGGGGCGCAAGCCCTGTCCTCCCGGCGAGTCCACCACCTCAGGGATGGTGTAGGTGCTCCAAGTTTTTTGAATTTTCTTCTCCGTCATTATCGTCTTAATCTCCCAAACGGAGCTATTTCCTGGTACTACCTTTTCCCATAACTCGATCTTGTTGCTTGGGCTCAGAGCCACCTCCATGGTGGGGTCACTACTAGACCCAATACCATCACCACTATCACGATGGTCGGAGGGCTCTGCACCCTATGAAGAACCTGTTTGTTCTCCTGGGCAAGGTGTAAGGCTAGAGGAGGATCTATCTGACAGAGGAGAGAAACATTTAGGGCCTGCCTAGAAGTGGCAGACCCTGACATGGACCCAACAGCAAAAGAAGAAGAAGACGAAGACATTTTGGGAAGAAAGGGAGTTACCTGCCGGAAGGTTAATGCTCCACCAAGACAAAATCGCAAACACGTGAAAAGGAATTCAGGTGGTCCTGCTTTATATAGGGGGTCGTTCATCCATCCCCAACTGTCGCACCCAACAGTGCTGTAAAGGAGCTTGGGAAAGGAACGCCGCTCAAGACCGTGCAACCACATGTCTTTTTCCCAGTAGTTAGGCAGGCGGTACATCCGTTTGCATTAAAAAAATTCCACTGAAGAGGCGCCACCAAAGAAACGCCAGCGAAAAGACGTAACCTGATGGGACGCACGCATGACCGTTCGCAACCTGTCACGCCAATCTCGGGTGGGCCACTTATTACTATTCTCAGGCTATCTGTTTACATTCTCGGGCCACCCATTTAAATTCTTGGGCCATTTTTTCCGTTCTCAGGTTGATCGTTCCCATCCCGAAATTGTCTATCCTTTTCCTAAAAAAATGGCCTGTCCTCTAGGCAATGCTCTGCAAAGGTTTAAAAAGGTCTCTATCACCTCAAAACACTCTAATAGTAACATGGGAGCTCCAGAAATGACCCACTCTAGAGTCCCCAGTCTCTTAAACTTCTTCTCAACACTAAGGACTAGAGGGCTATGATGAGTGTAAAAATGGTCACCCCAACGCATCTAATTAAAGAATGCCACATGTGCTCACCTCCCTCCAAAATCTAAAATTCATAGCACATTAGAGACTAAGTATAAAGAATGTGCCAAGAAGGGATACGTCTCTAACTACACCAATAGCCCCAAAGGATTCGGCTTTCTCCAGGGTGACCAGCAAGTCATCGCCGGGATGGAAAACCACTCCCCATCTCGGTGTATTCCGGTGCGACAATGATCACCCCTTCCCGTATCCATCCGCCCATGAAGGGTAAAAGTTAATCTCCTCCTCATTCCGCCGCAGCAGGGTAGTGTCCTCCTCAACCTGTTCATGAAATTAGCTCAATTTTTCACCTTTGAAATACCCCAAAATATCCCACAATACTCCAAAATATCCACAAACATCATTATGGATCTCTTCCCCAATCAAAATATCTCCAAATATCTTCTAAATATGGCCAAAACAAGAGCCCCTTAGCATATCTCCATTGTCTACAAGCCAAGTTGCCATCATGATATGATCATTAATGAGACATTAAACCCTTGCTTAGCTTCTAAACTAATCACCACCTTGCCTATAAAAAGGAGAGCATACAATTGCTCAAAGGTAGGTGAATTTGGCTCACTACTCTTACTCTACTCTTCTCAGCAATTCCATTATATATATATATATATATATATATATATATATATATATTTTTTTTTTTTCCCCCGTACGTTGATTCTTACATCGGGAAAAATCCCGGCAAGTCTTTTTTGTAGGTTTCCAGGCACTCATTCTTCCCGGAACTGCTCAAATTCAAAGTGCTGGTTCATCTCTCCAGGAATCACAGAGCATTCTGCTCCCCCTCTTCTCGACATAAAAGGTCCCCAACCTCTTTCCAGCGTTGGGCTTCCCCTTCCCGGCCAGAGGTTTCTCCATGGATAAGAGGCTACACGAATCAAGGATCTGTATCCTGGAGCCCCCCAACATCTCCCAAGGTTGACCGGTCCATACTATTGGTGTCGACCAAAATTTGATATCAGCATAATCTATCCTAAATTTCGTATATTCATGTTATTGTCTTTTCGTTTATAAATCTGATTTAGTTCGATCTTCGCGAAGAAACCCTAAGTTGGTTTCGGGTCTCACTAATTCTTGGTAAGGTTTGCATCAGGGTAAGAATCCAGGTGTAGAACTGAATAAATGAGATGAAGACTCATATACTAGACTTGAAGTCTAGGGTTTTAAATTTATAGGTGGAGAGTGTTGATAAAGCCTGTATTTTAGAGAGCGGGTACGCGATAGATCTTAAATCTGGTTAGTTCGAGAGGAGTTATGGCACACACGTTGCGCTCTTAAAGAATTATAAATCGACTACTATCGATTGAGAAATAACACAATAATGGCGAACGAGAAAAACCTTCGACCTCGACCCCAGTCGATCACGAGCTGACTCCTTGTCCCAATTCTCCCAGTGTTGATCTAGTCTGATGAGTATAAAAATGGTTACTTCCGCGCAACTACTGAAAGACCGCCATGTATCAACGACTCTCCAATTGGACCCGTTCTTTCCAGCGACTAAGTATGAAGATTGTGCTAGGCAAAGGCACATATCAGCCCATGCCTGCCATTCCAAGACCTCACCAGTAACACTCTCCATAAATAGCAGTCCGACCACCGTCGGGATAGGAAAATCTATTCCCATCCCGGTACGATTCTCTGTAATGGCTTTACCCATCTTGGAAATCAACTCCACAACTTTCTCAACAAAACATCCCATTCCTGTCTTTGGCTATTCAGGAAGGGCAGAGTAGAAAACTCCTCAAAACACCCACTTCCCGTCTCCGGCTATCTAGGAAGGACAGGGGATAAAACTCCCCATCTTGTAGGTGGCAGGAAGAGTCCTTCTCGGATCATGGGCCATGCCACTTCTCCACCTGCTGATATTTTCCACCATGGGCCTCAGCAAAAAGGGTCAGTAACAAAATTAAGCTCTTCACTCACCCTCTCATTGACCACGCATTGAGATCGAAAATTAATCCTTGCTTAAGCCCCTAAACTAATCAATTTATTGCCTATATAAAAGAGGGCATGCTAATGCTCAAAGGTACACCAAATTTGCTCAACCTTATCGATAGCATATTTTTATATCTTCCTCTTGAGCGCTGATTCTCACGCTGGAAGAAAATGCTAGGTCCATCCCGTCAAGTTCTTTGTGCAGGTGACAAGTTGCTGCCCATCTCAGCTCAGACCCATCCCAGCTCGAATCCATTCTTTCTCGGGTAAGAAGACTCACCACAGATTAGAAGACTTCGAAGTTGCTTCACCACTTAGAATTCATCCCAGATCATTCCAGCCCTACCCATCTTGGGCCGGATGGGCTGATCCCAGACCTCTCCATCCCCATCCAAGCACAGAAAAATATCTCTATCAACAGTGACCAGACCATACCATTGAGATCGTCCAAGATTCAACATCAAGAATTTGATACCGTCTCTGGGAAGAAACCTAAAAGCCTTTCTCCAATCATCAGCTCACATCTCGACTAGAGCTTGATGATTAGAAGGTCTGGTAATTCTATACCACTGAGAGACCCGAACTGTGCGGTGAACAGCAACCCGGTCAGAGAGATGTCAAGAGTCCCAATACCAGATGTGAAGAGTTCGGTCCCCATCCTAGAAGAAGAACAAAGCATGCCTCCAGTTGACCAAGTAAGTCCATCAACTCTATCCTCAGAGGCTTTCGTTAGGCCAGTTTCTGGAGCTATGGATACAGGCTGAATTGATAATTTGGAGCGCCAGTTAGGCCAATTCTAATATTTTCTTGAAGTCATCCTCTCTCGCCTGACACCGGCCCTGGCTTAAGGGGGACCAATTCTCCAGAATGTAGGGGAAGAGGAATACTACCATGTATCGAATTACGTGATTCACTCTGAAGGGCATGTCCCGAGGGAGCAACCTAGTTCCCGTGACCGTTTGGTCTGAGAATGGGATTTAGCTCCACCAGCCACTTTGGACTCTGTGTCTCTGCCTTCTCAAGGTCACCGAATAGAGGACCGTCGTGAGTCCCAGCCAACAAGGACCTACAACAACGTCACCCTCACCGTGTTCGGAGGAAGACTCCCATTCTTCTCCCGATGGGAGGCAAGGATCCAGAGCGATTGAGAGCTAAGTTATAATACTGCTCAGGAGAGAGGCCACCTTAGAGAGATGCATCGCCAAGATGGAGCCAATGCTTGTGTAGATACAGGGCCCTGAGGAGGCGCTGGGCTCCCTTTAGGTGTAAGGTCTCCCTTTGTTGATGTGATCGTGCGTGAGGTGGTTCCATACAGGTTCCCTAGTCCTTATATAGTTCCCTACGATGGGACTATCAACCCCATCGATTACCTCTTCGTTTTTGTCACCTTCATAGATATGCATACGGCATTCGTGGCGATTTGGTATAAGTCATTGATGAATTGAGGCATCGGAGGTTATCTTATGACCTATGCTCCCGACTCACACCCAGTCTGACTGTCGCCCTGGCCAAAAGTACAAGCTTCCATGAGGGAGACCCTAAAGACGTCATGAAGTGAGACCGAGAAGGGACTTAGAAAAAGAAGGGCCGAGTAAAGGAAATGTCGAGCATAGCTCAGGGTTCTCGGAGGCTACAGGATGGGGAATGCTTGGAACCCTTTCCCAGGGATCGGAGGCTTCCACCACCCCCACGGACTCGCCAAGGGATGACCCCTTTAACAATGTCCATTGCAACAATCTTCGTCGAAAATTCAGGAAAATGATTTTTTTTTACTTACTCCTCTCCCTAGAGGAAAACCCATGGAGAAATCCAACGGTAAATACTGTACGTTCCACCATGACCGGGGTCACATGATGGATGAATGCTTTCAGCTCCAAGAAGAAATTAAGACCCTCATAAAAATGAGGTATCTCGGACATTACGTTCGCAGGAAAAACGCAGGCTCTGGGTAAAACAGTCGCTGAGATGAGCACAGGGGCCAACCAAGAAAAAGAAACCACGGCCGACCCCCACTGAGAAAAGAAGTGGAAGAATATGATAATGACCTACGGGTAGACAGTAAAATAAGTGTGATCCATGGCGGCCTCGGCCTTGGCCTCGGGGGGGGGGAGGGAAACAACCTCTTCCTGAAAGCGATATGAGTGTAAAGCAAAAGAAAAAGTCGACGATGACCTGTACAAGGTTAATACAATTGATGTTTCCACGCACAACGTCACCTCCTTCAGAGAAGCAGACCTCAGAGGGGTGTACACCCCTCACGACGACGCCCTGGTAATTTCGGCCTTGATCAACCACTATAAGGTGGGATGGATTTTGGTCGATAGAGGAAGCTCCTTGGATATCATCTTTAAATAGACGTTTGACAGGATGAACGTGAGTTCAGGCTTCGTGCAACCCATCACCTCCCCCACTTTGTTAATTTTGGCGGAGACGTGGTAAGCTCCATTGGCTAGATCTCCCTACCCATCACGGTAGGCGCAAATCTCACCTCAGGCACGGTCTAGGCCAAATTCCTCATCGTGGACCGACCTTTTCCGTATAACGCAAACATTGGGCGACCAACTTTTAGCTGCCTTGAAGGCCGTGTCTTTGCCCTATCACCAATAGATGAAGTTCCCCACTGATAAAATATGAGGAAAGTGAGAGGGGACCAAGAGATAGCCAGATCATACGCCAGAAGGGTGCTCGAGAAAAGGCAATAACAATTAATGGCCGGGATCGAGAACAACGGGGGTGAGCTCATGACCCTGTCCGATCCCAGAACCGTGCCGATTGACGATCTTTGAGATGACAATCCCCATCCGCGTCCCTCTGAGGATCTATTGAAGGTACCCGTCTATCCTACTATTAAGGAAAGGATTATCCGAATTAGTGCCAAGCTCAGCGCGGCGCAGCGGAAAAAGCTCACCGATCTTCTCAAGAAAAACTACGATGTGTTCACTTAATATCACAATGAATTTCTTGGGATTGATCCAGGTGTGGCCATGCACCATCTCTATGCTGACCCTCATCATCCCCCCATAAGGCAGAAAATGAGAAAATTTTACACGGAACGCCAGAAAATCATCGAGCAAGACTGGTGAAATCAGCCGTGGTGGAAGAAATTGAGTTCTTAGATTGGCTCTCCAATGTCGTCCTTGCACCCAAGGCCGAGAACAAGTGGCGTCTCTGCATGGACTTCAAGGATCTCAACAAGGTGTGTCCCAAGGATTTCTTCCCTTTGTCGAGAATAGACTTGGTTATAGACGCCACAGCGGGGCACAAGCTCTTAAGTTTTCTGGATGCCTACACCGGATATAATCAAATTTCCGTGTTCTCTCTTGACAAAGGCAAAACCTCGTTCATCACGGATAGAGGCATCTACTACTACAAGGTTATGCCCTTCGACTTTTGTAATGTCGAGCAACCTACCAAAGGCTCGTGAATAAGATGTTCAAGAAAGAGATGGACTCAACAATGGAGGTTTACATAGATGATATGCTCATAAAGAGCACTAGAGCGTCTGACAACATCGTCCATCTCCAGAACTGCTTAGACAAACTCCGAGCCTATTGTTTGAAGCTGAACCCTACTAAGGTCATTTTCGGGCTCTCGACAGGAAAGTTTCTAGGCTACATGGTCTCCTAATGCGAAAGTGATGCCAACCCCGATTAGATCAATGCTTTTCTTAGAATGGCCTCTCGACGAACGAAGAAGGAAGTCCAAATGCTCACTGGGAGGTTGGCCGTCTTAAACCACTTCATTTCGCGCTCCTCGGAGAAATGTCTCCCTCTCTTAAAACTTTTATGGGGCAACAAAACCTTCAAATGGACAACAGAGTGTGAGGCTGCCTTCCAAGAGATCAAAACTTATCTATCCTCGATGCCGCTACTCACTACGCCCAAGGATGAAGATGATTTTTTCTTATACATCGCTACTTCAGACACCGCAGTCAATACGGCTGTTGTCCGAGATAAGGAGAGAATCCAAATACCCGTGTATTATTCCTGTCGAGTGCTGACCAACGCTGATGAGTGGTTATTTACCAACAAATTAAGTACTTTTATTTTAAAATATTGTGTGTTTTCAAGTATTTTTGTTAGTTTAATATGTTTTTGTGTTGTTTTGTAAGTTTATAAATAAATGGAAAACAAAATGCAAAATCGGTTCAAGTGCAGTAACTTCAAGGCCCTTTTTACAATTATGCAATCCTATTTTGTAAAATATCAAAACATAGAAGTTGTAGATCTACGTCTTAGATTTCCATATATTTTTGAATCACTAACGCAAATGGTAGTGTTTTTGCCCTTAGCTCGTTGCAACAAGCTTTTGCTTGCTACAGCACCGACGCTTGGATTTGACACATTAAATAGATATTTTAGGGTTCATTTTGAATAGAGGAAAGAGATGAACAAGAGAAGAGGCGATTTTAGAGCTAATTGAAGCGATTTTGAAGGCGAAAACATCTGGTGATAGTGTTTTGATGTGAGATCGATGAAGAAAACATCATTTATGGCACATATAGTTGAAGAACTGGAGTCCAAACCCACAATAGTCTTTTCTTTTCCTTTCTCTCTTCTTGATCTTGTGTTTTGAGTTTGTATTTGTAATTTTGTGTTGAACATTCTTACATATATGAATTTATTGAGAAGATTAGCTATGGATTTGTCTAAGTTGTATTCGTAATTTAGATCTAGGGCTTGACATAGTCTCGTTTGAACCGTGTTGTGAATATTTTGCCTATTATTAGATTTAATTCCATTTTATGCACTCCCTTGGCTAACGTGTTTGATTCATGTGGCCAATGATTTAGATAATATTAGGTTGCGAATTTTATACTCGAAAGATGTTGAATTTGTAACTGGATTTGGGAGTTCATAACGTAGTTTGTTGTGAATTCAAGAGGAAATCAACACCTAAGTATTCGAGTTGGGAATAATACATTGTGGGATTGATTAAAAGAAGATATCTGATGAAAGGGGGAGTTGGTGAAACGTTTTCACGAAAATCGTGTAAGATCCATGATTTGTGATACATGTCTAGGGTGATTTGAGCCTAAACACGACATTTTCATCTACCTTTTACCCTAGCCATACATTACAACTCGCAAAGTCCTTTGATCTCCAATGACATATGCACATACATAATTAGTGGAGAGTGACACGAAAAATGGGTTATGGTTGTTCTTGCATTTTTTATCTAGAGATTGATCAATGTCACCTTAGTAGAAAAATATATCCAAGGCTCATTTGGTTGGGTGAGAGTGATTGTGCACGCACAGACACATTTAGAGTCTTGAGTGGTTTGAAATTGATACCTAAAGTAAAAAATCTAGATAATCTCAATGTGTGCATTTCTTTTGAGCTTCGAGCTTTTAGTGCCGTAAGAGATTCTTGCACGGTCATCGATTTGTTATAAAACTCACTTTTTATCTGTAGTATTTTAGTACTTGATTTGTGTTTTTCTTTATTTCTTTTATTTTACTTGAGGACAAGCAAAGGTTTGAGTTTGGGAGTATTTGATGAGTGATTTATTTACCAACAAATCAAGTACTTTTTGATTCAAATATTTGTGTGTTTTCAAGTATTTTTTTTAGTTTAATGTGTTCTTGTATTGTTTTGTAGGTTTATAAATAAATGGAAAAAAAATATGCAAAATCGGTTCAGGTGCAATAATTTCAAGGCCCTTTTTGACAATGATGCAATCTGATTTTAGAAAATATCAAAACATAGAAGTTGGAGATCTATATCTTATATTTCTATAGGTTTTTGAATAACCTCAATCGGAGTTTAGATGAGAACGTTACGGCAAAAATACGAACCAGGCATCAACATTACCTTAAGCTCGCTGCAGCGCGCAAATGGCAGTGTTTTTGCCCTTAGCTTATTATAGCGAGCTTCTGCTCGTTGCAATACCGACGATAAGATCTGACACATTAAATAGATATTTTAGAGTTCATTTTAAAGAGAGGAGAGAGAGGAACAAAAGAGGAGGCAATTTTGTAGCTAATTAAGGCGATTTTGAAAGTGAAAACACCGAGTGATGGCGTTTTGATGCGAGATCGACAAAGAAAACATCGTTTGTGGCACGTATAGTTGAAGATCCAGAGCCCAAACCCACAATAAGCTTTTCTCTTCCTTTCTCTTTCCCTAATCTTGTGTTATGAGTTTGTATTTGTAATTTTGTGTTGAACATTCTTACATATATGAATTTATTGATAAGATTAGCTATGGATTTGTCTATGTTGTGTTCGTAATTTAGATGGGCTTAACGTAGTCTCGTTTGAACCGTGTTGTGAATATTTTGTCTATTGTTAGATTTAATTCCATTTTATGCACTCCCTAGGACTAATGTGTTTGGTTCATGTGGTCAATGATTTAGATAATGTTAGGTTGCAAATTTTATACTCGGGAGATGTTGAATTTGTAACCGACTTTGGGAGTGCATAACTTAGGTTGTTGTGAATCCGAGAGAAAATTAACACCAAAGTGTTCGAGTTGGAAATTTTGGATCTCATGAGACCAGGAGGTAATCGAGTTCCAAATTGATCAATTATAATCGCCATTTAATTGTGTTTATCATTTTATTACTTCTATTATATGCTTGTATATGATATTGTGGTTGATTTGAGAATACGGGATTTGACACTCGGGAGAGATAACTCCGGATTCGGACTAGGATTAAACACAACACAAGTTCTAATGTTTCGAAAGATTATTAGAACTTATACAATCCATAAGGTTGGGGCAAGACGCATGTAATCATCTAAACTCTTGATAGGGATATCGATTTTGACGTGGTTATATATTCACACACTTTACACTTGGGAGAGGTAGTGAGTGAGTTTTAGAGATCTTGATTGTTGAATAAATGAAATTAACTAATAATTGTTTAATAGGATAACACGGGAATAACGAGATGAAATCTAGCCCCTAGAACATTAGTGCATAGAAAATCCATATTATATTTTATTTTACTTTTGTATTTGTATTTAAGTTAGTTATTTTAATTTTAAAAACCTAAAATTCGATCACCTAAATAAAGTTAAGTTACGATAATTATGATATTTTACAACAATTTAAACCAATCCATGTGGATACAACAACCCTACTCTTCCTATACTATTAAAAGTTGACCCGTACACTTGCGGTATCGTAGCGACAAAATAATTCGCTACCAGACACCAAGACAAGATATCAACGGTTTGAGAAGTTGGATTATACCCTTCTCATCGCATCAAGAAAGTTGAGACAGTACTTCCAAGCACACGTGATCATCGTCCTTATTGATAAACCTTTGAGGCAAGTTCTTCACTCCCCAGATGTTTTGATTAGCTCATGAAATACAGCCTCGAGCTGGGCCAATTTCATATTGACTATCATCCCAGGACAACCATCAAGGGACAGGTTTTGGCCGACTTTATTATCGAACTGACTTTCCCGGATGACCATGACCCTGCCAGGCAAGAGACCCATCTCAGGCCGACGGAGGCTCTGGTCCTAGAGGGAATGTCATCCCATTCCGGTTTATGCGACGATTTGGCCTAGATAAATGGCAAATTTTACGTATGGCTCTTAAAATGTAGGAAAATGTGGGGCCGGAATGGTTCTGGTAGCTCTGGACCGAGAAAAGATTGAATATGCCCTTCGATTAGGGTTCCGGGCCACCAACAACGAAGCTGAATATAAAGTATTTCTCGCTGAACTTAGGCTGGTAAGGGAATTCAACACCAACAATCTCTAAGTCTTTTTCAACTTGCAACTTGTGGTAAACCAAGTTAATGGCGAGTACGCGACTAAGGACCCAAGCATGACTGCTTACCTCGGAAAGGTAAAGTTACTTATGGAAAATTTCAAAAATGTCCAAGTGAATCAAATTCCCCGAGAAGATAACAGGCATGCCGATGCTCTGGTTAATCTAGCCTCTGCGGTTGAATTTACCCAGAAGAGAAGCGTTCCCGTCAAATACTTGGAGGGGCCGAGTACAATAGTCTCTGACCAGGTGTCTGCTATATGTGCCCTCTCCGATGACCCTACCTGGATAGACCCGATAAGGGATTATCTCCAGTACGGAACGATTCCTTCTGACCAAGTAAAGGCCAGGCGGATAGGTACAGGACAGCCAGGGACACCCTCATCAATGGGGTACTCCCAATACCTGAGGCTTGAAGTAGTCGATTATATGATGATTGAAATTCACGAAGGGTTGTATAACAACTACTCGGGAAGAAGGTTCATAGTTCACAAGCTCATCCGACATGGATACTTCTGGCCAGATATGAACAAAGAGTCCATGGAATTTTGCGAAGAAATGCGATAAATGTTAAAGGTTCGCCTTCCATCCGTAGTTGTCCCCAACCATCCTCGTCCCTATGATGAGCTCTTGGCCCTTTGCCTAGTGGAGCATTGACCTTCTCGGTCCATTCTCCCAAGGGACCGGGTAGAGAAAGTTCCTTGTTGTTGCCATTGACTATTTCATAAAATGGGTAGAGGCTAAGCCCCTTGCATGGATCTCGAAGGAAAGGATCAGAGACTTCATTTGTGATAGTATAGTTTGCCTTTTTGGAATACCCAAAGCCGTCGTCTCTGACAACAGGAAGCAATTTGACAATGATCTCTTCTCAGAATTCTGTGCCGAGTTAGGGATTCAAACCCATTTCACCTTCCCAGGGCATCTGCAAGCCAACGGGCAAGTGGAAGTAACCAATCGCACCATCTTCCATGGACTCAAGACTAGGTTGGATAAATCAAAAGAGAAATGGGTTGAGGACGTGTACCCCATTCTTTGGGCATATAACACAACGGCAAGAACCCGCATGGGAGAAACCCCTTTTGCTATGACCTTTGGGTTAGAGGCTGTAATCCCTGTCGAGATTGGCGTACCCTCTCCCCAGACAACAGTGATCTTTAGCTCGGATGAGAACGACGCTTGCTTAGCTCTTAACCCAGATTATCTCGAAGAAAAAAAAGGGCGTGCATGTGTCCAACAAGCAGCTTATCAACAAACGGAGGCCAAGTACTACGATAGAATGGTCTGCCCTCAATCATTTGACATTGGCCATCTTGTTCTCCGAAAACTAATCGGCTACTAAAGATCAAACCGCAGGCAAGTTAGCTCCATCCTAGGAAGAGCCATATCATGTTACTTGTATTGTCCATCTTGACACCAATGAGCTAGAAATGAAAAAGAGTGTCCCCGTGAGACATCTCTAGAACGCAGAGCATCTAAAGCACTACTACCCCAGAGAGGAAGATCCGACGGACTTGTAAAAATTTTGCTTTTCAAGCTTCTAATGACACTACTTATAAATGTAAGGAATCTTTAGTTCAACTTGGTTTCCATTCTCTAGATTTGTAAATGGAATGTGTGCCAGGATAAGCAGTCCTCCGTCCCATATCGGATGGGGATATGCCTCCCCCAGCCTATCTCCATGAAGAAACAGTTTCCCAATGCATTGCGCCGAAGGTAATCTCCAAGAGAGATCTTACCCCGGCACATACCGTCTTGGGTGTAATTGGACGTTCTCCATAGGTTAAAAGTTTATGCCCAGGAATTGACATGAAAAGACTTAGGAATGAGCCCCACTAAGGAGAACCCACCTATGACCAGCAATAGGGGGTCGACCAAAGGTCACCCTCTAGGGACTACGAGGGCTAGAAGACATATGAGTACCACCCTTGTACTAAAACCTACCACCAGAGCTCTGCTCGGATGCTAGAATGGGGGGCAGGTGATAGGTGTAAATTACCTATCTATTTCCAAATCGAACATTGTTAGTTTTCGAGTATGTTTAGTACGTTTTAGTACATTTTAATATGTTTTTATTCTTTTTGTATTAAAACAGGTGTGGGGGGTGAAAAGATAGAAAAACGGAGCATAAATGATCAAATCATATCAAGAACGGTAGAAAAATAAGCAAGGTGACAATATTCTGAAAAGAAGCCCCCCGTCGCAGCATTCAGACCTCCGCCGTGACGGTGAAAATGCAGAGAATACCCTATCTTGTTGAACGTCCACCACCGCAGAGGTGAGATCTACTGTTGTGGCGGTGAAAATACAGGATGGTCACCAATTCCACCGCCTCCTGCACCGCTGCGACGATCTCTCTGCACACAAAATAGATATTTTTAGATATTTTGAGCCCTATAAAAACCCTCATTTCCTCATCTCTTTCGATTTTAATCACCCCCTAACGCCCTTAGAAGATATTTAGGGTGAGTTTGAGAGATTTTTGAGGGAGAGCTCACAACCCGAGGTGGAAGAAGAAGAAGGAAGTGATCGTTCAACGGTTTTAGTGCCAAATCTTCGGATATCGGCTAAGTTCTTTCATTTATTTTCTTTGTTTTCTTCATTTCGGTAGTTGTTGGGTATGTTTAGTCCATTTTACATTGTATATATGGTTATGGCAATTGGCTAAACATAGGTTGTTTAGGGATTAACACTATATTTATGAATATGTTGTTTGATTGAGTTTATTTCTCGTTAGTGGTTGTTCTTCGTTATTTTGATTGTGTTTATCGTATTGTTATTTATTATGCTTAGATGGATATATTGAGAATTCAGGGTTTGATACTTGGGAGACGTAACCTCGGATTCGGACTAGGGTAAACAACATGACGATCCAATAGCCTGGGAGGGAGTTGGATTGTGGGCAATCGATGACGTTGGGGCAAGACTCACGTGACCTAGGGTCGTTAAGATGTTAAGGGGGACTTTTTCATTGACACGAAGTCACGTATTCCCTCGTCTTACACTCGAGAGAGGTGGCGGGAGAGTTTACGAACTGAGGTTGTCGATAGGATAAACACAACGCGACGATCCAATAACCCGGGAGAGAGTTGGATTGTGTGCAATCAATGACGTTAGGGAGAGACTCACATGACCTAGGGTCGTTAAGACGTTGAGGGGGACTTCTTCATTGACACGAAGTCATGTATTCCCTCGTCTTACACTCGGGAGAGGTGGCGGGGGAGTTTACGAACTGAGATTGTCAAATAGGTTGAACACCGTAAACGTAAGTCAAACGAGATCGAACACATATTTGTAAACTAAGTTAATCCCTAGACAATTCGTTTCCCTAAAACATCTCATTATATTAGTATAGATAATTTAGTTAATTAGTTTAGTTTAATATAGATTTTATACATTCGTTTTTAGCCTAGATAAAGTTAGGTCATGATAAACACGGTACTCGATAATAACGACAACCAATCCCTATGGACACGGTACCCTTACTCTCCCCAACTATACTAAAACTTTGACCTCGTACACTTGTGAGTAGTCAATACGCGAGCGTGTAACAAACGCTCGTCGTACAAGTTTTTGGCGCCGTTGCCGGGGATTGTGTTTTTTGGTTATTATTGATATTGTGAGTAAATGACTGAATTTTACTTTATGCATTTATTTTGTTTATAACTTTTTTTTTTTGTAGTTTTTGTTTTTGTTTTCCTGCAGGGTGCTTGAAGAAGTTAAATCGACAGGAACTCTTGCGTTTCTTTCAATAGGATTCCGAGCTATATTACTATGTTTGGGATCATTACAAGGATTTGCTACTCTGATTTCCGAATCACGGATTCCCGAGGGATTGTCAACTACTAAACTTCCTTGATGGGTTACAAGTCGCAACCAGAATGTGGGTTGAAAGAGGAAACGGTACAACTTCTTTCATCCAACTAACCGCGGACGAAGCCCATTGGATGTTGGAAGATATGGCGGCCTTTGATTATCAGAGTTTCAATTCTACGGTGCCATGGATTGACACCCCAGACCAATACGTTGAGTCTTCCCCCGACCTAGAGAAAATACTCGCTGATTTTATTGGGGAAACTCAGATGTTATGGAAGGAGACAAATGACTGGCTAAATGAGCTCGAGGATTGTCTCGACAACATTGAGACGACTTGCACTGAAATCGATGCGACCGTAACGTCTCTTTAGATGAAAATCGGTCAGCTAATCTGCTTGATTGAGACCGAGTCAAACGTGGTGGTACCCGGAGATTCACAAGTCACATTCAGTAAAAGCTACCATAAGGACCTGGAGACAAGCGAGAGGTACTTGAGTGAGATTGATGGAAATTCACACATTAACTGCTATGAATTTTCACCGTTCGAATTCTAGCTGGTGATGCCACCATCGATCCAAGACGATCATATTAATGAGGATCTGATGTGGTTCACTTATTCCTCTCCGCTGCTAGTAACGTTCTTTTATGCCCACCAAGTACATGAGCTGGTGGAGCATCCTATTGAAAGCTCGAGCTATACATTGCCATGTCTCGCCAGTCTTGAGGGCGTAACGAACCAAAACCCGTATGTGGTGTTGTACAACACTTACTACGGGCAAAAGCCACTCTTTGATGAGCATTTGGGCATGTCGGGCTGATGACCTTAAACCAAGTATTTATTGGGAGGCAACCCAAGGAAAAATAAGTTAGATCCATCTCCGTCAATTTGAGTCAGAGGCGAGATTCGCTCGCCTCCTAAGTACGTGTTTTAAACCCCCATCTTTATTTTCATGCTATATTTTGTCCATTAGGATCATAGATGGGTTGTTTTGAACATTACCTGTTTTAAGTTGGTGGTGATGTGTTAGTTATGTTTTATTGTTTTCTATGTATGCATGCTTGTTTAGGATTAGTTTGTTTAGTTTAGTTATTGTAAATGTGCTGAGTTTTGACGTCATCTGGGCCATTACTCAATGATGAGTCTGTCCCTTGGTTGTTTATTGAGGTCGAGCGTAAAACTCAAGCATGTATGTTATGTGTGCTCAACGTTATGTTTTAGTAATAGTTATTATAGATACTACTTGCATGAGCACGAAAACTCATTATATAACCATCTAATTGATTTGAAAACGATTATCTGTCACCTAAATTCATGACATTAGGGTTTCTAGAACTTGATTTGGGGGAAATTCGAGACGAAATCCTAGGCGAGGTAGTTCGGAAGACATGATTTAGGCATTAATTTTCTCGCTTGAGCCTTTTAAGCTTATCCTAATATATCATTACCCCTCATTACCCTGTCAAAGCCTAAATGTCGTTTCAATTCTGAACACTTAACCAATACCATAGTCGATTGAACATTGTCCAACCCTACATCACTTAACCAAAGGCACAATGTGAGTGAATCAAGCTAGCAGTTGTAAATGCTTCTTGATGTGAACAGTTGGGCTGTGGGCGAGCTATTAATTGGTTCGGTATTCGAGTACTCGCTTGTTCTTTTTCGTTCATATCTCACACACCCCTTAAATTGTACAAATCAAATAAGTTTGGGGGTGTGTTTGTTTGAAAAAAAGAAAAAGAAAAAAAGGAAAATAAATAAGACAGTTAAGCGACAAGGATTGTCCGTCCAGAGTAGAGTATTGCCGGGATCGGGAAGAGTTGCAACGGACATCCAATCAATTAAGGCAAAGAATAAAAGACGGACATAACAACCAAAAATGTTAAAGTCTACGAAAATAACCGAGAAGAGGCTCTAATCCGTCTCCAAGAATGAGCTCAGGCAGTTCACCGAGCAGAAGTTAAACTCCATGCACAGGAACCTTACTGGGCTTAGATACTTTCCCATCTTGGCACTTCCGAGATTAGTCTAGGGGCAAAGCCCTACCGATGGGAAAATGAATCATTGTTGCTCCAAATGGGACAATTCTCCAAGGACAGACAAAAATTTAAAGACGAATGAAATAAAGTGTTTAAAATGTTCTGAGATAAGATTAAAAGGGGTTTTCATTCGTTTAGATTGCCATTACAAATGCAGGGTCCCAAAGACTATTGCCAAATGCTCTTTTAAGACAAAGAGGTAGGGACGCCAAAAAGAAATTAAAAAAAAAAAAAAGTACAAAGTTCGTGAAATCTTTCGGGATTGAATTTTGGGGTTGAGATGGAGCTGCCTACTGAGCGGCGGTTGAGGGTCGAGCTTCACTTTTTCCGACCTCGGTCTTTCCTTATCCGGCCTCGACATTTCCCTGGCCGTAATCAGCTTCAACCTGCCAGACCTCGGTATTCCCCTACTTAGGTTCGTTTTCTCTTTCAGTGTCAGAATAGTCGATGCCAATTTGGTCAATTGGGAAATTCGGGTAATGGAGGCGCAGGTTGCGGATTGTGTACCTGTGGCAATCATTCACCATCTCCACGACCAACTCTATTCTTATCTTTTCGTAGGTTGGGGTGGTCTTCGATTCCTTCACGACATCCTCCTTGGCCTTAGAGATTGTCGCATTTTGCTCTTATTCTATCTTTTGTATCCTCTCCCACGCGGCAACGAGGTCAACCTCAAGCTTATAGAGTTGGGATATGAACTCCTCCTTCTTACCGGACAACCTGGTCACCTCGGCTCTGAAGTAGATTTTACTTCTCATCAGCTTCTTGGATTGGTTATGGAATCTCTTCAACAAGGCTATATGTTGCACGTGCTCGTTCTTAAGATCTCTCTCTTTCCTCAAAGCCGAGTGGAGGCGTGTAGACACAGAGGCAGCCCTGAAAAGTGCCTAAACAACAAATATCAAAGGCTTAGCCAAAAATATAGTGCAGAGAAAAGTCAAAATAAATTCCAGTTTTGTGAAGAATCTTACCGACACGACATCCCTCTGCAGCACAGTGGTGATCTTCGCGTCCGGTTCAGAGTCCATTCACTCTTGGTCTTGGGGCGGAGTGATGAGGTAGACATAGTCCGACAGCATCCCAGGGTGGTCCAGGATCCTCTGATCAAGGGGGAGGCCTGTGTCTGGAATCAAAAAAGTTACGGAAGCGGGAACTTCGCTCAACTGGAGGGCATCAGAAGCTACCCCTCCTTCAGTGGGAACCTCCGATATGATCTTCTTAGCTCTGGTCTTCTTCTGCCCCTCATCCCTGACTTTCTCTAACTTACTCTTTCCTCTATACTGGCTCTCTCCCACATCGCTTTTCTTGGATGAGGTTGGGGGGGCTTGCTCTGGCTGGGATGGTGTCTCCTTTCTCGCCATGGCCTTCACCTCTCTCATTGGCTACTCTCTCCTTGTCGTGTTTCTCAGTTCTACCTCCACCCACCCTGGTGCCTCATATGGGGAACTTTGTGCAGTAGTTACCTCTCATTCCTCAAGATCTCTTCCCTAAAGAGCCCCATCCTAGGGCTGGGAGGCCTGCCTCTTCACGGCAACCTCCTTCGCGACTTTCTCCTTCAACATCCTCCTATATGTTGCTTTATCCATCTCTGCAAAGAAAGCACCAGGACGGTTAAAACAAACAAACAAAGAAAAGTGTCAAAAGTTCTAAGTATTCAAAAAGTTCTGAAAAAGGGAGAGATTCTACCATTCTTAGTATCAGGGTCAATATTTGGTACCAGAAGGCCAGGGGCGAGATAAAAATAGCAATCGTATAAGGTTGACTCTAACAGGTCCTCACGAAAAGATTACACCACTAAAAAGTCACTCACAAGTAAATTCATTCTCACCTACAACACCCTACTCCCTTGGAATAGGGTTGATTTCCTCATCCTTTGGGCCAAATTCCCAAACGGTACCTCCCAGGAAAAAGAATTGGGGCTTCCAATGCTTGACGAAGGACTCTAGACCCATGAGAAATTGCTTCCTAGCCTCCACATAACACCAACTCTTTTTGGATGGCATGGATTTAGAAAAGAAAAGGGACTTAAAGAGGTCAACAGATGGCTTGATCCCCTCTGCTTTGCAAATGGCGTACGTGGCCACAAAAGCCATCATACAATTTGGAGCAAGTTGTGACGAACACAGCTAGTACTCTACCCAGAGGGCCCGTATCCATGGATGGATCGGGAACCTCAGGCCACAACGCAAATGCTCAATGTAAACAGTAATGAATTCCTCGGGGGGTAGCGCAAGCCCTTTCTCAGGGAAGAGGAAGACATATCTCCACCCTCTCCAAGAAGGTGAAGTTTCTCTAGGCCGAACCAAGTTCTTCTGCGGGCCTCTGTCAAATCCCTCTTAAACTCAGTCTTACTCACCTGTCCCGAACTAAGCTCGATAGTGGGGTCACCAACAGGCCCAATACCATCAACCCTATTATGGTGACCAAAAGGTCTAGAGCCACTTGAAGAACTTGCATGTTCCTTTGGGCAGGGGGCAATGCCAATACTGGGTCAACCCATTGAAGCGGGAAAGCATTCAGGGCTTGTTCGGGGGTAGAAGACCCTGAACTTGTGCTTGACCCTGAGACAGACCCTGATGACGACCTAGAAGAAGACCCCAACACAGGTCGAGAATAAGGAAAGAAGAAGTAGAAGACATATTGGGAAGAAAAGGGTTATCTGTTGGGAAAGGGATGGTGCTCCAGAAATTGTAAAAGTGTAAAAATGAGCTTGGAGTGCCTTCTTTATATAGGGAGCCTTGTCCATCCGAATCGTTGTGAAGTCGGGTGATTTAAAATTAACTGGAATGGCCCACCGCTCAGAATCGTACGGACGCGTGTCCTCTATCCGTCGGCTGTGCAGGCGGTAGTTCAAGGAGCATTGAAGAGGCGCAGACCTGATGGGACGTGCGCGTGACATTCGCGGGCCATTTGCGGGCGTTCGATGGGCCAGTCGTTACTGTTCTCAGGCTGACTATTGCCATCTCGAGACGATCCATCTTCCTTCTCGAAAAAGGCCTCTTCCCTCCAAGATATGCTTCCAAGGCCAAATAAAGTCCCGAGCATCTCAAAATACCCCATAGAAGTGCCATAATTTCGAAAAAGACTCAGAGTAGAGTACCTAGTGCTTCGAGATCCCTATCAACACTAGGTCTTGGGGGACAAATGATAAGTGTAAAAATGGTCACTCCCGCGCAACCACTAAAAGATCGCCACGTGTCAACAACTCTCTAATAAGACCCGTTCCTACCAGCGACTAAGTATGAAGATTGTGCTGGGCAGAGGCACATATCAGCCCATGCCTACCATTCCAAGACCTCACCAGTAACACCCTCCATAAATAGCAGATCGGTCGCCGTCAGGATGTGGAAATCTCTTCTCATCCCAGTACAATTATCCACACTAGCTCTGTCCATCTCAGAAATCGAATCCACAAACTCCTTAGCAAAACACCCCATTCCCGTCTCCAGCTATCCAGGAAGAGCAGGGTAGGAAACTCCTCAAAACTCTCCCTTCTCGTCTCCGGCTATCCGAGAAGGGCAGCGGATAAAACTCCGCATCTCGTGGGCGGCAGGAAGAGTCCTTCTCAGATCATGGGCCATGCCACTTCTCCACTTGCTGATATTTTCCACCATGAGCCTTAGCAAAAGGGCCATAACACCCAAGCCCACAAAATTAATCTCTCCACTCGCCCTTTCATTGGCCACGCACCGAGATGGGACATTAATCCTTGCTTAATCCCCTAAACTGATCAATTTGTTGGCTATATAAAGGAGGGTATGCTAATGCTCAAAGATAAACAAAATTTTCTCACCATTCTCGGTAGCATATTTTTATATCTTTCCCCTGAGTATTGATTCTCATGCTGGAGGGGACACATCGGGTCCATCCTTGCAATTCTTTTGTGCAGGTGACAGGTTGTTGCCCATCTCAGATCAGACCCATCTCAGCTTGGATCCATTCTTTCTCGAGTAAGAAGACTTACGACGGATCAGAAGACTTACAGGTTGCTTTACCACTCAGAATCCATCCCAGATCACTCCAGCCCCGCCCAACCTGGGCCGGATGGGCTGATTCCGGACCTTTCTATCCCCATCTCAGCACAGAAAAAGGTCTCCATCAATAGTAACTAGACCATACCATTGAGATCATCCAAGATTTGACATCATCATAGACAATGATGACAATATTTCTTCCGTTCACCAATTCAGGCGTTGGAGGCTTCTTTTTCCTAAAAGATCATCATCCATAAGGGGATTGGGAAAACCGAACCAAGAGGGTCTTCTGCCTCCAGAGATAATTCGATCTCCATCGTTGTTCGAAGGCAACCCACTCTCCTAGAACCCCCCCACGACGGGATTATGTTTTTAGAAAATGTTAGTTACCTCCCAACGGCCTACCATTTACGATTCTAGAAGTTATTATTTATTTATAATTTTACAAGTGACTTGAAGGAAGTGGAGAGGTGCACAAGTTCCAATGAACCTTCGATTCTATACGCGTACCACTTATCTCAACTAGATGAAGATATGTGACGGTCTTCCATCTGAGTAAATATATACGTCGTTTATCCCAAATGAAGACTCTTATTTATTGGGCTCATTTCTTCACGAAACCAACTTGTGCTATAAATACCGAGAGATTTGCTTCTTATCCCCACACTGATTAAAATTTAGTCTTTTTTCTTTCTTTTTTCTCAAGATCATAATGTTGTGGCTTAGTATGGACACCTTTGAACAAAAGGCTAAGGTTAAAGAAGCCCACAATTCTCTCTATCCCCTCGCCAGCACTATGAAGGAGCTAACAGTTCTTAGTAGCCTGAGGTTTTCCATTACCATTATGGATGACTACTTCCGAAGTTGGATCTAGAGAGAGACGATAACCGTCCAATCGGATCATAACGAGGATAATGAGTGATTGAAGTTAAAGATCGAAGAGCTAGAGACCATCGTGGAGGACTTGAATGATTAGACAAGGATCTGACTGAGTACGTCGATAAGGAAGAAGGACAGGGGCCCGAGAAACAATGCCTTCGGGAGTGTGTTTCACACTTGGAGAGTACGACAAAGTGCATCCCAGATGATATCTATGAAGACCTATTGGTCAGGCATCGATCAATTGCTCACTACTCTCGATTCTTGAAACCTTCGGATGGCCATCAACTTTTCTCTTTCTCAAAACGTTGCCTAGGAATTTGCCCTGTATTCTCTGACGACGACTCTTTTGGGCCCAACTTCTCTAGTGGTCGTAGGAAAAGAAAGAAATATCGAGAGGACTAGGACCCAGTAGGAGGTCAAAATAGAGGAAGGAGAAGAAGAAGAGAAAGAGAGGAGAGTAGAGAGGAGATAGAAAAAGGAAAAAATAAGATGAAAGTGATAAGAAAGAAGAAGATACGAAAGAAAAGAAGTTCTTGAAAATTTTGTTTTCAAAACTCTTTTCACAAAACAAATGTTTTCTTTAAAAATATTTTGGTTTTAAGATCAAACTGGAAAACACTTTTTTGTAAACGATTTTTTAAAACAAAGTAAAAATGTTTTCTTTATGGTTTTTCTAAAACTTAAAACATGGTTTTTCACATGCCTAAAAATATTTTCTTACTTATTTAACCCTTTTTCTTTTCTTTTCTTTGAAAAGCATATAAGTTTCTTTGCCAAAACAACCTAAGCTAAAAAAGGGAAAATAATAAACCCCTCCCCCCAAGGCCAAACCCTTCGATTCTTCTATAAATGATAAGCGGTCTAAAAGGGGGACATTGTTTTTTTCTTGTTTTATTTGCCTTTAGATATTTTTGTTATTTTAAAGTGTTTTTCTTTCATTAGCATAAAATAAATATCAAAAAATAAATAAGGGGAATTATTTTTGAAACCAAACTGAAGAAAATTATTTAGACTTGATTTGATTAAAAGATTTATTCAAACTTAGGTACAGTCTTCGGACGGGTGTCTTGGTCTGCCTAATACCATTTCCAAGAATAACCGCTCCTGAACTTTAAAAAATTATCTAATTAATACCGTTAGGTTGCGTTTGGTTAAGGGATTTGACAAATTCAAAGGATTTGTGAAATAATGGGATTTCGAAATCCAAGATTTTGAAATCCCGTCATTTACAAATCTCCTTGTTTGAATAAATTAGACACCAAATCTATTTCCTTACTTGATGGAGGTGCGACAACCCTCCAATTGATTCAGAGATTCATTAAAAAAATCTCTAACCATCAACTGAAGCTTCAATTTCGGTGTCTTGCTCCATTTTCCCTGATCAACTCCACCGAAGCCACAACAGTAGCGACGATGACGAAATCGACATTGTCGAAATAGGTGTAATTTCGGTAGATGTCGTCGAAATCGACAATAGTGACAATGAAAAGGCCGTCGAAGTCGATGATTTCGAAATCAGGAAGAGATGATTTTGAAATTTGGGGTGCAATCGAGCTTGCTTTCACTCTCTACATAATGTTCGAGCTCTTCTCTCTCTCTATGATGAACCCTAGATCGACGACGGCGACGAAGAAGAAGATGACAGACGGAGGCGACCAAGAAGAAGATGACAGACGGCGGCAACCACGACGAAGAAGACGACAGACGACAACGGTCTCAGTAGCGAAGAAAAAGGATGTTGAGCGAAGAGCGAACTGCGAAGAGCCAAAGTGCTGATGAATTATGGATTTGTGAAATTACACCTATTTCAAAAGGATTTTCAAACCCTTCATTTTCCTACTATTTGGCATTTGAGGGATTTCACAAATTCTTCCTACCCAATACCTAAACAAGGTATTTGTTAAAAAGGGATTTTGAAATCCCTCCCCCAAATTCCTTACCCAAACACAACCTTAATTATTGTGTTAAAACTTGGGCCATTTCAAAAAACAAAAATGATTTTTCAAAAATCCCGATGACCTGACACACCATTTAACTCAATGTTAGGTGGAGACTCCATTTTTTAAACAAAATTCGGTCCAAAGATTTTTTTTTTCAAAATTGGCGTATAGAAAAGTCACTGAAACTATTTTCCTAAAAAATAAATAGATTTGAACTAAGGAAACCAAATTGCACCTTCCTCTTCTCTCCTTTTCAAAATTCATGGTGCGCCAGTGTGCTTAATTCATTTATTATTTATTTTCTAAGATTTTTATTTTTTGTTTCCTAGAAAAAATATATTCTCTTTTTTATTTTACTTTTACCTTCTTTTTTTTCTTTTTTTTTTTTTAACAATTATGAGAAACAGAACAAAATTAGTTTGTGATTTTTATTTTCATTTAGAAACAAAAACAAATAGACAAACAAAAATGTATAGTTACCATCCACAGTGCATTGGGATTCAGTAGTAGTGGCCCAAGGGCTATCCATGGAGGCATGAAAGTGGAGGGGTCTCTTGTTTTTTGTTTTTTGTTTTTTTTTTTGGCCGACGAAATGTTGATCCTAAGATTTTGATGGACAATTAAATGTTGATATTTTTTGTGGAACTAACAAACTTATTGAGTGTTTCAGTGTAAAAGTTTCATTGATGATTATCATGAAGAAATTGTTCAAGATGATTAAGGATGCAAGAGACTGACAAAGAGACAAGCATTAAGAGAATGAAGAATTTGAAGAATTTAGGTGAAAACAACTCAGGCTAATTTTTACTCTTAATGTATCCCGATTAGGATCACACACGACACAAAAATGAATTTATATCTATGTGTGTTTTTATTATGATCTTAATTAGTTAACATATTTGCTCCAATGTAAAATTTGAAAAGAAATATGGACCTAAGAAAGATTAATGCTTAAAACTGATTAATTAGTGTCAATTAAGTTAACTGAGAAAAAAAATCGGTTAAAGGTACAAAAAAGTCAAAGATTGGAGTGGAAATGAACTAAGGAAAAGTTGTTCCAGTATTGATCGGTTGACCAACCAAGTAGGATCGGTCAACCGATGGGTGTAGGCTGGAAATGGTGTAGTCTCTGGATCGATCGGTCAACTGACCCCCAATACATGAACTCTCCGAATCGATCAGTCGACATATCATGAATGATCGATCGACCGACTATGGCCGAGAAATGGCCTAGGGAGCATCTTGAATCGATCGGTCAACCGATACATGGAAGA
Source organism: Eucommia ulmoides (assembly GCA_016647705.1). NCBI lineage: Eukaryota > Viridiplantae > Streptophyta > Magnoliopsida > Garryales > Eucommiaceae > Eucommia > Eucommia ulmoides. The sequence continues at coordinate 28,132,085 of CM028341.1, forward strand.
TTGGTAGACCGACTGGCGAGTAATTTTAGCTTGGGCTACAACTTGAATCGATTGGTCGACTGGTGATGTTTGGTTGGTCAACCGATGGTATTGTTTCAGGATTGGAAGATTTCGTGGATTTGATAAAAAAAAAAAAAAAAAAGTCATTACTAACTATTTTATGGTTAAAATCTGAGAGATATCTTAGGAATTTTATATTATTTAAGATATATGGTTGTTATTTTGATGTTCCTAAAGATATGGTTCATATATTTTAAATATTTCTCAAAATGGTTAATTTAATTCTTTCTATCCTATCTATTTGAGATTGAGAAATATTTGAGGGACTAAATTGAATAATTTAAAAGCTATAATTAAATAAATTGAACTAGGATTGAGTTATATTAATATAAAGGGTCTATAAGAGCAATTAAGTGTCATGATATATGGAAACTAACCGTTGGAGGGCTTGTTTCAAATTCTTATATATAGGCCTCCGTTTTTTCATTTGGAGAGATTCCAATTAATTGTTTTTCAAGAGCTATTCAGTTCCTGAGTTTTTTGAGAGTTTTTATTCTAAAATTATGCTTAGAGTATTTTGAGATTATCTTTGATAAAAGTTCTTAAAGAAATGTGCGGAAATTGTTGCTGTCACCGATCTAAAGTTTCATTGCGATTCAATTTTCAATCATTCGGTGGTATTCTAATGAGAACGTTCCAAGCTTGAGTTTTTTTATTGTTATTTGATATTATTATTTATTACTTGGAATTTAGATCTTTGAAATCGTTTTTCTGAACTTAAATTGCATGAAAAAAATAAAATTTGAAACGATTTTTTGTGAAAATCTGATTACATGTTAAATTATGTGCAACCCATTTATTTAGAATCAAAATTTTAAATTCTCACTTTATTTCTATCACTACTATTTATCGGGATATTAATTTAGTTTAAATTAATCTGAGATGGTAGAAGTTCCAAATGAGAAAAACTTATCAATTTCTTATAATTTATGAATTGTGTATGGATTAGATATTATTGGGAATATCTAATCAGGGGTAGCTGAGTCTCAATTTCTTCCGGTAAAAAGATTGAGATTTGATCTTTACTTAGTGCATAAAAAGATTAGGTTACTCTTTTCCCGAGAAAAAAAGATATATGTTAATTCTTCCTGAATATAATTGGATTTTGAGTGAATTTGTAACGGTTCCATCCTTATCGAGTAAAAGGATACTTGGAGAGATTTGGTGAGGTTTAATTCTTAAGCCTAAGGTATAAAAAGAATTAGGTTGTGATTCTCCCTTTAATAAAATTAGGTTAATCTTTAACTTAGTAAAAAGATAGAAGTTCTTTCTTAGCTTGTGAAAAGAAAAATTGTAAATATTGATTTTGAGTCTGCTAGAAGAATCATTTGTAAAGGTTTGGTTCCTACCTGATTAAAGGAATCATAGTGATTAGTGGGTGCGACTCTTCGTGGGGCTCAGAGGACTGGATTAGCCAAGAGTAACTTGGTGAACCAGTATAAATTTTGGTGTGCTGATATTTTATTTTATTTATTTTCAGTTGTTTGAGTGTGCACCTAATTTACATAACACTTATCCGCTACTATAAAGATAATAATTAATTTAGAAAAAATTAATTAATTAAATTTTCAAAGAGTTATAAGTTGATAATTTGCTTTAAATTTTATAATTACCCAATTTACCACTCCTCTTGAATAGATCACTGGGCTAACATGAAGGAATGTTAGGATTGGTTAATCTCATATTTGTGTGATTAGGAAATCCTTGATGATGTGAATGAAATTTAATCTAATATATCAAACATAGAACTGCAATGGTCATTCCCATGACAATTTCAATCCCTTGTCAAATCTTGTGCATCAAACATTTTCTTACGACTTGTTTAGTTTAATGGAATCGGGGTGGAATGGAATCGCCAGTCCACCTTCGATTTTGATTATCTTGTTTGGTTGTCCAATGGAATAAAAAATTTGGTTCCAGTAGACTGAAAATTGATGGAATTGAATTCCATATCTCATGGGTTGCAATCAACCAACCAAGTGGAATTAAAAAAAAAAATGGAATTCTAAAAAGCTCATTCCTTTTACCCTAAAAAGCCCATTTCATTTCATTTAAATTAAATTTGATAGATTTTCTATCTAGTAAATATGGACTAATACATTTTTAAGTATTTGAACTTATTTTTTATTATTGTTTTTTTAATCTTTTGGTTATCCATATCTTTTATTCATTTTATAAGTTTTTCATTTTATTATTTGTTGGTATATTTTGAATATTTTTCATATGCGATATTATCATGTTTTGTAGTCATTCTTTGTCAAGTAATATATCATTAACTATATATTGTGAATGAATTTGATATTAAAACTAATATGTAAAAGGGCATTATAAGAATTCTGCTATGTTTCACTATTTTATTTTTTTTAAGTATACAACAACAACCAAATAAGAGAATTGAATTGTGATCCCAATGATAAATTTATTTCATTACTTCTTTTATTCCGTTCGTTCTCCTATTTGATTTCACCATGATTCCATTCCATCCAACCAAACGAACTCTTAGGCTCCTTACGTTGCGTTTGGTTGGATATAATGAGAGTAGAATAGAATTACAATTCCACATTCGATTTTAATCCCTTTGTTTTCTCATCAAATGAAATTAAAAAAAAAATGATTCCATCGGAATTAAAATAGATGGAATTGGATTCCATACTTCATGGACTGGAATCGGATTCCATAATACATGGTATGACCCTTTTTTTTTTTTTTTTTCTTTTACATCTAAAATACCTCATCTTATTTTGGTCTATAATTCTCAATTTGGCAATGACTTCGATATTTTCTATAAATTAATTTTATCAATTTAGTTCTATATTAATTTGAATAAAAAAAATTACTCATTAAATGACATAAACAAAATATTTTATTCTCAATTTTATATTTTTATTTTGGAAAAGAAAATAATTTTTTTTAAATATATTGTTTCTGTTTCAGCAATAAAAATAGATTTTTTCTGTTATCAATTTTTTTGTTTTAGAATCGAAACATATTTTTTGTTTCCAGATTTTTGTTCATATTACCTAAATAAAAATATATTTTCTTGTTCACAAATTTATATTTCGAACAAAAATAAAAATTTAAAAGCGAAAAAATCAATTCATGTTCTCGAAATAAAAACATAAATTTGAAAACAAATAATATGTTACTATTTCCGAAACAGAAACAAAAATTTGGGAACAAAAACTCTAATTGTTTTATTGAATCAGAAATAGAAATTTGAGAACCAAAAAAATCTATATAGAAACGAAAGTGAAAAATTGAGAGTAAAAAATTTGTTTCTATTCTTAAACAAAAATAAATATTTGAGGAAAAAATCTATTTATGCTCCCAAAGCAAAAACAGTAATTTAAGAACAAAACGATTTTAGTTGATAGATTTTGAATATTTTCCACATAAGATATTACTCATATTTTGTAGTAATTTTTTTTTCTTATTACTCATATTTTGTAGTAATTTTTTTCTAAATAAATTATTATTAAATATATTTTGTGAATGAATTTGATCTTAAAATTGATATATGTAATAAAGCATTATTTCATTCCATTCTTTTAAGCAAACAATAACAACTAAACAAAATAAGAAATTTGAATAGTGATTCTTTTGCTAAATCCATTTAATTCCTTTTTTATTTTATTTTTTCTCCTATTCTATTTCACTTTAATTTCATTCCATTCAGCCATGCGATACTGAAGATGGTCGACCAAAGACAACCGAAGATGTTCGACCAAAGACAAAGTAGTGGACTTGTCCATAAAACAACTCTGTAACTTTTTAATTTAGATTATCGTTGGCAATATAGTAGACTACTTTCTCCAATAGCTAGCAGATCTAATTTTGCACACTTTAGTCGACTAATTTGGGTAGCCTCTCCAAAAAGCTCGAGACCCATGGGCTATCCAAAGCATGCCCGAAGCCCGTCAGACTTAGTTCGACCCGAGCCCAATGTTGGGCCCGCCCGGCCCAATCCTGTAGAGATTCCATTAGGGCTTGGGCTTTGTATATTTCAGATCCGGCCGAAAGACTGAACCCAAAGTCTGACATTCGGGCTACCCAAGGTCTGAGCTCGAATATTGAATCCAAAACCCGTGAATTTATAAATAATATATATATAGGTACCAACTTAGTTGATATCAATACAAATAATTGTCAAATATGTAAGTTCCAACCTAGTTTGGATATATACAATTTGTAGTGATGCAATTGCTTATCCACATTTGCTAATTACTCGCTAGTGAATTTTAATGAATGGTGATGCAAGTATTTTACTATTGATAAAAATATTACTATTTAATTTTGAATTTACATTTATTAATTTAGAACTTTAAATGGAATATCTATTTAATTTTTTAAATTATAAATAAATTGCAACAAAGTAAAAAAATTAAAATCTTACATTAATTTTATTAGCTGAAATTATTTAATTATTTATTTATTTACTCACGAGTATCCCAACGCCCCACATTGGGCGGACTTAGACACCTCCAATCCATGACAAGCCCCGGCCCATTGACTAGTCAAAGTCTGATGGGCCCAGACTTGGGCCTGGCTGGCCCAGCCCAATCCATTGCCGATTGAGCAACTACTTTCACCCCCCCAAAAAAAATCACTCATACATATTTTCAAAATGTTTCAAGTAACGAATAAGATTTTTTAGTTTTTAAAATTGCATACAAATGGTTCTTTGTCCCAACAGGATGTACAGATTCCCTAATAGAATGTTTAACCATCCATTCCAGATCCACCGAATTCAGCGGAAAAGCATATCAAAACTTTTGCGAGTCACTTCATGAAATTAACAAAATACCCTTCAGAATATGTAAAGCGTTCAGAGTTTGTAAACTTATTTCATAACAATTTAGCATATTAAGGTGAGGGACCTGCAGATTAAGAATACGATACATGCCTAGTATATAGAAAATTAGAATTTCAGTCTTCAATCTCTAGCCTTCTTTCCTGTTTACAATCACTTTAACTAGCAAAACGTCAAATCAGTCCCTATCATCAAAATCTGTCCTAATATTTGAAACCAATATCATTGCGTGATAGTTTGGTACAAGAATGGCTCTGCATATTCCTAATTGTATGATTTTCCTTCAAATTATAATTCTATTATGGCACATCTGAAAAATGAGGAATAACATTGTCTGCCTAAGAGAGGTTCGAGATCTAAGTTCAATTCAAGAGAAAAAGCAGGTCCACCGCTGGAACTATCATGGAACTTCATATTTACGAATTCTTCATCCGTTCAACAATACACCAACCTCCCCCCACCCCACACCCACCCAACAGGAAAGAAAAAAAAAAAAGGATGAATGTTGATATTATCACATTTCGGTTACCTGTACAAAAATTTTCCTCCATCTGGGTTAGCCAATCTATCAAACTAGTCCATCAAAATATTTCTGGACTGGCTGTTGAAAACCAAGTGGCAGTCTCATGTTCCACTACTTCCATCCCTCAATCCTTGAAGGCACACGTGAAGTGTTCTTTGCACACTATCCGCAACTAGTCTCAGCTTTCCTTGATTATTATTATTACTATCTCCTCCAGCAGGAGATGAAAATCCATTCATTTCCACAGTTCGAGCCACCCGCTGTTTACATTTCTCCCAGTCATCAGGACGAAGCCAGCATGCCCGACCGCCATGGCTTCCCAACATGCCAACAAAAGATACATTTGGATTTTCACCGAATGAATACCTCAGCCTCACTGAAACACAGTAAGGAAGCCAGGCAGCACCACCAGCCGCATTTACGTGCGGTATGTGAGCATGATCAAGAACAATAGTCAGCCCAAAATCAACTGAATTGTGGGGCCGATTATAGTGGATATTGCTTTTGGATGCTGAGAAATTCTCATCCACACTTAAGCCGCCTGCATGATTTTCAAGGCATAATTCAATGCGGGATTTTTGTGATGGCGCTATATCTCCACCTCCACCTTGTGTCTGACCTAATCCTTTCTTCCAAGCTATAAGTCTCAGAAATTCTCTTAAAATTGAAATGGGTAAGGTGAGAAGAGTAATAAATGATGCAACTCGAGAAGCATCGTAGGGCTCCGACGCAACACGGCGACTAAAATAGTCACAAATCTCGCTTATTTCTGACTGAGTCAATTCCTCTTGAGCACCGGCTGTATTTTGCTGCTGTTGTTGCTGGGAATGATGAAATCTCTTCACACTAAGGACTTGCAGAAGTAGCTGGACTCTGTGCACACTTACAGCAAACACATATCCCCTGCAGCAACCAGGAAAACGAGCAATTAAGATAGTTTCAACACCAAAACTTCTACAGTATCTGAGCACCAAAGGTATACAAGGAAGCCTGTGCAAAGAATAACCAACTGTGCTAATTGATGACATACATAAACCTGAAAAATGATTATACAGAGGGGAAACAGATGCACAAACAGAGAACGCTTTTTCTGAAGCTAAACACAAGATCAGAAATCAAAGAATTTAAATATGTAGGAGTTTTCAAATCAAAAACCAAATGAAGACAAAGATTTCATTATCAATTCACCCTTCACTTGTCTACTTAAACAACTGTTAAGAATGAAGGATGCTTATTCCAGAGAGTAGGCTCACTAGTTGCCACGATACTGATTATTCATTGTTACTGGGTTTGCAATAAATCTCTTCTATGACACGAAGATGGACGCTTAATGAGATGATATATGCCCAGTCCCTGACCATATTAGATGCAGGACTTAATCAACATGCTTGATATAATCAAACGCCCATACCTAAAATCTATTTCTTGTCGCGGCAAGTAGAGCTTCTCTAATAGATAAAAAAAAAAAAAATTAAAAATAAACAGAAGAAGTTGACCACGAGATAAAACAAATGTACTTTCACTTCAAGGGATGTGGGAGAGTCAAGATAATAGCTGTGATAGTGTTTAACCGGAGGTAAATTTTTCTAGGGTGTGACTGGGTGTCAGCTTCCATATGGTGTAATCTTTTTACAGAGAAATTAACAAGGGGTAGTTGCACCTGTATCCAATGTACAATTTTCATTTTCAGTTATATCCCATTGTAATTGCAGAACGAAATTTCATCCTACTAAATGATTTTAAATTATTTAGTTGTCATGGCTGGATATATTTTTGGTCATTTCACATGTATATACCCCAATTTCCAAAATCCACATTATTGAAACCCTAACTCATCCTTTCACTCTCTCCCACTATCTCCATCTCTCTGACCCGGTGCCGCTGCTCTGCCGGCGCCCGGCATAGGGTACAACATTCATGTATTTGGATTGGGATTCCAAACATTAGAGGCATGTTAATAACCTCAGTATCCACAAGCCCTTCCACGCCAGCTTCACTGTCATCAAAACATTTTAATTCACTCATCCTATCGTAACTCTTGGAACTTTACAACTTCACGTAAGGCAGAGTTTGGTTTTCAGGGGGTGATAGTGGAAAAGTTGACAGATAAGTCATCCTTACTGCCACTCTACAGATCCGTACATGAGATTTTTCACCTCATACAGCTCCTCGTTCAATTCTTTCAAAGTCATTGGATCCTTTTTCGCTTTTGAGAATCCCCTCCCTGTTTGACTTCTTTTTAGTTAATATTCATATTTTCTTTGATATCATTCCTCAATCCTGTAGAGAATTTGACTCATTTTCTCATTGAGTGAAGAATACGAAATAAATCAGATTGATTTTTCTATCAAAAGTACTCTACACCAACGGAGACTTCATCACTTCCATTAAAAATGGTACTTTTACTCATTTTTTTGTGATTACTAAGTCGTATTACTCAATCAATTTTTAATGAAACTTGTACTGCTTTTGTTGAACGCTACACTCTTTTAGGTTGCGTTTGAGTAAGGAATTTGTAAATGAAGGGATTTCAAAATCTTGAATTTTGAAATCCCATCATTTACAAATCTCTTATTTGAATAATTATTTTAGGCGAAAAATTTGATTGTGTAATTTTATAATTCCTTGTTTGGAAAACCACCATCACCACTGTGGGGGTCGGCGGCGGCAGGAGGTAGTGGTCGGCAACGGTGGCTGGCGGACAGAGGTGGTCAGCAGCGGAGGCGGCGGTGGCCGGCAGCAGTGGGATCTGAAATCCTTCCTTGGAGGGATTTGAAAAGATTTTTAAATCCCTCATTCACCACTATTTTTCAATTGAAAGGATTTTACAAATCCTTTCTCATAAATATACAAACAAGGTATTTGTCAAGAAGGGATTTTGAAATCCCTTACCCAAACACAACCTTAGTGAAATTTATACTTTTAGAGCTTTTTTAGTAGAATTTATATGGTTTTCTAGAACTGGAACTTCCACTATTTTTCTACTATTTTGCATCTTATATTTAATTCTATTAAACTATTTCAAAAATTCATTTCAGTTGCTTTCAATGGAATCCTACACATTGTCAATAGAAAATTGAAATGACACTTGTTAAGCGTACTCAATGAGTTGATTTCAAATCTTCAAATTTCATCACAAAATGGAGTCGTGTGCGTTAACATTGCAGATTTTATAAATAAGGTTATTGTAGTGAAATAAATACAACTTGACTGAATTTAATGTGGGAACTTCCATAGGACTATTTTGGTGCAAAATACACAAAAGAGACATGTCATCAGTTGGCACAATTAACAAATATGGAATCATACAGGAGAAATTACGATACAACCATCATCCTATTGTACATGGATATTTTTCAAAAACATCAAGCAAATCTATCGGATATACAGCACAATCAGACAAGGCTACGAATGTATCTGACAAAGGCATGAGATTTGAGTGTAGAATGGAGTAGATGCCTTATTCTGATTAAGTTTACGTATCCCCCTTAATGTAACTTCTCTATGAAGAGTGGAGCAAAGGTATTGGCTGCTCAAGAACATGGAACAACATTATAAGATCCGGAGGGCATACCCCAATAGCATTACCTATGTAAAAGCAATAGAGGTTCTAGTTTTACCTCGAGGACCTCTTTAGTCCCTACCAAATTCTATGAAGAAACAATTCTGTTAAACTTATTGAAGTCGGTACGCCTTAATTCACCCCCACACCCACCAATCAGCTGCTAACTTAAAATAATCTAGAATTGCTTTACATCCCTGGTTAAATGCAATTAGCCGCCAACTGAGATATTGAAACAAATAATGGAACTAACTTATGGAGGTATTATCACCAACTTTAGGGTTTTGTATTGATTCTTACATCAGGAAAAAGCTAAACCAGTGGTTGAGAAAATGTTTAGAGGTCTTTCCCTTCCCACTTCCTACAGAACACAATCTCATTAAAAGAAAATAAGAGAAGAGAAACTAGCCTCCCACAACTCACTAAAAGATGACGAAAGAAGAAAAAAATAGAAAGTGTAAATATTTAAGTCAATATACTATTATATCTAATTTCATACAAGAATGACTGCTAAGGATAAACAGGTCAATTTTATTCTACTCTAAGTCTCCGCAGTTAAGTGGAGAAATGACACTGGAATTCCTTAAAGAAAACATATTCTCCAGTTTCCTCCATTTCTCTTCCTTTTACTCATTAAAATTACCACACACAGTAATTTAAAGAAATAAATTTTCTCTTCTACATATTACCTCAATGCAAACGAACTGGTAAAAGAAGTTTGCAAAACTACACTAGGATGTGATAGAACAAATGTATACAAATAGGAAATGTAGCTGAATTGATGTAAGGAAATGGACTGAATTGTATTCACTAATATAATGAGATACAAATCAGCTTTGATTGAAAGGAAAACAGTAAAGGAAATGAACAAATAGCCAGGGATTCGAGAACCTGGTTTCTCCCAATTTCTATCTCAAATTTTCGGTCCTCCTTCCTTCTTCCTCTCTGCTATTTATAAGCCTAATAGCAGCAACTTTCAGCTGAACAACTAACAGCTAACAGCCTAACAACTAACAGCTAACAACCTATTATGTTATTCTAACAACTAACAGTCTAACAACTCAACTTCCCAACTGAAAAATGGAAGCTTCTATGCCTTATTCCTTTGTCTCACATAAGTATACTTGATTAATGGTCTATCAATACCTCCCTCTCGAGATCTCACCTTGTCCTCAAGGTGAAAAGCAGGAAATTGGATGTTCAAGAATTCAAACTCTTCCCACGATGCTTCAAAATCCGGAAGATCTTGCCACTGAATCAATACCTCCAACTTCCCATGCACATTGTAGCGCAATCCGGCCACCGAAGCCGGTTGCACCTGTCACTCCAATTCCTCCGTAAGGATCTCCGGAATAGGTTGCACACTGACATTAGAACCCACGGCTTTTTTCAACACCGAAACATGGAATACTGGATGAATAGAATTAGTAGACGGCAGGGCCAACCGATATGCCACTGTGCCCACTTTAGACAGTACCTGATAAGGCCCAAAATACTTAGGAGACAACTTCTCATTGGCTTTTCTTGCCAAGGATTTGTGACGATACGGCCGGAGCTTCACATAAACCCAGTCTCCTATTTCAAACTCAACTTCGCGGCGCTTCTTATCCGCATAATCCTTCATGCGTTTCTGAGAACGATGCAAATGGTATTTAAGTTCCTTCAAGATTTGATCTCGTGTTTGTAATTGAAAATCCACCTCAGATATCGGAGTAGATCCGATTTCAAAACGCAACAATGGTGGTGGATCACGACCATAGAGGATGCGAAAAGGAGTGGTCTGAGTGGATATGTGGAAAGAAGTATTGTACCAATACTCGGTCCATGGTAACCACTTAACCCATTGTTTGGGTTTGTCGCTCGCAAAACATCATAAATAGGTCTCAATGCCTCGATTGACCACCTCGGTTTGCCCGTCTGTTTGCGGATGATAAGCGGTACTGTGTTTCAACGTTGTGCCTTGCAGACGGAACAACTCCGTCCAAAACTTGCTGAGGAAAACTCTACCACGATCAGAGACGATAGAACGGGGAACTCCATGCAAACGGATTACCTCCTTTACAAATATGGCCGCAACATCGGGAGCAATGAAAGGATGTTTGAGTGGAATAAAATGAGCGTATTTCGAAAGACGGTCGACCACCACAAACAAACAATTGAACCCATCGGCCTTCGGCAATCCTTCCACAAAATTCATGGACAAATCTTCGAAAACCTGATTGGGAATAGGTAGCGGCTGTAGTCATTCGGCGGGACTGAGAGACACATTTTTATTTTGCTGACAAATGGAACATTCAGCCACAAAACTCTGTACGTTTTTCCTCATTCCTCGCCAATAAACATCTCGGGATAAACGTTGAAATGTTTTCAAAACCCTAGAATGGCCTCCAATCGTACCTCCATGATATTCATCCAATAATTGTGGAATGAGAGTGGAATCTGACGGAAACACCATTCGTCCTTTGTACAGCAGAATGCCCTGCCGGATAATATAGTTAGGAAACAAGTCCGACCCCTGTAGTAGCTGCTGCTTGATGGGTCCATAAATGCAATCGGAATCAATCTCTTTTTGCAACATATCAACTTATGCATAGCATGAAACCGTAAAAATGGTAAGCTCACAACCTTCCTCTCTTTGCGACAAAGCATCGGCCGCTTTGTTCTCAATTCCTAAGCGATATTCAATGTCGAAATTGTAACCCCACAATTTTGAAACCCATTTCTGATTCTCCTCAGACACCATGCGTTGATCAAGCAAAAATCGTAAACTCCTCTGATCAGTACGCACAATGAATTTGCGTCCCAAAAGATAAGGTCGCCACTTTTGGACCGCAAAGACAATAGCCATTAGCTCATGTTCGTATACGGACTTAGTCCGATCCCTTTGGTTAAGGACCTGGCTAAAAAATGCAATCGGCTGCTGATTTTGCATTAACACATCCCCCAGACCAACACCAGAGGCATCAGTTTCCATCACAAACGGTTGATGAAAATTAGGAAGAGCTAATAAAGGTACTGTTGTCATCGCCACCTTTAAAACTTCAAATGCCTTTTGCGCATCATCATTCCACCCAAATTGGTCTTTTTTTAATTGATTTGTGAGGGGTGCCGCCATGTGCCCATTGTTTCGCACAAACTTCCGATAGTACCCCGTTAAACCCAAGAACCCTCGGAGAGCTTTCAAGTTGGTCGAAGTTGGCCATTCTACCATCGCCTGAATCTTCTTGGAATCAGCTGCCACTCCTGCTGCCGAGACTATATGACCTAAGTACTCTAGCTCCCGTTGCCCGAAAACACATTTTTTGAGGTTTACTACCAATGAATGTTCCTTCAAGATCTCCAAGACCATTCGTAAATGCTCCATATGATCTTCCTGGGACTTACTATACACTAGAATATCATCAAAAAAAACGAGCACAAATTTCCGAAGGTACTGTTTAAATACCTCATTCATCAATGCTTGGAAAGTGGCTGGGGCGTTCATTAAACCAAACGGCATCACGAGGAACTCATAGTGACCCTCTTGTGTCCTAAATGCCGTTTTAGGCACATCCCGTGGCCTCACTCGAATTTGATGGTACCCTAACTTGAGATCTAGTTTGGAGAAAAAATGTGCCCCCCATAATTCATCCAAGAGCTCATCTATTACCGGAATAGGAAATTTGTCGGGTACAGTTACCCGATTTAAAGCCCTATAATCCACGCAAAACCTCCAACTGCCATCTTTCTTTTTTACCAAAATAACAGGGCTGGAAAATGGACTATGACTTGGTTGAATGATACCTGCTGCCAGCATATCATCAACCAATCGTTCGATCTCATCTTTTTGCACCTGTGGATACCGATATGGTCTCACACTCACTGGTTCCACTCCTTCCTTCAAAATGATACAGTGATCCAACGCCCTTTGAGGGGGTAATCCCTTCGGCTCGTTCACCACTCCCGGATATCCTTGTAACAGCTCATCGAAAATAGGGGAAACTTCCATAGCCGCTTTGTCTTTGTCGTTTTGTGTCACTAGAGACTTCAGCTCTAACAAATAACCATGTCCCTCATGTTGTATAGTACGCATCATCGCTTTGAGCGATATCTGTGTTTTGCATAATCCCGGCTCTCCCTTCAATGTCACCGGAGTCTGTCCCAAAGTAAATTTCATAGTTAAAGTTTTCCAGTTAACTTGCATTGCCCCCAATTTCGTCAACCACTGCATTCCCAAAATAACATCTTCTTTGCCCAACTCCAGTGGTAAAAAATCTTCCACAACCTCTACTTCGGGAAGGGACAGTAGCACCCCTTTGCAAATTCCATCTGCACCTACTGTTTCTCCTATTCCAATAATCACTTTGTACGCCGTGGTTGCTGTTACGGGTAAATCTAACTGTTGTACAACATCTTTAGAGATGAAGTTATGCGATGCGCCACAATCTATCAACACTGTCACTGTTTGTGGTCCAATTTTTCCTCGCAATTTCATAGTATGCGGATCAGTAAATCCCATTCCAGAATTTATTGACAATTCAATTGCGCCTTCTACCAGCTCGAGACTCTCTTCTCCTTCATAATCACTTCCTGTTTCCTCAATTCCTCCAGCGTCAACCACAATCAAAACCTGCAACTTGCGGTTCTTGCAAACATGACCTGGAGCATATTTATCTTCACATTTGAAACACAGACCTCTCGCACACCTGTTCATCAACTCAGCGTCGGTGTACTGCCTAAAATTCGACGAAAATCGTGTCGCCGACGAGTCTTCAGTCTGCGATTTCCTCAGATCTGCTCTGCCATGTCCGGTATTCGTCGTCGACGGTGATCGGAACAACGTAGAAGGTCGAATCGTCGTCGCTGCGAAGTTCGACGAATATTTCGGGTTAGAATAAACTGAACCCGACCCAGCTCCGACCGATTTGATCCATGACCCAGTAGATCCAGACTCGCTCTGAGTGGATTGAAGGATCATGTTCTTATCTTCGATCAAACGAGCTGCATCCATCATTTCTAATAGATTTCTAGGTTTAAGAAGCCTTACCTCTGCTCGTATCGATGGATTCAATCCATTGAGGTATGTGCTTTGCAAAACCTCCTCTAAGAGTCCCTTCAATGGAGATGCCAAAACTTCGAATCGTTCCTGATAATCTTCAACAGAAAACTCCTGACAGATTGCCAGAAATTTCTCGCAAATGGATCCCTCCATACTCGATCGAAAACGATGCAGAAATGCCATCTTAAAATCGTTCCAGGTATGAAATTTGAGTCTATCTTCTACATATAGATACCATGCGAGAGCCTTCCCTTCCATACTCAAAGTCACTGTTTCTAATTTCTCTCCATCGCTCATTCTATTCATCGCATAATATCTCTCAGCCCTAAAAATCCATCCATCAGGATCAGTTCCTGTGAAGATTGGTAGTTCCAATCTCCTGAACGATCGATTTCCCATAAATTCAATCGTACTTCCTCCTCCCAAGGTCTGTGATTCCATCATCACACACGGATTCTGTTTTTCCTCCATCAATGATGAAGAACACGTTTCATCTCTTCTCACGGACTGCTCAAATTTCCCCAACATCAACGTGATTGCCTTCTCCAAGCTTCCAATCTTCTGAACTTCAGTCCGCACCGACTCGAATTCCCTCTGCCATTCTAAATGAACAAGGTCCATCTTCTCCTCCAATACTTCAACCTTTTTTTGAGCCATATTTTCCAGGATTGAACTGCTCTGATACCAACTTGATAGAACAAATGTATACAAATAGGAAATGTAGCTGAATTGATGTAAGGAAATGGACTGAATTGTATTCACCAATATAATGAGATACAAATCAGCTTTGATTGAAAGGAAAACAGTAAAGGAAATGAACAAATAGCCAGGGATTCGAGAACCTGGTTTCTCCCAATTTCTATCTCAAATTTTCGGTCCTCCTTCCTTCTTCCTCTCTGCTATTTATAAGCCTAATAACAGCAACTTTCAGCTGAACAACTAACAGCTAACAGCCGAACAACTAACAGTTAACAACCTATTATGTTATTCTAACAACTAACAGCCTAACAACTCAACTTCCCAACTGAAAAATGGAAGCTTCTATGCCTTATTCCTTTGTCTCACATAAGTATGCTTGATTAATGGTCTATCAGGATGTTTTTCACTTTACCTAAAGGGAGATCCTTCAGACCATTAGCTACAAACTTGCTTCTATGAACTTGTAGAACTCATCCTCCTTCTATTAAGAAGGGAACTAGTAGTTTTTCCTCAGATTTTGTCTGTGGGCAGTTCGGCAATTGGCAGCAGGTTCTGGCCTGTTTCTGTTAAGCTGCCTTCTTAGTAGGGTAGCCTAGTTTATTATGGACTTTGTTTTTGCTTCTGTCTCTCTCCTCTGCCACCCCCTTCTCTCTGTCTCTATCTCTTCCTCCCCTGTGGTAGACTTGGTTTCAGATAGGTAATGAGGAAGGCGAACAGTTGTGGCCCAGGAATATTTATTGAATTTGTAATTTTTTATTTTGTTTCAATAATTCATACTTGATGGGGACTTAAACTTAAGGCCAACAGTTTTGTCCCAAGAATATTTACTGAATTTGTAATTTTTTATTTTGTTTCAATAATTTGTATTTGATGGGGACTTCAACTCTATTTTCTGTATCTAATTAGTTTTCTAGTCAATGGGGTTTTACTGTTTTAGTAAGTATCGCCTATCAATAGGCCTCCTATGAGTATTCAGAGTTCAATACTATACTGATTCAAGCCTAGGGTGCCACAGACTCCTTAAAGAGGCTGAAGCACCTTCCAACCCCTCTCCTGGTATTAGGATTCTTTAACTTTTGCTTGTATCATATGGTAGCGGGACCAAATGTACATCTAAGTTATTTTTTTAAGAGTGGCAGCTAAATGATAAGTTTGGAGAATAAGGAAATAGAAATTCAACCATATGATATAACACACTGATTGAAGAATCACGATGATGAGAAAAAGGAAAGACGATGAAAAATATCTATATAAAATGGAAAGAAAACTTGATTGACTTACCCAACGAAGAAGCGCAAGGCAGGCTGCTCCTGGTCCAGATTTAATAGTGCACCTTCGTTGTCCTTCAGAATTGAGCCCAATATTTCTTTCAACAGGTCTGGTAATTGTGCAAATAGCCACAATACTCCGAGATACTTTAGAATACCTCGAAGAACTTTCTTGAGTGCAACAAGAGGAACCCATCCCCCACCATAACCACCATCATCCCCAAGTCCTATAATGGCCGTATTCAGCTCTCCTCTTACATGAGCAGGGACACCCCCACCTGGTGATCTGCGCAAGGGCAATCCTGAGCTTACAACAGGTATATTTGAGGCTGCTGAAAGGGTATTTCCCGTACGGGTCAGACCATTTACTTGATTCCCAGAACGAGAAATTCCACCCAAGCCTGGGAGGATAACTCTGTTTCCATTGGCAGCAGCTGACAGTTGTGGACCTGAACTTGGATTTGAATTGTTTGAACTTGGTACCGCAACCGTCTGTTGAGCAGAACTAAAATTAGGGTCCAATCCATTCAACTCCTGAGCAACATGCTCCATAATAAAAGGCCGAAACTGCGGACACGGCAATGACCCTCCAACTGAAGGACCACCCTTAGGTGGTGTTGCTGGTTGCAACCAAACCTGATCTCCAGCAAAACATCGCATGTCTACTGCAAAATGCTTTCGGTATATGATCCGAATCCAGTAAGGGCCACGGAGTACAACTGATACATCAATTGGTAACAGTGAGCTAGGTACAATGCCCGGACCCGCTCTTCCAGCAGCAGCGGCAGCTGCAACGGCAGCCAACATTGCACCACCATGATGATTGAGAAGCCCAAGAGGACCATTGGAGGAAGATGTACCAGCAGTCGCCACAGTACCAGATGATGAAGCCTGGCTAGCATTTGTTGTTGAAGTGCTCGGTAAGTGCACCTGCGATGGCATGTAAGCCATCTGCTTTGGAATAGAGGAAGCAGCTGCGGCAACAGTAGGGGCTCCAGAAACAGGAGCAGCTCTTGCAGGCCGTGTTGCAGCAGCAAGAGCATGCAAGGGCCCTGCAGTGAGGCGAATGCAGTCCAAAAGGGATGCAACTTCAGCTCCATTTATGAAATCTTCCAGAAACTGTAAAGAAAATAAACCATCAAAAACATTTTAATACAGGAAGAAAATGGGAATTTATTAAATATCATGGAGAAATGTGTTCTGTCAAACTAGAATGAAACATGATACAGTAAACTGCAAAACTATAAGCACGAATATGCAAAAAATATAACGGAGATTTGAGCTACAAGTTTCTAGTTGCACTTCAAATAGAAATCATTATCAATCTTGGAAGAATCGTTGATTCATTGAGAAATGTGAAACGCTTTAACCATAGGAAAACTTCAAACTACCAGACATAGTCTTCATATGGTTGATTAATAGGAAGGATAGTGTTCATGATGGAGGACACTTGGACTTGGATCAGAAATGGCCGCGGCACAAACTCCAATTCTGCGTCCATGATCGTCACCAACACAACACAGGAAGTCAATGTGCACCACCTTGCCGCCTTGAATGCAATGTACCAAAAGCAACCACCTCACAAGGCGTCTGGGTGTAGGAAAATACTCATACAAGAAAAGTTGAAGGAACATGGGGAGCAAAGCTAAGAATATCAAAGCGGACCATCGAATGCATCTGGTTAACCCATATGATCAAGATCCATTTGCATATATTTTGCCATAGGACTTATCATCGTGTTGAATGTAACACGGATGTGAAATTCGTGTTGAATATAACACGAATGTGAAATTTTGATAAAAAAAAATTATGAACGTGATATCATTTTAAAAATCTTATTCAGCTGAATCTGAATATATAATAAAAACATGAAAAAATACCATGTTAAATTTAACATACTGTGAAAAACTACGAAAATTCAGAAGTACCATGTTGAATATAATATGAAATTCTGAAAGTACCATGTTGAATGTAACATGAATCTGAAATTTTGATGATAAGTAGATGAACGTGATATAATTTTGAAGATCTTATTCAATAAATTTAAATATGTAATAAAATCATGAAAAAATACCATGTTGAATTTAACACGATACGAAAAACTATGAAAATTCCGAAAGTACCATGTTAAATGTAATACGAAATTGAAAAATTGAAAATTCTGAAAGTATCATGTTGAATATAATATAAATCTAAAAACTAATGAAAAAAATTGGTGAATGTGATATTATTTTGAAAATCTTATTCAAAATGAATCTGAATATATAATTAGATCGTGAAAAAAATGTATAAAAAAAAAAAAAAATTAATTTTATAAGATGATTATTTTGGGAAGTTATATATCAAGTAAGTAATTGTAGGGGCAAATTTAACCAAATAATTATAAAGGACTATTTGGTAACCCCGCTTAAAAAAAGTTTGTTTGGTAGTTTTACCCTTTTATGAGGACCCGCCGGTAACTGCCCCTTTAGCAAATGTATATGGAGGTTACACATAATAGATTTAGCGAGTCTGAGAATAAAGAGGAAACAACATTTAACTCATCGTAAGGGAAAGAAAGAAAGTAAAGTCATGCAGTCGTTGCATTGACTATATGACCTCAAACTTATTTTTAGGCCAAAGCTTGAGATTGTAAGGATTGTTCGACTCTTTTGTAAGAATGTATCGTGTCTCGTCTTTCTGTCCATCTGCCGAATGAGTCTCATGTCTCACTATTTATAATATTGTTTTATAACGATAATTAAATTTTGTCATTAAGTATCGTTAATGACACCGTAAATGGTTTCCATAATTAGCCTATATTTGAGGACAAGTCAACCCAACTGGGTGGCAACTCTCCCTTATGTGCGAGCAGGTGGGGGTGCATGGCCGAAACATCCCCGCAAGCACTACGTTCTATCCTCTATTCCACAATCTCCCTAAAGTCCTAGAGTCGATAAGTTTTACCACAACTCGATCTCTAAGGGGCTTGCAAGTGTTAGTGCCTTGCCTACAGATTGAATGTTGTATGGCTTTTTGGGAGCACGTGCGATAATTTTCCTCTCACATGGCTCTCTAAGCTTATGACGCAACAAATCCGATGCATGCATTATACATTATATTTGAATACTGGATAATAGTGATAGGTAATTCTACTAACCATTTACCAGTATGATCTAACTTACCACTATCTACCACTATGACATAACTTGGTCACTAAATCTACCACTATCTTAAATGGTCTAACCATTGATTAATAGTGGCCTTATCTCTCCACTAAGGGAGTATTTAACTTCAAAATTGGTCTAAGAAACCCCTATAAATAAGGGTTTCATTCTTCAACAAAGAGGACAACAAATTCCCCCCCCCAAACCACAAGTCTATCATTCTGATCTCTAGTTGAAGACAAGTCTTGGCTTAAGAGGAAACAGACAAACCCAAATTCTCAAGCCTACCATTTTCAAGCAGATTCTCTCTAAATTCTGAACCTAAACACCATAAGGCGGTAAACTCTCCATCTTTGTACAAATTTTCCCTTAAATTCCCTAAGGTAAATTTTGTTATCTCAACAATGAAAACTTATTCTCACACCGGAGGGGCTTCACCGGGAACCCAACCCCCGATGTCTAAGCTTTGTTTTGCAGGGACAGGTCAACAAAGTCACCCCAAAGGAATTCGACCACTTTGATTGGGATTCACAGGATCAAATTTTGGCATCATCAATATTAGAGATGGTTTCCATGGGAAAATAATATCAATTTTTTATATAACAAGGTAGATAAAAGGGAAGACCATGGTGCTGACATGAAATCCATGCATCAATGAAAGTATGAAACCGTCACCGGATTCTACCCGCTCAGGCGGAGACAATGACAACAAAACCTCGGCACGCAAGCGTGAGCATGTGTCAGAACGCAGTCGGGCAAGCGGTGGATTCTTGCCACGCACATGGCAGCGGTGATGACAAATTCCAACCACGCGAGCAACAACAGTGCCAGATTGAATGTTGTAAGGTTTTCTAGGAGGACGTACAA
Source organism: Eucommia ulmoides (assembly GCA_016647705.1). Lineage (NCBI taxonomy): Eukaryota > Viridiplantae > Streptophyta > Magnoliopsida > Garryales > Eucommiaceae > Eucommia > Eucommia ulmoides. The sequence goes on from CM028341.1 coordinate 28,152,058, forward strand.
ATTTTTTTCTCTCACGCGGCTCTTAAATTTATGACACAATAAATCCGATGCGTGTATTATACATTATATTAGATATGGTTTCCATGGGAAAATAATATAACTTTCTTATATAACAGAGTAGACAAAGGGAGAGATCCTGGTACGGACACGGAATCCGACCTCGCAGCAACGAAACCGTCACCAGATTTTGGCCGCTAGGGCGGCGCCAGCGGCACTAAAACCCAGGCAGCAGCACATGCGCCAAATCCCAATCATACGAAGGGGCAAGGCCAAAACCTGACTTCGGTCACGTGGGGTGGCGCCAGAATTGGAATCTGGCATTGTGTGGCACAGGGTCAGAATCCAACTTTTCACTGTGACGGTGCAGCGCAAGCACAATGGTGGTTGTCCCTTTTTCGGTTTGATGCATAGTTGTTTATAATATATATTTTTTCAGGTCTTTTTGTGTGTGTGGGCGCTATGGGGCCAATATTTCAATGGGTTTATACCAAAGACCTCCCCTGTCTTTCACCCTTATACCATAAATTCCCCCTGTCATTTGACAAATACCAGTCCACTCCATTGACTGATATTTTTGTGTGAAAATACCATTTTACCCCAGAGTTTCTTATCAGATATTATACAATTAAAAAAATTCCAAGTAAAATTACCGATTTACCCCTATGTTCTTCATTTGCTAGAAATCCTTTTCTCATTCTTCTTCATTGCGTTTGAGAGAGAGAGAGAGAGATGAAGAGAGGCTCAAGGTTGTCGGCGGTTGAGATCTGCTTCATCATCAATCAGCTTTCTCGCCGCAACGAGAGTTTTCTAGATTTGCTTCATCATCAATCTGCTTCCTCGCCGTTACTGTTGAAATCCCTTTGCCAAAATAAATTTTCGTTCTCGCCGCTACGAGAGTTTTCGAGATCTGCTTCATCATCAATCAGCTTCCTCGATTCATTAGGTTTCTTCTTCTGTGCTGATTTCTTTGATTTCGCATCGTTGTGCACTTCTTCTTTTTTTTGCCCTTTTTTGTATCTTCAGATTTCATGCATATATGCTTAGAATTGAAGGCTTGATGTCTAGATTTGATTTTATCATCTCTTCAATTTTATTTTCATTTTTGTTTTTGACTTAATTTACGCCCCGTAGCCTTCACCATCGTAGCCATCGGAGGTTGCTTGGTTTCGATCGCTCTCTGAGCTTTAGATTTCAATCTTTTGATTATCTTCTCGTTTTTTAATGGATCAAAACCTATCATTTTCAGAATATCCGATTAATTGCTCTCCAGAACATTAGAATCTACTAGCCCTAAGTTCTCTCGATCCGTTCATAATCGATCGGAGTTTTTTGATCTTAGTGTAGAAATTCAACAAAAAGGAAATCGATACCTTGGATTTTTGAGCTTTGTTCGACATCAGAGAAGCTCGACTCTCTAATTTAATAGCGGATTTAGATAACGAGTCCAAAGGACATATCACAAACAGTCACGACAGTGAGCTGTCCTTGAAGGAGCATAACAAGCTGCTACTAATCGCCAATGTGAGAAGGATCATGAAAAAAACGTTGCCGGCGAACGTGAAGATCTTGAAGGACGCAAAGGAGACGGTTCATGAGTGCTTGTCAGAGTTCACCAGCTTCATCATCAGGGAAGCCTCCAAGCCTCCAACAAGTGTCCAAGAGAGAAGCGGAAGGCGATCAATGGAGACGATTTACTCTGGGCGACGGCGACGCTGGGGTTCGAGTTTTTATCATTCAATTGAAGGTAAAAAAATTACGTCGAAGGCTTTTGAATTCAGTCTGAAGAAAAAAAAAATGAAGATCAAAGAAATAGAAAGGGCATATTTGTCCAATAATTTAAATTAAGAAAGGATATTTATGTCATTTTATTGAAATTAAATGATTTTGAGGGTATTTTTGTCGATAATAATTTTGTGTCAGCAACTGTTCACCGACAGGGGAGGTAGATGGTTGTAATTGTAAAACTATAGGGAGGTGTTTGGTATTCGTCAAATGACACGGGAGGTTTCTGGATTAAGGGCAAAAGACAGGAGATGTCTTTGGTATAAACCCATATTTCAATGAGGGTACAGACAGAAGATTACATTTTTTGTTGGCTTCCCAATTAACAACCTACCACACACTTCAAGCCAAATCAATAAGTAATATAACAAGATTAACTGAAACTTCATTGGACAACTTCAATTAATTGTGCCCATATTGCGTCTAGGCTCCCTAGCACGCGCGTTGTTTAATGTGCCTTGCCTGAGACTATATGAGGCTCAAGCAGTGAGCCCCTGTGCTCTCTGGAGGCTTAGGCACGTCGACAATTACGAGAACGACTAGGCACCCATGCAAAGTCACCCAATCAACATCAAGATTAACAGTGTAGCAAAGAAAAAAATAAGTAAAGCTTAGTAGGACTAATCATATGGTGTTGGTTAGAAAACCAAGACAGAAGGGGGACAAATTACAGAAACAAACCTTGGTGTGTGGCCAAAGCTGGTCAGGGGAAACATGCATTGTACAGCCTTCTTTACCCGATTCCCACTCGACAACAAAACGAGCAAGGACTCCTGAACCGAAACTGAACCACAAGCTTGTGAGTCCAACTGCCTCAATTCTAAATGCCCTCCTCATTTGTTCTGAAAACTTTTCATTCATCTCAAGAACACCTTTCCCTCCTACTGATAGTTTACTATCAGGATTTGGTGTGCACACATCCAATTTTTCATCTGACCTAATGCCAAGCAGTTTTCGCATTCCAATGGCAAACATTCTAGCATTAGAAAGCCTCTGAATATCTGCCACCAACCTCTTAATGCTATCAGCCTCCACAGAATGGTAAGTCAGAACAACGCCTTCAGGATCATGACGAATATGTGAATCTATATCAGATGTATTCGCAATCCGAACACCTGGACCCCATGGGCTACTACTGCTTCCCTTTTGAAGGTCCCACAAGTCCCTAAAATGCTGGTCATTGATTTTGACATCCCAATACATGCTTCCTGGCCGTCCAAGTCGCAAGCATATGTATTGCCAGGTGTCACCTCTAGCAAATGGGACTCGGAACCATAAGTTTGAAGAGGCATTTCTTAGGCCTACTTCTTCAACGTAAGGAATGTCAAGTGCCTCCATCTGGCTTGTTAGTCGAGCATGCTTTATACAGAGCGAGCAGTGTCTGACTACATGAAGAAGAGCCGAAACATATACGCTAGAAGGTGCATTACCTTTATATGCTTCAGCAATAAGGTATCCATAACTGTATCCTTCAGTTTTATCAACTATTGCAGACAAATTTAGTTTATGTGATGAAGGCTGTTGACTGCAAGGCTCCATGATTTTCATTCTCTTCCAATATCCCTCATCATCTTGGAATTGAAGTGATGGGATTAGATTTAGCATCTCTGACAGAGTACGTTTTTTTGATGCCTTGTCATGTCTAGGAATGGATTCAATAGCTGCGCCAGGAGAAATTGAGGAATCTAGTGCTTGGGCTGACAAATGAAAGAAGAGTCAACAGTAAAGAACTTGTGTAATGAAAATCTACAAAAGACAGTTCTTAGAGTAAATAAGAGGGCAGGATCTTACATAAGGGTGTTATAGCCCACAAGCTAGATCCAGAAACTGTAACAGATCCACGTAGACCTTGATTGGACGACTTTCCAGACCCATACACTGTTGCACCTGCTGAGGAAGCCGACTTAGTTGCAGAGGCCTGCTGATCTTCATCTGATGTGTGATATGACCCAACTTCAGCAGCATCGGGAGATTTAAGAGAAGCCAAATCCTGATCAGATTTTGAACAAGGTAGCTTCTTCGTAGCCATGCCTCGTCCTTGGCCAGAAGGGAATGAACTTGAAGAACTAGACTGTATCAAGCCCTTCAGGTTGCCCAATGAATAGATTGGACTATTATAATTGGGGGCTATACTTGAGGCAGTGTTCATCTGTTTTCCTCCCTCCCACTTAGGGGAGGATGATCCAGCTTTAATACTTTGAAGATTCATCCTAGGAGAGCAAAAATGAGAAGCAGGAGAAGCATTATATGTGAAAGAATTATTGTGAACAGGAATGGAAGGTGCAGATCCTTTCTCAAGTTCAAACACTTCATCAACTATGGACGTAAAACTTGATGCAAGACCAGAACTGAGCATGGAACCCTCAAGCTTAATGTCAGAAAGAAGACCGTGTTCAGAAGTCTGATTAGTACCCATAATGTTAGGCAAACATGAAAGCAATTTTGCGCCATCAACAAGGCTCAAATTGAGTTCATCTTCAAGCATCTGCATCTGTTCAATATTAACATGTTTTATACGAATCACATGATTCAAGTCACCAAAGGACTGAGCTTTTGCTGAAGAATCTGTCTGCATCTCCAGTAATTTAAAAAGAGGCTTGAAATCGCAATCAAGTTGCATGAGCAAAAAATAAGAGCTCCCACATTCAGGGAATCCAATAAGCAGCCAACCAGAACCATTTAAAATTTCTTTGGGCACCTTCATAGCAGCAAAACCATGTTCATAGACCTGCAATAATTAAAACAGCTCTGCTTAATCCACTCATCAGAAGCAAAACACTAAGATACAAACTCATGATGCATCTACTGATGCCAACAAAACCAGAAGGCCGCAATAAGTTGGTAACTCCAAGTCACCAAAACTCCCAGACTCAAATTGAAGTAAATGACGTGATACTCACAAAACCCTGCCTAGGAAGCTCTGACATCAATTAATTATGTAATTAAGTGAAACAAGCGTAAAAGATAAAGACTCCATTACTGTCCACCATGACTCGAACTTGAACGTTGTGCCCATAGATAGCAACTTTTCACTTGACAGGCAGAAGCATATTTTACATTACAACAAGAAGCCCAACTTATTTAGACAAGGACAAGAAATTGTCCAAGAATTTATTTATATTCCTAAATATGGAGGAAGATAAGTATCCATGACTGCAGAATTACAACCTTCGGTTTGATAATAATTACATTTTCAATCACTCCTGCATCTACAGTCGTCACATTCTGATTTCAATAAACTCGTGATATTTTTACAATTTGCATGCAAATTAGATATTTAATAATAGCACAGGCATGCTCCTCCCAAGAGAGTGCTTGTAGCAGACCCCCCTCTCTCCCAGTTAAAAAAAAAAAAACATTTTATCATTTTAATCTGAACAAACTCGGTGTCTTCTTCACTTCTCCTAGGTAAGATGAGTACCACTATAATTATGCTAGTCCTAATTGATATAGCATCATTTGTCATTTGTTTTAAACTTACTGTGCTACCTACCATGTTGGAAATTTGCCATAAGGAAACTAAAAGATTGGTCGTAAGGTCTTAGTCATAGTCAGCAGTGAAAGAAATTGAGCTGCGAGATTTAAAAACTTAGCATTTGCAGGAGCCAAAACCTCTAAAATCTACGTGAGTGCGAGGTAGGGATTCATGTTGTAACCAGTATTCAGCCACAAACCATGTGAGCATGTGGCAGAAAATGTTCAACGTGTGTGAGGAGGAAAGAGAGAGCTGTCAACAATATAGGTTTACTAAGTGGGACAGATGATGGAAGTGTCAGTAAAAACAATTAATATGACATAGCATCAAAAACAGCCCCAAAAGTTGATAGTGATAGGAATGTCAATGAAATGCCTAAACAAGTATTCCAACTTCAAAGTTAGTTTAGCATGTTTATGAAATAGATAAACAATTTATGCATAAATATATATAGACAAATTCAATATCATTAAGTTGTGGGTTCGAACTTTGAGATCATCCACTTTGTTGAATGCCAAAGGTTACGTGATTACGTCTTTTCAATACATCCCATCCATTTTTGCAGGTGTACCTCTTTTCAAATAAAATAATTTCATAAGATTTAACAATTTAATGTTAAACTTACTAAAACATTCCATGGACTCACCCTTCTCTCCCATGCACAAGCAAACAACAAATCTTTAAAAAAAAAAAAAAAAAACGATTCTCTTTGTCACAGCCACGCGCACAAAAGGTACATGTATATACATGGCCATTCATAAACAAAAAAGTTCCGAAGTGCTAAACAATATTACCAGTCCCTGTAACACACAACACACAAGTGCCTACACAACACGGTTCAGTGACTTGACAAGTGCAATTTGGAGCTTGAGCGTTGGCACATACTTCTGGCATGCGACACTAAAGCATCAGGCCACCAAATGGAGGCATGACACTTGTGTGTTGTGGGTTAAGCCCTATAGAGTGGTAATGCCATTAGGCACTTCCGACTGGCACTTCTCTATTCGTTTATTTTTTTATGTTGACGCCCACACACACAGACATATATGCAGTCGAAGAGTGGGATAATGGGATGAGGCCCATGAGGGTATTTTTTAATGACTTGTGTATTTATGCCGTAGATTGAGAGACAGTGATGAGGGTATAGGGGGAGAGAGATAGAGGGTGGAGAGTGGGGAAAGAGAAGTGAGAAGAAAAAATAAACAGGCTGTCAGAAATTGCAGAGGATTTAGGTGGAAGGTCAATTGGGTTAGGCGAGGAGAGGGTTGAAGGAGAAGGAAGGTGAAAGACAGAGAAAAATGAAAGTGTACATTTTAGTAAATTAAAGGTTAGAATGGCAGCCCACATTAACTTTATAGCTAGAACACTTCATTTGAAATGTGCATTTCCAAGGGTATGCAAGGACATTTCAACGATTGTCTCATACAAGCACAACAATCTACCAAAAAGTGGGTGCCCACATGGTATTTCAAAATGGGAGGATCTTTTAGTATTTTTGAAATAGAAAGGTTTCCATATTATATTTACAAATGATGGGGATAATGAACCCTTAAGTTGTAGTCAATATAATTATGTAATTAGTATATACATATCGTTATAGTGGGGGAGTAGTTTTCCTCAAATTAGAAATTAATGCAGAAACTTATTTTTATTGTTTTAAATTTTATGGGGGCCGATTCTAGTTTTCCCTGAAATGTTTCTGAAAATAGCAAGAAATAGTAGGCCATCGTTATGTTCCCATAACTTGGATTCTGACAAATTAGAAATAGAAACGCCATTGAAATACCATCTTAAATTCCTAATTCATGTCCCAATGAGCAGAATTTTTTTCATTTAACAGGTAGAACCCTATTTCTAAATCCACGTTATTGAAACCCTTTCTCCCCTTCCCTCTCTCTCTTTTGTGTCAGTGTGTGTGTGTGTGTGTGTGTTGGGGGGGGGGGGGGGGGGGGGGGGGGGGGTTTGCTTGGCAGGAATAGTTGTGAATTGATGTTTAGCTGGAAGGTGACGACTGTGGTAATGTTGAACAACGATGAAACCTTTTTTTCATTCTCGTCCCTTTTCTTCATATTTTAATTTTTAAAGAACTTAGTTTCTAGTTATTGTTATTATTGTGATATGTACAATATTTGAGGGCAATACTCACATTTCATGTTAGTCGGTGCCAGAACATGTGTCATTTTAGGGTGTGCCTATTTGAACAGCCTTTCTTACTCCATCACCTCCGTATTCTTTAAATGAATCTAAACTATTTTAAAATTACTAAAATACTCCTACTTTTTTATCATTTTCTTTTTTTCACTGCAATTCTCTCTTTTCACACCTTTCTCCATTTTCATTCTCCATTTTCAGTCCAGGCTATCGCCGCAGCCAGACCACCCCTACTGTCGGACCTCCTGTACCTCCTTCACGCACATATATCCAGAGATATTTTTCGTGTTTATATTATATATATAGAGAGAGAGAGAGAGAGAAAGGGGCCAAATCAAGGGTTGGAGGGTCTGTTAGTGTAGATCGGAGTTTGGGAGTTTGAGATTTGGCTAGAAAAAGCTAAATCTGGGTTCTAGGAATAAGGTGGAGAAAGTTTTCAGGGTTGGGGATGGTGAGTTGTGCTGTCAGTGCGGTCTCGAGGTGGGTTGGTTTTCGGGAATAGGCAAAACGTATAATATAGAGTGTAGGCCAAAGTGTGTGGCGGCAGAGGGGAAATCAGGTGTCTTTACATGAATAAGAAGACAAGAGAGGGGAGGAAGATGCATTCTCGGCAAGCGGCAGTCGCCGGCAAGGGATGGTGGCCAGTTTGTTGAGGCAAGAAGAAGAAGACGGTGTGGTAGGTGAATGAAGAAATGTAAAGAAAATAGAAAGAGTAAAAACTAAAAAAATTAGGGACAATTTTGTAAATCCCTAATAATTATAATAATAGGGCACTGTGTACAGCAAAAAGGCAGTACATTTAGACCCACCCTCCATTTTACTAACAGCAGAGACCCTGTTTAGATTGCCTAAAGTAAAACATTGTCTAGGTGAAACTTGCCAAAACATATAATTCAACGTTTTCAAAATAATACATGCATGATTAATATTATTTTCCCTTAGTATGAAAATTAAATGATGCCAACTTTGTAGAAACGCACATGAAGACTGAAAAGTGAGTTTATAGATGCATAGTGAGGCAAAAAATTGAAGTTAACCCAAAAATAAAAAATAAAATAAAAAATAAAAGATTCAATTCCTGACTCGGATATAAATAGAAGGGAATCTGTGTACCTCAAGTCCTAGGAACCTGCTGATACAGGCAAATAAATGCAGAATACTCTTTGTTCTTAAGTTTATAAAGACTTCGGCTGCAGTCATACTTCCCTGGTTTAAACCTTCTTCACATTCTACAAGTGCTGTAGACGCAAGAATATTCCTGGATGAGCTCAGAAGAAAGCGTCCATTCCTGGAAGCCAAAAGAACGTAGCAAGGCTTCACTTGATGAACGAAGTTAAATTTTAAAGACAAAACCAATCCCATTACAGAGACCAAAAAGTTTATCCAAAATATTGAGAACATACACACACACATATATGTATATAACAAGAGAGAGAGAGAGAGAGAAGAAGATGATACACCAAAACATGCAGAGAACTGCAATCTTTTAAATATTATTGTACTTAAGAGAATTGACCTGGAAGAGACACGAAGGCAGGACAGAACTACTTAAGAAGGAGAGAATAAAAATCAGTATGACTGCTCAAAAAAGAACAGACAGAGGAGCGGAACTCCAGACAACCAACCATCATAATGATAACACACATGGCTTCCACAGGAAATCACAACTGAAGTAATATGACGTGTTCCAGTAATTTAGCAAGTGCACACAAATCACATACTTCTACAAACTAGAAGCATTTTTGTTTACATAAATTTTGGTGGACAAGTAGAAGCTATTTTCTTTTTTGATTATTTTACTAGTGAAACTCAGAAGTCCGGCTGTTGACTTCTACACATCCTCCGACTGATACAAAGTCTGTCGCACAAATCACCTTTTGAAGTTCATCTGATCAATTTGAAGCCACCATCGTTGTTCAAAGGTGATCCATGAAATTTTTTCTCTTTGAAAGATATCAAAGCCCTTACTAAGCCGCGAAAATACTAATTAATATGTTAGTTTTCTCATGGAAGACCCTCTCTTACGGATTTGCAAAAGGCTTTCAGACAGTTAGGCTTACAAGCAGACTTCAAATTAGGGCAGTTGGATTCCAGACATTGCGTTAGTAGATTAGATCATGAAGAGGATTTTCAATGAATTTAGGTAAAGGAAACATGATTTTTAAATCACTTTCCAATGAGGGTTTTCAAATCGGATCCTTTTTTCAGAAGAAAGTTACAGAGCAAAGGTGAAAATAGAAAGCTGGACCTGATAATCAAGGCCAGAAAAAGGTGACAGTTGTCAATGAAGATATTCTAGATACGGGGAAACTAGAGGAATCAAACAAGGTGAAAGATGATCATCAGGGTGCTGAGGTGGAGAACCAAGTGGTTAACTGTTAGCCCCTAACAATGCTGAAAAACAAAATGACACGAACTTGGTGCACTTTTAACCGGACGTGGTGCACACGGCATCAAATGAAGGCGTTGGTACAAAAAGGCACAGACACGGTGCATATTTCTAACCGGACGTGGTGCAGGCGGCACCCTATGAAGCATTAGTACAAAAGAGACACAGAGGTTAACCAAAGTTAGACGAATGTTCGCAAGGACAAGTGTTGTTAGCAAAACGTTAGCGTGGAGGTGCCAAAGTGGGGTAACTTGGCATAAAACATAGATATTTGATGGAATTGACGACTAAGCCAAGGAATCAACCGCAAGCAGGGTCCACTCCTGACTCCATTATGACTACTCGGACATTCTGATGTTTATTGGTGCCATTAGAGTTTCTTTACTAAAAGTATTATAAGGAGGTACCCTTCCCTCCAGACCCTCGGCGTGGAAAGATACCTAGGTGTGCTAAGGGGCGTCAACACACCAAGGTAGGGGGTAAGCCACGGCTTAAATATGGTGGGAAGTTTGGAGTAAGACTTACCCAAAAATATCAGTTTGAGGCAAACACCACAAAGCGTCGGCGGACAGCGGTGTAGTGGGGCGATACCAACGGGCATCAGGCGTCGTTAAGCTATAACTAAGGTGATCTTAGGCACAATGCTAGGATCGGTGCCATAGGCGTGGTATGACATCGGACAAGACCTCGGCACGGGGTCAAGGCAACAAATGTCAACAAACGTCAGCACACGTCAGCAAAATGGGGCGTCATTGAACAATGCTAGTGGGTATTGGGTGGCATTGGAACTAGGTTCTGCTGGACAACATTGGGAAAATGGGACGTCATTGGGCAATGTTAGTGAATATTGGAGGTATTGGCACATGGTACGAGGCAATCCTAGGCGCGATTCTAAAATTGGGTTTCATAGGAGCGAGGAATGAAACCAAGGAAAGACCTTGGTGTGGGATCAAGGCAAGGTGGGCAAAACGAGGGCGTAGCACCACGTTCTGATCATAGTCATGCGGCGGCGTGACGAAACTTTGGGGTGCAACGGTGCGCTCTAATTAGAAACATGCAAACAACATTTTGAGTCATTAGGGCGCAACAACGCAATGAAGATGCAAATGGGATAGGCAGAGTCAGTTGTACAGCTTGTGTTGTTGGTGCTTAGCCAATGTGTGCGAAAATTGGCCAAGTATGGGCAGTTGGGACATTTGTCTTGCTAGTGGGGGCAGTTATTGATTCTGACCACAGATTTGGTTCAGTAACTGCCCTACACTCTTGTCCAGACACCATTCCAACAGTTTCAGACTATATTTCTAGCAATTGAGGATGCTGCCTTCTTCCTCTTTATATTTCGGATTTGTGAACCATTGTTCAGTACGGAGTATTGTTCCTGCAACCCTTAACCAGAATAGTGTGTGTTTTCTTTGTTTTGGCTGAGTTGACTTTGGCTGTAAATTTGGTGTTTTTGAGTTCGTTGGTGGTGTTGACACTGTTGTTGTCTCGAAACAGTAGCGCGACTGACTGATTGGTGCATAATCAGCCATTACAGGTGAAAAAATTTCATGCTCGAAATTAACCTTGTGACATTAATCAACCTTCTAGTGGTATGCATTCAGGGTCGTAAGAACGACAGCACTGCTGACAGTGTGTCGGGCAAGGACATGCAGAGCATGGATGAGGCGTTAATGCCCAAGCTTCTAACCACAAAGATACTTCCAGTGAGAAATTGGTGTAGGATGAAAATTCTTTTCTGGTGGGGGAAACTCCTGAGAAACAACCAAGGAACGGCACGAAAAAAAAATGAAAGTTGTGCTCAAAAAGAAACTCTAAATGCTGATGACGAAACCAGATCTGATTATGCTGATGAAAAGGAAGAAGATAAAAGCCCTTTGTCTGATGATCCTGATGATCCAAAAGCACAAGGTGCCTGTCAGGGTCATGAAGGATCAGCTAATCCTGCAACTTAACCTGTCTCCAAGAGGAATCTAAGGATCAGGGACAGATCAAGATGAGTTCTAAGTGGCATATTCTAGAAAGGAAAGAGGCGAGACCAATATAATCAAAGAAAAGGTGTGCATACTAGGTCAAGGGGGAATTCACTGTTTCGTCGTGATTAATAGTACTCTTTGAAACATTAGAGGTGTTGGTAACACCTCAAAATTAAGAAGACTCAAAAATATTAGAGAAAATAAATAAAGCTTCTTTCATTGCTTTGCTAGAACCAATGAAGGGTGTTGATCATTTATTGATGCTGAAAATTAAATTAGGTTGTAATGGTTTTTGTAATAATGCTGATAATAAAATTTGGATTCTCTGGAAGATTGGTTGGAGAGTGGAAGTTGTCCAAGATCAAAGTCAAGTCTTGCATTTAAAAGTGAATCATGATGACTTGGCTGAAGAATTTTCTCCCTCTGCTGTCTGTGTATACAAAATGCACAGCTTTGGAGACAAGGACCTTACGGGATGACATGATTTAGTATGTTGCTGGCATTGTTGCTCCTTGGTTAGTTGGGGGAGATTATAATGCGGTGGTAGAGGCCACTGAGAAACTTGGAGGCAAAGGAATTAAGTGGAGAATTATCCAAGACTTCATTGCCACCATTGATGCTTGTGATTTGATTGATTCATGATTTCAAGGAAGTAAATTAACTAGGTGTAATGGGAGCAATGGTAAAGCTAGGATATGGAAAAGATTGGATAGAATTCTTTATAATGATGTAGGGGCCTAGAAGATATCCGAAATTGTTGTGACTTGTCTAGGGAGAACAGAGTCTGATCACTATCCAATTCTAGTTCAGGCCACTACCAAGTTGGATGGAGGCCCCAAAGCATTTAGATTCCACAATATGTGGGCTCATCATGATGTTTTTTTTTAATCTCATCCAACAGAAATGGTCCATTCCAATGAGAGGTTTTGCCATTAGTGATGCTTGAAAAACTGAAAAAGATTGAAGTAACCCTCAAAGCTTGGAATAAAGAGACTTTCGGCAATATGTTTCAGAAAGTGAAGGATTCTGGGGACTGTGTACTGAAATGTGACTTGGAGTTGCAGAAGGACAGATCAGTTGACACTTGCCAATAGGAAGAAGTTGATCTTAGCTGAAGCTCAGTTGAAATTTCTTCTTCTGCAGGAAGAGAGATGGTGGAAGCAAAAGCCAGGTGTTGAGTGGCTTAGGGCGGGGGGGCAACAACACTAATTTTTTTTTACAATAGTTTGGCTGCGAAATTCAACGAAAAACATCCATGTTTGCAGGACATATATGTGAACATAAGTACAAGATATAAAAACAAAGCTACCTAGCAATCATCAGGCAATCACTTAAAGCCTTATTCAATTTGACAACCATCATAATTAAAATGCATGCAAGTCTAACCTGCAATCATGTCATCAACCTTTTTCACAATATATTACGCAATAAAATATTATGATTGTCCACAGAGGTATCTTTTCTCGGCTTGGGTTAGAGGGCTAAAAATAAAGTGACCCTAAGGGGTTGTTTGGTTATGTTTTACAAAACGCGTTTCTCATATTCTAAAACACAAAATACAACTATGACTTTTAACAACACAACTCAAAAACAATTTTACAAGCAATTTTCACAATACTCAGTCTATCACATCAACAACTTTTAACATTATGCTTTTATTAGTTTCAAAAATTTATATTTAACTTTTTTCTTAATATATTTATTTTTTATTTCTCTACAAATTCTCTCCACTAAAAATTCACCCAAGAAACAATTACTCTCTCTCCTTTCCAACATTATATTTCAACCAATCTCATCACTTTGAGTTTTCAATTTTTTAACATGTTATTTAAAAATATTCTCTTGTACATTACTTTTTCAAAACTAAACCAAAACAAACTTTCACAATTTTCAAAAACTATTTAAAAAAAAATTAAAACAGTTTTGGAAAACAGTACAAAACAAGCCACAAAAATTTCCCATTAACATCAAGCCAAGAATTTAAACATTTCCCACTCAAACTACCTAAACGTGAATCCTAAAAATTTCATATCAAATTAAGAGCCATAAGGTGTAAGCTTCTCAGTGTGCGTGTTGTTGGGAGGATTGAATAGTTAAGATGAAAAAACCTTATATTTATTCCAAGGGTGAAATATGATGATCCATATGCAAGCACACGTAATACTTCCTGTCTTTCATATTCCATAGCATCAGATTTATATTCCGTCTGCAAAAAGAAACCAAGGAAAGTAAACGAGATGGTAAACGAAGGCCAAAAACAATTCAACAATCTGACAGGGTTCCATCATCATAAAGTAAAAGAATTGAAAAGATCAAGATAAGATTATTATCAAGTCAACTGCCATCTTTGAAACAAAATATTATTATCAAGTCAACTGTCATCTTTGAAACAAAGAAGTTTTGATTGAATTCCTCATTTCCAAGGTTACAACCAGCCAGATATTGCAAGTTGCATTAATTTTTAGATGTCAATGGTAATTAGTTCTGGATTTGTTTGGCACAAGCTGTAGCTATGATCTGTGATCTTACTTCAAATGATAGTAGAGTTAGTTGGGTCTAGTGGAGAGCCCTAGGTAGTTTTAAATAGCCCAAGTAGGATCCAATATCAAACTTTCTGACACTGAAGTGAACACTGAAGTAGGATCCAATATCAAACTTTCTAACACTGAAGTGAACAGTTCTATTAGATAAGTGTGCTAGCAGCCTATGACAAATCAATAATCTTCTATTTTTATTTTGGTCAGAGGTTTGGCAGAGTAGAGGCAATCTATTTCATCCACTTTTATCTTTTTATGTATCTTTAATGCCAATATCAGAAGTCCAACGGGGATGTCTTGGGATAACATATAGGTGCAAATATCCCATTGTCAACTTTGATTTACAATTTTGAGCAGGTATCCATGGCTCTAAATATTGTATTGTATCATAGCTACAACCCAAGCCCAACACTGTGAGGGTCCATGGTTGTTCTACGGTTGACTACGAACCCTTTAATCAATCTGTCGATGAGTGGAAATTGTCATGACCGACAATGGTGTTGCAATGGAGGATTGAACTTGTATGCAAGATCAAGGAGACCCATTAACAACAAAAGCTAGCACTTTTGAGTAAAGATCGTGGCTTTACATTGTCTATTCCATGCAGTAGAACAAGAATTTAATATTGTGTTTGTTTCCTTTCCTTAAACTCCTCATGAGGGTGAAGGATGATGAACGACTGCCTTGAATTGACAAGGCCAGGCAACCAAGATTGTTAAGCAGAGAGTCATATATTATTTGTGAGCCCTCTAAATAAGTCACAAGTCTCACAATTATAGCTTCAAAGTCAAAATTATGTGCTTCTTACTAGGGTTGTTGGAACGTTCATCAAATTAGAACCTTACTCCCATCGCTCTTGCATCATTAATAAGCCTCAAAATAGCTTGCACATAAGATTCAAGCATTTAGTTTGCTCAAGCTTTTATTGAAGAAATACTCTAAGTAGATAAATATGGTTAATAGTAGACTAAACAGGAAGGTCACGTAAATTCTCATACTTGGTAATCAAAGCTTACTTTTAAAAACAAAAAACACTGTCAAAATATATCTATTTGGTTTCAACACAAATCCCTCTTGCTAATTAAAATTACAAAATATTTCCCCCAACTTATGCATGTCTTGCAACTCTGTTAGTGGCAATCATCAAGTTACAAATAACAAAAGAAGAATATGGAAAACGTGAATGGCCTGATCATTCCACTGACCTTTTTATAGTCAGCATCTGGTCCATCTGCATGACACTGAAGAAGAACATCACCTGCAGCTCGACAGATGTGAGGATTTTTTCCAAGCTCTCTATAGATTTCAAATAGACGTGTATACCTATTACAGCATATAGCTCTCAGCAGCAATTTCTCAACGTCTATACAACTCTGGTCAATGGAAAGTTCAGCTTCCTTTCCAGTCACAGGATCAATAACAAATGTGCTATGGATGCACTTTATCTGCAAATCTGCCACTGGTTCAATTTTCATAAATGGGCTCAATCCAGCATCAGTTGTGCCAGAGAGTTTATCAAAATCTAACCAGTATATAATTTTCAATCCAGGAGTTCGTAAACCAGCTGAATCAGTCTCTCCTTCTTGAGTCATTTGCATAGAACTAGTGCTTCCCCCTTGTCCCGTACCACCATCAGATATGAGTTCAAAACGAATTGCATCTTTCCATCTACCTTGCCTAAGCGCTTGTACTTGCCTTATTACAGTATCCATCACAAGTGCAACACACAATTCATGGAGGACAGAGTATAAAATCATAAATGGGTTCTCTGCAGCAGCCATTCTTCGCTCCAGATCGTCCCCAAGAGCAAGCCGCCGTAATTCTTCCAGCTTGACAGGCCCTGTTTTCTCCCCAACAAGAAGCTCCAAATGTAATATCCTCCACATTGATAGGTGACCTCGATAACCAAGGGTAACTAGAACCTCAAATTCCCCATCAACACGAAGCATCACGGTACCATTCGAAATTCTAACTTCAGAAATTTCTTTCGGCACTGAAGCTTCAAGCAATTTAGACCTGACAAGTGTATCTAACTTTTTTAAGGCTGGTTTCTGTTGATCCTCCCTTAATGCATTCTGAATGCCTACGTCTTCTATACACTGTGGTAACCGCTGGTAAGTTCCTGTAAGGAGAATTTCAATGGCAGATGGAACATCATAGATGGGTGCACGAGCTTGCTGGAGCGCTTCATGCATAAAGAACAATGAATCTGCAGCTTGGGTGAAACATGTATCATGACTAGATAGACTAGATGTAAGTTGTTGACAATACTGTATTACCGGAACCTGCCAATCAAACAGAATTTTTGCAAGAGCTCTTGTTGTCAGACAAACTTAGTTTAACATGTTAGAACAATATCAAGGGGAAATCATTTCCACCACAGAGGGACATCAAGGACATTAAAGTTTCTCTACAACTTGTGCAATAACGTAACAGTAATTAAGGATTCCAAAGGTATAGTTAAGTAGATATGAAATATACTTAAGGGACCAAGGGTAATGCATATTAAAACAATAATCAATGGGCATTCTTTCCTCCATAGATCAACATTGTGATGAACATACAATACCTCTCCAACTTTAAAATAATGTAAGGTTTCATTTGAATGGATGGATTAGCGTGAAAATTGCAATAGAGATTAAGAAAATGATGAACAAGTTAAAAACAATAGAAGGAGAAGTTAAAAGCAAGAATTGTGAATATAATTTACTATTCATGGTAGAATGAATTACAAATGACTCCTTAATCATTTCAACCCCCCCCCCCCCCCCCCAGGGGGGATCTGCACGCATCTCATCCAAACACACTAGAGCCTAGCCGTATCTACTTAAATTTGAAACAATTGTATTTTAAAATCGGAAATACCATTTATATCAAATCCTTCCACTCAAACACAACACAAGATAACAAAAAATTCCAAACCAATTATAAATATTGACAGCTGAACAAGTATAATTAAATGGATAAGATACCATTGTAAGGGGCCAATGGGTTGTCCAACGGTAGAAGCTGCAATCAACGACTTGAATTTAGGTTCCTAACAAGGACATCTATTTTGTGCATTAAGTAGTTATAGACCCATTGTATCCATCCCTACCATTGTTAGGCTCAATGTGCACTAAGGTGCAAACGTCTCCTAAGGCCAAAGTGTGAGGAAAAAGGCAAGGCGCGGGCTCCATTGAATTGAGGCATGTGTTATATACAACTAAGTTTTTATGAATATTTATGAAACAATTAATATTATAACTTGTATTTTAGGGACTAACTAATAACATAGTCTACTTACATGAAAACAGTCTATTTACATGAAATTTTTGCACATCTAAACATTCACTATCCATGGGCCACATTAAACAAATTATTCAATGAAATAAATTAGGCAAATTATGCAGAGACTAAAGCCAAGCAATGAAAGATCCATATAATTTCAAATGAATCCACAAATAGAAACATTAATTTTCAAAAACTTTTACTTATGTTGTAGAAAAACAGTAACTCACAGTCTCATACTGCAAGAGTGCAAGTTAAATTACAATTATTCATTGTACTAACCACTATTATCTACAAAAGAGAACTTAAACATTCCTAATGTATGCCATGCATGCAATGTCATAATTTTTATAGAGCTCTATGTTTGCACCATAACTTTCCAGTAATATTGATAAGGCACGCCTTTCGTGAGCCTTGGGCCTTGAGCCTAAGCACACACCTTACTGAAAAAGCCAGGCCTAGGACTAAACGAGGTACCAAAGTTGGAGCATGTTGAGTCTTAGGCCTAGGTGCACCTTTAATAACAAAATCCCAAAAACCTTGGGCTAATAACCGAACTAAATCACACCTTGTGATTCCTTTTCCCTCATCTTTCAAATTGACTGAAAAAGGAAGATAATAGAACTACTGAGAGAATAAGAAGTGGTATTTCCAAGATAACTCATCAAAAATGAACAAAAGATGTTTGGCCAAGAAAAAATTGGGCATTCCAACTCGTGAAAAATCCTGTCACTCTAGCAAAAGATAGATGACAAAACACTTAAGCCCAAATCGATATCATTATTATGTAGTAGGCCTCAGTTGCTTCCCTATGAACAAGGATAATTTAATTCAGCTATTACGGTCGAGAGTGTGGTCAAAGCATCTGACACATGCTCGGGCTCATGGTGATTTCAAGCAAATAATGCACACAAGCCTAGGATCATGATGATTCACGTACATAATGCAGGTTTGTTGCTAGCATTTCAAGTGGAGATTGTAACCTTCACCTAGATATGAGGAATGTTGTCCTCACACCCCATCATGGGCAGAAGACATTTGACCTATGAAACACAAATACAGACACATAACACGGAAACAAGAACAGAACATGGTAATTTCTCAAAAAGTTACCACATGATGGAGAACATGAATAAATAAATAGATTCAATGGACTGACATTTTCCCTTCATTTTCAAGATTTACAATAAATAAACATAATAATCCCTTCTTAAAAAAATCACAAATGCATCATAGTTAGACCATCACCAATTCAAAAGAAAATATATAGGACTAATAATTAGCGGGTCAAGACAGAAAAAGTAAAGAGGTGAAAAAAAAAAATGTCCCCAACAAGAAAATTGAAATATGTCTCCGAAGCAGACTCTTTTTTCCAGTACTTAATTACACAGTGTGAGTTACTCTTAGTATATGAATATATCAACTTAATTACTGATTGAATAATCACATTGATTTACCAAAACAATCGGGATTTATGTTAACTGGCCCCAAACTAATCACAAGAAGGGAATGCACCGCGAAATGAGATGATTCTTACTGTCCTCACAACACAGAGACTAGTAAACACCAACCTGACTACGATGGCAGAATAAGGGCCTCAAATAAACCAATAAATCCTAAAAGGGGTTCATATTTTCTACAGAACATCCCATAAAATAGATAACTAGAAAAGGGGGGATGGGGGAAAGAGGCGGGGTTGAAACGTCATGTTATTTACATGCAAATGCATATAAATG
Organism: Eucommia ulmoides; assembly: GCA_016647705.1. Lineage (NCBI taxonomy): Eukaryota > Viridiplantae > Streptophyta > Magnoliopsida > Garryales > Eucommiaceae > Eucommia > Eucommia ulmoides. The sequence continues at coordinate 28,171,374 of CM028341.1, forward strand.
CCCAATTTAGGCACATGTAATGTATTGTAATGTGTATGTGTATACGTCTACTAATTTCAGCATGCACGTGGCCCCATTTTTGTTATATACTGGCATGATTACATGCAAACCCAGAGTAAGAACAGCTATAAACCTTTTCACTAGACTAAAGCAATTACTAAACCAATTATGGGAACAATTTTCTGCTAATAAAATGAGGACATTGTACAGCAAATATTGAACAAAAATTATACAATTAACATATTCCTAATTTTACTACCACCCCTTTTCTTGGTTAACGTCACATAATTTCAGCTAAGTCATTTCATTTTCTTGTATTCAATTTGCTAATGCAACCAAATATAATACTTCTTCTAAATAACATGAACAGAACCTGAAACTTGAAAGTAACTCGTTCGTTTGGGGGGAAGTGGCTACAGAACCCCGGAGAAACTCTATTTCTCTCTATTGGCTGGCAAAAACAAGAGACTACTAGTCCCAGATCATATTTCTCAATCCCTGCTAAAGTTTAGATAGTGAAAGGATATCATTCTAAAATCGGCGCCTAAAATCACTACCATCAGCTTACTAGCTTTTTATATTTCCTTTTCCTCAAAATACAGTCTTGCTTTAAACTTCGTCCCAATAATACAGATTCCAATTAACTCCAGCGCCAAAGTTCAAACTCCGAAAATAATAGAAAATATCCAACTTTTACCCATCAATACATTCTTTTCCATAAGAAGCTAAACGTCCCAACCTAAATCAATCAATATAGAGAGAAAGATGTAGAAGTTGGAGTAACCTGTTGACACCACTTGGCAAGGACATTGAGACGGAGCATACGCTGCTGAGTCTTGACCAAATACTTTAGGATGCCAATCTTCTTCTCGGAATCTGAGAGGTCCGACGACTTGGACTTCTCCACCAATTCCTTCAAAGAGAGGTAGGATTCCTCGGCCGCTCGACTAACCAGAGTCGATAATGGCACCGTCTGTTGCCCTGGTTCCGCCATTTTCTCCTCGAGTTTGAACGATCTCTCTCTACAGCGATCCGATCATCGGAAGAATATAGGGCTTAAAACCATAAACAGAAATTTGGGGGAGGGCAGGAGGGTGAGAGAACCTTTTAAATTTTAGAGAACCCCAAAAAAATAAAATACAACAAAGTACAAGTAACTACTTGAGCAATGCCGCGGTGAAGAAAAGATATTATAAATTCGGTTGAGTGAAAATAAAATATATTCTCATTAAATATTTTCAGACAAATTACATTTTACATTCTCTAATTATTAACATATTTCTAAATAGTCCTCCTAAATTTATGCATTTTATTTTAAACCCTTTACGTATGAACACTTTTTTAAAAGACCCTTCTGTTAGAAATTTCATCCAAACTAATAAAATTTAGAAGGAAAAATTCATTTCATATTTTTTTCATTTTTTAATTAATTTTTCATTTCTCTTTTTTCTTTTTTCCTTTTTTCTTCCTCACCAACCCCCCTCTCTCTCTCTTGAATCACCCCTGTTTAGGGGATGGTCCCGTCGGCGGCATTGGTGGCGGCGGCAGTGGGAGAGAGAGAAAGAGAGGTTGGTGAAGGAAGAAAAAAGAAAAGAAAAGAAAAATAGAAAATTGATTAAAAATGAAAAAAAAAATATTAAATGACAATTTTGCCCTCTAAATTTGTTAGCTTAGATGAAATTTCTAACAAAAGTATCTTTTAAAACTATGTTCATACGTAGAAGGTTTAAAATAAAACTCAAAAATTTAGGAGGATTATTTAGAAAAGTGTCAATAGTTAGAAGGTTTAAAATATAATTTGCCCAATATTTTATATCATCAATTTTTAAATTTAATATTTAATATTTTAAATTTTATAATTCTGTATCATATATATAATTAATAAACTAACCACCCAAGTATCTCACGTCAAAATTTCACACTTCATTTTTAAAATAGTTAAATAAATTTTGTATTTTTTGAGTTTTATATTTGTACTATTGTATAGTTTGTGCCTAAAGGCACGGATTAAAAAAATAACATTAATTTAAAAAAAAAAAAAAAAAAAAAAAAACTTTAATATTTAGGCAATGGGTTGATTTCACTTCGTATTCCTATTGTTGGCCCACAGATTGATCCAAGAAGGGGATAAATTAGATCTATAAACTTTTCGTGAAATCTATTTACTAAAATCTCAAATCAAATTTATTAGTTCTTGTTATTGTGTGTGTAGTGAAATAATCAATCAAATTAAAAAGTAAGGGATAGAGACAATCAAACCATAAGACACAAGAGATTTGTAGTAATTCGGCAAAACTTTTTTGCCTAGTCTACTCCTTTATGTTCTCGGCGGAGAATTATAGTTCACTAATCCTTAATCTTCTTACAGGTAAAGATTAAACCATTTACAATCTTCTCACGGGTGAAGATCAAACCGTTTACAACCTTTTAATCTTCTTACGAGTGAAGAGCAATTTTTTACAATCTTCTTACGGGTGAAGATCAAATCGTTCCACGTGATCTTCTTTCCAGCAAGATCGGTCCGTCACCACTAAAGACACCTCATTTGGTCTTCTTCAACTTCTTCACAAGTTGATGTTGATGTAGTGATGTTGAGGATCTTCCTTGCTTGAATATTTATATGAAGTACAATCTCTCAATACAACACTCAAAATGATTTTGTAATCTAACTTACAAAACCGACCTTGGTGCTCTAAACACTCTCTATAAATATTACAACACTTTGACTCACCAGTGTTTGGTACTTCTCACAAATATTACTCAAGAAATAATAGATGAACTTTAAGTATAAGAGTGATCACGCAAGTAGTGTAATAATAAAAAACACTCAAGAAAGAATAGATGAACTTGAAGTACAAGAGTGATCACACAAGTAGTGTAAGAATAAGAATCAAAGAGATGAAGTAAAGGAATATCACTTTGTAGTATAACTCTTTGAAGTACTTTGGTGTAATTGATCTTTGTAACTCACTTAATTGATTCACTTGGTTAGTTGAATCTTCTAGCAATCTTCCCTCCTTATATATGTGTAGAGAATGTAGAGAATATATCACAATTGGAGAGTTAAGAGCAAATGATCATTGGTGAGCGCTCTTCAAAATGTCACGATAAGTGCTCATCTCCACTTTGATTCTCTATAGATTTGTCAAGATCTCATCTACTTTTTCCAACCCCATAAATGCTAGATATATTTTATTAATTGCAAAGGACCTATTGTCCATTTTTGTCTTTGAGGTAGTGGAAAAATACAAGAAGTTGCTCATATATTCAAAAGCATATAATGGAGTTTGGTTGGCTTTAATGCATATAGATAAATCATGATGGAGGTCTTTAAAGTTGGGTGTAAATCATTAAAGGTAGGGCTTCTCCAATTTGAATTATTATCAAGATAATAAATGAATGTGGTTGACATAGGATAAGATAGTGTAGACCATACCTTAACCTACTCTACCATAAAGTGTGAATGCATTAAATACTTCCAACCACTTACACATGTTTGGTCAAGATAATGTATTTCATGTGTATAATAATTAGACCACGAATTTAAACATCAAATACATGATGTATAATTATATTTATACATTAATACAATGTATTTGATCATCTAGAAGAATTCTAAACATGTTTCAACACTTAAACACATTTCTCATGTTAAAAATAGAATTTTCAAAGTCTTTAAGGCAAAATGTCTATTAAACTTTCATATAATGTCATGCACACCAATCAAGTATATATATATCATGTAAGACACATCATATAAATATATCAAAACATGAATTGAGTAATGAGAACAAGATTTGATATGTAAAACCGATTTTGAATTTATGACCAAAAAGTTGTAAAATGTGTTCTTAAACCTTTAAAATGGTTTTGATCCAATTGATTCAATCCAATAACGATTTGATCAGATTGAATGTTTGTTATAATACTAGACATTTTAAATAAGGTATACAAACATTCAAGGCTCTTCAAGAATAAGTTAAGATCGATCAAAAATTAGATCGAAAATAGAGTAAGAGAGAGAAAGCCTACCGACTTGTTATTCAAATTGTTGCTTTGGAAATTAAGTAAAGATCCAAATAATTCCTAATAGGCATAGCATTAAAGGTAATTGAGTTACCTTTCCATAGCAAAAAGAATCACCTCATTTGGACTCCAAATAAATGAGATATAACCATTTGAATGAACAGAGATCTGTACAGATTTTTCTGTTGTAACCTTCTGACCGAAGGTAGTCGACTACTTTGCTAAAATGTAGTAGACTACTTGTGCTGTAACTTCAACGCAAGTGTCGTTTTCGTTCGTTCTTGGTTTTTGACTTTGTTCCATGATCGTTTACTATTCAAAAGACTTTTAGAACATTGAAGTGTTTTCATATTAAGATCATGCAATGTACCTTGTGATTACATAGAAATCAAGTTTAAACAATTTAAGCATATTTGTGATCAAAATGTGAATTTCTCATATGTGTATGTATTGATCAAAGCGGTGACAATTATTGTAATATATAAGAATATTAGACATGTTAAAATCAAGTTATCACAAATGTATACATATATTGATCATATTATCATGATAAGTATATTGAAAACATAATTTTTCACTTTAGGAATGTTGTATCAATATGTGAATTTTCAAATAATCATGTGTTGGATAATTTAATCACATGTATCATGGTATAATTAAATAATACATATGTTCAAATCATAATATCGTGAATGTATGCACTCTCGGTGTGTGTGTGCACCCTAATGAGCCAAAGTATATCATTTCTTTAAGAGTAACATCCAATAGACTTAATCTTATAGACTTAATCTTACCTAATTCTTATGCTTTTAATATCGAGATTATACCTGCATTTCACACTTAAAATTGCAAAGTGGTTAACACACGCAATAAATAATTGAATCTTAATACCTGCATTTAAGATATCACTTTGATTAGTACACGCAAGGTATGATTCAATCTAATATATTAAAATATATAATTTGTGTCTAATAATATCAATGTAACATCATCATATAACTAATATTGACGTCATCACAACACATATTGTGACATCATCAAAATACATATATTGACATCATCAAAACACATATAGCAACACCTATAATTAGATCGAATTGTACTTTGTACCCCTATTGTATTTTTGTAACCACTTACACTCCTGTGTTTAAAGACTTCAATACAACAATTAAAAATTTAATGTAACTAAGGGTATTTTTGTCATTTCACTTAAAAAATATGGGCAATTTTATCATTTTGTTCTAACAAATTCAATGGGATCAATTTGTTTTATTTTATTTTTCTAAATTGAAAGGGTTAAACTATTTCTCACCCTTTATATCTTCCAAGCCCTATTCCTTGGTTCGTGTCTTCCCTTCCCCAATCCCACCCCCACCCCCATCCCCTCCTTACTTCGGCGATGGCAAACCGAGCAACCATCGCCAACACACCAACGGCGAAAACCACTATTCTCATTACTACACCTATAATGAACTCTTTTCTTCTCTCATATTCTCACCATCTCTATCTAATATATATATATATATATAAGTGGCTTCAGATCTACATATTCGGAGTACGAATATACAGATTCGAAGCCTTAGTCTTATATATATACTGGGGATTCTTGGTACCTAAAGATACTATATCGATTTTAAACTTAGAAGTGTAAAACAATAGTAAATAATAAAAATTTAGTTAATAAAGTGCACATATGAAACTTAAAGGGTACAAAGTATAATTAAATTCAACCTCTTTGAAAGTGGAAGTATAAAATTTTTAAGCGATAATTTCTTTCCAAAAATTTCATAGTTTTATCTAAGTCATTGAGTAGATTGAGTAGTGTAGAAAAATTTAAAATTAATGGATTGAGAGTTTGTATAATTTCAATTTCAACGATTCATCTTTTGAAATTATATCTAGACCATTAAAATGTCTTTACGTCTTAATTTATCAATAGACTATGGATTTCTCGTGTCCAAAGGCACTATGAGAATCTTTCCTCCTAAATATATCATCAACTCATCCTAATCATTCATTTTTCTCAAATTAATCCAAGTCGTTAATAAAAAAATATTTTAAAAATTAGATCAATAGATGTAATCTATTAATAGATTTGTGGGAGATTTGTTATGGATAAAAATTAGGGGTAAAAATTTGTGAGAGATTTGAGGAAGATTTGTTAGGGGAAAAAAGATTAAAAATATATAAAATGTTATGAATTTATCTTGACTGTTGGATCAATTTTGATTTAATGTTCAAAAAAGTCAAAAATATAAAATATGTCCTGATTTATAGAACACACACACACACACACACATACACACACAATAGCGTATAACCCATGCTTGAAGGCAGGGTTTTAAAAAATAATCATAATATGAAATGATCCTATTTTTTTTTTAAAATTGTGGCTTCAGAAATAGGTTATGTACCAGTAAAATAAAAATATAAAGAAAAAGAAAAAAAATCATAATTCATGCATGTATACTCGAGAACTAAAAATAAAAATTTAAAAAAATTATAGTTTAACTGGAAGAAAAAAATAAAGCAATACAATATGAAAAGTATCCGAAAATATTTTTGTTGATCTTTTTTGTTATCAATGCCAATACAATATATATGCATATATTGAAAACAAAAAACAGAAAACTTTCGAAAGGAAAAAAAAAAAAAAAGTGAACTACATCAACTAAAGCATATAAAGTAATTCAGAATTCAAAGAGCCTTTAATATCATAAAACAAATATAGCAAAAAGACTTGATATCAAGTACAATAAATAAAAATAAATTTGAACTAAACAAACAATATATAGAAAAGTGCAACCAGATCAATTGCTAACTATTTATTTTAAAATATAAAATAAAATACACCAAATTTAAAACTACAAAACAAAGAATCATTTCTTTAGATGGTTGCCATCACAAAATGTCATAGTCAAAGTCAATTGATGGTTGTCTAAATACAAAGAACTCAACTATGAAATATGACAAAAGCTACAGTAAATGTAGTTTATAACATTTGATCTAGTTTAAGATATACAATTCTACCAATTTAAGGGATAATAATTAGTTTTTATTATACTTCAGGATGGGATTCGAAGAAATCCATAAGGCAAGAGCAAATAAAATTCTTCAATAGTAAATTGACATCATTTGACTTAAACTTTCCATCATCCTCGATTGCATTGGCATTGAATGTGACATTGAGATTGTTTGTGCATTTATCGTGTAAAAGAACCATTTTATTTCAATGGTTTTTGGTAATATATAGTAACTGCAGTTGGGCTAGATTATTATAAGAGAAGCTCCAGAAGAAACTAAAAATAATATGAGCTAATAAATAATGGCGCACGATAATCATAACGCTAAAAATTATATAAACTATTAGTAAAATTAAAATCAAGAAACTAAAAGCTATAGACCTCAAAATACCGAAAAATGACAAATTCTCTGAATGTAATCAAAATAACAAATAAACCTTTTACCGTTAAAATACCATAGTTATACAATCAAATCTTGATGATTGTGTGTGATCGTTACCTCCAAATAGAGAAAATTAAATGTCATGGTATTCCTGATGCTCCCTAATTTTTCAAAAAGTGAAAGAGAATATGAAATTAATAAAGCATAAAGAGAAGGGATTCTTTAATGCTCGGTTTTCTTAAAAAAATATACTTATGCCATTTTAAAAGGATAAGGAGTTGTCACCTAGTATTGAGTTTAATTGATGTGTTAGGTCAATGAATTTTTAGAAAAAATAATTTAAAAGGCTTAAGTAAGTTTGACTCCAAAGACACGGTTAAACCAAAGATTAATTTAAAGAGCTCGAGTGTCGGTTATGCTCGGGAAAAGTGTTAGGCACTCCAAGATGCCCGTCCAAAATCAGTACCTTATGTTTAATTAAGTCCAATTAGTTTAAGTCCAAATGTCTTATTTTATTTTGAAAATATTTTCCTTCTTATAAACTCTTTTTTGTATTTTTCAAATTAGGATGAAACAAGTTTTTTATATTTTTTTGGAATGCTTACCCAGTATGACCTCTTATCAAATATTAAGAAATTTGACAAGGATAATCCCAGAGGGTGTTTTATACATGTTTTCAATTAACTTCTTTAATTTAAGTGAACAAATCAATCTAAACATATTTTAAGTGATGCAAAAGAAAACATGCAAAGCGGCGTAAAATATTACATTGCTTTCTATATGAATGCAATGTCATGGAATGCCTACTTTTCTAATTTGTCCAATTAATTTAAAGAGGCCAAAATTTAAAATTCCCTTAAATTCTAAGGTGATGAGAATCAAGAGAATGTTAGGAAAATAAATTTTGTCGAAATTAGTTCCTCCAAGACTTACGGATAGAAGTGATTTTCTAAACCGAACGTTTTTAAATTCTACTCTATTTGGGAAATTAAATCGTTGGTATAGAAATCTCTCTTTCAATTTATTGAATCGTCGAACCTAAGATTTGTAAGAATTAATTCTTACAAAGCAACTTATTATATAAAAAGAGTATTTAAAAGAAAAAAAAAAAGTTTCATCGAATCATTGGATGAAAGAATTAAATCCACAAGAATTAAAATTGGGATAATTAAAAACGATAAAAAGATAACTAATATTAAAAAGTGTACCTGTTCTAGTGAGAATCGACTCCTAAAAGGGTTTCTCTTTGAATTTTTGAATGCCTAAAGAGTTTCTCTTTGAATTTTGGCACTGTAAATGAGTTTCTCTCTAAGAATCAACCCTTGGAAGGGTTTCTTTCTCAATTTCGGCTTTCCCGAAGGGTTCTTTTTTGAATTTTTTGTGTGATTCAACTATGAGAATGAGGGTTCTATTTATAGAGAAAGGTGGACAATGAAAAAAATACTTAAAAATCGAAAAAACCAACCATGGATGCCCCCAACCTAGTCCTATTTTGGCAAGGAAAAGGAAAACAAACAAAAAAGAAAAATTCAAAGTTATAGCAGATTGTGTACACCATAGTGCCTAACAGTTTTTCCAACATCACTTTGAACGCACATTTGGCTGGATTTAGCTTCAGTTGGAATTTTCGGAGACGATCAAACATATTTTTTGGGTGCCCCAAGTGATCCTCATCTAACCTCGACTTAACGATCATGTCATCAACGTAAACCTCCATTTATTTGTGAATGATGTCGTGGAAGAGAGTCATCATAGCCCTTTGATAAGTTGCCCCAGTATTTTTAAGCCCAAAAGGCATAGCTCGATAGTAGAATATGCCACAACACATGATGAATGCCATTTTATACTTATTTTTTTCTTTAACTAGGATCTAAATATATCTAAAGAACCTGTCTACTAAAGACAATATTCTTCACTTGGAAGTACTGTCAAGGATGATGTGGATGTTGGGTAGTGAAAAATCATCTTTTTGGTTGGCCTCGTTGAGATCCCAATAATATACACAAACTTTGATCTTTTGCTCGTTCTTGGAAACTGGGATTTTGCTGCTCAACCATTCACAATATGTGAAAACTTTGATAAGGCACGCTTCAAATTGCTTTGCGATTTCCTCTTTGACTTTTAGACTGATGTCAAGTCTCATTTTTTTGAGCTTCTTCTTGGTTGGCTTGATTCCCTCCTTGATAGACAGCTTGTGCATTACAAGATATTCTCTTTCCTAGCCGGTTAGGCCTTTCCCAATTTTAGTTTCTTTTGGATCTACCGGGTCTCCCAAATTTATTATATTTATCTCATCTTGGCTGTAATCGGTCGATTTTTGCATTGTTCTAAGGCTTTTTTACTTTCTTCACTATCATCAAGCGTTGGGTTATCCTCTGTTTCAATTTCCATTAACTCCTAATTCTATTTATTGTCAAAATTATACTTTTTAAGTAAGTGAGTTCTATTATTAGATGGGTTATATACGGATGTACTTTGGCACCTCAAAAGTAAACATAAACATTGAACTTTGACATGATATTTTTTAAAATAACCAAACTTCATTATGTTAAAAGAAATTACATAAGCAAAAACCTATAACAGGGATAAAATCAATTGTCCGATGGCTAGTCGGATGGGATAAAATGATACAACTCCCCAAATTTACCAAGGTCCCTAGCGCACCGGGATTGGGTACACTTTCTAGTTAATGAGTTTTTTCGTAGACCCCAACCTTCTAACCATTTTTTCTTCACCATTATCTTCTCTCAAGATTCCATAGACTGTTCATTCTTGGGCCAGTAATAGTTTTGCGTCTTCAAGTATGCTACTAGATTGGGATCGGTGTTTCTCAGGATCAATATAAACTTAGGCCTTTCTTTCCTCTCATCTTCTTCTGACTGGACCATACTCATGGCAAACGAGAAGGTAATCCTGATGTGAGGGATCAACATGGGATCTCTTTCTTTGTGGGATTTATTTCCAAACTTACCTCTTTTGCATGGAACATAGCCTAATCTGTAAAATCTAAATTGTAGAACGTATGTCATATAGTTGCATTATAGAGCATCAGAAAATTTTAGGGTAAAATTTTATTGATTAAAAATTCAAATCAAAAGTTGGGGGTCAAATTGAAAATTTAGAAACATTAAATTTAAACTTGAGATTTAAATTGACAATTAAAATCAAAAAGTGAAAATATTAAGGGTGAGATTATAATTTTTGAAACTTTTAAAAGTTAAAATTTATTGAAATTAAGATCTTAAAGAAAATTGGGGGAGAAAAGTGCAATTTAACCATTTTTTTTTTAAAACATACATATATATATTATGAGCTAATTTAGTCGGCTGATTTTCCAAAATAATCGATTGGTTTCCAGGTTCCTAGAGATTTTCGAAGAACAATCAATTTAATCGATCAGATCAGTTAGCCAGTCGACTGAATGACTTTGAATTTTCAAACTTTGTAAACATTTTGTGAATATCTTTTTGCATTGTTATTAACAATAAATATTTGTAAAATAGTTTTTAATGTTCTTAATTTATATTCTTTTACTACAAATATTTTTGAAAGATTTTTTATGATAAATATTTTTGAAAATGATAGTTTTATCAATATTCCAAATTGGTCATTATTATTTTTGATTTCGTGTTTTGATCAGTAAAACCTATTGAGCTTATTTTTTGGCTAGTCAAATAAGATGACCAAAGACATGAACCTAGACTATATTTAGTCCTTATTTGAAAAACGGTCTATTTGCAAATGGCAGTAACAAAAAGGAAAGTACGAACAAATGTAATTCTAGCTACATGAGAAAATATATATTCTTAGTCGATCTTATATTCCTGAGCGGGTCCTTTTACAACAAGTCAGGCTTTACAGCATTCAACGAAGCCATTAGAAAGTGTTTTGATTTTAAAAATCAACAAGCATCCAACAAGAGTTTTCTTAGGAGGAAAGTCAACGAGATCCGAAGTAAAAGTTTTGGTTAGGGCAGAAAGTTTCCTGATGAGAATATATCAGTTACATCAAGAGATCCATTGCATGTTCCAATCGGCCCAATAACAAGGGCAATGGCTAAAAGATTTAAAGAAGTACTTAATGGATTAATTCAAGAGATTTGGGTTGAGTCTAAAATGGTGAATCCCAAAGGCCAAATGACAATCAATGCCTAGTTCACCTCATCAAGGCAAGCGAATAGGCTTAAAGAGTGAACCTGAACGGGTCTAGAATGAGACCCACAAATTTTATTTTATTTATTTTATTATTTTAAGTCTTTTAATTCTTTTTAGGTTAATTTGTAAGGCATGATTGCCAAGTAATCTTTTCATTTTTCAATTAGGAATATAAGGCAAGTTAGGAAACTTCCTTATTCTTTATTTAGTATTAGATATTAGGGTTTTCTTTTTCCTTCATGTAGGCCTGCGAATTTTTTCAAGACATATTAGGGTTTATTTCTTGTTCTCTTGACCGCCTATTTAAGGGGCTTTGTGGACTTGCGAAATTTTACACAATTTTGATATTGATTAATATATATTGAGAAGGTTCTCTCTTAAATTCTTCAAAGAACTTTTTGAACTTATCAACTTTTCTTGTGGTGTACAATCTATTTGGTTCTTGATTCTCTTATAATTATTGGGTCAAGGATTCTCTTATACCTTTTATTCTCATTTCATTCATAAACGTCAACTCAAGGTAATCTATCAACTTTCTGTATTTTCTTGTGTTCTTTGTTTCAAATCTGAATTTAGCTCGATCCTTTTTTTTTTGCGAAGAAATCCAAACTTGGTTTCGGGTCTCACTAATTATTCGTGATATTTGCATCATTTAGTAATTAAAGTAAGGTCTAAATCAGGTTTCATCTATACTTTTCTTTTTTCGTTCATCGTTATCTATTCATTCCTACTTTAACTTTTCCTGGCTGAAATATAAAATCAAATTTGGTTATATTTTTATTTTTTTTTCTTTGGTACTGTTCATCTTCAATCCTGATTTAAAGCTGCTACTACCAAAAAAAAAAAAAGACCAGAAACAAAAATGAAAAAAGAAAACGAAACAAAAACAAAAACAGAAAGAAAAAATGGGAAACAGAATAAAAAAATCCAATAGCTCCGAAATTTGAAATTTATTTTTTCTTTTTCTATTCCAGAAACTTATTATTGTGTTCTTCTTGTTCGCCTTGCTTAATTTCCTAAAAATCTCATTTTTAGTTTGTTGAGTGATAAGTGTAATTTATCTATTTATTCTCAAGCCGATTTTAGTATTTTTCGAGTATTTTTTATAGCGTTTTAATATGTTTTAATACGTTTTTATTTGTTTTGTTATAAATCAAGTGTTTGGGGGGAAAAAGGCCGAAAATGGTTCATAAACGATTAAGTCAGTGGAAGAACGATGGGAAAACGAGCAAAAAGATAAAAGTTCAGAACTTGCTGCCCACCGCTGCAGCGGTCAAAGTACAGAGAGTTGTTGTATTTCCATCTCTGCAGCGGTAAAACCACCGCTGCAGCGGTCAAAATGTAGAGAGCTCCACCACTGTATCGGTCATCCGAAAAAAAGCCACCAACTTCTCCACCGCTGCAGCGATCAGGCGCCAGACAGTTTAGATATTTTAGGATATTTTGTTGATATTTTGGATCCTATAAATATCATATATTCTCTCCCCAAACACTTAGTAACGTTTTTGGGAGTCTTCAGAGCTCTAAGACACATCCAACCAAGATAAGATCATTAAGGCCAAGAGGAAGAAACGTTCTCGGTGCGGTTTTAGCGTTGGATCTTCGGATAACGGCTAGAGTACTTATTTATCTCTTTTATTTCTTAGTTTGGTTGGTTGTTTTGTATATGTTTAGCTTGTTTCTAGTTGTATATAGGCTATGGTCATGTGTAACTAAACATATATTGTCTAGGGAGCGATGTACTTCACGAAAACGTTGTTTGTCTAAAATCAATGTTTTGTTAATGGTTGTTCTTGTCTATTCGATTGTGTTTACCGTTCTGCCATGTTTATATGCTTGTTATGATATATTGAGAATACGGGGTTTGACACTCGAGAGAGGTAATCCCGAATTCGGATTAGGGTTTAAACAACGCATCGATCTAATGACTCGAGAGAGCGTTAGAAAGTGTGCAATCGTGAGGTTGGGGTAAGACTCATGTAACTAAGTGTCATAAAGACGCTCGAGGAGGACTTCAGCGTTGACGTGAAGTCATATATATTCATTTACTTTACACTCGGGAGAGGTAGTGAGTGAGTTTTCGATACCTAGATTGTTGAATAAATTGGAATTCCATTAATGTAAACTACATTGAAATGAACACGTTTAAGTGAACGAAGTTAATCCCTACATAATAATTTCCCATAAACATCATACTAGTATAATAGTATAATTAGTTTAATTAGTTTAGTTTATAACTATTATAAAAACCTATTTTTTATCGCCTAAATAAAGTTAGGTTATGAAAATTGCGGTACTTGATGATAATCTAATCCAATCCCTGTGGATACGGCAACCCCTACTCTTCCCAATCTATACTAAAACTTGATCTGTACACTTGCGGTGAAAGTAGCGACGTAATTTCGCGCTATCAAGTTTTTGGCGCCATTGTCTAGGATTGGTTTTTAGATTGTTGTTGATATTGTGAGTAAATAACTTGATTTTAATTTAAGCATTTATTGTGTTTATAATTTTTTTCTTTGTAGTTTTGTTTTTTATCCAGAGTATTTGAAGATATTAGATCAACAAGTATTGTAGCATTTCTTTCAACGAGATTCTGAGCCATTTTATGTTGCTTGTGATCGATACAAGGAGTTGCTGTTCTAGTTTTCGAATCATTGTTTCCTGAAGGAGTGTCAACTACTGAACTTCCTCGATGGGTTACTAGCTGCAACAAGAAATTAGGTTGAAAGAGGAAACGAAACCACCTCTTTCGACCAATTAACTGCGGACGAAGCCTATCAGTTGTTGGAAGACATGGCAGAGTATGATTTTGACAGTTGGAATTATTCAATAAGCTACCAAAACTTGGGGGATAGTTTCACCATTTTGGCACCATGGACTGACATCCCGGACCAATAGGAGGAGTCTTCCCCCGTCCTGGAAGAGATATTTGTTGCAGTTATGGGAGAGACTCAGATTTTCTTCAGGGAAACGAATGATAGGCTAAATGAGCTCGAGGATCGTCTTGATAATATTGAGACGATCTGCGCCGAAATCGATGCGACCGTAACATCTTTTCATACTCAAATCGGTTAGCTAATCTACTTTATTGAAGCCGAGTCAGAAGTGGTGGCACTGAGAGACACAAACACTGTATGCATTGAAAGCCATCACAAGGAACCGAAAACAAGCGGGAGGAACTTGGATCAGTTCGAAGACGATGCAAAATCACAAGATAACATTTGTGATTATCCACCATTGGAGATCCACATTTTGATGCCACCACCGATCCAAGACGATCACATTTTTTAGGATTTGATGTGGCTCACTTGTCCTTCGCAGCCATTAGTAATGTTCTTTCATGCCAACCAAGCGAATAAGATGGAAATTAATCAAGTTGAGAGCTCGAGCTGAATAATGCCAAATCTCGCAAGTCTTGAGGGCAATTTAAATCAAGATCCGTATATGATGTTGTATGACACATACTACGGGTGGAAGCCGCTCTTTGACGAGCCCTTCTCTGTGTCAGGCCGAGGACAATAAACCAAGCGCTTCTTAGGAGACAACCCAAGGTTCTAAAATAAATTAGATCCATCACCGCCGACTTCATTCAGAGGCGAGATTGTCTCACCTCCTAGGTACATGTTCTAAACCCCCTTCGTTACTATAATGCATGCTAAATATTGAGATCGATGATTGGGTCATTGTGAACACTGACCATTTTAAGTTTGGGGGTGATGTTTAGTATGTTCTTTTTGTTAGTTGTGTAGTTTTAGTTAAATTGTTTGTATGTTTGTTTGTTTGTGTAGTATGTTTGTGTTTGTTGTGTGCTGAGTTTCGCGTTTATCCGGGCCATTACCTGATGATGATGTTATCCCATGGTTGTTTGTCAAAGTCAAGGGTAATGCCCATTCATGTGTGTTATGTGTGCTTGGCATCTCGTTTTGGTAAAAGTTATTATGAATCCTAATTTGCATGAGCACGTAGACTCAATGTATAGCTATTCAATTAATTTGAGGCCAATTATCCATTAGCCAAATTCATGACAATTTAAGGGATTCTAAAACTTGATTGGGGGAAACTTGATGCGAAATCCTAGACGAAATAGTTCAGGAGACGTGATTTAGGCATTCATTTGATTCGCTTGAGCCTTTGAAGCTTACCTTGCTATATGTTTATCCCTCGTTACCATGTCATAGCTAATTAGTCGTTTCAATTCTAAACACATAACAAATACCTTGGCTAATTAAATTCTTTCCAAACCTATATCATTGAACTGAAGACACAATTTGAGTGAATCAAGTTAACATTCGTGTATGCTACTTGAAGTGAGCGGTTGGGTTTAGGGCGAACTTTTGATTAGTTCGATATTCGAGTACTCACTTGTCATTTTTCTTTTGTTTTAACCACACCCGTGAAATTGTAATAATCGAATAAGTTTGGGGGTGTGGTACATTAAAAAAAAAAACATATGTAAATATAATTCAATTTCTTTTTCTTTTGACAAGTGAGTACGTCGGTCTTAAATATATGTTTAGAGTTGTTTCAAATTTATCTATGGGGGTTCGAGTGTGATTGTGTGCCAAGCATTGTGCCTTCGGTATCGTTAAATTAACGACGTTAATCCATTTTATATTCCCGATAAACCCTTGGCCAAATGTTCCAAATCGAACCAAGTTCTATGGATCTTTTTGAACTTCCAAGCCTTCATTAGTGGATAGTAGAACCCAATCAAGCATATGGATATCCTAATCCTTTACAGTTTAAAGTCATGAGCTTCGTTGGTGGATAATCCAATTTGGTCTTTGAATGATTATATAATTGAGTTTTGCACACACACTCTGAAAGGATCTAGAATGACGTTTACCATTATTAAATGTTGAAATTCTAGAACATCACATGGTGTGTTTTACTCCTGAACTCGATATAATTGGGGGTTGTTGAGGGAAAAACATTTTGGTTAGTAGTTGAATTCAAAACTCATATATCGTTATATTTAGGTAGTTTGTGTTTTTATTCGTGTTTAGTTTTTGTGTTAGTTAATTTCATTGTGTTTTTTTATTTTAGTATGAGTGTTTTGCTCGAGAACTAGCAAAATTCTAAGTTTGGGGGTATTTGATAGGAGTAATTTATCTACTTATTCCCAAGTCGGTTTTGGTAGTTTTCGAGTATTTTTATAGAGTTTTAATATGTTTTAATACGTTTTTATTTGTTTTATTATAAATCAGGTGTTTGGGGTGAAAAGGGATGAAAATGGTTCATAAACGATCAAATCGGTGGAAGAATGGTGGGAAAACGAGCAAAATGATAGAAGTTCAGAACCTGCAGACACCACTGCAGCGGTCAAAGTACAGAGAGTTGCTGTATTTTCATCGCTGCAGCGGTGAAACCACCGCTGCAGCGGTCAAAATGCAGAAAGACACCGACTTCTCCACCGCTGCAGCGGTTAGGCGCCAGACAGTTTAGATATTTTGTTGATATTTTGGATCCTATAAATATTCTCTCTTCTCCCCCAAACACTTAGTAACATTTTTGGGAGTCTCGAGAGCTCCAAGACACATCCAACCAAGAGAAGATCATCAAGGCCAAGAAGAGGAAACGTTCTCGGAGCGATTTTAGCATGGGATCTTCAGATAATGGTTAGTCTCCTTGTTTTTCTATTTTATTTCTTAGTTTGGTTGGTTGTTTTGTATATGTTTAGCTCGTTTCTAATTGTATATAGAGCTATGGTCATGTGTAGTTAAACATATATTGTCTAGGGAGCGATGTACTTCACGAAAACATTGTTTGTATAAAATCAATGTTTTGTTAATGGTTGTTCTTAT
This sequence comes from Eucommia ulmoides, assembly GCA_016647705.1. Taxonomy (NCBI): domain Eukaryota; kingdom Viridiplantae; phylum Streptophyta; class Magnoliopsida; order Garryales; family Eucommiaceae; genus Eucommia; species Eucommia ulmoides. The sequence continues at coordinate 28,188,766 of CM028341.1, forward strand.
CTATTCAATTGTGTTTACCGTTCTTCCACATTTATATGCTTGTTATGATATATTGAGAATACGGGGTTTGACACTCGAGAGAGGTAACCCCGAAATTCGGATTAGGGTTTAAACACAATGCGACGATCTAATGGCCGGGCAAGGCATTAGAAAATGTGGAATCTGTGAGGTTGGGATGAGACTCATGTGACCAAGTGTCATATAAACGCTCGAGGGGGACTTCGGCATTGACGTGAAGTCACATATTCATTCACTTTACACTCGGGAGAGGTAGTAAGTGAGTTTTCGATACCTAGATTATCAAATAGATTGGAATATCGTTAATGTAAACTAGATTGAAACGAACACGTTTAAGTGAACGATGTTAATCCCTAGACAATAATTTCTCATAAATGTCATACTAGTATATTAGTATAATTAGTTTAGTTTATAATTATTATAAACACCTATTTTTTATCGCCTAAACAAATTTAGGTTATGACAATTGCGGTACTCAACGATAATCTAATCCAATCCCTGTGAATACGACAACCCCTACTCTTTCCAATCTATACTAAAACTTGACCCGTACACTTGCGGTGAAAGTAGATACGTAATTTCGCGCTACTATTGAGTTTGGATTGCTTCAAGGAAATTTCTGATTAGGGTTGGTTAAGTTTGATAAAGAACTAAAAGAGTAAACTAAAGAGTGGAAAAAGACAAGAGAGTGTGAGCTCATAAGAGGGTAAAAGCCGATTTTGAGTGAAACACAAGTGTGAATGCCATGAATCTTGAGGGAAACATATGAGAGAGTGTTTGTGAGGTTTACTAACATTGTTTTGCAGGTTATTAAACATGTCTCAAGAAACAAACAAAGGCTCGTCCGATGAAACACCGGAAAAGATGGACGTCAAACTTTTCTACAAAGTCTTGGAGCGAATTCATCAATTATTCTATTGTATGGTGGGATCAACTTACCTTGAGTAGGTGGAGGAATGGGGAAAGACCTATCACAATATGGGAAGAGATGAAAGCTACTATGAGGAGATGATTCATTCCAACTCACTACAATAAAGACTTGTTCCAGAAATTGCAAAGTCTTACACAAGGTTTTAAGAGTGTGGAAGACCACTACAAAGAGATAGAGATAGCCATGAATCGAGCCAATGTGGAAGAGGACAGAAAAACAACCATGGCTAGGTTTCTAATCGGGTTAAATCGTGACATCGCAAATGTGGTGGAGTTACAACATTATGTTGAGTGGAATGACATGGTGCACATGGCCATTAAAGTGGATTAACAATTAAAGCATAAGAGTTCCACACGAGTTGGGCAGCAATCGGGTTCTTCTTCTTCTTGGAAACCAAATTGAAGCAAGAGGGATGAAAATCCTAATTTTCATCCCAAGGCCAAGCCTTCCAAAATTCTCAAAGTTGGAAGTACATCGAACCACGATAAAATCGATTCCCAACCTTTTAGAAATAGAGAAATTAAATACTTTAAGTATTTGGGAACAAGTCATATTGCATCTCAATGTTCAAACAAGAGAGTGATGATTATGAGGGATGATGGAGGTATTAAGACCAAAGATAAGAAGGATGATGATTCGATGCCACCTTTGGAGGATGCACGTGATGTTGAATACCCAGTTGATAGGGAGCTTCTGGTCCCAAGAAGAGCTCTTAGTGCACAAGTCAAAGAAGATGAGATGATACAACGAGATAACATCTTTCATACCAGATGTCATGTCAATGATAAGGTATGTAGCATGATTATTGATGGGGGGAGTTCTACAAATGTGGCTAGTACTAGTTCGGTGGAGAAATTGAATTTGTCAACTTTAAAACATCCTAGGCTATATAAGTTACAATAGTTAAATGATTGTGGAGAAATTAAAGTGAATAAGCAGGTGCTTGTATCGTTCTTGATTGAAAGGTATAAAGATGAGGTCTTGTGTGATGTGGTGCCAATGTATGCAGGGCATATTCTGTTGGGAAGACCATAGCAATTTGATTGGCAAGTAACTCATGATGGTTATATCAATAGATACTCTTTTATACTTAATAAGAAGTCAATTACTATTGTACCATTAACGCCAAGAGAAGTGTATAATGATCAAGTGAGGTTAAAAAGAGAGACTGACAAAAAAAAAAAAAAAAAGAAAAAAAAAATGATGAAAGTAAGGAAAAAGAAAAGAGGAACCAAGTGAGTTTTTATGCGAGAGAGAGTGAAATAAAAAAAACTTTGTTTTCAAACCGACCTTTTATTGTACTTTTGTACAAAAAGGTTTGTTGTACCATTAACGATCTTAACTCGTTTCTTCCTAGTGTTGTTGTTTCTCTTTTACATGATTTTGATGATGTGTTTCCCGAAAAAATGCCTAATGGTTTGTCACCAATAAGGGAAATTGAACATCAAATTGATTTCGTATCCGGAGCATCCATTCCAAACAGACCCGTATAGAGGAGCAATTCTGGGGAAACAAAAGAGCTTCAAAGGCAGGTTAGTGAGCTTATGGAGAAATGGTATGTACGCAAAGGCATGAGTCCTTGTGCGATTCATGTATTGCTTTTACCTAAAAATATGGTAGGTGGAGAATATGTGTTGATTGTCACTCCATCGACAATATCATGGTAAAGAATCGACATCCCATTCCTAAATTAGATTATATGCTTGATGAATTGCATGGTTTTTGTGTGTTTACTAAAATTGATCTTAAAAATGGATATCATCAGATTAGGATGAGGGAAGGTGATGAGTGAGAAACCATATCCAAAACAAAATATGGTTTATATGAGTGGTTGGTTATGCCTTTTGGGTTAACCAATGCACCTAGTAATTAATGAGATTAATGAACCTCTTGTATGTCTTTATTGGGAAATTTGTGGTTGTGTACTTTGATGACATTCTGATTTATAGCAAAAACTTAGATGAGCATGTTGAACATTTAAAATTTGTTTTAAATGTTTTAAGAAAAGAGACGTTGCTTGGTAACCTCAAAAAGTGTACCTTTTGCATGGATAAACTTGTTTTTCTTGATTTTGTTGTTAGTGCTAAGAGAATTGAAGTAGATGAAGAAAAGGTTAAGGCAATCAAGAAGTAACCGAAACCTACAAATGTAGGACAAGTGAGAAGTTTTTATGGGCTGGCTAGCTTTTATCGAAGGTTTGTGAAAGATTTTAGTAGCCTAACCTCACTTTTAACTGAAGTTGTAAAAATGAATGTGGGTTTTAAGTGGGGTGATGAGCAAGAAAATCCATTTAATTTGATTAAGGAAAGATTGAGGAATGCACATTTGGGTGCTTTACCTAACTTTAAAAAAACTTTTGAGATTGAATGTGATGCTTTAGGAATAGGTATTGGAGTTGTTCTAATGCAAGAAGGACAGTCCCTTTCCTACTTTAGTGAAAAACTAAATGGGGCAGTCTTGAATTACCCTACATACGACAAAGAAATGTATGCGTTGATTAGGGCGTTGGAGACTTGGCAACACTATATTTGGCCAAAAGAATTTGTGATTCACACGGACCATGAATCTTTGAAACATTTGAAAGGTCAATAGAAGTTGAACAAGCACATGCCAAGTAGGTAGAGTTCATTAAAATATTTCCTTATGTGATCAAGTACAAGTAAGGTTGAAAACGTTATGGCTGATGCATTATCTCGAATGTACACCTTACTTTTTACCTTAGATGCAAAATTTCTTGGTTTTGAATACATTAAAGATTTGTATGTCGATTATTCATATTTTAGTAATGTGTTCAAAGCATGTGAGAAAGAAGCATTTGACAAGTTCTTTAGGCATAATGGGTTTTTGTTTAGATAAAATAAATTATGTGTACCTAAATGTTCATTGCGTGACTCGCTAGTTAGAGAGGCTTATGGGGGTGGTTTAATGGGACATTTTTCCATATGTAAGACTTTAGATGTTTTGCATGAACACTTCTTCTGGCCTCATATGAAACGTAAAGTGAAGAGAATTCGTGAGAAGTGTATTGTTTGTAGGCAAACTAAGTTTAAGATTAAGATTAAACCTCATGGTTTGTATACTCCTTTGCCTATACTTAGTGAACCTTGGATTGATATTTCTATGAATTTTGTGTTAGGTTTACCTAGGTCAAAGAGAGATCGAGATTCTATATATGTGGTTGTAGATAGGTTTTCTAAGATGGCTCATTTTATTCCATGTCATAAAACCGATGATGCACCACATATTGCTGATTTGTTCTTCAAGGAAATAGTTAGGTTGCATGGTATGCCTAAGACTATTGTTTCGGATAGAGATGCTAAGTTCTTAAGTTATTTTTGGAAGACTTTGTGGAGGTAAGCTCAGAACTAAACTTTTATTTTCTACTACTTGTCCCCCACAAACTGATGGTCAAACCGAAGTAATTAATAAGACTTTATCTACTTTATTGTGTGCTATAATACAAAAGAAATTAAAAACATGGGAAGATTGTTTGCCGCATGTAGAGTTTGCATATAATAGGAGTGTGCATTCTGCAACTAAGTTTTCACCATTTGAAATTGTGTATGGTTTTAATCCATTAACTCCTTTGAATTTAACTTCTTTACTTATGTATGAGCGTGTCAACTTAGATGGGAAGAAAAAAAGTTGATTTTGTTAAGTAGATCCAAGAAAAGGCCCGACAAAATATTGAGAGAAGAACTGAGCAATATGCTAACCAAACTAATAAGGGGTGTAAGAAGGTTGTATTTAAACCTGATGATTGGGTTTGGTTGCATATGAGAAAGGAATGGTTTTCCCAACAAAGGCGTTATAAGTTACTTCCAATGGGAGATATCCATTTTCAAGTGATAGAACGGATCAATGACAACGCCTACAAGTTGGACCTTCCAGGTGAGTTTAATATAAGGGCTACTTTTAATGTGACTGACTTATCTCCGTTTGGTGTAGGTGAAGATTTGAGGACAAATCATTTTCAAGAGGGAGGGAATGATGAGAATATATCAGTTGCACCAAGATATCCATTGTATGTTCCAGTCAGCTCAATAACAAAGGCAATAGCTAAAAGATTCGAACAAACACTTAATGGATTAATTCAAGAGATATGGGTTGAGTCTAAAATAGTGAAGCCCAAATTCGGCCCAAATGACAATCAAGACTTAGTCCACCTCATCAAGACAAGCGAATGGGCTTAAAGCGTGAACCTGAACGGGCCTAGGATGAGACCCACAAATTTTATTTTATTTATTTTATTATTTTAATTCTTTTTAGGCTGATTCGTAAGGCATGATTGCCAAGCAATCTTTTCATTTTCCAACTAGGAATGTAAGGCAAGTTAGGAAGCTTCCTTATTCTTTATTTAGTATTAAATATTATGATTTTCTTTTTTCTTCATATAGGCCTGCAAATTTTCCAAGACATATTAGAGTTTCTTTCTTGTTCCCTTGGTTGCCTATTTAAGAGGCTCTGTAGACCTGCGAAATTCACACAATTTTGATATTTATTAATATAGATTGAGAAGGTTTTCTCTTGAGTTCTTCAAAGAATGTTTCTAAACTTATCAAGTTTTCTTGTGGCATTCAATCTCTTTGGTTCGTGATTCTCTTATAATCATTGGATCAAGGATTTTCTTATACCTTTGGTTTGCATTTCATTTATAAACGTTTGGTCAAGGTAATCTATCAACTTTCTGTATTTTCTTGTGTTCTTCGTTTCAAAACTGAATTTAGTTCGATTCTTTGCGAAGAAGTCCCAACTTGGTTTTGGGTCTCACTAATTATTGGTGAGGTTTGCATTATTCTCTTCCATTGTTTTCTGCCCTAGAGGGTAGGTACTAGCCTCCTTATAGGATTGAGACTCATGCAAATTAAGAATTGTAGAAAAATAATGAAAATCATGAAGATATGGGGGAGATTGGGTTACTCTGCTAGAATGACGGGGATTCTCTAGGACAGGCTCAGTTGGTACAACATCTGAAGTCACTCAGACAAGCTCCAAGGATTCGTGCATAGGATTCGTAAATTAAGTAAGAAAGTCAAAGGAGATCAGTGGGATGACTGGAGGATTTATTTAAGGCTCAATGATATTTGTGCTCGAGTGATTAGGAAAGAAGTCAATGGATGGATTAGTGAAATATAGATTATTGGTTGTAGAAATCGAATGAAACTTGCATATGAAGAAAAACATCTTTTGTTCCCAGAAAGTGACATGACAAGAATTATGGAGACCATTAGAAATAAGATCCCAAAATCGATAACCTTCATATGTTCAATTTTATAGCCAAGGAAACAACATACTCGAGCCTGAGGTTCAAGTTTGGTTTATTTATAAGCTTGTAAGAGAACAAAGCAAGCCCACCCAAAGACCTGTATGAAACTGTAATTAGGATAAACTCTATGCCTCTCATAAGGGCAAAGATTACTGATAGTAGGTAAAGGGGCTCGATTGATGGCATAGAGAGCAGTAAGAAAAATTTCTCCCCAAAATTGCTCTGAACAAGTGTATAATATGAGTAGAGCACATATAATATCTAAGATATGTTGATTTTCACATTCAGCTCAACCAATTCAAGAAGAAGCGCCAATGGAAAGATCTATTGGGAAGTGCGCCATGTTTTCGAAGGGTAGCAATGAAATACTAATCCTTATATTCTGTGACATTTACCAGATCTGAAGATTTTTGATATTGTGGAAAAATTGAGTTCGAACTATGGTAGCAAATTATTAATGTATTTGAGGTAATTTGGAACGCTCATACATAAGGTACAACCAGGTATACTTAGAGTTGTCTTTGACAAATATGACAAAGTATTTAGATCCCCCCATTGTGGTAGAAGATGAGGGTCCCCAAAAATCAAAGTGAATGGGGTCAAAGGGTGCATAATAGGTTGAGTCACTAGTGGGAAAAAGGTAAGGTGTGGTGTTTGGCTTATTGACATGAAAGGCAATTGAGATGCTCAATAGAGACGGAGCTTAATTTTCCACTAGAAACTAAAGTGAAAATATGTACAATAGATGCATGACCTAAATTGGAGTGCTAAAGGTTGAGAGAAAATGAATCAGGTGATAATGATAAGGATGGTCGTGGTAGTGGTGGTGATGAGGATGATAGTTGTGATGGGGATAGCAATGAGGATGTTGATGGTGAACATGAATCAGGTAATGATGGTGGTGGTGGTGGTGGTTGTAAAGGGGATGGTAATAGTGATGATGATAGTGGTGGTGGTGGGGTTTCACAAGTTGGTGAAGGAACTTAGGGTGGTAGTGGTGGGGATTGAGGTAGAGGGGGTAAACCACTAAGAAACTAAAGTGAAAATATGTGAAATGAGATGCATGACCTAAATTGGAGTGCTAAAGGTTGAGAGAAAATGAATCAGGTGATAATGATAAGGATGGTGGTGGTAGTGGTGGTGATGAGGATGATAGTTGTGATGGTGATAGCAATGAGGATGTTGATGGTGAAGATGAATCAGGTAATGATGGTGGTGGTGGTAGTAAAGGGGATGGTGATAGTGATGATGATGGTGGTGGTTGTGGGGTTTCACAAGTTGGTGAAGGAACTTAGGGTGGTAGTAGTGGGGATTGAGGTAGAGGGGGTAAACCACTAAGCTTAAATAGATGTCCAATTTTATGACCAATCCCCAGAGTTTTTCTTATCTGAGGATCGTGCACACGACAACCAATATTAGAAAATATTACTTAGAGTTCCAATTCACATAGTTTCCCAACAAATAAGTGGTTTAAAATGAGTGTTGGAATTAAGTACGTGTTAGAAATAAAATGAAACAAGATGAAATAAAAATCTGAACGGTATGATTGACAAGCATATGAGAACCATCAATAGTATAAATGGTAGGAGCATTCACAATGGATAGTTTGGATGAGAAGATGTTGGGATCAGAAGGCATATGAACATAATAGGCAGAATCAAAGAACCAAGAAAAATTACATGCAATAAGTGAAAGTGATGGGGAAATATTTGTACTAGAATTGGATAGAAAGCATTTGAATATTGAATTCATATTCCCAATAGAGATGAAAACAATGGTGGAGGCAAGATTGAAACCTTTATTGGCAGCATGAACGGTCGGTGAAGGACAATTCTTGGACATCGTCATTGAATTGGATCAACAATATAGAGGAAAGTATATTGTATGACGTGAATTTGGAATAAGAAGGGCCACATATGGATTCATAATGCTTAAAATATCAAGGAAGCAGTCTAAGATCACAAGGAACTAATTGATGAATCCTTGAACTAGTTAAAACACTGTGCTGGACCTTATTAACAATATAAGGAGAAGTATATTGTGTAATCCAAATTTGAATAAATTGAGGTCGGATGGATTCAGAATGTTGAAATTAGCTAAAAAACTAATTTTATACCTTCAAGAAATAGTTAAGAAAGTGGTGAACCACCCAAAAGAAACTATCCTAAACTAGTAGTAAACCGATCAACATTAGGATTGGCTAGGGCTGAGGTTGTATAAAGGGGGCGCTGATGTGAAGATAACTAGCGTTGATGGGGAAACTTATTTGTATTGACGTGGCAATGATATGCTGACGTGGTAGCTCAGATGTCGATGTCATGGCAAGCTAAAAAGGTGCACTATATGATATGGAAACTGACGCTGCAATGATTTGGCATTTAACGTGGTAACATTGTTGATGTGGTGTAAACCTAGTCCAAAGGTGAGATAATGTGGTGATGACCTAGCACGTTAACGTGTTACTATCTAGACTGACATGTCACCACGTGCTAGGGCTTATGTGGCAGTGGCACAAGAGATCAGCGGAGGGAAAGCATAAACTTTGAGGGGTTGAGGGGCGTGTGTGGGTGTATGTGTCGTACTTTGCAGTAAAGTTGATGGTGTTGGCTTCGTCTTTGAGAAACGAGTACAGTGATATGTGTTGTGTTGAATTTTGGGTAATGGTTGTTGTTACAGAGGTGAACATCAGTAACAGTTGCGCAAATTGCTTTTGTGGCCCGTGGGAGCACGTGAGGTGATGGTTGGGTTTTTCTCCAATGGCATTGGACTCTTCGTTTCAAGGCAAGTCCGATGGTGGTTTTGGATTTGATGTGTAGTGGTTGAATGGTAATAGAACAATACCGAAGGAAGTGACAATAGTGATTTGGGAAGAAAAATAAGTTGTCGAATTTTAGTAAGAACAGGGCAAGTGAAAATTAACTTGCAATACCATGTTAGAATAATTGAGCTATAGAATATTGAGAGGGAATATGAGACAATTGCATTGATATTTGTGATAGGTACAATGTTATACATAGGCATTGACTAGGGTTTTCTTACTGGAATTAAGGTTGATTTTTCTAGTGAGATTAAGGTTTAAACTAGTGTCCGATGTCCATATACATATATTAACAGGTTTGTTTGACAACCTATTGGATTTTTCAAGCTTATCAAATGATTTTGGGATTTGACAAAGATTTTTACTCTCATAATTTGTAACAACCCACAGGAACATTAGGTACAACACAAGATCACTTTATCCACATCCTACGAGTATATTCAGGTGCATTAGGCATTGGAAATTACTAATTTATTCATTTTACTATCGCTTGTTGAAAGATTTATCCATAATTTTAAAAGAGACGACTCCCTTCATTGCTTTCTTGTTTTTTTGAACCTAAAACTGTCATGTCCAACCTGTTTGAAACATAGAAGCGTTATGAATATTACTAAGCCATGGTATATATAAGACCATATATAGTATAATATAATAGAGGAAAACTAAAATAATTAGACATTATAAATCATATTTATATATATATAAAATAAACTTGTATGCATTATTAACTCCAAGGGTCTAAAATATGATTTGAATGGTTTTGATAAACCAATCATTTGTAGTTTAAGAGTACAATGTTGTTGTTGAGTGAAAGAAATAGATAAAGCCAGAAAAACGAGATTTGGAATGATAAAACAACACCACAAAAAACATCAACAAGCCAATGATCTAAGAAATCAACATGGAGATCGTTCTTGCTAAAGAAGTTGATGAAATTAAAGCATCATCTAAACATAAGGTAACAATAATTTATTTAGCTTTACGCAGTGATTCATCTAGAAAGTCATGCACTTGCATAAACATTTGTTGAGCATATTGATTGTGATTAAGATGTGATTGAATCTTGTTAAACATTTTTAGAATGGTTCAATAGAAATCATGGTAAAAACGACTAAGTATTAATCTTAAAATAAAATTAAAAAAAGAATTTTGCTGAGTTTAGTCGACTGAACCCCACGTCTGGTCAGCCAAAGTCAGTAAAAGATTAAAATAATTCAATTCATCCTAGTTTTGTCAACAAGATGCCCAATTTGGTTAACTGAATAGGGAAGGGGCTTAAGATAATTGTTTTGCACGTATTCGTTCTGTCGAACCCCTGTGTTTGGTCAACCGATTGGCCAGGTAGTATTTGCTCCCAACTTCAGTCAATCAACAATCCTTATAGCTAGTCAACTGAACATCATGTTTGGTTAATCGATTGACGCAGGATTGGTTCATTTAATGAGCTTTGATCTAAAAATTGAATCATTTTTCTTTTCCAAATGATTTCAAACGTCTTTAATTCCTAAATTAGATATATATAATTGTGTTCAAAACAATTTGCATGAGTTAATCATTCAAAATTTGAGGTTAATTGTGCCCCATGAAACTTCATTTTTTAGCCAAGGAAAAATAATTAAGACAACTACGATAGATACAATGTTTCACTCATTGTGATTTACACTTATAAATCTTGAAAAGATTGTGAAAAACAAGAGTTAGTTCTTCAGCATTTTAGGTCTGAAGTTCTCTATAGTTTTCTACAATATTGAGGTTATAATTCAACTCAATTTGATGTGCTCAATTTCTCAATACCAATCTCCTTAAATTTGGAGAGTCCTTTTCAATATTCCGAAGATTTCATGTGTTTATATTCATTTTAGAAATTGGAATTTGATTAAGTGTGTTTACTACAATTGTCTAGATCTAATCTATCCTTAGCATATCACTATACTCTAGACATGTGTTGAAGATCTATATTATTGATTGCTAAAATATCTGAAACCCTTGTTGTGTTTAACCTATTCCACTCGTACTAAAAATCATTAATTATATCTTATGTGTGAAATTAATTGTTACGAAAACACATCCCTAAAGATTCGAATAACGTCACTTATATTGAAATTTTGTCAAACAAAAAATTTCTCCTAAAATATTTGAAGAAAAAAAATATATTTTTTTTTATTAATTTTGCTATACTAGAAATAGTAATAACTTGCACCACTGACATGATTCCGTTCACTATGATGTCTTAAATCCCTTGTGAAGACTTTAGCAAAGGTAAGAAAAATTCATTTTCACTAGGCTAAATTGAGACAATCTTTGTGATTTGAATTAAACGACTTGAAGAAGCCAAAATCAAGTGATAATTGATATGATTGAAAATTTTCAAAGGTTGTGCTTATTTGGATAAATTTTAGATTACATTTTCATATTATTGTTGGACTCGATTGTTTTTCCACATCAGTCTTGTACTAGAATTAAATTACATCTTTTAGTGAATATTTGTAATTGTGTTCTATATTGGATATCATTTTAGAACACAATTCGATATATCACCTATTTAGTTAATAAGGTAGATTGGTCTATAAAGTGTTGGTAGAAGATCCGTGAGTTAAAACTTTAAATTGAATTTTTTGTGAGGGTGAGACTTTTGAACTTGGAATTAGGGCATCGGTTCAAGTGAGAAAACGAGTTTGTAAGAGTATGAATGATTAAAGAATGACTTTACTCTAGAGGTGGAAAGGGTTTATCTTCACCTGGAAAGAGGATTAGTGTAATGGATAAAAAATCTCTAAAGGATCTTGGGGGAATAACGTAGGCCGGGAGGTCCTTATCAAATTACTAAACATATTGATGTCAAGTGACTCTCTCTTTCTCTCTTCTGTGTTTGTTTGGATTGCTCAAATTTTCAATGGAAATTGTCAATGTCATGAATGACAGCACATAAATAGGCATAGAGTGACACATATTTTTTTCTAACCTAGTTTACGATTTGGTGGGAATCACACATAAGATAATTCTCATGAATTAAAGGTTCAAAATTTGGGGTCAATTATGCAAAATAAAATTTCTTCTTTTTAACTATCCTCCAATCGCGCCTTGATTATAAAATCCAACTCCAAATACCAATTGCTCTTGATTGTTTCGAATTAGATGAGGATTTCACATGTTAATAATCTAATATATATAGACACACACATACACACAAGAACATTCACTTACCTTATGTATTATCAGATCTAGCAAATTCATTACACTTTCGGCTAATTAAATGCAACAACTATTTTGCCTCTTTCTCTCATATAAACCTTGAGTCCTTACACGATTTAGATACAAAACGTGAGAAAAATCATAGGTATAATACTTATAACATTAACGAGAGATAATATTTCACTCGTAATTTACACTTACAATAAGTTTTTTTTACCTTTTTGAGGCCATAATTCAACTCAATCCACCGTGGTTGATTTATTCATACCAATCTCACTAAATCTTGTGAGGCCGTTCCAATATTCCAAGGTTTTAGGAGTTTACATTCATTTTAGAAATTCAAATCTAATTAATTCTACTTAGATTATATAGATCTAATCTATCCTTGGCATATCACTATATTGTAGACATCTTGTGTCCAATATCTATATTGTTGATTACGAAAATCTTTGAAATCCTTCTTGTGTTTAACAAATTTCACTCATACTAAAAAAACATTAATTATATATTGTGTGTCAAAATATTGTTAGGAAAACACATCCCTAAAGATTCGAAAAACGTGATTTATATTAAGCTTTTGTGGGAAAAAAGAGGGTTCCTAAAATTTTAGACAAAAATTAGTTTTTTATTTATTTATTTATTTTGATATATTAAATGGGAAGAACTTTCATTGCCAGTATGATTCAATTCAATATGAGGTATTAAACCCCCCGTACCAACTTTAACAAAGGAAAGAAAAAGTAATTTCATAAATAAGGTATTATAAAAATTTTGTTATGTTTAATCATTCCATTACTTTAAGCATATAATAGCTATCAAAGAAGGAAAAATTGAATGATGATTTCATTGGTAGGTACATTTCGTTATTTTTTCCATTTCATTCTTCCTTTGATTCCATTACACCTCAATTCCATTGCATCCAACAAAACAGGCCGTGAGTAAAATTAAGAAAATTAAGGATCAAGATTGTTTAGTTGACCAAACCCCCATATCAGTCGACCACACTCTCATGGATCCATAAGTAGGAACCCATGGTTCATTCAGTCAACCAAACCCATTGAAGCCAGTCGATCAATGTGTGCATCTACCAATTGAACCCCAGGCCATTTTTCTCTTATTCCTTTCATCTACCATCACGATTTCTCTTCTCCTAAGTTTGAAATTCTCATATAATCACTTTCTTTTCTTAAAATTGGGTGATAAAAGTTGGAATCTAAGGCCTTGGTATGTTCTTGAAATCTATCCTTCAACTGTGCCTCTTGATCTATGCTCTAAACCCAAAATTTGGTAAGTTTTTTCATCATCCCTTAAGATCTAACACTCTTAGATCGTGTTGTAGGTGTAGGTTCATGTTATTATCACCAATTTTCTACATATGAATGTTCCTTAGATTGTCTCTCTCAATATTAATTTAATATTCTAAGAAAAAATGACTCTAAAGTTGCTTGCAAATAAAAGGCCATTGAAAAATTCAAGAGAAGTACACCCAACCCTAGAACAACCTCCGGTGATTGCCCACCTTTTGATTCCACTCTATTCACTTCTTTAGATAATGAAAATAAATACTTAAATGATATATGAGAAATTATTATTACAATATGGTCCAAATTCATTTACTAAAAATAACATTTACCTTGTACTCCCATAAAAAAAAATAAAAAATTGTTGACTTTAAGATATTATTTGATATTTTGATAAAACAATTACTTAGATGCTTTAAAGGACTAATGGTTTTATTGAGTATTACTTACAAAAATTAGTTCTAGTATATAATGAGATGAAATGAGAAAGTATTTTCTGAAGTTTAAGTTGGTTGCGATGGAAGCTGTTGAAGACATTTTGAAAAGAACATTTTTTTGTATTATTAGGTAAAACAGTTTAATTCTTTCTCAACTCTTAATGCAACCCGATTACGATCACGTTATACACTTAGTTATGCATTAAATGCTATTGTGTTTAAGTTATAAGTATGCATGCATGAGTGTTTAAATGTGTTAAGATATTTTCCTTACATATTTAGAGGTGTTGGGGTTCAAATCAGTCAACTGGTGTAAGAATATTTAGGAAAAAAAAATGTGTTCTACCTAAACTAATGTCAAAAGTCATTGTTTATTGTCACTCTATGAAAGATCATTGCGTACTCTTTTAGTCACAACGTTATGTACAGATGGAACTTTGAGCCGAAACAAATTACATATGAAAATAGACTCTTTAAGATTTCCAACAAGGATCATATAGTTAAATTAGAGTTCAGACGAAAGAGTTATGCACATTTGAAGTATTGGGTAGTTTACTGTAAATTTCAGTAGACTGAAATTATAATCAGTTGACCGAATAATGCAGAGAAACGATTTTTTTAGGGTTTTTAAGTGTTTTAGTTGACCAATATTTTCGTCCAAATGTTTGAATTGATTTGGGACTTGAATCTGGACATAAAAATAACTGGATTCATAATTAAAATGGTTGAAAATCTTTGGGTCAAAGGGGTTGGCGTTTAACGGAGAAAATCAAGGAAAATCTCACCTAAAACTAGTCGTTGGAGGTGATATGATTTTGTCCTTAAGATAGCTGCGTTTTTCAATTTAAAAATCAGATCTTAAGTTCGAAATATTCATATTTTCAATAAAAAAAAATAGAAAACAACTTCTTCTTTTTTGAAAGCTAAGCTTAACCGGTCGACTGATGGAAGAATCAGTTGACCGATACAGTTTGAATTTTTAAATTGACTTGAACATTTTTCAAAGGTCTTCCAGTCATATTTTTAGTAATTGAATGTTAGAAAATCATATTTTATTAGATGAAAATAGTTTTTCAAAGATATGATATATATTTTGAAGATCTTTTTATTTAGTCCTTATATTTTCTAATTATGTGATTGTTCTGTAAAAATTCTTTTAATTCTTTGTTTTTTTTTTTTTTACTTTGATCTAATCATTTTTGGGACTAAATTGAACATTTTGAAAGTTATATTTTTTATCAAATATAGCGTTATAAGTTATATTTATAAAGGGGTCTATAAGTGTTATTTTTTAGGATATCTTTAGGAAAACTAGTCGTTATAAGCTATCTTTAATGACACTTTAAATAGAACTGCAAATTTTATATATAATAATCAAGAATCATAAGATATATTAGAATGTTTAACGAATGGAAATGTATTTTTCTGAAATATTTTTTTTTAGTCTATACTCTGAGAGAATTCTTTATCGATAAAAGGGTATTCTTCGCAAAACCGAGTTGACTTCGCAAGCTATCTATGTCAATATTTTTCTTGAGGAAATCTTGGTGAGATTCTCTAATTATATTTGTGTGCTCATAATAGTTGTGCTTCAATTGATATATATTTATATTTTTTAGCTTATCTTATTCAAAAATCATTTTTGCTAGAATTACTGAAAATCTCTTAAAACGGTTTTTTCTGAAACCTAGTTTAAAACTAGTTTTGTGTATAACTTGGCATACTCCATATTCTATCACTACTATCGAGACATTAATCGAGTTTATTTTTAATTAAGTTCGTAGAAGCTCTTGTGAGAACAAAAAGTTATTTTTTTTATTTTGTGAGTTGTAGCTTGTACCTAAAGTTAACTGGTATAAGTGAGAGTGTTGATTAGATATAAAGGGATCTTACCTAATTAGGGTGTAAATGTCTAATTTTTACCTAGAAAAAGAATTAAGTGTAAAGGTTTGGTAATACTTCTTCATTAAAATCACAAGGAAATCCATAGACAAGAAACCTAGTGGTGAGAAGAGAAATAGATTGAAACGCTATCCTAAAAACTCCTCTAGAAACCGACCTAAGTGCAACCTCGATCTTTTTACTTCCAAACAAAACCAAATGAAATACCTAATTGATATCTCGGGTTATACCATTCTTACCATTAGACCCATAAATTTTAACTGTTTAGAAAACTAAGGTACATATTTTTTATCTTTTGTCAATAAAATTGTGTGGGAATTCTTCAAAATTGTAAATCGTATAAGAATGTTCTATGATAATTTCATAAAACCAGTTACGGTTTCATCTTTTTTATCCATGGCACCAAAATCAATCTATCAAAATATTTGTTAATCCAAATCCTGATGGGAAAGAGTTTTTTATCCCGACTCCACTTGGCTTAACTAAAATTCAGATTTCAATCTTTCTTCCACTCTGAGCTTGGTTACGGTGACAATAAATGTCTTGTTGAAAATATATCTATCATTCACTATATTGTTCTCTATATCATCACTCACACAATAGTTCCTAAAGGAACAAGACATTTTACTCTGACACACTTCGGTGCTTGCCTTATATATTTCCTTATCAATAAAGTAGAAATCGACCTTTTCACCTTGATTCTCAATTTGATGGAATGTCAAATGAGTATCCGTGGATGTATCCCACCTTATGGTAATGTCTTTATCCTTGTATTCCAACTCTTAAAGATCTTCGCTTCCAGATAAAATTCCAATTTTTTCATTCTGGACTTAGTAGAAATCTCTACTTGCTCACTCTCTGTAATGCAATTTCACTTTGTAAATGGAGCGTGGATTAAAAATAGAGAATATGGTTAAGGCACCTCGAGAATAGGTAAAAAGAAGGTTAGAGAATATGAGATCAAGGAAAAATAAATACATGAATCCGAGGAAACAGAAGGCGACGATGAGTAGAAGGATGAAAATATCTTAGATCTAATAACTTAGAAATTCAAAGAAGTAAATAGTTACATTGGAGGCACTTAGGATCTACAAGAATCAAAGATGTAATTCTCATCTTATTCCCAACACATGGACAAGAAATTTGAATAAATGCCATCATCCTTTGGAGAGTTATCCGCCTACTTGTGCTCATATCTTTGTTTCCATCCGCCGCCACCACAAAATATTTATGCTATAGTTGTCTGGGCATCTACTTAGTTTCTTATATATCTATTATCAAACCAATTTATCTTTGCGATGTATCTATTATCATGCCTATGTTATATCCTGATATTCATGCTTATTATGCTATATCTATCTATTATAAGTTCCTACATCAATTACACACTCACTTTTTAAGATGACAAAGGGAGAGATATTAATGATTTGATGTGTTTTATTCATATATTAATGTGTTTTATTCATGTATCATTATTGTTTAAGCACTTATATTTATTGTCATATTCTTATTTTACTTATGTTGTGTTTTATCATTCGTACTTCCCATTTCACAAATAATTGTTAAAAAATAGCGTTTCCATAGTAAGGGGGAGTCTCGATGTTATAAAAATTAAAAAAATCACCCAATGTGTTGTCATCATCAAAAAGGAGAAGATTGTTAACACCAATGGTGTGAATCCTTTAAAGTGGATTTTGATGATAAAAATATATTTAAGGTTTTGTATTTAATATGATTGTTGAGTGTGTTAAGACAGTTCAAATCCATACTAAAGGCACCACACAAAATAATCAAGGATCAAAGAATGATGAAGAATCAAAGCATGATAAAGAATGATGAATCCTAATGAAGAATATGAATTCAAGAATGATGAGTCAAAGAATGAAAGAATGATCAAGGACGAAGCTACAATCTGCTGAAGACTCAAGAGACCTAAGAAGGTTTAAAACAAACAAATTATATATTGAAGATAAGATAATCTCCTTCCTTACTCTCTCAATACACATTGACTCTAGGATAAAACACATATCACTTGCATTATTATGTGGCATCTTAATTATGTGATAAATATTTGTTTGTTTTCTTTTAGAATGTGTATAATTGAGTCTAGAACCCAAGGTTCAAAAATGGATTGAAAATATTTAAAAAATAGGCTTAAATATGAAAAACAACTTGATCTGGTCGACCGAACCCTTTAGCTGGTTAACTGATCCAATTTCCTAGAAGCAAAATGAGGTAGTCTTAACCGTTTGACCGAAACAATAAACCAGTCAACTGATCTGACAAATAGGCTAAATGATTCAGAATAAGCTTTAGTTGGTCAATCGATAGGTGCACATTGGTCAAATGGTTACAATAGTAGCTCTTAAACTTAAATATTTTGTACAATCGGTCAACCAATCCCCATAGGTAGTCAACCGATTGCACTAGTAGGTTGTCCTAAACACCACACCAAGAACATCGGTCAACTAATCCTTGAAACTAGTCAATCAATTTATGAGACTTGTTCGATATATTGAGTCAAAAAATGAATTTGAGTTTGAATTGAATATCATATTAATTCAAGTAAGTTTAGAACTTCAATTATATAGTTTATCTCTGATTTGAATCAATTATTTTGAATCATGAGACAAGATTAAGGGGCTAAATTATAGATTTGAAAGTTTGTCATTTTTTATCCCTGAAATATTTTTTTTTCTTTGCAACTTGTCTCCCAACGGAAAAATGCTCAAATTAGGATGAATTTAAAAGTTGTAAACATTAGATATCATCTTATTGATTGTCTCTAATATTCATATGATTAATTTACAACGGATTCATTCCAAATTGCATAAATTGGTGAACCATATAAGAGGGTAGTGTAATCCTCTATTGATAGGCAAGAAATAGACAAGAAACACAAAAGAAAATAATAAAACAAATATCCTTAAAAATATCACACTTTGTACATTCTTAGATACTTATGATAGTGTGTATAACATTCTTTGGTGTTAATCTAGCGTAATAGTGTTGCAAATACTACATTTTCACAAAAGAGAAAGATTTTGAGAGTTTTACCATAGTGAGCCCTTCTTAGAGATTAGCACACTTCAATTCATTAAATCTTTGAGGAATTGAGCTTGGGATCAACTTCATTCCGATATTTCTATATTTCTTATCTTTCTAATTCATATCGGTGAGTTCGTTCCACGTTATTATACTTTCGATTTGAATATTGACTCTTGTGTGTATAATTTGCATACATCCAGATTTGTTCAAATTGTCTTATCTTGATTTTATAATATATTTCTTGATATTGTAATCAACGTATTGGTATTTCGACTTGTGCTTTTAAAGAGTAAATTTGATCACATTTGAAATCCAACATTTTGAGAAAAATGAAAAAGCTTTCTAAGATAAATCGAAAAGGGATTTGTACTTAATCATAAATTTATTGAATTTGGTATATTGGAAACGGAAAGAACTCGCACCGCCTACGAGATTAAGTTACTTGTTGAGATCTTAAATCCCCCGCGTACCAATCCAATAAGAGGTAAGAAAATTAGACCTTTTTGTTGTACTTTCTTAGAGAAATATATCTTATTGTAAATTGTCTTAAATTAAACTTGAAAAAGAATACTTTTGCTTAATTGAGATTATTTCTTTCTTTTATATTACGTTAACTTTATTGAATATATCTATTGTCTATGATTTAATTGACATATCATTGTACTCGCACTTCTACAAGCACCTAACAAAGTCAATATAGGGTGAATTGAGATTTTAGTTTATTGATAGAAGCTCCTAGGGTTAGATTAATTAAAAACTAACAAAAGATAAATTTATACTGTCAGGGTGAGATTTGTAAGTTAGACGGGGGTGTTGTTTTAAGCGAAAGATGGTAGCTCGGCATAAACGAGTTTGTCTAGTAAGAGTTATTGCAAGATAAACCATCTTGTCTTTTGAGAGAGTGTATCAACGCATAAAAGAAATTGCCTTGTGAGAGAGTATAACTAGGCATGAACAAACTTGTCTAATGAGAGTTGTAGCATAACATAAATGAACATGTTTTGTGAGATTGTAATGGTTTGGTCTTCACCAGGAAATAAGATCCAAATAATTAGTTGATTAAAAATCCTTGAAGGAGCTCGGGGGAGTAGACGTGGGTAAGGAGGGGCCTTACTAAACTACTATAAATTATTGTGTTTTGTTGTCTATTTCTCTATCTCTTGTGTATGTGCTTGTTTATGAATACCCAATTTACCCCTATTGGGTATACTTGGACCAAATAGAACTTGAGTGACATATCTTTATTTTTATTTATCAAAAATTCGTGTGATAGAAGTTAGCATGCAAAGGCGACTGTGAAGACTTTTAGACTTCAGTCAATTTGAAAATCTAGGAGGATGGACTATATTCCGGCAATGAACAAATAAGTATTGTGTCTGAAAGGTTGACAACTGAAAGCGACTCATTCGTATTGATTGGATAGGTATGATCGATCACTTCTGACTATAGAAAATATAAAATTGTTCATCAAAGAAAAATAAAGATATTTTCATCAAGGGCTTCCTTTTTGGCTCATGAAATTCAAAAAAAAAAATAGTATGCAGTCAATCTTTTTTATGCATAGAGGAGTTATCAAAGGGCGATAGCTCACTTCTTACTTTCTCTACCATCTACACAGCAGGAGAGAGGTCAGATTCTCTTTTTCCTGTTACCCAACTACCCCCGCACACTTGGTATATTTGTAAATAAATAGGAATGGATCTCTATCTGCCTTTACTTATTTTGCTGCCTATGTGGAGGGTACCTCCTCGTATGAGTCTTGTGTAAGTTTCCATCCCTCGCATTCAATAGGATTCATGGTATTTTGATAGGGTTAGAAGAGATAGAATTAGAGAAATTGATTTGCCAATTAAGATCGGGTGGATTCAAGTTAATGTTAATTTTTGAGTATTGAATAGTCTGAACTCATACAACCTATTATTGAGGAGGCCCTTCATTCATAATGCTGGAGAAGTGTCTTCTTTGTTGCACTAAAAAATAAATTTTTTAAATTATAGTACTCTCTATGTGGTCAACCTTGACTCCACATATATCTTAGTTATAGCTGAAAAGAAGAAGAAGAAGAAGGATATAGTTGAAGCTTCCTTCTATGTATTTGAGGTCATAAGCCTACTATTGTGAAGAAAGAGAACGATGAGCTAGTATCGACGCTGTCAAACACAATCACCTTTGTCTCTAAAGAGATTAAGTCTATTAGTTGAGCCTTTAGGAAAGAGCTTGGTAAACATTTAAATGGAATTGTGTAACCAATTGAGGTAAAAGAGAAATTATGAAGGTTTAGGATAGCATATGAGCCCATGAGAGAGGATCGAGCCATGTTTTTCTGAGAGATGAAGCTTGAATTTTATAATAGCCAGTTGTTGGAAAGTTTACACATTCAGGTCGATTTCCCGTACCTAACTATCAAGGAGATGAAGTTGTGGGGTTTGAATGTCACCCTGAGAATGCGATGAATGATAAATCTATAAATGCCATACTCGAGGAGTCAGGGCCAAGTTGTGTGTCAACAATTGGAGTCAAGGGAGCCGGGAAGCTAAAAAACTGGATTCTTGTTCTCTTCTAGTTTGTTGAGCGTTTTGGTAAAAATTAGAACTTGTTCTTGTATTCAATCTTCAATCTAGATTACCTTCTAGATGTAAAAATAATTTCTCTGTATTGGATTGTAGAATTTTAATAAATACAATCCTATTTTATCCAAACCATGTGTTTAAATGTATAAATCTTTACTCTTTTAGGTTTCCTTAAATTCCTATATATTTTCCATGTGATGTGTTTGAGCTAGAACATTATGAATATGATTTCAATACAGAGCTATACTACAATTTAATGGGAATATAAATAGAGGAAGACTCTTTTCTTCTAGTTGATTGTGGTATATATAAAACTTTTGTGGAATTCGAGAACAAACCTGTTCGTCGCACTAATAAAATAGAGATTATTAATTTGGGAAACCAAGAAAATAGGAAGAATGTTAGGATCGGGTCTGCATTTATTGTCTTAGAGGAGAAAAAGTTGATTGTAATATTGCTCGCCTATTATGATGTTTTTAACTCGTCCTATTATGATATGGTGGGAGTAGATAAGAGAATTGTGACCTATAACATGTCGTTATAGCCTGGACAAGTCCTTGTTATGAAAACATCGAGAACATTAGGCCTACGGGTAGCAATTATTTTGCTACACCGTAAGTGTACAGGTCAAGTTTTAATAGTATAGAGTGAGTAGAGTATCATATCTACAAGGCCAAGTTTTAATTTTCTCCAAGTAATCAAAAGGCCAAGTGATCATGATCCATGGTGCTCAAATGTAAAGAGTCAAAAGTGAATTTCAATCAACACAAGTCAAGCACACAGAAATCTCAATGACATATATTTCAAAAGACCTAAGAGAACATCAAATGTCTATACTCATCATCGATATCAAGTCATTTTATCTCAACAAAAACTCACAATTTATTCAAACAAACCTAAACGAAAAAAAAAAAAAAAAACTAGAAACATGGCCAAAAGAACACAAGCTATATGAAGAGAAGTCATACACACAAGCATTTCCTAAACCCAACAAACATAAGACAACAAGTGTCTCACCTCCAAACTCAAACCCAAACATATATTCAAATTAAACATAAGGGAATAAGAACACGTACCAAGGAGGCAAGACAATCTTGACTCCTAGTGTGGTCAGCGGTGATGCTCTAGGTAAGGATTCTAGTGTGGGGCTTTCTTCCATAGCTCGCATCCTTAGGCTCAATTATTTAAAAACTTGGGTTGCCTCCCAAGAAGAGTTTAGTTTAATGTCCTCGGCTTGACAACGGAAAAAGGGCTCATCAAATAGCAGCTTTCGCCCATGGTATGTGTTATACAACATAATAAATGGGTTTTGATTTTGAACCCCCCTCAAGCTTGGCGAGATGTGGAAATGTTTGGCACATACTGTCAACTTGACTCGGCTTTGGCATACGTGCTTAGTGGGCGTGAGTTAACGGAGTTGGAAGTCGTACAGGACCAGTGAGCCACATCGGATCCTCATAGAAGTATTCATCTTTGATCGGTGTTGGTATTACAACATGGATCTCAAAAGGTGGATAATCACAAGTGTCATCTTGTGATTCTTCATCGTTAATCAACTCTTAGGTCTCCTCCTCATTAGAATCACCATCATCGAACAAACTCAATGTCTCACCACTTGTGTGCGGTTCCTCACGATGGCTTTTCAATGATCGGCGGTGGCAGAACCAATTGGATTCCAAGAGATGAGGACTCGAAATCATCTTATGATTTGTCATCAACGAACAATTCTTGAGTCTTCTTTTCTTTTTGAATCATCTTCATAAGACACCTCCAATGTCCTCTCACTTGTATTCGGTTCCTCATGTTGGCTTTCACATATGAACGTGGATTGTGTGTCTCTCATTACCACCGCCATTGTCATGGCTTCAATGGAGTCGAATGGAGATTCGACTTGTAAATCATGAACGGTCTCCATCCTCTTCTATTTCTCCATAAGGAACCCTTTCTCCTCCAAAAATTGCCTTGCCTCCTCTGAAAATTGGATAAATAAGTCTTCAAGGTCTTCAAGAGTAGTAGAAGGCTTCGCTTGATGATGTGGGTTGTCAAACCATAGCACTGAAATGTTGGAACTATCCCCCAAGTTTTGGTGACTTGTTGAATAATTTCAACTCCGATAGTCAAAGTTGGCTATGTCTTCCAACAACAAAGGCATCGTCTGCAGTTAGGTCGTAAAAAAAGATGGTACAACTTCTTTCTTCCATCCAAGTTCTTGTTGCAGCTTGTAACCCGTAAAGGAAGTTTAGTAGTTGACAATCCTTAGGGAAACCATGATTGGGGAACTGAATAAGCAACTCCTTATATCGTTCCCACGCAAAATAGAATGACTCGGAATCTTGTTAAGAAAACCTCAAGAGGACTTGTTGATTAGCTATCTCCAAGTACCTCGCAAAACAAACAAAACTCGAAAACAAAAATTAGAAATAAAAACAAATGCCTAAATTAAAATAAAGTTACTCATTCACAATATTAACAACAATCTAAAACATCTATCCCCGACAATGGCCCTAAAAATTTGGAAGCGATTATTTTGCTACATCGCAAGTGTAAGGGTAAAGTTTTTATAGTATTGAGTAAGTAGAGTATCGTATCCACAGGAATTAGTTTAGATTGTTGCTAAGTACTACGATTATCATAACCTAACTTTATTTAGGCTTTCAAATTTAAGGTTTGTAAAAATAAAACTAAAATAAATATAAAAGCAAAAGCAAAATAAAATGTGGACTTCCTATGCACAATTGTTCTAGGGGGTTTAACATTACTTTGCTAAACTATATTTTTCCTCTAACTTGTTAATTGAATTCATGCCCAATCATTAACCATGGGTGCCTAAATTAACCTCACTTCCACCTCTCGAATGTCAAATGAGATAATTTGTATAATTATTCAAATTAATATTTCTATTCAACTCAACTAATTATCTAATCTTTAAGTCTCACCCATCAAATGGCTATCCAAATTATATTAGTCTCTCACACTTAATACAATAAGAGTTGTATTTCTCTGGTCTCAATATGTAAGATTATCACCTCTCGAATACCTAATCTTACACATCTATGATATCTAATTTACCTCTTGCAT
This sequence comes from Eucommia ulmoides, assembly GCA_016647705.1. Lineage (NCBI taxonomy): Eukaryota > Viridiplantae > Streptophyta > Magnoliopsida > Garryales > Eucommiaceae > Eucommia > Eucommia ulmoides. Next base: position 28,213,327 of record CM028341.1, read on the forward strand.
AAATTAGCAAATACGCATAAAGAAATACAAATAATCGAAACATGAAATCCAATTAACAAAATCTTAGATTCTCAAGGCATAGTTCATACAAAGTTATTCAAATCCCCTAGATAAAAACTTTAACTCAACATAATGGAATTCATGACTAATCTTTTCAAGAAATTCATAAATGCAAACATGTTCAACACAATATCACAAATACAAAATTCAATAAAGAGATTAGGCTGAGAGAAGGGAAGAATACATGTTTAATTTCCAAACTCAACAGAAAACAAACCAAAATCTAAGGTAAGAGATAGATAGAGGAGAAAAGAAATCTAAATCTGATTCATGCAATGACTCTACTCTTCAAAATCCTTAAATCCCCTCTAGCTAACCTCCAAATCTGCAACGTATATCATTGGTGTCCCTGAAAGTTGGCTCCCCAAGCTCTCCGTTCAATCTCAGCTCCTTATCTATTTATAATACCCCTCAAAATACCCTGAATCGGGCTAAAAATGCCCTATCTGCATACAAACGGTACTACAGCAGGCTAACAGGCTCTCCAGTGCCGTTAGGGCAACGATAACACAACAGAAAGCGCTCTGCAGCACGAACAAAGTAGAATCCTTTGGATGGGAGTGCGCAGCAGCAGCAGTCTAGGCATATTCACCGTTCTCTTCGTTCTTTCCGTCGAATTCCACCGAATGTCTTGATTTTCTAGCGATTTCACCCAAGTATTTGTGATTCCTATAAAACAACACAAAAATATATCAAACTAACAATTTTTTTTGAAAACTCACTAATAATTAAATCTAAAAGTACTTGATTTGTTGGTAAATAAACTACTCATCACGTACCATCGGTTTCAAGGTTAAGGAAGAGATAGTGAAGTAGTTTAATATATGAAATATCAAAGTCTACAATACAACTAATGGTTCTCCAATATCGTGCCAATGCCGAAGTCCTTAGATAATATTAGAGTATAAGTTTGTTTTTGTGATCTCAATAGAGAAATTCTGAAAGAGGATTTTCCACTGTTGAATATCTACACCATCATCAACACTGTTGGACACAAGATTTACTCATTTATAGATGGATTCACATACTATAATCATATTCTGATAGATGAAGAAGATCAAGAGAAAAATAGTTTTCACTACCCCGTGGGGAGTTTTGTTATTCGGTGATGCCTTTTGGTCTTAAAATGTCGGAGTACTGTACCAAAGAGCAATGATAACCCTATTCCATGTATTATGCATAAGGAAATGGAAGTAGACATTAATGATACGATTGTTAAATCTCAAGAGAATGAGGACCATCCCTGCCACTTGAAGAAGATGTTTGACCAGCTTAAGAAGTACCATCTTAATCTTAGTTCAACAAAATTAGATTTCGGAGTAACCTATGGAATGCTTTTAGGTTTTATGGTATACCACTACGAAATCGAGATTGATCCTGCAAAAACCAAAGCAATTATTGAGATGCTACACCTACAAAATAAAAAGAAGATCCAAGGATTCTTAAGTAGAGTGAACTTCATTGTGAGATTCATATTCCATCTCACTGCTACTTGTGAGCCAATCTTCAAGATACTTAGAAAGAAAAGTGACGGACGATGAAATATTGACTGCTAAATTTCCTAGGTAAATATTAAGGCTTATTTTACCAACCCTCTTGCTCTAGTTCCACCTCGAGGAGGAGTTCCATTGTTGATATATGTGTCGATCCTGGAAACCTCTATGAGATCTATTCTTCGATAGCTTGGCATGTCTAGAAATAAGTAGCAGGCCATTTACTATCTTAGTAAGCACTTTATGAAGTTTGAGGAAAACTATACCTTGTTGGAGAGAACCTGTTGTACCTCGGCTTAGCCTGCTCAAAGGTTGTGTCATTACATGCTTCCTCTAACTACGTATTTGATTGACAAAATAGACCCTCTGAAGTACATTTTTTAAAAGCCCATTTTGTCTGGAAAAATTTCTATGTGGCATGTGTTGTTGTTTAATTTTGATATCATCTACAAGTCCTAGAAGTCGGTGAAAGGACAAGCAATAGAATATCAATTTTCTAGTAATATAGTTAAGGAAGAATATCATCCATTAGAGACGTATTTCCCCCAATAAATTAATTTATGCAATAGAATAAGATATCGTAACCATCTAGAAGATGTTTTTAAGGGAGTAGTGAATTCTCGCGAAGACATGATATGAGTCTTCCTTGTTTCTCCAAAAAAAAAATAGCATTATCGTGTCTCTTCAAAGCTAAAGTTTCAAAGCACAGACAAACGAGCTAAGTATGAGGCATGTACCTTAGGGCTTCAATTGTCCATTGACATGAAGATCAAAGAATTATTAGAGTATGGATAATCAGAGTTGATAATTAATCAATTAACTGACAAGTATGCAACAAATGATACAATTGTTGGTCGCTTACAAAAGTTATCGCTTGGAGCTGTGAGAGCAACTCAAGATGATCGAGTTTGAAATCATCCTCAAGCTCAAAAATAACTTTTATGACTCCTTAGGTACCTAGGAATCAATGATATCCCTTACTCAAGTAGAATATGATATAATTTAGGCGGTCATCCAAGTCCACCTCCGACCGACCCATTGTTGTAAACTTGAAACCAAACATACTGTTGACCTGTGGTACCTTAACATTAATAGTATCCTAAAAGAGTATCCAAAAATAACATCAGAGTTGACCAAAAAACTCTCCATATATTAGCAGACCAGATTTTCTTAAGTGGAGAGGCTCTATACAAGTGGTTCCCTACAGGTTTATTGATATGTTGGAGAAGCCGAATCCATTCAATTAAAGAAATAATCCAATGGTGGTATGTGTGCAGCACACATGAGTGGTTTTATGTTTTTCAAGAAAATATTGAGAGCTGGACACTTTTGGCTGACAATGGAGAATGATTGTACACAGTTTATTCAAAGATGCAACAAATGTTAAATCATCGGTGACCAAATCCATGTTCCACCACATAACTCTATTTCTTAGTGGTCTCATGGCCATTATCAATGTAGGTAAATGAAAATCATTGGAGATATTTGATAGGTGTGAAAAACCTATCTATTTCTAAACCAAATTTGTTAGTTTTCAAGCGTTTTAGTTATATTTAATTGTGTTTTAGTGTAAAATAGGTGAAAGGACGTCAAAGGGTGATAAACAAGTGAAAACAGTGGAGAAACGGTGAACAAAATGTGCAAAACAGGGTTTTGGTGAATGAAGACCACTGCCTAAGCGGAAGTTCCACCGCCTAGGAAGAAAAGAGGCAGAATGTTGGAGTGCTGAAGAGCTGAACCACCGCCTAGGTGAGAAAATATCAGATTGATATGCCAGCAGCTACCGCCTAGGCGGAGAAACCACCGTCTAGGCGAAGATCCAACAGAAACTTAACCGACTTAAGTCCATCGCCTAAGCGGTGAACCACTGCTTAGGCGGTGACACTCTTCACATAAATATCTATTTTTAGATATTTTGAAGATATTTTCCAAATCCCTCCTTTTAACCCCTTTCTCCACCAAACCTCAAAAAAACCTTAGACGTGAGAGGAGGCTCCGGTTGACATTTTGGAGAGCTCTCTTTCACCTTAGTTAGGTTTAGGTAATTTAGGAAGTAGTTTAGATTAGTTTAGGAGGTTTTCTTCGCCAATCCTTGAAGAGCTAGAAGAGGATGTTCATCAACGGAGAAGAGGGAGCTCAGGAGGATTGTTCTTTGGCGAAAGTGGACTACTCCACTTTGAGATTTGGCTTTTCTTCCCTTGTTTCCATCTTTGTATTTAATGTTTATTGTTGATATTGATGATCTCCTCTTGATTTAATGTTGTATTGGTTAAGAACATGTTAGTGTAATTTAGAGATTAGTTAGGGAAAAATGTAGTTGTGTAAATACTCGTTTGGTTTAATATATGTTTCTTTAACGGTTGTTGCTTTTAAGTCCGATTGTGTTTATCATTTGATGGCGATCTTAATATGATTGTAATGGTATCAGGGTTGGATTTGAGAATCTAGGGTTTAACACTCGGGAGAGGTAACCCTGGATTCGGACTAGGGTAAACACATCGTTACGACCTAACGACCCAGGAAGGCGTTAGTTAGTATGCAATCAATGACGTTCGGTCAAGACTCACATGGCCTAGAGTCGTTAAGACATTGAGGGGGACCTCTTCGTCAACACGAAGTCACGTATTCCCCCGACTTACACTCGGAAGAAGTGGCGGAGGAGTTTACGAACCAAGATTGTCGGATACCTAAACTCTGTTATTGTTAACTAAACGAAATCAAACGTGTATTAAGTGAACGAAATAAATCCCTAATTAATCAACCTAATTAGGATTAACCCACTAATTGTAGTTTAGCTTTGTTTAATTTCAATTCATGTCTTTCGTCGTCAGGATAACATGAGACAACGTCAATTATGGTATTCAATTCAATTATTCACACTTTTCTCTGTGGGAACGATATCCGATCTTCAAGATCCACTATATTAAAACTTAGACCTCGTATACTTGCAAGAGTAAGTAGGCGTGCACATTTCGCGCCCCTACCAATATTACTCCTAACGCATCGAGCAACCATTGCTTCATCCTGGTAGTAATGGACTATTTTACCAAATGGGTACGAGTTGAATATCTAACCCAAGTGACTCAAAATATAGTGGCCCGTTTCATCAAGTATAACATTATTTCAAGCTATGGATTTCCACAAGTGCTAAAAACTGATAATTCTAAGAACTTGAAGGGCTCGGACATAAAGAAAATACATCAAGATCAAGCATTAGAACTTGGCACCTATTACCCGAAAATGAATGGAGTAGTAGAAGCATCCACTAAGAATATCAAAAATAACCTTCAAAAGATGATTAATAATTATAAAGTGTGGGATAACATGCTACCGTGTACTTTGATGGCTTATTGGAATTCGGTACGACCTTCAACAGAAACAAATCCCTATTCTTTGGTTTATGGCATAGAGGTGGGGATTCCAATTAAGAATTAAATTCATTATCTACGAATAATCATGGAAGAAAAACTTGACGAGACCAAATAGGAACAATAGAGGTTAGACCAACTCTGCATAATTGATGAGAAATGGCTTAAAACGATTTGCGATAGACAGGATTATAGGAAAAAAATTGCCTGGGCTCATGATAATAGGGTTCATCCAAGATTCTTCAAAGGAAGCGTGTGTTAAAAAGGATTTTTCCATTTCAAGATTAAGCATTCGCACCCAACTAGGAGGCTCTTTTCCTTGTGAATAAATCTTTCAGTGGATGAGAGATCATTCTCTCTCTAGGGGATGGACGACGATGTATTTCTCGAGTCTATAAACTTAGATTCGGTAAAGAAATACTCTACCTAACAAAATCAACAGTTTTCTTGAATTTTTGAGAGCATAATCATTTGTTTTCTCAAAAAATGCCAAACTTTAAATTGTGAGGAAACAAGGAAAAAAAAAATAAGTGTGGCCCTAAATGGAAAACAAAAACTCAAAAGAGCATCATGAAAAGAGGGAAGGGATCGTAGCAAGACACAAAACCACCAACGATGCCAAAAAAATTGCTAGTGCAAAAAAGTAGCCAAAAAAAAAAGAGTGATTCGCTTGGCTGGCCATTTTTCGTAATCTTGCTTTAGGCCTTTTTTTTAACTGCAAACATTTTTCACATTAGAACTTGATAGATTGGAAAAGATTTGAAATTTGTGGAAAAAATATTGGACATGGTCTACTATAGTATTAAAATAATATTCATCAACAATCAAACTCAGAATCTTACATGAATCATATCTAGTGCAAAATGTACTTATTTTGGTAGAATTTTAGACATTTTTCTATATTTTGGCTAAATATTTTTGATGGATTTGAGAAAATATAGGGCATCCATGAGTATGGAACTCCAAGCATTGAGGTGTCGGGTATCTAGAAGGAAATGAGAGTCTAGCAGGTCTAGCAAGAATGAATTTTTATGATAAAATGTCATGTTTCTCATCCAAGACAAGGCTTCCGATTGCAGGATGATGCCTTTGGGTTTCGTAAGAAAAGAATATAGATGGGTTTTCAAGTTATCACTTCAAGATTATTCGTGCTTCATCAGCCAATGAATATAGCATATCACTACCTTCCTAAGTAAGAACTTGAGTGATTACAACAAGAAAGGGATGAGAACATAATCAAAGATCACCAAGATATGTTCAAATTTCTATCATACTAAATTTATATTTGGAATATCATGTTGTTACTTTGCAAGAACCCCAGGAGGCTTGAAGATCCGATGCTAAAACTGCTCCTAGAACGCTCCTCCTTTTGGCCTTGATGATCTTCTCTTGGTTGAATGGCCTTGGAGCTCTCAAGACTCCCGAAAATGTATACTTTTGTTTGGGGATAAGAGGGATGATATTTTTAGGATTCAAAATATCTAAAAATATCCTAAAATATCTAAAATGTCTGGCTGATGACCGCTGTAGCGGTGGAGAGATCGGTAGGTTTCTAGCGGGTGACCGCTGCAGCGGTGAAGCTCTCTGCATTTTGACCGCTGTAGTGGTGGAGCTTTTAGCAACTCTCTGTATCTTCACCGTTGCAGCGGTGGATGCAGGTTCATGATATTGACACTTTTGCCCTTTTTCTCCACCGTTCTTCTACCAACTTGCTCATTTATGGACTATTTTAGTCCCTTTTCACCATAAATACCTGATTTATGATAAAATAAATAAAAACATATTAATACATATTAAAACACTATAAAAATACTCGAAAACTACCAAAATCGACTTGGAAATATATAGACAAATTACATCTATCAGTAATCCCAGATTCGGACCAGGGTTAAAACACAACACGACGTTCTAATGTTTCGGGAGATTATTAGAACATGTGCAATTCGTGAGGTTGGGGCAAGACTTATGTAATCGTTTAGACGCTCAATAGGGATATCAGTATTAACACAACTGTATATTTACTCATTTTACACTCAAGAAATGGCCGACGGTGGTGATGATCGTATGCCACGACAACCGTTAGTGCCTCAAGCGCTACTGCAACAACCACCAGAATCGAAAGTTCAACAACAGCGGGTCCTTAGGGATTACTATAGACCCATCATGTTTGACAACTATTCATGGATCCAGATGCAACTGATCCAAGCAAACAACTTTGAGTTGAAACCCGCCCTGATCAATATGGTTCAATAGAACCAATATGGCGGGAATCTTCATGAGGATCCAAATATTCATCTGGCAACATTCTTGGAGATATGTGACACCGTGAAGATAAATGGAGTCGCGGAGGATGTCATCCGGTTAAGACTATTCCCATTTTCCCTTCGAGACAAAGCTAGGGGTTGGTTTCAATCTGTCCAACCAGGAAGCATCTCAAATTGGGAGGAACTAGATCAATGGTTCCTCACTAAGTTCTTTTCCCCCATCGAAGACATCACAGTTGAGAGGCGAGATTGCTCAATTTTGCCAACGGGATTATGAGCCATTCTTCGAGGCTTGGGTGTGGTTCAAGGATTTGTTGAGAAAATGCCCCCAACACGGGTATTAAGATTTCAAACTCAACTCTTCTACAACAGGTTGGATGGACAGACAAGAACATTCGTGGATGCCGCATCTAGAGGTTCTTTGTTATCCAAAACTACGGACGAGGTTCAAGCACTTTTGGAGAAGATGGCAGCCAATAACTATCAATGGCCCAATGAGCAAAATATGGGACAAAAGGTAGCCATTATTCATAAGGCCGATCATCTTGCTACCTTGTCAGCCCAAGTGTCGAAACTCACGAAGCAGCTCGTCACTTTCTCTACCGGAGATGCCTCGTCCAGTCGAGAAACAGAAAATGTGGCAAGTACTTCACAACCAGGGGTTGATAGTGAGTTTGAGGAATGTCATTTTGTCAACAACCAGGCCTTACACCTTTAGGCCTGCCAACAATGTAAGACCTCAATCGTAGCATGTACGTCATTTTAGTTGCATTTTAGAGTAACTGGGAAAATTCGGGATAAAATTGGGTCAATAAAAATTCAAATTAAAAATCTAGGGGTCAATTCTCAAATTTAGAAACATTAAATCCAAACCTTGGGAGGAATATTAACATTTAACTTTTAATTAAAACTTTTAGGGGTGCAATTGCAATTTAAGAAAATCTTAAAAGTGGACTTGAACTAAAATGAAGATTTTAAGAAATTAGGGAGAGAAAAGAGTAATTTCACAAAAATTTATTTATATATATGTGTGTGTGATCGAGAGCCACTGGCCGGAATGAGAGAAAGGAACAGCGACGTGGCAGGAGGAGCTCAACGCTTAGACTACTAGTTACATGCATATAAATGTTGATTCATGCATGTAATGATCACCAAAACAACTCTCAAAACAAGAAACGCAAAACAGAGAAGGAAAAGAGAGAAAGCGAAGAGAGAGGTTCGCCGGCGGTGGGGTGCAGTCCGGCGTGGGTGGTGGTTGTCCGTTCAGTCTGATTTGTGTGTGTTTGTGTGTTCTAGGTGTGCGTGGGTGTTCAATTGTGCGAATATGTGTGTGCGTTACTGTTCACCGACGGTTGTGTGCATGTGTTCATCCGTTAATTGGCGACTTCATATGTGTGTGGGTATATTTCTCCGGCACTGGTTGCTGCGCCGGTAGTGATCCGTTGAATATGTGGGTGTGTGGGTGTGTGATCAGTGTATGTGGCTTGGCGTGTGTGTGTGCTATGTTCGGTTACAGTGTTACAAGTGTGGGTGTGTTTCGGTGGGGTCATCGGCGGGGATGGTGATCGGGTGGTATGGCGCTGCCATGTGTATGTGTTGTGTGTGGGCCGTGTGTGTTGCTGCTCGTTGTCCGGTGCTGGTGCATGTATGTGTTTGTGTTGCCGGTAGCTTTGGAGCGGGCGTGTGTGTATTTTGCTCATCTGGAATGTGTGTGTGTGTGTTGTCGGGTGTACCTGTGTGTGCGTGTGTTGTTCGGCCGGTGGTGTTGTCGTGTGGCGAGGTGTGTGTGTGTAAGATCATCGGAGTTGGGGGGAGGAGAGACACGTCGGCCGGGAGTGAAAACAGGAAAACAGAAACGGGAAAGAAAGAGAAGAGAAAAAAAAGAAAGGAAGAAGAAGGGGAAAAAAAAAGGGGGGGGGGGGGGGGGGGGAATTACACAAACCACCACACTGGAAATCAAAAACCCATCTCGTGGTCGCCAAACGATTCAGAAACAGGTGAAATTTCAATCGACTATTAATTTTCGTTAAATTAAATTTTATTTAGCGTTACGAATCCTAAAATCGTAATAATTCCGTAAGGATTAATTAATTCTAATTGCATGGTACATAAGATAATAACGATTCGGAATATAGGGTCTGCATTGTATGATTCGGATGTTTTAGATAAGATATTAATTTAGGCTCTGTCACTATTAGACTCGTAGGTACTGGTGTCCCGATAGAGTATAGTCAGTGAAGGTTTTAGAGAGCGGATAACGAGGTGAGTGTACTATCTTCTTGCCAAATTATTTTTGTATATATATATGATGAAATATTGGGTTACTTAAACCGTACAATTTTATAAATTATATGGATCAAGCAGGATGTGGGTGAGTTGGTAAACTGGATTTTCGGAAGATTTCGGTGGTTTTCGAAATGAAGTTGAAAATGAATTTTTGTTGGATTTGATGAAATCAGACGGTGTTTTTAAAAGAGAATAGAAAATATCTGTTTTACTAAAAATGCTTGGTTTTCTAAAAATAAAGGGTAGAAAAGTGGTTTTCATAAAATCAGACGTTTTCTTTAAAGGAAAGTGTGAAATATGATTTTTGGATTTAAAAGTTGATTTTGAGAAAAAGAGATAGACGTGGTGATTTGACGATATTGAGTAGACGATATTTATTGAGTTGTGATTCGATGATGCTGTATTTGATTTGACGATGCCATAATATTTATCTGTTTCGGTAGAGTGATGTTATCTGCTTCGGCGGAGTGATGTTTATCTACTTCGGCAGAGTGATATTAGACGTTTATACTGCGTAGTGATTATCCGCTTCGGCGGAGTGATGGTGTTCGTAGGAAGGCATATCCTACGGATGGTATGGTACTGTTGCAAACTCCCGATCATGAGGTTAAAATGATCACTATGGCTAGTCAGTGTGTGTTGTGGTGGAGTGGTGGTTTGAGATGTGTAATTGAAATGTGATGTTTTACTTATATTTGGTGTTTTATTATTTATTATGATGATTGGTATTATTTTACTAGATGGGTTGGAATAGAACTTATATTTATCACTTTATTTCCATTTCTTATATTATGGAAAATTTTACTAGTTATGTGTTGTTTCTATACTCACGCTTGATCCATTTAGATGTAGAATGAATTATTATTTTAAAAATATTTTCACTAAGAAGGCAGTACACTCGCAAGTAAAATAGCTAGGAGTCGGTCAGTCCCCTACTAGCGCTAGATAGAGTTATGCGGGTCACGCAACGGAGTCATTCGAGACAAATTTTGGAGACGAGATATCAGAAATGAAATCTAAGTGAGGTTTAGGGGATTTATTTGATTGTATTTATATTTCAAAACGGTATATCTCTATCAGATAGGACTATTATATGTGTTGTATAGCTTTACAATTTTGTTATGGACATATTGAGGTTGGCTAGTCAATTGGGCAGTATCATGTCTACGTCACGCCAGCCCCACATGACGGGGGTCCGGGGTGGGGTGTGACAAACAACATCCCAACTCACTACCACCCCGAAATTCAGAATCATGAGAATTTCTCTTATGCGAATAATCAGAATACATTGTGACCTCCTTGTTAGGGCGTGAAATACGCCGCTACTTACACTCGCAAGTATACGAGGTCTAAGTTTTAGTATAGTGTAATCGTTAAGATCGGGTTATCGTATCCATAGAAATTGGTATCGTTACTATCGAATACCGCGTTTGTCGTGACCTAACTTTATCTAGACAAAAACAAATGTATTTAATTAATTAAACTAATACTAATATAACCTAAATTAACTACACTAATATTCTAATATGTTTTAGGGTCAAGAATTTCCTAGGGATTAACGTGTTTACAAATACGTGTTCAATATCGATTTACTCACGTTTACGGTGTTCGACCTATTTGACAATCTCAGTATGTAAACTCCACCACCACCTCTCCCGAGTGTAAGACGGGGGAATACATGACTTCAAGTCAACGAAGAAGTCCCCCTCAACGTCTTAATGACCCTAGGTCACATGAGTCTCGCCCAGCGTCATTGATTGCACACAATCCAACTCCCTCCCAGGTTATTGGATCGTCGCGTTGTATTTACCCTATCGACAATTTCCGTTCTAAAACTTCCTTGCCACCTCTCCCGAGTGTAAGACGAGAGACATAACACAACTTTGAGCTAACTAAGAAGTCCCCCTCAACGTCTTAACAACCCTAGGTCGCGTGAGTCTTGCTCCAATGTCATCGATTGTCCACGATTCAAACCCCGATCGGGTTATAGAATCGTGGTGTTTGTTTACCCTAATTCGAATCCGGGGTTTGTTAAAACCTCGTATTCTCCATTTACCATTCTAAGCATAATAAACAAACAATACGATAAACACAATCAAACTACGAAGAACAAACATAAACGCAACACCGAAATCATCCAAACAAACATATTTATAAATATACCGTTAATCCCTACTACAATCCATATTTAACTCGTGGCCATAGCCGCATAAATATATAAATTGATCTAAACATGCTCAAATGATCCTAAGATAAAGAAATAAGAAAAAACAATCGAAGAACTTAGCCTCGTCCGAAGATAAACCGCTAAGAACGCTCAACAATCGATTCGCCGTCTTCTCCACTTCGGGATGTGAGCTCCACCTCTAAAACACCTAAATATACCCTTAGATATAGTCTAAGGGGATCAAAAATTCCAAAGAGAGCGGAGAAAGGGGAGGAGATGGGGTATTTATAGCTAAAATATCCTAAAAATATCTCAATACTGTGCAGGGGATTTTCGCCTAAGCGGTGGATTCTTCGCCTAGGTGGAGTTAGGTTGGTTCGGCTGATCGCCTAGGCAGTGAAATAGGAAAGAACATTCTGTTGGATTTACGCCTAGGCGGTGGATTTCTCCGCCTAGGCGATCGGCAGTCAGTAGCCCATCTTCGTTTTCAGCTGGATTTTCGCTTAGGCGAAGGAATCTTTGCCTAGGCAGTGGTCCGTAAGTAATATTTTTCTCTTGTCTCAGCTTCTTCACCGCCTAGGCGGTGGTCTGGACGCCTAGGCGGTGGGCCTGTTTCATATTTTAGCCTCCGAGCTTGTTTATCCACCGTAACTTCAACTCGCTTTGGTTCGATCTCATCGTTTTCACTCTAGTTTCCTATCTTTATGCCCCATACACCTGATTTATACAAAAAGTATGAAAACTAATTAAAACATAATAAAATACTATATAAACGCTCGAAAACTAACTTAATTCGGTTTGGAAATACGTAGGTGGATCACACCTATCACTCATCCCGGATACCCTTCGCAATCCCAAGGATATCAGTCGCAGCAACAAAGTCGTCCTATGCGACAACAAATGGTGGAAAGAAATAAGCCACCGTTGGAATATTTCCTCGGCTCGTTCATGAAGGAAACACAAAATATTATGCGAGAAACGCATAATCGGCTCAACAAACATGAGACAAGGCTTGACAATATTGAGACAACGTGTACCAATACACATTCAACCATAAATTCATTGGAAACTCAAATTGGTCAGCTCGCTAGTACCATACAAGGGCAAATCTTGGGGAAGTTTCCAAGTGATACAGAAACTAACCCAAGGGATTGCAAAGCCATCACCTTGAGGAGCAGAAAGGAGATTGAAGCAACAACACAAAAGGAGGAAGGGCCAATGGTGAAGATTGATATTGAAAAAGAACCCATTCCGGTTGAGGAGAAGAAGAAAGCTCCAAGGGTAAATCCGCATTCCGTCTCTTTTCCGGACAATCCATCGAGAATTACTCCACCTTTACCACATCCACAATGGTTTCACAAGAAGAAATCAGATTCCCAATTTGCTAAATTTCTTGACATTTTCAAGAAAATACATATCAAAATACCATTTGCCAATGCGTTGGAACAAATGCCCAATTATGGGAAGTTCTTGAAGGACATAATGACCAAAAAGAAGAAATTGGAATAATACGAGACCGTCAAGCTTATGAAGGAATGTAGTGAGATCCTTCAACGGAAGTTGCCTCAAAAGTCGAAAGATCCTGGAAGCTTCATTATCCCATGCACGATAGGAAAATCTCATTTTGAGAAGGCGCTTTGTGATCTTGGAACAAGTATCAATCTCATGCCGTCATCCGTTTACCGAAAATTGGGACTTGGAGATGCAAAGCCAACTACGATTTCCCTTCAAATGGCGGATTGTTCATTGACCTATCCAAAAGGCATAATTGAAGACATGCTTGTAAAGGTGGACAAATTCATTTTTCCTGTAGATTTTGTCATGTTGGAGATGGAGGAAGACCTAGAGATTCCCATTATACTTGGGAGGCCTTTTCTCGCAACCAGGAAGGCGTTGATTGATGTTCATAATGGAAACTTGACTTTGAGAGTCAATGATGATGAAGTGAAGTTCAATATTTTCAATACAATGAAGATGAGTGCCCAACTTGCAATCGGGTGGAAGTGGTGGACTCGCGTGTTAAGGAATTCTTTCATAAAAACTTGAATCGAGATCATTTGGAGCACACTCTCACAAATTCCCTATCTATGGGGGATTTTGGTGGGGAAAAAAAAAGGTCTACCACAAATGAATGTGTTGTGGACTACGTCCTATCTTTGGAAGTTTTACCTAAAGACATAGTGGATTCAGTTAAAATAGAGACCCTTGACGAAAATAGTTCGCCCGATCCCTCAAATCCACCTCACGGTGGGTTAATTCTCAAGCAATTACCGAATCATCTTCGGTATACATTCTTGGAGGAGAACTCTACCGATATGGTCATTATCTCATTGTATTTGACTAACGAAAAAGAGAACAAACTTCTCATTATCCTGAAATGGCACAAATCTGCATTCGCGTGGTCTATTCCCGACATCAAGGGAATAAGCCCGACTATATGCATGCATAAAATCTTGATGGATGACTCATTCAAGCCCTCAATTGATCATCAAAGAAGGCTAAACCCTGCGATAAAGGAGGTTGTCCGTGCCAAAGTGTTGAAGTTGTTGAATGCCAAAATTATCTATGCGATATCGGACAGTGAATTGGGTGAGCCCGGTGCAAGTGGTTCCCAAGAAAAAAGGCATGACTATGGTGAAGAATGAGAAGAATGATCTAATTCCTACATGAACCATCACGAGATGGAGAATGTAATACCCCGAAAATTTAGATTCTTGAAAATATTATTTTATATAAAAGTTGAATATTTTTTGGAATGTTTTGCGAATTTATGGTGTATAATATTTGAAAATTTTTGGGAGTTAAATGTTTATTTTAAATTGATTTTAGAAGTTTTAGGACTATTGGGTTATTTAAAATTTAATTTTAAGAGTTTTGGGATATAATTAATATTTTTCTTATTTTAAAAGGGGTCTTAACGTAAATAAATAAATATATAAATAAAAATTGCTTAAAATCATTTCCTTCCTTAGGAAGGAAACCATAATGGCTTTATATATATACTATATGTAGAAGTTCTCACAATTTCCCCTCCTCCTGGTTCAGTGAACTTAGTTTATATATTATTATTATTAATAAGAATGATCATATGCAAAATGTTACCTATATATATATATATATATATATATATATATATATATATATAGCCATTATGGTTTCCTTCCTAAGAAAGGAAATCATTTTGAGCATTATTTATTTATATATTTAATTATTTACGTTAAGACCCCTTTTAAAATAAGAAAAATAAAAATTATATCTCAAAACTCTTAAAAGTAAATTTTAAATAACCTAATAGTCCCAAAACTTCTAAAATCAATTTAAAATAAACATTTAACTCCCAAAACTTTTCAAATATTATTTACACCATAAATTCGTAAAATATTCCCAAAAATATTAAACTTTTATATAAAATAATATTTTCAAGAATCTAAATTTTCGAGTATTACAATCTACCCACCTTAAATAAATTTCATCTTCGAAATTTCGTTCAAAACAATAATACTTCAAAATCGCACCGCATGGTCATGTTAGTTACACTCGATTCTAGAACAATTGTTCTCTATGTAGGGTCTCATAACCGAAAGTCACCCATAATTCACATTTGTCAACATTCATTCCACTCATCGCAACATTCTCATTCGCAGTGGCCTACGCTATATCCAACAACCCACAGACAGGGTGTACTTTGGTCGCTAGCACGTAGCACAGATAACCAATTGCTAAAGAATCTCATGTTTCTAAATACTTCTACTGCGCTATTCTGATAAAATAGCAACAAATATATACAACTAGCAATTATATTTTAAAATATCACGGTACTCTCACCGGATTGAGTCTATCTCAATTCCAACAGGTCTACAACCTCAATAATATTTTTCACTTGGCATGATTTTTCGCTCACTGCCATATCCCAACTAGCATTTACCAATTTTGTCTGATATTTCAAGCCAACATATTCGCAACTAATTAGATAGCCCAATACCATATAAACTGACACATGAGACTAAAAATAATCATTTTCAATATCCACGTTAAAATCTTAATAATGTTGTAAACTTATTCATAAATTTCAACACAATCCAACTGTCAAATAACAAATTTTCTGAAATATATCTGAAAACATATAAATATCTCTGAATTACGTAAATACATATCAAACTATAAAAATCAAATATGCGTCAAATAAATAAATAGGTTTCAAAACCTCTCAAATACTTTCCAATCATGTAGATACATCTCAAATATATAAATACATTCCAACCACATAAATATATCGCAAATCATATAACTATCTGAAAATACGCAAATACATCGCAAACACGTAAATACGTCTTAAAACACTCAAATATGTGTCAACCATATAAATACATCTCAGGAATATCTAAATATATTTCATTCAACATAAATATGCCTCAAATATATAACCACATTTCAACTACATAAATATGTATCAAAATACATAAATACATCCCAACTTACGAAAATCCGATACGTCAAAAAGGGTCAATAGTCACTATAACATGTATATAAAAATATTATATAAAGCTCCAATAATTTTCTAAAATACCCATCAAACTCAAGAATAATTCAAATTATCCGTTTCGCATTAACTCCCAATAGTCTCTCAATGACCCCATATCCCAGCTCCATCTAACGCTAGTAGTGGACCAATATATATCTAAGTTATTTTTATTAGTGTATTGTCTTCATAATACACAAATTATTTTATGGATCAAGTATTTTTATCAAAATTCACTTTCCAATAGAATATAGTCACGCTAGACCAATCCAAATCTCAACAAAAATCTCACCGTAAAAGAACAATCGAATTTAAATCAATTGATCAACTCACTTGTCTATAATAAAATAACATACTTCTTTGCCAACCATAGGATCGTTTACCTCACGATCGAGAGTTACGACGGTACTGTAACCTGTCCAACTGTACCATCTAAGTGGCTATCATTGTCAAGGCTATTTAATATCCCCAATAGTAAGGGCAGCTACCCGCAGGATTTGCACTCCTTACGGGTCCACATATATCCACCCTGCAAGACTTGCCTGACAGGTAACAACAATATTCACCCTGCAGGACTTACCCGATAGGTAATACCATATCTACCATGTAGGTCTTACCTGACAGGTAATTCACATCTCGCAGGACATGCCCCCTAACAAGAAGACAACTATGACATAGTCGAATAACACAAAAACCACTTTTCACATTTAAAAATCTACTTGATCCACATAACGTTATAATACCATCCATTTTAATAAACATTTTTTTTTCCACAATTTATAGAAAAATATAATTTGTACATTTACGTAGAAGACAATGCACATGCTGCCTTCATAATATAAAAAGAATTTACGGATCAAGTATATTTATCAAACACCACCTTTCAAAATATAATATAAATATAACCGCACACGGATCCAAAATAAAATTCCACTGCTACTTCCGCAATAAAAATAATGCATTGAAATCCACCAACCAAATCTTTTTGATATATAATAAAATATCGCACACATATTTCTTTACTATCCATAGGATCATTTCACCTAAAAAATTATCAAATATTTATTTATTTCATAAATTTACAAACAATTCCAAAAATATTAAACTTATAATATTTTTAAAAGTATAAATTTAACATTTAACTCCAAAATATCAAGTATATATTTATACCATAGATTTACAAAATCATCCCAAAAATATCAAACTTATATAAAATAATAATTTTAAAAATATATATATGTGTACAGGTGACATTTTGCATGTGATCATTCTTATTATTATTATTATTATTATTAATAATAATAATAATAATAATAATAATATATAAACCAAGTTCACTGAACTGGGAGGAGGAAAAAATGTGAGAACTTCTACATATATATATATATATATATATATATAAAGAGATTAAGAAGAAGAAAAAACAAAAGAAGAGAAAGGAAGCAGGGGTGGGGACACAAGAATAGCAAGAAGGAAGGGAAAAAATAAAAAGAAAAAAAAAAAATAAGGAGGAAAAAATAATAAGTTCCGGTTGCGAATTATCGTCAATTTCAGATTTCAGGTAAAATTCTTACTCTTCTGATATATGTATTTAATCCATGTTGTGTGGTTTGTATTATTATTGGTACAATTGTTGTTTTCATGAAATAGTTACGAGTATGTGTTATGTGAAATTTATGTGTCGCACGTTTATGTGTAGTTGCAATTAGATTAGATGCATATATTAGTGGGGTTGGAATTTTACTGAGCGTTGGCTCACAACCCCACAGTTCTGATTGCAGGGTTGGTGAGAGCGAGACGATAACGGGATTATTAGTTGAAGTCCATTATTTAAAAATTGTAATAGTCGTAGTTATTATTTACCGTTGTAAATTCGATTCAATAAATTGATAAATTATAAATTGATAATTCTAATTATCTTCGTCGCGTGTAAAATTTATCATGTTTTTATTAATTTAAATATCAATTATTTATTAAAATTATCGTCGTCGATAATTAAAAACTGTCTCCATTGTTTGTAAAATTTCTCGAATTAATTCAAAATAAATTAGTGGGTATTCGGTTGTATTTAAATTATAATTATTATATTTATTAGTTACCGTTGAAAAATCAACAACTAAGATTATCGCCGTCTCATTTTAAAATTTATCGAATTTTATAGAATGAAAATTCGGTCAATCAATTTTAGTGTTCATTTCTCCAAGGGGAGAAATCGCGTGACCACCCTGGGAAATCGGGTCATTACAGGCAGTGTGCATTGACTATAGAAAGCTAAACAAGGCCACAAGAAAGGATCATTTTCCTCTCCTATTCATCAATCAACTATTGGATCGTCTCTCCAGTTATGACCACTATTGTTTTCTTGATGGCTATTCAGGCTATAATCAAATATTCATTGCACCGGAAGACCAAGAAAAGATAATGTTCACATGCCCGTACGGCACATTTGTATACTGTCGTATGTTGTTTGGTCTTTGCAACCCTCTGGCAACATTCCAACGGTGTATGATGGCAATCTTTTCTGACATGGTGGAAGATATAATGAAAGTATTCGTGGATGATTTCTCGATCTTTGGTTCATTCTTTGACCATTACCTGTACAATCCTTCACTTGTTCTCAACCGATGTGAAGAGAAACATTTAGTTCTAAATTGGGAGAAGTGTCACTTCATGGTCAATGAGATAATCGTCTTAAGCCATCAGGTCTCTTCTAAGGGGCTTGAGGTGGATCAGGCAAAAATTGAGACAATCGAGAAACTTCCACCACCGATTAATGTGAAGGGAGTAAGAAGTTTTCTAGGCCATGTCGGCTTCTATCGGCAATTCATCAAATATTTTTCTAAAACAGTGAATCCGTTGTGCCATTTACTCGAAAAGGACTCCCCATTCATATTTGATGATGCTTGTGTGGGAGCGTTCAATGCCATGAAAGAGAAATTGATCTCGGCTCCGATTATAGTCGCTCCGGATTTAAATGAACCATTTGAGATCATGTGTGACCCGAGCGATTATGCGGTTGGAGTTGTTTTAGGCCAATGCAAGAAAAATATTTTTCAATCAATATACTATGCAAGCAAAACGCTAAATGATGCACAGGAGAATTACACCACCACGGAAAGGAGATGTTGGCGGTAGTCTTTGCTTATGATAAGTTTCGTTCTTACATTATAGGGTCCAGGGTGATCATCTATAAGGACTATGCTGCCATCCGATACTTATTTGCAAAGAAGAATGCCAAGCCTCATCTAATCAGGTAGATTCTCTTGCTTCAGGAATTTGATGCTGAGATTCGAGACAAAAAGGGAAGTGAGAATGTGGTAGTTGATCATATTTCATGGCTCGTGTTAGAAGATGTTGGTGATGATTCATGTATCACGGAAGTTTTCTCGGACGAGCAATTGTTCAATATTAAAGCTAAACGTCCGTGGTTCGTGGATATAACCAATTATCTCGCGTGCAAAGTATTGTCGCCAGACCTATCTAGTGCCCAAAGAAATAAATTCCTATTTGATTTGAAGTATTATATGTGGGATGACCCCATGTTGTTTAAGAAATATATCAGTCAAGTCATCCTGCGATGTGTTCCAGATGAGGAAATCTCAAGCATTCTATATCATTTCCACTCATCGCCGTATGGGGGGAATTTTGGAGCAACACGGATGGCCGCTAAGGTACTTTATTCAAGTTTTTACTGGCCGACTTTTTTTTGTGATTCATATACGTTCGTAAAAACCTGTGATCGATACCAGAGGATCGGCAACATCTCGAGGCGGCATGAGTTGCCCTTAACATCCATTCTCGAGTTGGAGCTCTTTGACGTTTAGGGAATTGATTTCATGGGACCGTTTCCTCCATCCTTTGGTCAAGAGTATATCTTGCTGGCGGTGGATTACGTGTCAAAATGGGTAGAGGTTGTAGCCACGCCAACCAACGATGCCAAAGTGGTTCTAAAATTCCTTTAAAATAACATATTGATAAGGTTCGGAACTCCTCAAGCCATCATTAGTGATGAAGGAACTCACGTCTGCAACAAAATGTTCAACACTCTATTGACAAAGTATGGATTCCGGCACAAGGTGGCGCTTCCTTACCATCCCCAAATAAACGGCAAAGCCGAAGTGTCCAATTGAGAAATAAAATAGATCTTGGAGAAGACGGTTCACTCCAACCGGAAGGACTTGGCGGTGAAACTAGACGATGCACTGTGGGCATATCACACGAATTTTAAAACACCAATCGGAATGTCTCCGTATAGGTTGGTGTTTGGGAAAACGTGTCATTTGCCGGTTGAATTGGAGCACCGTGCCTATTAGGCGATAAAGAAGCTTAATTTTGATCTCAATGCTTCGGGGCAACAACGTCTCCTTCAACTCAATGAGATGGAGGAATTTCGGAACGAGTTATATGAGAACGCCAAACTATACAAGGACAAAACAAAGAGATGGCACGACAAGCAAATCGTCAGGAGAGAATTCAGCCTGGGACAACAAGTGTTACTTTTCAACACTTGGGTGAGACTCTTTCCCGAGAAGCTGAAGTCCAGGTGGTTCAAACCATTCCAGATCAAACAAGTATTTCCATTCGGTTATGTTGAATTGGAAGGTAATGACGGACGGATTTTTCGAGTCAACAGGAAGAGAATCAAGCATTACTATAAAAATGAAGAACGAGTTGTGGAGAGTATCTCTCTCGTTGATGACTGATGTGGATCATTGGTAAGTCCAGCTAGGGCTGTTAAATTTAGTGTCTTTTTTGATATACAACCCACGGGATTGGTTGTCGCCTACTTTTGCTAAAATAAACTTTTTTTTAGGTTGAAGTGATCACGATGCGTGTTTGTGGAGTAAATGAAGGATCTCAGATGTTCAGGGATGTTATATGATCTTGAACAAGGAAAAATAGAGGAACGACAACGAAACAGTGGCCGAACATTTGAAACAATACAGAAAAAACAGAAGAAGGCCTGCAGGCCTGCTCTCGCTGCAAAGAGTTGCTTGCTCACTGCAGAGACCAAGCAGCAGAAGGGCCACTACCCTTTTCTCACTGCAATGAGAAAACCTACTTGTTGCAGTGAAAGCGCCCCTGTTTCAATAAATAGGGGCGTCGTTCATGAATTCCATATTTTCAAAACTCTAACCACCCAAAATCTCTTCCATTTTTCTCCCAAGCCATTTGATAACCTCAAATCCATTCCTTTCCTCCTATCTTCAAAGACCCAAATCCCACCACAAATCAACCACAAAATCACAATTCCAAACCCTAACTTCAGTATTTCTAAGGATTGGAGTACAAGAAAATAGCAACATCTCACACGATTTGGGCCCTAAACATTCGTCAAGTAAGTTGTTTGAAACACAATTACACTTGTGTGCTACAATCTTGTTTTAGATTTGCTTGTTGATTTGGAGTATGGTTGTGAACTTGAATGTGGTTTGAAACCCTTGAGTTGCCCCATGCGATTTTCTATGCAAATATGAATGTGGGTCGATTTTTGGTGAAGAACAAATTGCTTTGTGGTGGTTTGAGTGTTGGATTCAAGTTTTTGTTGTGAAATCTTGTGGATCTTGTTTTGAATTCTTGAGAAGTTTGGGGTTTTCCTGTTGTGATGAGATTGTGGGTTCAAATTGTTGAATTGGGAAGATCCACATTTTGAATTGGTGAAGGGTTCTTGTGTGTTGAATCGATATCATGCCGAAGAAATCCCTTGTGAAACAACAAATGGGTAAGGGATCCGGTTCGTGAGCCAGCAATCCCGCCTTTGATTACGATTCAAGTCGTTTCGTTTCAAAACAAGTTGAGCAACATTTCGAAAGGTTTGAGAAAAAACGAAATTGCATTCGTGAATATTGCTTCACTGATCTAGATGACCTTCCAGATGAAATTCAGAATGTAATACGAGATAGAGGTTAGAAGCGTTTGTGTAGGCAACCGAGCCCTGATGACGTCACCTTAGTTCATGAATTTGTGGTGAAGTTTGGCGTTGATCCTATAAACGAGCACCTGCGGTTGCCTAATGAGGAGCCCGATGAAGATTCGGATGAAGACATGGCGAAGGAGGATCTAGAAATAGTCATCAAGACAATATGTTCCGAAAATGTGCATTAGGTACATACGAGGCCAGATTTGGTTATTTTCCCGCCCAAGCACTTGAAGAAATTCCTGAAAATCTGATTCCACTTCATCTGCACCAGATTGCATCCGACAGCTCATATGACTGACATTACAAAAGACAGGGCCTTGACTCTATAAGCTATTGAGACAAATCAGCCATTGAATGTCGGTTTTCTCGTCAATTCCACCATCCAATATGCCATCCGGAACACCAGATGATTCGTACAACCAGACGATGCATCAGGCTCTACAATACCAAGATTCGTACAACCAGACGATGCATCAGGCTCTACAATACTTCAGAATGGCAGCAGGTTATGACATGAGCTAATATCCTCTGATGCACCCGCTCCTAGCACATCTTCGGCAACCACCACACAATCCCTCCCATCACAACGACGGTGGGGACGACATGCCTCACAACAGTTAGTAGGAGGTGAGACTTCAATGTCTCACCTCTCATGTACGTGTTCAAAACCTTCTTCGTCATCATGCTACATACCTATTGTTGGGATCGATGTTGGGTCACTGTGGACACTGACTAGTCTAAGTTTGGGGGGATGTTTGTGATGTTTTGTATGCTTTATTTATTTATTTATTTTGTATGTTTTTCTAGTTTGAAGTCTTAATGTTGGTTATGTAGTTAAGTTTAAATAGTTGTTAAACGTTATGTAGCTTAAGTTAAATTGTTTTTTAGTTTCATGCATGTTTAGTTGCTACATGTTGTGTTGTTTAATTTTATGCATGTTTGTTTAGTATTAGTGTAAGTGTGTTTATGTTTGTAGTTGTTGTTTTTTGTAATTCTTCTGAGTCATTACTTGATGATAATATTATCCCCTAATTGTTTATCGAGGTCAAGGGTAATGTCCATTCATGTGTGTTCTGTGTGCTTGACATTTCAATATGGTAAAAGTCATTGTAGATCCTAATTTGCACGAGCACGTAGACTCAATATACTAGCTATCTAACTGATTTGAAGCCAATTATCCATTATCCAAATTCATGATAATTTAAGGGATTCTAGAACCTGATTGGGGGAAATTTCAGATGAAATCCTAGGCGAGATAGTTCAAGAGATATGATTTAGGCATTTATTTTGATCGCTTGAGCCGTTGAAGCCTTTCATGTATAATGTTTTACCCCTTGTTACCCTGTCGAAGCCTGTTAGCCGTTTCAATTCTGAACACATAATAAATACCATGGCCAATTAATTTTTTTCCAAACCACTGTCACTAAACCTAAGGCATGATTTGAGTTGAATTCAAGTTAGCATTTGTTTATGCTACTTGAAGTGAACAGTTGGATTTGAGGTGAACTTTTGATTGGTTCGGTATTCAAGAACTCACTTGTCATTTTTCTATCATATTTTCACACCCGTGAAATTGTACAAATCAAATAAGTTTGGGGGTGTAGTAAAAAAAAAATGTAAATATGGTTTTGTTTTTGTTTGTTTAGACAAGTGAGTACTACGTTTTAAAATTAAGTTCGGGGTTGTTTCAGATTGATCTTTATGGGTACGAGTGTGATTGAGTGCCAAGCATAGTGCCGTGGGTATCGATGATCTAAAGACGTTATCCTGTTTTATATTCTCGTTTTACCCTTAGCCAAATGTTTAAAACCGAATCAAGTCCTTTTGATCTTTTTAAATTGCTTATCCTACATTAGTGGAGAGTGGAACCCAGTCTAGCATATGGAAATCCTATACCTTATTGGTTTTAAGTCATGAACTTTGTTGGTCGATAATTCAATCCGGTCTTTGGATGGTTGTATAATTAGAGTTTTCGTACACACACTTGGAAAGGATCTAGAATGGCGTTTACCGTTATTGAATGTTGAAATTCTAGAATACCACTTAGTGCAGTTTTATTCTTGAACTTGATATGATTGGGGGCCGTTGAGGGAAAAAATTTTGGTTGATTAGTTTGAATTCAAAACTCACACGTCGTTATTTTTAGTTCGTTTTTAGTATTTGAGTTCGTTAATTAGTTGTAATAGTTTATTTTACGGTGCAGGTATTTTTGCTCGAAGACCACCAAAATTCCAAGTTTTGGGATATTTGATAGATTGATTTTATCAATATATTTCCAAGATGAATTTGATCATTTTCGAGTGTTCTTGTAGTGTTTTAATTTATTTTTATTTGTTTTTATGTAAATCAGGTGTTAGGGGCGAAAACGGTTGAAAATCAAGTTAATTGGTAGGACGTCGGTGAAAAAACGTTGAAAACAAAGCAAACCTGCCATACTACAGCCTTCTCGTTGCAGCGCCAGCAGCCAAGGGCCACTGGACCTTGCTCGCTGCAGCGAGCATCGAGCAAAAACCCTTCTACTTGCAACTCGTCGCAACGAGTTTCTTCTCGCTACAACGAGTAGACACCAGCTGGCAACGCATTATTAGGATATTTTTAGGATATTTTGCATTTATTTTTATACCCCCTTCTTCCTACCATTTCCAAGGACATTTTTAGAGTGACCTATATCATACCAAGCAAGAGGAGAGCACCATTTGAGAAGAGGAAACGTTCTTGGAGTAGATTTTGCGGAAGTGGAACCATCCGCTTTACAGATTTCTCATTGCTTCTTTGTTTCTCTCTTTGTTTCTAAACTTTGTTGGTTTTATGATGATGTTTATCTCATGTATTATTGAATATTCGGTTATGATCACGAGCAACTAAGCGTTTATTATCTAGGGATTGATTAGTTCATGAATATACATGTTTGAGTGAATCTTTATTTCGTTAATGGTTGTTCATCCATATACGATTGTGTTTACCATTTTATTACATCCATAGTATGCTTTGTATGATATTATGGTTGGTTTGAGAATACGGGATTTAACACTCGGGAGAGGTAACCCCGGATTTGGACTAAGGTTAAAACACAACACGACTTTCTAATGTTTCAGGAGATTATTAGAACGTGTGCAATCCGTGAGATTGGGGCAAGACTCATGTAATCGTTTAGATGCTAGATAGGGATATCAGTGTTAACACAGTTGCATATTCACTCACTTTACACTCGGCAGAAGTAGTGAGTGAGTTTTAGATACCTAGATTGTCGGATAGATTGAATACCGTTAATGTAAACTAGACTAAATCAAACACGTATAAGTGAACGAAGTTAATCCCTAGGTAATCCATTCTCATAGAATTAAATCCAGGTATTTAGGTTTAATTAGTTTTTAAATAGTGAACACATATCAATTCTCTAATCGTCTAGATAAAATTGAGTTATGTCAATTGTAGTACTTAACTAGTTCTAACGACAAATCCCAGTAGATGACACTCGATCTTCGGATCCACTTTATTACTTGTTGACCTCGTGCACTTGCAAGTAAAATCAATGCGTATAAAATACAACAACAGGCATCAAATCTCGTTAACCACCTATCCATGTTCAAGTCTCATATGAACATGCAAGTGACCTCTATAGCTCTGCGGTGCAGAGCCTTTCCTATCACTCTCACAGGTGCAGCGAGGTCTTAGTTCCAAGGTTTGAGGATGGAATCCATCTCTACTTTCAAAGAGCTTAAGCAGTTGTTCCTAGCTCGTTTCAACCGCTCCCGACGGAGACCAAAAACTATGGCTCATATCCTCACTCTTCGGCAAGAGCCCACTAAATCTTTGGGAGACTTCGTAGAGCGCCTCAACCAAGAAGCGAATGCGTACAATGACCTCCCCGAGACTGTAGTACTAACTGCCTTTGTTGACGAGCTCCGGCATCAAAGGTTGTCTTACGACCTCTGCTCCAACCCTGCTCCCACTCTTGATCAAGCTCTGGACTGTAGGGCTAGATTCCACGAAGCTGACCTCCGCGCTGTAACTAGGAGAGAAAGGGAAAGAGTAAACAAGCTGAGGAACCAAATAATGGAGGTTCGAATCAAGCCCAAGGCTCGAGAAAATTACAAACTGAAGAGAGATTCATACCCCTCCCCTAAGACAGGAGGCCACTTCCTCCTCTAGGGAGTCACTAACCAGAGTTCACTCCACTCACGACCTCGGTGGCCACCATATTCGCAGAAAATCAGGAAAAGACGTATTTTCTCCTCCACCTCCCCTGAGAGGAAATCCAGTCGGAAGGGCGATGACTAAGTACTGTGAGTTCCACTAAGACCGAGGTCACTCCACAGAGAACTGCTTCTAACTCCCTCAGGATATTGAAGCTCTCATCTGAAGAGGCTATCTCAGGAACTATGTCCGGAGAGAAAATCAGGAGCAACCTGACAGGGATGAACCAAAGGGAGAGCCTCATCCACGGCGGATTCAACTCCGGAAACGTACAAAGCCACTAGGGTCACACGTCCAGGCACATATGATTTTGAAACAGAAGAAGATGTGTCACTCAGTCACCCACGAAACACTGACTAGCTGAAGTGCAGTTTCTGTAGGGATGATCCACTTTTGTGGACAACTTCTAGTTTGTACAAAGTGTTGCAGTTTTGCTTATCAAAATAAAGAATGTGTTTTGTGCAGTGTGCCTTATGTTCTCTCTTGTAAATAGCATTCCGACCCCCTGAGTCGAGGGTGATTATCCATATCAACATCCCAACCCCCGGTGTCGCGAATGATTCTCCACAACGGCATTTCGATCTCTTGAGTCGCAAATGATTCTCCATATCAACATCCCGACTCTTGACATCGCAAATGATTCTCCTCAATGGCATTCCAACCCCCTAAGTCATGGATAATTCTCCACCTAACATCCCAACTCTCGGCGTTGTGAGTGACTTTCCACAAGCCTCATCCCAAAGACTTGTGAGTGAGCTCTGCGTCGTGACCTAGACGGCAAACTTTAGGGACTCAATCGTTCACATCGACTGGCTCTCCATTCCATCTCGCTTCTCCTCTAGGACTCTAAGGATCTTTGCTCTCCTCCACTAGCTCACCACCATAGGCTGGACAAAAGCCAGCGGGCTTAACCAAATGGGCCCAAAAGCCCAAGCCCAACAATTATCTCCTAAACGTCTTGAATTATCGGCTAAACACACAGTTTCGACTAATTAATCGTGTTTAGGCCTAACTAATCATCTCCAACTCCTATATATACTAGGAGTTATGCAAGCCCGAGATACCATTTATTACGCACATGCATTGAGTTCACTTGCTTACTTAACGCATTACTGTATCTTTTTTCTCTAAGTACTGATTACCATGTCGAAATGGTTTCATCAGGACAAATCCTGGTCTAAGCCTTCTGCAGGTACCACTTCTTGAGGAGCAGGACTCTGAGCACAGCAAATCAGTCCTCTCAGGCCCAACACAGCTCCCGTGAAAAAAATTCATTCGACAACTCCACCTCAGCAAGAAGACCCACCTGTCATCCAATTAGACCATACTCGAGGTGTATTCCAATTTTATACACCAACCAAAATTATTAAAAACGAGGAGATTTAGCTAAAAAACTGAGACAGACAAAAGTTTGATTGCAGACATTCGGTTGATCGAGCTTACTGCCGGTTGACCGACCCTGTGCAACAGTCCATATTCTGACCGTTGTACTACCTTGGTTGATTGACCATATCCTCCAAAAAGTTTTTCCTTTTTTTTTTTTTTTTTTTGGCTACTGGAATGGTTAGTCGATCGACCCTATCCGTCGATCGACCGAAATGGTCAGTTGGTCACTCATTCAGCTTCCTTAAGCTACTGTTTTCGTTAGTCGACCAACTCCTTTCATCGGTTAACGGAATTGACCTGAAAACACATAATTTTAAATGTTAAAGCTATTTTTTCAATTAGACCCTTAATCAAAAATATTTTTCTGATTTAACACTTTATAAAAATCATTTAGAATCTTTAATTTATCACTTGTGATTAAGACGCACATAAGATTTATCCAGTTTATAGTGTCATGCGTGATCCTAATTCGGGTTACATTAAGAACATAAAGGTAATGAGTTGTTTTCACCTAAATTGTTTTCAATGTCTTCAATGCTCTGAAAATCTTCATTACCTTCGTTTTACACCCATCTTGAATTCCACTGATCACCTCATGAATTATTCAATGATTAATATTTTTCGACCAATTCTTTTTCTTATTTCAACCTATGGAACTTTAATCTAAAACCACTCAATAAAAACATTAGTCCCATAAAATATCAACTTTTAATTGTTCATCAAAACATTAGGGTCAACAGTGGTCATAAGGAACAAGCATGTTGGCTGGAGGATTGTGGCAATTACATGCGACTCTCAGCTAGGCAGGCACAGAAAAAACAAGGTGTCATTTAGAGTCGAAGCATACCGATCCAATTAAGTTTGTAGACTATGTCATTGGTCCTGGACCTGACAAAAGAAGAGGGTTTGGATTACCATGCACAAACTGGTCAGGAGTCGAAGCCCTTCTCCTGATGAGCCCAAGGCAAGAAAAAATCAATCAGTATCATACAAGAATGTAGGCTTACCCTCGCACAGCGAACGGGTTAGGGGTACCACATGGGAAGTTGTCGCGGCGTAAATGTGAGCCTATGACACTAAGCTAGCGCATATTTTAGGTAGGATATCTATATCATACCCAACCAGTTTCATTCACATGTGAGTATTTTCTTCTGAATTAGCATTGCCCCAATCTTGGGCTTGGGTATTTTATAATCCATTACACACACTGCCCTATTCATGCATTGAATTCATAAGAGTACTGGAACCAAATGGTGTGTGCCTCTTACCTTTTTCAAGCAAGTAAAAT
Source organism: Eucommia ulmoides (assembly GCA_016647705.1). Taxonomy (NCBI): domain Eukaryota; kingdom Viridiplantae; phylum Streptophyta; class Magnoliopsida; order Garryales; family Eucommiaceae; genus Eucommia; species Eucommia ulmoides. The sequence goes on from CM028341.1 coordinate 28,242,275, forward strand.
TCGCATGACAAAGAGAGACAGCTATAAACACTGCATTTTTTTTCACTCGTCCCATTTTGGCATATACTTTTGGCACGCATCTTAATAAAATAAAATATAGAAATACAAAATCCAAAAATGGAAAATGGAAAAAATAAATTGAACTACGATTTATTGGGAAATCTTGAAGGGAATTTCAGGAAATCGTTTTGGTTGAAATTGGATTTTTGGGTGAAATTTTAAAAGTTAGGGCTTAAAGTGCAAGTCCTTAAAACTTTTTGAATTTCAAATTTTGGATGATTTATGACCTATTTTTACATGAAAATGATGTGTATATTGTTAAGAACATGTTTCATGGCACAAGGATGTTTTCGTAAAAGGCGATTTTGAGTTTCGAAAAGAAGGGACAAATGTGTCGATTTTAAAACCTTTTTGAATTTAAATTTGAATGTTCTTGAGTTAATTAATTTTGAGAATTATTAAACTAAATATTATATTGATGTATAATTAAATTTTTAAAGTTGATATGGAGGAATCTTGTCACATATACCACGCGAACAATATCGTTTCAAGTGTGGAAAAACAGTCGGGTTGGGAGTTGGAATCCCCTTCAAGCAGAACTGAGAATCGTCTTGCCGAGCTGAAGAAGTTTGAACCAAGCCTGCAGACTCCGAGCCGGGCTAACGAACTCAAACACCCTCTGCCCGTTTTCTCCATGCTTGGAGTCTCGTCAGGCCATCTTGGGGCTTCGGCCCATGGGCCTCTATAGGTGGGCCCAAGAGCCCAACCCAGATGATCAGAGCATTAATCTATTTGCTCATTGGCTGCTCAGTGGATTAGGTTAATTAACCCGAGCTTAGCTTCCTAAATTCACAGCACTAATCGAGTCCAAAACCTATAAATACCTCATGGCATCCACTGCCTAACGGTAAGTCTTCTCTACTGACACTAGAGTATTTTTAGCCTTTCTCTCCCGGATACTTACTCTCACGTCGGAGGGACTTCACCAGGCACAACCTCGGTGAGTGTGTGTGCAGGTAGTCGGAGTGAAGAAGTGGAACTCAGCTCGGAAATCGTCAGCACCCCTGAATTCACCAAGTTAACCACGCCACCAACAATCTTGTGAGTATATTACCTTTCTGAACCATACTGTTAGTCGCTTACCACTTTTGGACATCAACAAAAGTCAATTTATTCCCCTTGAAAAGTTAGTTGAACTTTCAAACTCAAGTAACTCTTTTAAGGGAAAGAATTGAAATTCAGAATTTGATTATATTTATGTAGGGACGGACTTAATAATATTGAAATTAATCATCATTATGGTTCAACTTAAGTATAGTGATTTTTCCATTACACTTACAGCATCCTTATATCATCGAATAACATCACCATGTGACATCTTCAGGACATCATCTTCTCCAATCAAAATTGGACAAGTGTAACCAAATAAGATTTTATTTTGGAAAAAACATTTTTAAAACATAAAAAAAAAAATAATAATAAATTATTAATTTCATTAAAGAATGATCTAGAAACCCGCCATCTGCCCAATCTAGTCTACAGAATGGACATGTGGAAGATTCTAGATACCGGCGCAACCAAATGCTACCACATAGGCACTTGGGTCGTACTCAGGTGTGCGGACCTACCTTGGGGCGACACTTGTGATTGTGGCCCAATCTCAAGGGGACTATAAATAGCCCCCATTTTCTTCTGGTGCAAGGACTAGTCCGTAAGAACTTTTCCGGAAAGGTTTAATTTGAGATTATTACCAAAACCCAAGAAAAACCCATAATAAAGTTCTTAACTAGTCAAAAAATCTTTATCTTCAACACTCGTATATTGATTTTGTATAATTTTGTTTAAGTTCTAATAAGTCACTCCTACTCCTAGGCACTTTCTTTGACCATTTTTTTATATACAATATGATCTTAAATGTGGGAATATTTGTTTGGGACTAGTACTATTTACCCCTTAAACCACGTCGGTAACTATTTGATAAGGGATTTGGAATGTTAATAAAGGATTTTTTTACATTGTAGAATTCTTTAAATTTTTAACAATGCTACCACAATTGTTAATTGGACCAAATAATGGAGTCAAATGTGAAGATGTAGCAGATTGTGAATTAGGTGGCACAAATTGTGATAGAGGTGGTTCTGCCTTCAATAAAGATGAACCCATCAATGTTGTGGTGGTGGGTGAGGGTGGGACGTTGAATTAAATATTTTGTGGCTCTAATATTTTTATCATTCTTTATTCTCACTTGCATTATATCTCTGTAATAAAAAAGGCAATAACTTATGTTTTTTATTGATATTCATGCATGATCCACATATGTATAATTGTGATATTGATCTTGCATTAAAGTAAAACTCTCATGTATTAACCTGCTTCCATCCACTATATATTATTTACATGCTTTACATTCAGTATTATATTTATATATAAATAACTAAATAAATGAAAACTGTGTGTGAAGATTGACTCATCACTGAAAAACTCAATTAATTTTTAATTTAAACGATTAGCATGTTCTGTTCAAAAAATTTGTTTTTGTTCCAAGTTTTCTTCTTGTTCCTGATTTTTGTTCTTATTCTTGATTCCTGGTCCAGAATTCTATTAATGTTCCAGATTTTTGTTTCTGTTTTTTTCCTTTCCCAAATTATGTTTCTTTATTTTGTTCATGTGCCATATTTCTCTTTCTTCTTTTGTTCATGTTCCATATTTTCGTTTCTATTTTAGATCTCAAATACTTTAATTCGGAAAACTTCAAAGCATATTTTGTATTAAAAATAGTATTCATACTGAGAACTTTACTCACCAAAAGGTTATTCCTCAAAAAAATTGCATCGACTATACAACTTTAGGGAAATGTGCTCCACGAACAACAATACTCAATCCAATTGAGAACTTTACTCACCAAAAATTTGGGAACAATTCTAACTCATTTATGAACTTTTTTATTTTTTATTTAAATCTAAAGTAGAGCCAAAATTGATTTTTTTGTTCCCATGTTTATTTTTAGTTCTTGCAAGGGTATGATCCATATGATACATTGTCGTACTTTTTTTTATTTTGTGCACAAAAAAGCTCTATGTTACATTTGACACATTTCTCTTCTATGAACATTTCTTTCTATTGATATGGTTTCCTCATGGATTGACAGCCCCAGAATTTTTATATGCATCGGTTTTCTCATAAAAACTTTTAGGATGAATTTAATTTAAATTTTTTGTATTCCCCTACGCAAAAGTATAATTCATTTTTCATTTCCTTGAACCATTGTGTCATGTAGCACCAAGTTTGCAACATTGTACTTTGGTTCTCCAATTTGGTCCTCCGATTTACTTTTCTTCGTGATCAATTTGAATATAGTTCACTCCAGATTTTCTTTTTTTTAAATGGATTCAGTTGTTTTCATATTATGTATAAAAAGAGATGGAGAGGGAGGGAGAGAGAAGTAGTGAGCATGGCGTGGTATAGAGAGAGAGAGTTGTCCGTTGAGAAAAACATAATTTTTGGAAAGAAAGTATTATTAAATTAAGGGCATTTTGGTCATCAATTATGCTCTATACTAAAACATAAATAAATAAAATAAAAAATAGTATGTGTTAGGAAAAATTGGAGGCAAAAGCCTTTTTACAGGAAATAGTGGATGGGTGTATGCAAAATCGCAGCGGACATCTAAGCGATAAATCACCTGGGATGGTGCATCTCGACGGTCCCTTTGGGCGTCCAGACAGTTGGATCTTAATAAGCATCCAAACACTGAATAAGGGTGTCCAAATGGCCATCACTACCTCTGCCTTTTCTTCGCTTTGTTTCCCTATTGTTTCCAGAGTTAGTTTAGATGTGCGCAAAAGTGTGTGGCCTATTGAGATTGTTACTGTAAACCTCTCTTCAACTAATAACGATATTTTATTCTTATCTTACATCGAACCACTATAAATCCTTGTAATTTTTCCTCCTTGTTTCTAAATCTTTAGTGTTCTTCAGTTTATTAGTTATATTGTTAGGAATCAAATCCATATTGTTAGCGAAAATGGCGGCACAAATAGACCCACCTTGTAAGATAATCGGAACTCCCAAAATAGGACTAAATTACCAAAAAAAGAAAAACTGAATTAACAGTGAATTTGAAACGAGCAATACACTGACATAGATTTTGTTTCATATGAAGTTTAGATGTGAAAACACACAAATAATGGTAACTTTTCCACTTCAGCTTTACGTAAAACCGTGAGAGATTACACGACTGATTCCAAATTGAGAGAAACCACTTCTACACTAATAGGGCATATTCTGCCTATGTCTATGCAATGCCTCGAGCACATGGCAATACGGCGGCCTACAAAAATGGCCAAACCTAAGCATTTCACAAGTGAAGAGAAACCGACGAAGGCATAAAAAGGAAAATGAATCAAAGGCCGGGATTGCGTCATGTGTACAACTGATACTCTCGAGATTTTTGTGTTGACAAAACCAGCAACAGTCACTGCTCGCTTTCTATAGCTAAAAAATGCATCCAATGATGGTGGCAAAACTTTCATTACTTGCCACTCTCTTTCACATAAATAGACTGAGACTCATTGTTGGCAATTCCTTTATAAAAAAGAAAAAAATGACATTAGAATGAATCCCCTCAAAATTTACATTAAACCCACTCCCCCAAGCCATCATCATGACTTGGCTTAACTCCTGAAAAACCACTTTACAAACCCCAGGTAGTACTAGTAGATGAATGGATCTGAAAAGCTCCTCTATTTTCTGAGTCCATTTCATTTCCTACTTTGTCAGGAGCGGCCCTTTGATCTTGATCTCCTCCTGTGTTTATGAAGAAGTTTCAGCATGTTGTCACTGACATCGGGAGGAGAGTTATCATCTTCACCCGTAGTCTTGTCAGTATGAGTCAACCAAGCCAATGCCTCTACAGCAGCATCCCTCTCCGCGAGTTGTTTGTTTCTCTTGGGCTTCCCCACAAACTGCATTCCCTTGAACTCCACAAGCGCCCTAAATTCATTCGTCTTCAGATGTTTTGTTTTGTACTTTGGAGGGGCGTGCCCAGCCCTCATTAACAGTGTCTGCAGCAAGCTCTTAGGGTTTGTTCCATCTCTCGAAAATCTATCATCCTTGTCAGTTGGCTCCTTACTTTTCTTACTTTCACGCCCAAATACAAACCTGCCTTCACATTGATCTCCTGATACCAGCTCCTGAACCGCAAGCATAAGGTATTTGCCTGCCTCATGAATATCAATGCTAGGATCTTGAAGCTGCATCATTTTAAAGCAATTATCAACCAAATTTAATAAACAGATTAAAATAAATAAAACTCAAAGCCATGTATCCCCAATACTAATAGGAACAGTTAATGTTCTCACTAGAAACCATTTGTAAGCCAATGAAAGGTCAGATTAATATCCAGTCAAGCAAAATTTCAATTGATTTAAAAAAAATTACAGCCTAGAAATCAGTCTATTTATAGAGAAAGTTGCCAAAAACTATTTTTTCTTTTAAGTAGCACATCATACAGAGTTTCATTAACTTAGTTCCAATTAATGATTTTTTAACATGTTCTTTTTTCTTGTTAACGTATTCGTTAGCAGAAACTTATATTTTCGACTAAAATTTTCCATTTTGGAATTTACATCTATTTTAGGGATCACTATTTCAGTCTAGCTAGGCTGACAAAATTACAGGCATTTAAAGATTTAATACCAAATCCCATCATCAAGCCCTAATGAACCACAACTGATTTCTCTCTCCATTTTCAGAGTGCCACCCAGGCTCAAGCCGGCACACCACAGCAATTAATCAATGGCCATGATGGTGATGCTTCAACAAATTATCCTTGGCAATCAAAAGACATTCTGGTGGCAAATAAATAATCTCATTTTCATAACTTTTTCAATATTAACCAGACATCTTTCTTCCAAAACTAGTGTCAAATTTTTCAAAGAATGTTACTTAGGGATATTTTAGACAATAAAATATATTATTAGTGCATTCTTACGAAAATTTGTTGTGGTTAATGTTCTAAACACCCTCTCTCTCTCTCTCTCTCTCTCTCTCTCCCCCCCCTAGAATCGCCAATATGGCAGCGAAGGTGGAGATGGTGACGGAATGCAATTAGATTTTGCATTGATGATTAGACCTGGGTCCTAGGAAGCATTGACACTCCATCAGAGGCCAAGTGTCAGTGTCCGACACATGTCGGGGCGTGTCCAGTTTTTTTATTTTTTATTTTACATTTCGACATAGCACCGACACACGAAATGAACGTGTCAGACATTTCAAAAGCCCATGTTGTTAATTTTTTGGGGGATCAGTTTTATAAAAAAAAATAAAAATTAATGTCATTATATTATTATTTAAGGGGTGCACGCGTATCTTGTAATTTGATATTATAACCCTGTTAAATGGGCCTTTAACAATAGGAGAAATGAGAAAGGCAGAATGTTAACCATCCTATTCACCGATGAAGGGTGTGGAGATGATAACCAACCAATCAATCTCAAGTGAATTTTTCTTGTGTCTTTCTTACTTTTGTTTATGGGAATTTTTTAAATGTGAATTTTGGTTTGAACTTTGAAGATTTATGATTATTGGCTTTAATAGTTTTTGTTGAATGAATTTACTTAATGACACATGTCTTTCGTTAATTAGGCTAATATATATAAAAATATATATTCATTTATTGACGTGTCCCCGCCGTGTCCGTGTTAGGATTTTTGAAAAATTGTGATGTCGCCGTGTACGTGTCGTGTAGCGTCGTGTCGCGTGTCCGTGTCCGTGCTTCATAGCCTGGGTCAAATACAAAAAGGATTTGGTATGATTAAATCTGCAGCAGCGAGACAACAACAATGACACACGGATATGGTGGCAGCGGTGCAATTAGATCTACAACAGTGCCGGTTACGCGGCAGTGGCCAATGGATAGAGAGAGGAAGCCCATGGCAATGAAAGTGGAAGCTGCCGAAACAGCTTCAATCGTTCATCATTGGATGAGCATTTCAAATCTAGAGCAAATCAATGGTTTCATGATTTGCTCTGTCCCTCTCATTCCATATCTAATTTTCAGATTTCCAGATTTTCTTCACGTAACTTTTTGGATATATTGTTTGAGGATTGCGACTTAAGTTTAATTTTCAGTGGAATAAAAACTTTGAACCATGAATAAAACATTTGGAGGCATATGTAGTAATATTCCCCAGTGGCAACCCAGCCTTGCGCCTCATCTACCACCCTTAGCCATTGCCACAACCTGATTCAGTCTTTGGACCACCGTTATTGTGATCGTCATCTTCCCTCCGGGATCGCCAGCACATTCAGGGTGTTCTAGGGCTGCCATGGTCTGCTAGAAACCCCCAACAAAGAAGATTGTGTCGGTTAATGGAAAGCACCAAAGTTGTGTGCGCGTAGTGTGTGAGGATCATGATGGAATTTTGTTAATCCCAAGTTGCCACCTTTTTCCCTAAAAGGCAAATTGATTTTTCTGAATGTCCTCCCACCTATCTTGATAAAAATCAAGAAATTTTCCCTTCCCTTGTCGCTTTGACCAGGCAAAATGTCATCAAGCATGTGTTTTTCATGCATTTATTGTTCGTTGGGTGTTTAGTAGGGTTATGGTATTATTGCAGGCTATGAAGCATGCATACAGGTGTGGGGTTCGACGATACAGATTCTTGGATTCAGCTATTTTTTAAATTTTAAAGTGCAGGTGCGGCTGGGGTAGTATATATATAGACACACACACACAATATACACATATAAATACAAACCAGAAACATAAGTGTAAACACATAAGCACAATAATCTATACTATAAAACAAACCGTCCATATTTTTTGGAGACATTTTGTCAATATATTTTGATGAAATATTTTGGTGATAAATTTTGAAGACATTTTAAATTTTAAGGAGGTCAAACCCTAGCCCTCATTTCATTCCAAACTCATTTTCAGGCCTCTTTACCTCCATCTCTCTGCTTACCCCCCAACCACGTCCGTCACCATTGCCGGCTGCCCATCATCAACTCTCAGCTCTTGGTCCTGCTCCTCCCGGCCTCGCAGGTACATCTCTCACTCTAAAATCGCCACCACCCTCCACCACATCCCCTCGTACTCTTCTCGCGATTTTCGGCCTCCAACCCTTGCCACTACCTTCTCTCTCTCTAAACATATCGCGGCCCTCTACAACACCACCATACCACCCGTGGCCATAAAACCTTTCTTCAGATTTGGAAACCAAAGCCACATACTCTCTCTCACTCCCTCCTCCTCTCTCCAACTACGCCATTGATCTTGGACCCCTCGATATCCGCTCGCAGTAGTTCGAAAGAGTCCATGGGGGAGTGTTGAATCCCACATCGCTTTCGTTACCTGATCCTAAGTTATATATAAAATTTAGGGCAATCCTCCTCCTACATGATGTCTTTTGAGAGTGAATAAGGTCCATTGGGTTCCTACATGATATCAGAGACAACCCTCATATCTGATGTCGTGCGTGTTGAATCCCACATCAATGTTGTGACCCCCGATATCCGTTCTCAACGGTTTGTCAAAATTCACCCTGCGAGTAAGGGGGCATGTTGAATCCCACATTGATGTTGGGCCCCCTAATATCCGTTTGCCGTTGTTTGGCAAAGTCTACCCTACATGTGAGGGGGAGTGTTGGATCCCACATCACTTCTATTGTCTGATTCTGAGCAATATATAAAACCTAGAGCAATCCTCCTCTTACAAAGCGTCTTTTGAGAGTGACCTCCTCACGCGCAGGGTGGACTTTGACGGATCACTGCAAACAGATATCATGTGGGATTCGACACACCCAACACATCAGATAAGAGGCATGACTCTGATATCATGTAGAAACCCAATAGACCTAACTCACTTTGAAAAGACGTCTTAAAATAGGAGAATTAACCCTAGGCTTTATATATAGCTCATGATCAGATAACACAAGCGATGTGGGATTCATTAGTGTTTAATGTAAGGAATAATTTGCAGACATCAAAATAGTCCACAACATCTGAACCTCTATCTTAATTGACATTCTCATTACTCATTAGTTGGAGTGTAAACGAACCGAACTGTTCATGAACAGCTCGGATTCGGCTCGAAAAAAGCTCGTTCGAACTCGTTTATTAAAATAAACGAGCCGAGCTCGAGCTCGTAAAAATTTTTGTTTAATAATCGAGCCGAGCCAAGCTTATTCGCAAGCTGCTCGATTTTTGTTCGCGAACAAAACCAAAACGAGCCGAGCTTGTTCGCAAGCTCATTTTATGTTCGCGAACATTATAATAATATATATATATATATATATATATATATATATATATATATATATTCTAATTTCTACATTAGGGTTTCTCATTGATATTTCAGCCGCCCAACTCTCCATCCTCATACGGTCCCTTCTCCATCTCCATCTACATTAGGGTTTCTCAAGGTCGACACTCTTCTCCTCCATCTCCATCGCGACGGTCCACACTCTTCTCCATTTCTATCTCCATCTCCATTCTCCCATCAATCGTCGCCGATCAACCCATTTCATCGCCGATCTTTTCGCTGCTACAACCCATTCACCGCCACGGCTCAACTTCGTCGATTTGTGTCTTCGCCTCTCCATCTCCCGGCACTCACACTAACGCCGATCTGCTCAACCGTGTCAAGCTACAACCCTAACACCGCCTCTGATGCGATCTGGTACTCTCTCTCTCTCTCTCTCTCTCCTTTATGCTTTGAATCGTGCTTATAAGTTGCATTATTCATTCAGATTTCTACATATTTGTGCTAATTGTTTTGTCTGTTGACCTTGATGCGACTGTGTGTGCATCTTTTTGAAGGCAATGTATTGCTTCACTCATCACTATGTGGTTGATGCAATTTTGGGGGCCTTAGGGCTACCGGACATCGGCCAGATATTTACAGATTTTGATCCAAAGTGGAAAGGGGCGGCATCTTCTTATGTTTTCATTAAAGAAGTTGTGAGTTCCATTTCATTTCGATTCCTTCAAGCCTCTTGTTTTTTATATTCTCCAGCTATTCAAATCTTCATGATCAAAACATGATTTTCGAGCTTTTCAAGCTTCAGCTCCATTTTTGTTAGTCGAGGCGAGTTCGAACAGTTAGTTCAAGCTCGGCTTGTTTAAATTTTATCTTAAATAAACAAGCATGTACATCTACTACTCGGCTCGGCTCGTTTACATCCTTACTCATTAGTTAAGTCAATTAAGTAATTGTTTTACCATATTTATTTCTTGAAATTTTTTAATATAGGATTTGTTTTTGTGTCGTTTTTCCTTCTTTTTTATTTAGATTATATTAGATGTGTTCAATATAAGGAATTTGGGGTTTTTGTCCTATTTATTTCTCGATTTTGGTTATTATTGTTAAAGTAAGAAGAGGATACAATAAGAATGAGAAGGACTTTAAAATTGTGTTAGTTTCGCCCTCTATTTATAATAGAAATTAGGAAACAATACAGGAAACCCTAAACAATACGAGAAACCCCAAATAATACAGGATTAACATAAATATTTTTTAACACTTCTCCTCAAGTTGGAGTATATATATTGTTTGCTCCTATCTTATTGCAAATGTACTTTATCCTTGAGCCCCCTAACAATTTAGAAAATAAATCAGTTAATTGATCAACTAAATTTAGATATTTAGTCTCAAACAACTTTTGCAACAATTTTTCTGGAATTAAGTGACAATCAATTTCAATATGTTTTGTTCTCTCATGAAGGACTTGGTTGGATGCAATTACATACCACATCCATCAATGAAGAGTGTTCAAATCCAAATTCTTCCAACAAATATTTTAACCAAGTCAACATGAGTTATCACCTGCTATTTCGATTTTGCACTCGACCGAGAGGTCCGGGCCACTAATGTTTGGTTTTTACTCTTCGAAGAAATAAGATTACCTCCAACAAACACACAAATACCCTACAGTACACTTCCCATCCGAGGGTGTTAAGGCTCAATCTGCATCTATATAACCCTTTATCTGAGTGTAACAAAAGTTCTGATACAACAAACCACAACCAGGAGTACCGTTCAGATATCGGAGAATACGACTCACTGCATCCCAGTGACAAGTCGTGGGACGATCCATGAACAGACTGATAACACCAACAAAGAAGATATCTAGTCTAGTAACCATTAGGTAATTCAACTTCCAAATTAACCGTTTGTATTGCGCTGAATCTGTCATTGGTACATCTTGATCTGCCAATAGTTTGGTGGTTGGATCCATATGCGAGTCAATAGGTTTAGCTCCTATCATTCATGTTTCGCTCAACAGATCAAGGACATATTTCATCTGAGATAGGTAAATGCCTTGACTCGATCGAGCAACTTCAATCCCCAAGAAATACTTCAATTGACTCAAATCTTTGGTTTGAAATATACTACGCAAAAACTTTTTGAGTTCTTGAATGTCACGGTTGTCGTCCCCGATAATGACGATATTATCCACATACACAATCAACAATATTCTCCCGATTTTACTGTGTCTGTAGAACACAGAATGATCAACTCTACAACGCCGAAGACCAAATTCAGTGACGACTTCACTAAATCTCCCAAACCATGATTGAGACTGTTTGACCATTAATAGATTTCCTTTAAGCTACAAACCAAATAGGACTCCCCCTGAGCAACAAAACCGGGAGGTTGCTCTATGTATACTTCTTCAGCAGATCGTTATTAAGAAAGCATTCTTGAAGTAAAGCTGATGTAACAACCAACGAAATGTGGCAACCAGAGAGGTGAACAAGCGAACTTCACAATGGGAGGAAAAGTCTCAAAGTAATCAAAACCTTATACCTGAGTTATCAATGGTGCCATCCAAATGCACTTTGACTATGTACACCCACTTACACGCAACTATTGTTTTGTCAAGCAGAAGCGAGATAAAATCCCAAGTACCATTTTAATGTTAGGCTAGCATTTTCTTTTCCATTGTGGTCGTCCAACAAGGATGAGCGAGAGCCTCCGAGACGAACTTAGGAATAGAAACAGAGGACAGATAAGTAACAAAAGAGGAGTACGAAGGAGATAAGTGTGCATACAAGACAAAGTTAGAAATAAGATGGTCAATACATGTTTGCTTACCTTTCTGGACGGCAATGGGTATGTCCAAGTCAGACGTAAATAGATGAACTCGAGAAGAATCTAAGGACACAGAGAAGATGTGCACCCCAGTGGAAGAGGAACAAGATCCCAAGTACCATTCTGGTGTAAGGCAAGCATTTACTCTCACATTGCAGTTTTCCACCCAGAGTGAGAAAGATCCTCTGAAACAGTGTTAAGAAGAGAAACAGAAGCCAAAGAAGTAACAAAGGAAAAATAGAAAGAGGATATATGCGCATGTCAGATAAAATTAGAGATAGGGTGTGCAATACAAGAACGCTTACCCTTCCGAACAACAATAGGCATGTCCAACTCGGCTAAATCGGATGGTGGGAGAACAGGCGTGGAATGATCTGAGGACACGGGGACAAGAGACATAGCAACGAAGCTAAAAATAGTGAATGTGGCCTTCTGACGACAAGAATACACCTGCAAAGGATGACAAGAGAAACAACTAGGGAGATTGGGATCAGAAGTGGAGGAACATAGGCTTGTTAAGGGAAGGATAATATCCAGATCATCAAGAGAGGTAGACTCAGAAAAATAAGGAATGAACTCACAGAAAGTAATATCAGCACATACAAATGCACGACATAAAGACGGACTATAATAACGATACCCCTTTTGAGTATGGGAATAGCCTAGGAAGATACATTTTAAGGCATGAGAATCCAGTTTGTCCCGACCAGGAGTAAACTAATGAACAAAACAAACACATCCAAATACGAGGTCAGAAGAAGAGGTGAGCACGAGAGAGCAGTAGAGAGTGTGGGATCTTTCTATTCAGGATAGAAAAGGGCATCCGATTAATCAGGTAGCAAGTCGTAACAGGGTACAGGTTACATCAAGAAAATATCGATTCTTACACTCCGCGACTCCATTTTGTTTTGAGGTGTGAACGCAAGATAACTGATGAAGAATACTTGATTGTGACATGAAAGATATAAAGGGGTGCGAGAAATATTCATGAGTATTATCACTTCAGAATACACGCACAAGAACCTGGAATTAAGTTTGTTTTTCAACAAAAAAGATAGAGAATAACTCCGCACAATCTTTAATTGAATACAACCAAATAACCCATGAAAAATCATCCACAATTGTCACAAAATAACGAAATCTAAAAGTTGACACACGAGAGGGACTCCAAATATCAATATGAGCTAACATAAATGGACTCAACTCTCTTTTATTGACTCGGAAAATGAAAAACAAGATGATTCTTCTCTAATTGATATAACTCACAATCTAAGGAAGATACATGACTAAGACTAGGAACAAGAAATTTGAGAGTGGCAAAGGATGGTTGACCAAGACAATAATGAACTTTGTGAACAGATGCAACAGTAGGACAAGCAATTGAGGCAGCAGAAGTGTTATTTCCATCGTCAAAATAGTATAGGTCATTACACTCACGTCCGGCACGAATTATCTTCTAAGTCACCAAATCCAGAACAAAAACAAAATCAGGAAAAAAAAAAAAAGACGGAACAATTAAGTTGTTTTATCGACTTTGATGAGAATCAACGAGCACCATTAAAGGATCTGTTTCATGTGCCAGTTAGGCTTATTAAGCACTTAATGGATTAATTCAAGATATTTGGACTCAGTCTAAATTGGTGAAGCCCAAATGACAATGAGGGCCTAGTCCACCTCATCAAGGTAAAATAAGACCCACCAATTTTAGTTTATTTATTTTATAAATTAGTCTTTTAATTTTATTTTAGGTCATTTATTGGCTAATTTGTAAGACATTAATGCCAAGTAGTCTTTTCTTTTTTAAACTAGTAGTAGTTAGAAACCTTCTTTATTTCTTTAACTTTGTCTTCCACATTGCTGGGAATTCTCCTAAATATGCGGCAGCCTATTTTGATAGAGTTATCTAGGATTCTCTTGGCTGCCTATTTAAGAGGCATTGTAGCCTTGAGAAAACACAACTTTGATATTGATTAATATAATTGAGAGGGTTTTTTTCTATTAAGTTCTTCAGATAACTTTTCTGAACTTATCAAGATTTCTTGTGGTGTTCAACCTTTATATCTTTAGTTTCTGATTCTTTATAATCATTGGGTCAAAATCGTTTCTTATACCTTTGGTTCACGTTTTGTTCATAAACGTTGGGTCAAGGTAATCTATCCAAACTTCTGCATTTTAATCTTGTTATAAATCTGAATTTAGTTCGATCCTTAGCAAAAAAAACCTAATTGAGTTTCGGGTCTCACTAATTCTTGGTGAGATTCGCATCATTTGGTAATAAGAGTAATGTTCTAAAATCAGATTTTTATCTATCCGTATTTTTCATTATTCGATATCTATTTTTATTTCCGAATTATATCACCAAATCTGGTCGGATTTCAATTAAAACACTGTGCATATTCAAATCTGGTCAGATCTCGATAAAAAACGAGGTGCATCTCTGTTCCAATCAAATCTCGTTTTAAAGGTAGCTAAATTTCATCATTAAAAAAAAATAAAAAAAAAAATGTAACGAAATTCTGTATAAAATAAAATAAAAAAAAAAAGAAACAAATTAAAAAAAATCCAGCAGCCCATATTGAGATTTAATTTCTTCTTGTTTTATTCCATAAGCTTGTCCACTGTGTTCTTCTTGTTCGTTTTTCTTTCTTTCCTAAATCTCATTCTTAGCAATCGATTTGTTGAGTTTGGATTGTCACAAAATAAAAAATATATGATTGAGGTTAGTTAAGTTCAATAAGGCCCCGTTTGGTAACCGTTTCCATTCCAGAAATTCCCATCCCATTCCCAGATTTTTGGGAATTCTATTTAGGAATAGCGTTTGGTAATTTTTGTTTCCGTTTCCATTTCATTCCCATTTGAGAATTGTGCCCACTTTTTTCTTAAGAAATAAGAAACAAAAAAAAAATTGTTTTTCATTATTCCCATTCCATTCCCAAAACACACAGTTACTGTTCATCCGTCAGCCGACCACCGTTCACCACGCCCGGCCATCTCCGGTGATCGTCACAGGTCACCGTCCGACCGGAAAACTTCCCGGCCACTTCCGGCCGCTGTCACCCACCCGCCACCGCTGTCTGACCGTCGCCGGCGCTGGCGCCATTGCCGTCGGGCGTCGCCGCTGCTGTCCGGCCAAAAAAAAAAAAAATTAGGATAAAATCGTTACCAAACGCAATTCTCTTCCCAAAACAAAAAAAAAAATTATCGTTACCAAACGCGATTCTACTCCCAAGAAGAAAACAAAATTCTCATCCCATCCCATCCCACTGCTGGAATGGAAACAGAAACGGTTACCAAACGCCACCTAAAGAACTCAAAGAGTGAACTAAAGAATAGAAAAAGACAAGAGACTGTGAGCTCATAAGAGAGTAAAAGCTGAATTTGAGTGAAACACAAGTGTGAGTGCTATCAATCTTAAGGGAAACACGTGAGGGAGTGTTTGTGAGGTTTACTTTGTTTTACAATTTATCAGACATGGGCAAGAAACAAACAAATGCTCGTCCGATGAAGCACAGGAGGCGAAAGACTTCAAACTCTTCTTCAAGTCCTTGAACCAAAAGTTTGAACTGTTGGAATCGTGATTTGATGAAATGTATAAGAGAATAGACAAAGTTGAGGCTAGTTCACAAAGGGGGTAGCCAGCTAGAGCTCCTAATGTGCAACGAAGAGAGAGGAATCCACCTAGGTATGAATATGAAGATGATTTTGGGGATGACCTAGATGAAGAGGATCGCGTCTCTAATGCAAGCCTGAGCAGATTTGGGCGTGGATATGGGAATAGAGGAGATAGGTATAGGAAGCAGATTGACAATAACTTGGGAAGAATGAAGACAAATATATCGTCGTTCCAGGAGAAAAATGACCCCGGAGCATACTTGGAGTAGGAGAAGAAGGTGGAGTTGATCTTTAAGTACCACAACTACTCCGAGAAGAAAAAGGTAAAACTCGTTGTAATTGAGTTCCTTGACTATGTTATAATATGGTGGGATCAACTTGTGATGAACAGGAGGAGAAACCATGAGAGGCTTATCGAGACGTGGGCGGAAATGAAGGCCATCATGAGGAGGCAGTTTGTCCCTAGTCACTACTATAGGGAATTGTACCAAAAATTACAAAGCCTTACTCAAGGCTATCAGAGCATGGATAACTACTACAAGGAGATAGAAATTGCCATGATCAGGGCTAATATCGAGAAGGATAGGAAAGCTATCATGGCAAGGTTCTTGAATGGGCTAAACCAGGAAACTGCCGACATTGTCGAGTTGCAACACTACGTGGAGTTTAAGGACATGGTGCACATGGTAATAAAGGTGGAACGGCAACTTAAAAGGAAAGGAACTCGGTCATTTCAAAATCCGGGCTCGTCTACTTCATGGAGGCCGATTGGGAGGAGAGACGAAACGACTATTTCAGAATTCAAAACCGAACCAACAAAAGGGAGAAATGACGTGCCCAATAGCAACAAATGTAAAACTGAAACCCAAACTCGTAACTGTGATATTAAAAGTTTTCGTTGTTTAAGAGTAGGTCACATAACTTCACAATGCCCAAATAAGAGGACCATGATAACACAAGTTGATGGAGAGGTGAAAACCAAAAACGAGAGTGATGATTACCAGATGCCACCACTTAAGGATGCTTGTGTTGATGATGTAGAGTACCCAGTGGAGGGAGAGTCACCTATGGCAAGGCGTGGTCTAAGTGCTCAAGTCGCGGAGTATGATATGGAACAACAAAGGGAGAATATTTTTCATACTAAATGCCACGTCAACAACAAGGTATGTAGTATGATCATTGATGGAAGCAGTTGTACTAATGTGGCTAGCACTACTTTAGTAGAAAAAATATAGTTAACTACCTTGAAACACTCTAAACCATATAAGTTGCAGTGGTTGAATGATTGTGGGGAGGTTCGGATAAATAAGCAAGTGTTAGTTTCCTCATCAATTAGGAAGTACAAGGATGAAGTACTTAGTGATGTTCTAATGCTTGCGGGTCATGGATTGTTGGGCAGGCCGTAGCAATTTGACAGAAAGGTCGCTCATGATGGGTTCAAGAATAGGCATTCGTTTGTGAAAGACAATAAAACAATTACTCTTGTGTCGTTGACTCCAAGACAAGTGTATGAGGATCAAATGAAATTGAAAAGAGAGAATGATTTGAAAAAAACTTGTAAGACCGAGAATTCAAAGAAAGATGAGAAAAGAGAAAGTGAAAAACATGAGATAAAAATAGAAAAACGAGTTTTTATGCTAAGGCGAGTGATATCAAAAGTGTTTTTTATGCAAACCAGCCTATATTTGTACTTTTGTACAAAGAGGCATGTTTTAATACTAACGAAATTGATGAATCTTTGCCTAGTCTTGTTTTCTCTTTATTGCAAGAATATGGGAACATGTTTACTAATGATGTGCTTAGCAGATTACCACCTATTAGAGGAATCGAGCATCAAATCGACTTTGTGCTCGGCACAACAATTCCTAACCGACTAGCCTATAGGAGTAATTCGGAGAAGACAAAGGAACTTCAAAGGCAAGTTGACCAAAAGACACGTAAGAGAAAGAGCATGAGTCTGTGCACAGTACCGGTGCAACTTGTGCCTAAGAGGGATGGAACTTAGCAAATGTGTGTTGATTGATGAGCTATTAACAACATTATGGTAAAGATTCGAGGACGAATCTTTTTGAAGAGAGGGGGAATGATGAGAATCAACGAGCACCATCAAAAAATCTGTTGCATGTGTCAATTGGGCTTATTACTAGGGCAAAATCCAAAAGATTCAAAGAAACACTTAATGGATTAATTCAAGATATTTAGGCTGAGTCTAAAATGGTGAAGCCCAAATTAGGCCCAAATGATGATCAGGATCTAGTCTACCTTATCAAGGCAAGCGAATAGGCTTAAAACGTGAACTTGAATAAGCCTAGGATGAGACCCACGAATTTTAGTTTATTTATTTTATTGATTAATCTTTTAATTTTATTTTAAGTCATTTATTGGCTAATTTGTAAGGCATTAATGTCAAATAGTCTTTTCCTTTTTAAACTAGAAGTAGTTAGGAAGCTTCTTTATTTCTTTGACTTTGCCTTCCAAATTGCTAGGACTTCTCCTAAACATGTGGCAGCCTATTTTAATAGGGTTTTCTTGGCGGCCTATTTAAAAGGCATTGTAGCTTTGAGAAAACACAACTTTGATATTGATTAATATAATTGAGAGAGTTTTTTTCTATTAAGTTCTTCAGAGAATACTTTTCTGAACTTATCAAGATTTCTTGTGGCGTTCAACTTCTATATCTTTGGTTCGTGATTCTTTATAATCATTGGGTTAAGATCGTTTCTTGTACCTTTGTTTAACGTTTCGTTCATAAACGTTGAGTCAAGATAATCTATCCAAACTTCTGCATTTTTATCTCGTTATAAATCTGAATTTAGTTTGATCCTTAGCGAAGAAACCCTAAATTGGTTTTGGGTCTCACTAATTCTTGATGCGGTTCGCATCAAACTTACTAACAGACACAAGATTAAATGAGAATGATGAAATATATAATACAAACGACAAAAACATAGAGGAAGAGGGGTGTACAGTGCCCACACCACTAATAGAACTGTGGAACCATCAGCAACAGTAATAAGATTCATCGAGGGAGACGACTGAATGTGTGTAAAAGAAATACCTAACATATGGTCAGTGGCAGCAGAATATATAACCCATGGTATAGGAAGGGAAGGTGAATCAAAACACAAGCAACAGAAGTACCTCGCTGAGTTAAAGAAGCAATGGGGAGAGAAATGTGTTGGATATCCTTGGCCGCCTGAGACACAAGAATTCGAACGAGATTAATAGGATCAGATGCCACTGCATTAACGAACTTGGGTAGACAGTCAACTAAGTCCTAACAAGTTTCTCTAATATGATTTTCCTTACCACAGAATGAGCACTGAGAAAGTTGGCCATGACCACAGCCACCGCATCCACCTCAAGGGCTACTACCATGACCACCACGAGAAGGGTCACCACGGCCACCATGAGAAGGGCCACCACTGGTTAATCACCACGATCTAGTGAAGGGATCTATGTAACAAGAGCCAAATGTTCAGACAGCAGATGAATCATAGATAGAAACACTTTCTCAGTTGGTACTACGCAAAATTCGTGAATAAGTTTCATCTAGAGATGGAAGAACAACACTAGCAAGGATTTGAGATTGGACTGGCAGAAATTCTGGGTGTAATCCTGCTAGGAATTTCATAACAGCCATCTGCACCGTTGCTTCTGCATTTCATTCATATTAGTAGTCATTAAGAGAACGATATTTAACTCCTAAAACCAGTTGAACCTAAAAAAGTAATCCCATAACAATTGTCCGGCTTGATGGAGCTAGAAATACTCGACCGATAAATCATACATTCGGGTAAGATTACAGTTATATAACACACGAAGATATTCTTAGATTGCTTTGCACGTATCCAAATAGCACACTCAGCAATACAAGAATCTGTGCATTAGCTTGAATTCACTCCTCGTAGGTCTTATCATCTCATGCTGAGGCAGATTCACCATTTCTCTTGTATGGGAAGGGTAACTTTCACAACTTTTAACCATTGTAAGTAGTTGGCAACATATAACTTTCGTGTTGTTAAGGGTTAAGATGAAACTATCAACATTAGTGCCTGCAAAACGTATGAGACAATACACAGGAGATCGGGGGGAACTCTGCACCAAAACAACTATAACTAGAAGAAAACAATTATAGACAAGGGAAACAAACAAATGTGATCGAGTGATATAGCTTAGATGAGGGCCATTAACCCTTTTTTTTGCTTTGTTTTTCTTTTTTTATGGTTTTTTTTTAAAGCAAATAATTAAAGAAAGAGAGAAAAAAAATTAAAAAAAATAAAAGGAAAGAGAGTTCGTGTTTCTTATCAGAACGTGCACCGATCCGGCGAATGTTCATCATTGGAAGTGAAAAAGGACAGATGAGGGCCGTAAAAAATCTGAATCACAGCGGCGAGGCAAGGTCGGGTCTAGACGAGGCCGGAGGAGGGCCAGCAAAGGTCGAAACAGTGGTGGCGATGGTCAGAACCGTAGCGGCAAAGGGAAATATGGTCTAGGCGAGGCCAGATCTGAATCATAAGTCAGCGACAGCTACGGTGTAGGTGTTGCAACGGTCCTATTGAACAGATCTTGGCCAGATCTGAGCCAAAAATGGTTGTGTGGGTTTGCCAGAAGACGGAAGGACGATGAACCAGTGCAGTGTTGAGGTCGCCTAGGGTTAGATTGGTGAGAAGCGACAGTGACGACAAGAGAAAGGCAAGATCTAGATTTTGTATGTGTGTGCACGCGCACGCGGAAGGTGCAAATAGAAAGAAAAATAAATAATATTTGAATAAAACTATGGAATTAGTCCCATAACTTACTCTTGATAACATGTTATGGTGAATAGAGAGTACGAATAGAATGAGACGGTTTAACTATTGTGTCAACTTCTTTTTCTATTTATAATAAAAGTATGGAAACAATACAAGAATGACAGACCCTTTAATACTCCTTTTTTTCTATTGATTTTGCATTCGAGATTTGCGCTAACTTTGCTCGACGATCTTTCTCTTGCGCTTCTTGTCTTCCTTCCAAACAGAACAGGCACGGTGGACCTCTTCAGCAGAAACGAATTCGACTAAGAACTCAAGGGCCACTCAAGGTCCTTGGTGGTTTTCGGACGATCTTTAGGATGAAAGGTCCCTTCCTGACGCATCCCATAAGCACAGTGACGGCCTCTCCACTTTTTTGACCTCGATCATGATTGGCTCATGCAACTCTCCCAAGGTACTCCTCCATTGCCTCGAGCTTCCGATGCACATTGAGGGTCCTAACATGGATCATCCCCTCGGGTTGACATCTCGGTATGGTCATTACTGGTGGTGGAGGCAAGGAACAGATATCTCCCAAGGCCTTCAATTCACCGTGGCAGCGTCAAATGATCCTTCTGCTGAAGAATATTCTAACCTCCTGAGGCTCCATCTCCTGGTAGTGTTGTGGTTGCTCCTGATCCTCCTGGATCGGTGAGATCATCGAGAATTGGTGGGCACTGGCTTGCAATCTCAAGCCTCCGGTGGAACTCAGCCCCAAATGCTTGTGAATGCCTCAGGCACACTCAACCTCGGCATCAACAGCGTGTCACGACTCCTACCTCCCTCAGGATCGCTTGTTCTTTTGTCCACAAAGTATTGAATGTTGACTGGGGGGCACCTCGGATTTGACTCTTGAGACGTTGGTCCACTACTTTCCTATCCTTGTACCTATGGACCGGCGTTGGAATGAGGGAGGGAGCGCCTACGAATTGTTGCCAGAAGACCGGATCGCTGATGAACTCACACATCTCTCACAACATATCAACCATTATAGTATTCTGGAGGATGAAAGTACTGGCAACATCTATAGCAGGCTAGTCAACAGCAATTTCAATTGCTGCTTCTCCAATTCCTGGATGTTATTCATCATTACTTTGTAAAGTAATGATGAAACTAAAACAATACGAACTTATGGTCGCAAGGTGACCATAAATTTGTAAAGTAAGAACTTACAATGTTTACACAGACTGCGACAAAATACAATAACAACAATAAAACCTTTGTCTCACCTGAGTAGGTCTACCACATGAATCTCCTTCTGCCATCATTCAAAGTCATCAAATCATTCCCAATTCTCTTCCCAAGTTTTTCTTAGCTTTATCTCCCCTCTTGTCACACCGTCTACCTGAATTAAATTACATCTCCTAAACCGTGTTTTTGCAAGTCTTCTATGCATATGTCCAACACATCTTATACAATTTTCTGTCATCTTATTCTCAATGGGTGCTATTTTTAACCTCCCTTTAATAACATCCATTATTGTCTTACCACTCATCCAACACAACACGACATCCACATATCCACTGTACTAGGTTTTTTAATATACTTCTTGTTCACCGCCCAACATTCAGAATATTATAGAGTCGTTAATCTTTAGAATTTCCCATCAAATTTCAATGGTATCCTACAATCACACGAACTGATCATGCCAAAAACTGATTCACCATTCAATTGGTCAATGACCTAAAAACTGCAAAGGTGGAAAGCTAAGCATGAGACAGAGTGTTCCGGGGAAAATTCCTTCGGTAGGAGAATAAGTATTTATAGGTGAGTAAGATTCATAGAAACTGAAAAACAGAAACCCTAGTGAAATTCCATCTAAATTTATGGTGCCATGCTCTAGTACTAGTTCATTCATGAGATACTTAAAAAAGTTATAAATGCACAGAGAGGGATGAACATATTGTGATCATAATATCTAAAGGTATATTGTTCAAATGCTCAAAAAGAGCCAAGATATGGTTTTTGATGTATACACTGGTACATCCATGATTTGGATTTGATATTTTGAAGAAAGTGATATGTATCTTGCTAGAAGTTTAAGGATATGTTATTCTCACGTTTGATACTGATATACATAACTATATCTCACATGCATGTAGACAACACCTCTTCCGTTTTTCAGGGATATGAAAAAGATTTAAGAAAACGATTTAACTCAAGGAAAACTAGTATTCTTACACTCACCTTCTTTTCGATAAGCTTATTAAGTTCTTCCTTAACCATAACATAGCAATCTGCCAAATTTGGATCCATGAAAAGATCAATATATCCATCCAACATTTTTAAATGACCAGCCTGCAAAAAAATATATATAATAAAAAAATTCCATAAGAAATATTCTCAGGAGGAAAAAGCTTAAAATGTCAACAAGCGTCTGCAGTGAAGAAAATACCAGATTTCCATGGGTGAGAGTACCGCCAAAAAGGATCAGAATCGAATCAGTTACGCCAGTGGAATCCCGTAAGAAAACACTATTGACCTTCATTTTTTCCGCAAACACCAACCATGGGTAGGGAATTGTTTGGTAACGTGCATTGACGGAATTCTAAACAAAAATCACAAACAGCATCAAAAACTATAGGAGAATCGAGTACAGAAATACCTATATAGATAAAAATTAAAATTAAAAAAAAAAATCACAGAGATACAAATATTCTGTTCCTTTGGACACAAAAGAAGCATAATAAGTACAGGAAAAATGAGCCACAAGATCCATAGCTTTAACAACACACCAGGTGCAGAGGACGACCTTCAGGCACTCATGCACTTCAAGCATATTGCTCTACCAAGGCATCATCTTAACTACAATAATTTCTCTACTAACCTACGCTAGGGTGACTAGGGCTAGGTTCCTTCCCTTGCAAGGCAGCCGCCATGACCGCCTCAGCAGCAACCGCTGGCCCTTCTATTGACCTTCCAGGCCCTCCCCCTCCCTTTCTGAAGCCTCGCGATATCTCCCAAAAGACTTGCACTGCAGTCCTATCCCCAGATCAGTCTCCTACTTTTTCCATTTCAATGGCAGCAGTCTATGATAATGGAGAACATCAATAAATTGGACCAAGGAAGAGATCTCTTCCTCTAGTGTTCCCCCTCAAACGGGCACTCATTGAAAAGTATTCCTATCGTACTAGGCCTTCTTTGGGTGAAATCAAGCAGTGTTTCACTACCAAAAGGGACGCAACACATATTCTGATTCATCTTCATTTTCACGAAGATTATGTTTTGAGAACAGTTGTGTGATATAACATGTTAAAGGATTTCTGTTTAAAATCCGAGTTTGCGTTGACATGAATCTCGCTGCAAACAATCCTCAAAATCTGGTAAGATATGGGAGAGGATGGAAATAGATGCCAGGAAATTGTGCATGAGAAAGTTTCATTTTGCATTTCTTGCTGTGAGCAAGGGTATACTGCTGAACTTTGTGCTAAGCAATAAAAAGGGCAAGAAATATAGATGAAGATCTTCCAGAAACAACAAATCCTCCAATGCAAGCCTCTAGCCCTCAATTTCACTCGGCCTTCAGCTCAGCAGATCAACTCCTTTTTCTTTTCGCCGAGTA
This sequence comes from Eucommia ulmoides, assembly GCA_016647705.1. Classification (NCBI taxonomy): domain Eukaryota; kingdom Viridiplantae; phylum Streptophyta; class Magnoliopsida; order Garryales; family Eucommiaceae; genus Eucommia; species Eucommia ulmoides. The sequence goes on from CM028341.1 coordinate 28,266,342, forward strand.
AGAAATGTATATGAGAAGACGCAACGCACGTCAAACCAAGTACAGAGTTAGGAATCCCTAAGTTCTTCTAAGAAGTCTAGAAATATGGGGTTCCCAGAAGGATCCAAACCCTCAAGACCAAAAAAAGGGAGGATACAAGAAAGATTATTTTAAGGAAGGGTATAGCTAATGAAGCACTGTCAAAAAATTGCCGGTTCCACTGCCAGATGCTCCAAAAGAGTGCAAAAGGGGTCACTCTCCAGGTCCCAAGAAAACAATGAATTGTGCACCCTGAGTTTCAACAAAGAAGGTGGTCTTTACTCTTTACAGGACTGAGGAATGCACCACGAGATTCCAATACGAGAAAAGACCATATCCCAAAGGCCTCTGGCAACTAGGCAGAAGAGAAGAAGGTGCGCACTCAACTCAGCCTCACATAATTTTTTAAACACACACAACATCTGTTAGGGAGAAAAAAAACCTCTTAGCTGAAGGTTCTTCAGAGTGAGGATGGCGTTCCAAGCAACACCAACCAAAGATGGCAAATCTAGTGGGGGCTCTAGTGCTCCTAATGTTTTTCCAAAAAAAAAACACCTTCCTTGGCCCAGAGAGCCAGTAGTAGAAAATTTTCCTCTCTATGAGGAGACAAAGATGAATTATGAAGAGTCGCAAGCAGCTCAATCAGAACAGGGACTCCCCAGTCTAATAGGTTCCTCCGAAGGGGGACCCATGTTGAGGCCCTGTCATGGGAGACGATATCATAAACAGAGGCAGTCCTGCAACTAGAGATCTCAGAAGAGACGGCAGCAAGAGACTGATCACCACACCAAATATCAGACCAAAAGTGGACTCTCCTGCTATCACCAATATTGAAGCGGGTAAACTCCCAGAGCAAGTGCCCGAGCAAGAGAATATTCTTCCAAACTCCCACACCATAGGGACCAGAAACCGCCTGAGATTAGGGATGTCACTAGTTCGGTTTTAAAACCAAACCATTTAAATTTACACAAAACCAAAATCAAAACTGCGAATGGCAAAACCATTTAAAAAATTTCAATTTTATATAATAAAAAAAATAAAAAAAACCACAGATCGTTATTTTTTATATATAAACAAAAGCATAGCTAAAACATCAAACATAAAATATTAATTAATTTTATTATATCTATTAGGGCACAATTAATTGACTTTTAATTTTAATTTTAATCTTCTTTTTTTTAATTTATTTTACTATATCTATTAGAGCACAATTAATTTACCTATAATTAAATTATTCAATTACAATAAGACACAAAATTGTGCCATAGTATAATTTTTATTTTTAAGGCACTATTTTTTGTCCATTTATATTATATATAGAATATTAATTTTTTTTACTAATTTAATTTTATCGGGACACTACTTTTTCTCCTTTAAACATTTGATTATATATTAGTTGTTAATAAAATAATAAGAAAATCAATATTAAAAATATTAAATTTACACATTTGATTATATATTAGTTGTTAATAAAATAATAAGAAAATCAATATTAAAAATATTAAATTTACGACACTTTCAATTTTGTGCCTTGAAAAACATCTTTATAGGGCACATTACATATAGTGTCCTAATAAAAGTGCTCTAACAGATAGTTTTTGTTGTAGTAAGAGGGGATAAAAGTGTAAATAAATACATATATAGTTATATACATATATATTAAGGCTAAAATGTAAATATATTTAAAAAATATGGGTATATATGTATTAAAATATTTTTAAAATATCGGTTTCATTGTTTCGCAGTTTGGTTTCATAGTTCGGTTTCAAAGTTTCTATCCCAAAACCAAAACCAAAACCGCTTTGATTGCTAATTTCAAAACCAAAACCGCAACCAAACCATTTAGTAGGTTTTAAAACCGGACCATTCGGTTCGGTTTCTCTCGGTTACCCATCGGTTCGGTTTTTTGTGGCATCCCTACCAACTATCCCAGATAAGGCCAAACCTAGCTATCACCACACTTTTCTAGATGCCATTTCCTCCGTAGCAAAGCGCCATAACCACTTTCCAAGCAATGCTTGGTTGAATATGCGCACATTTTGGATGCCAAGGCCACCTCCGTAGCATGCAACATACTTCCAACCAGTAAGATGGATTTTTCTTGATTCCTCGGAATAGACCCAAAGAAAGTCCCGTTGGAGCTTCTCAAGAGTTTCACCACAAAGACTGGAATTGTAAATAGGGAAATGAAGTACATCAGAAGACTCGATAAGGTACTCTTGAGAAGAGTGAGATGACCTCCTTTAGAGAGATTATGAAACTTCCATCTGCCAGCCATTTGCGAAAGCACACCACAACCGGCTCCTAAATCGTGGACGATTGGGCTCAAGCCTTGAGAGGGAGACCAAGATAAGAGCAAGGGAGAGAGCCAGATAGGCAACACTGGAACAGGAGCCAAAGCCACGAAAGCTCCAATTTCGCCAACCAAAGTAAAGCTATTTTTTGAAGTTCACTTCAAGACCTGAGATCGCCTCACAAGAAATCAAAACACACCTGATGAACTTGGGTTGCATGACGCTAGGCTGGCAAATCAAAAGAGTATCACCCGCAAAGAGGAAGTGAGATACATGAATGCTTGGGCCATGAGAATGGCCTACCTCGAAACCTTTGAACAAACCGAGATCCGCAACCCTGGAAAGTAAACCGCTAAGTCCTTCCATAATCAGAAGGAATAAACGAGAGAGCGGATCACCCTGGAGCAGGCCCCTAGAGCTAGGAAAGAAACCTAATGGGGATCCCTTGACCATAACATAGAACCTGGTTATGGAGATGCACCAGCTGATCCAATTGCACCATCTACCCTTGAAGCCCATCTTACGGAGGATGAAGAGCAGAAGCTTCCAGTTAACATGATCAAAAGCTCTCTCTATATCTAATTTGCAAAGAACCTCTGCTTGTCTTTCCTTCAAACGAACATCAACACTTCCATTAGCCACGAGGACTCCATCAAGGATCTGGCAACCACCCATGAAAGCATTTTGCATCATTGAGATTGGGTCACCCATAACATTGCAGAGCCTGATAACAAGAACCTTTGAGAGAATCTTGTAGGCATTGCTCACCAAGCTAATGGGAAGAAAATCAGCTCAACCGCTCCTCAAATTTGGGGACAAGACAAATGTAGGTATAATTGAGGCCACTATCAAAGACCGCTTAGTCGCTTACTGACAAGGCAATTAGAAGAAACAAGGATATTGGCTGGAGGTTTGTAGTGCTTATATGCAACTCTCAAGCGGGCGCCGACACAACTAGGCGTCCCTTCAAAGTCGAGGCAAACCGACCCAATGAAGCTCGGAAACTATATCACTGGTCATGGACTTGATAAAAGAAGAGGAATTTGGTCTCCCCTGCACAAATTGGTCGAGAGTTAGAGCCGCTCTCCTGATGAGCCCCAGGCAAGGCAAAACTAATCGGTATCGTACAAGAAGGCTTAACCCCACGCAACGGACGCGTTGAGGGTGCCACACGGGCAGTTGCCCTTGCAAAACGTGAGCCCGTACCAAATGGTATCAAAAGCAGGGTACAATTAGCTCCATCAGGGACTCGCTCGAGCCGTGGGGACAACACTCCTTGAGGAAAGAGTTGAGTTGCAGTAATGATTCACCAAGCACTCGTTGGAAGACGGGTAAACAGGGATTCAAGAGCATCACGTCGAATATTCGTGTGGATCATGCGATTTGGGGTACCTCACCTTTCTCTCTGTCACGCAAATGCGGAGGCACACTAGGGGGCACGACATCGAGAGTTGTTCGTATCGCAACGAGGACGTTTGCGATTTTGGGTGGAGGAGAGTGTCATGGACCGCTTAGTGACAAGGCGATCAGAAGGAACAAAGATGTTAGTTGGAGAATCGTATGCGGCTCTCAGCCAGACAGCCGCCAACACAACTGGGAGTCCCTTCATAGTCAAGGTATACCGACCCAGTTAAGTTCGGAGACTATGTCGTTGGTCATGGACCTAACAAAAGAAGAATGGTTTAGCCTCCCCTGCACAAACTAGTCAGGAGTTGACGCAGTTCTCCTGATGATCCTAAAGCAGGGCAAAACCAGTCATCATACAAGAAGGCAAACTTACCCCAGCACAGCGGACGCGTTGGGGGTGCCACACGGGCATGTGCCGCTGCGAAAACGTGAGCCAGTGACACCTTGCTCAAAATAAGAGCATTCAAAGAAATCCTAGAAGAAAGAAAGAACATCTCCTTTCACCACCTTCCAACAGTGATGAAAGAAATAGAGGGAAAACCTTAAGTTTAGCCTTCAGCTCAACTTAACCAACCTCTCCTGGTCTACAAACCAAAAGTCCTTGAGATCATTGCAGTTTCTTCTCAAATAATTTCACAGCCTTGCAAACATGTAGAGCAGACTGAATGGGGGCTTCCTTTCTCCATTTAGGTGATTCAAGACAGTAAACCTCTTATTTCAGCTTTTCCCACGAAGTCAATAGTAATTTACGCACCTAAATCCGAGGTGGATGTACTAGCCAATAGCTCTCCAATTCTGAGTACTCTAACCACTCCCTCTCAGGGTAATAATCCTAACTTAAGTGATTAGGACAAATGGCTCATTCATCAGAATCTAAAAGTTCAGAGACTATTTTGAGAAGATGATTGGGATATCTAATACAGCCTATGTACATTTATCTGACTGAATATCATTCAGATTCTGAGCAATGACCCATCAACAAATCCATGCCTCATCTGATCATTGGCAAAATTGGAAATCTTGATCACACAATCTACATTATCCTGTTTAAATCAGTCCATTTCAGACCAAGATCAGCTCAATAGTGTTCATCTCTATCCAATACCTCCCCTCTATGAGCGTTCTACAGGGCTTTTTTCCAATTCCAAAGGATCACAAGATCCCAAAGCAAATCAATCATATTCATCACTGCTTTGGATGTTGAAATATCTCTGTTGGAATATCAAAGGATATCCTAACAAAGCCTCTCAAGATAGCCGCCTTTCTATCATCAAAAACCACAAACTTCCACTGGTTTCTCCATTGGAACCCATGTTCTCTTCTTATATTTGCAATCTAGCTTACCTCTTCATTTGCTCTACTTCTTCCTTCCCCCCAACCACCAAAGTTCCATAGGAAGATTTGCTTGTTTTGTTCATCCTCTTAATAATCCAGATTATTCATAAACACGCTCGATCCCTCACCGGTGACATCTTTGCTGCCTCCATTCCTTTGTCGTATATCTCATTTCTTTATGCTTCCTGTGACAGAGTTATTAAAAGAGAATTTTGGCAACATCTTTGTCCTCTAGCATTTCGTCTACCACTCCATCAGCTGCCATTGGTGATTTTGATATGGTTAGAAATTCTTCTAAAACATTAGGCAGTTACACCCCCATATCTTTCATCTCTCTGTCTCTAATGATTTCATTGATTCTGAAGATTTGATAGAAGTTCAGATCTTTCTACTGGATCCTGGTCGGTTCGGCAAGATGTTTAAAAGATTTTTGTGGAAGGATATTTGGAGATCAAAAGCACTGCTGAGGGCAGCCTTCTTTGCATGGTCCATTAATTCGTATGCAATTCTTACCAAAGGCAATCTTAAGAAGAGGGGATTCCGACCACCTGATCATTGCGTCTTATTCCTTTCTAAGGAAGCATCAGTTACTCCCTCATCTCCTTATGTTCTGCCCGTTTTCAATATATCTTTGAATATGGTCATTGCGTTGGTATCAGATGGTGTCTGCTGAGTTTGTGTGACATTATTAGATGCTGTGGAGAAGCAGTCCAGATGGGAGGTTGGGGAATGTGTGGTAGTTGTTCCTGTCGGCGGATTTTTTGGTGCATTTGAAAAGAGAGAACCTGTAGATTTTGTAAGGTGTCTCTCTCTTTACCTTTTCTGAAGCAGTGCACTAATTGTTTTCTGGGCCTAACCTCTTTTGTATTGGTTGGGTACCTTGCATCCTATTTGTATAATTCATTTTAACAGAATTACATAAAGTAAAAGAAGACCATGCCAAAAAAAAAGGTAAAGTGAAATGAGGAAAGACATTTGCAGATATTAACTAAAGTACCTCGGAACTAAGTATTCTGCAGTTCTTGCTCATGACAAGTGTCGCATAAGCAATTAGAAAAATACAAAACCAGCATTAAAATTTATTTACGCAAAATTGGTAAAAAAAAATTATAAAAAAAAAAAAAATTGCATGTCCATAAATGTGTAAGAATGATTGATACCAACACAGGTCAACGTGTCAAACCAAATCGAGTTGAGCATGCACTGCTGGCACATAGTTTGCTACCATTTAATAATTAAGCTAGGAAAAAGTGTTCCTTCAGTTCCCAGTCTACTCAAAATATCAAATTTCCAGAATCTAATAATACTTGATTATATCTGACATGAAAACTATTATACCCTAAAATTCCATCAAATAGATTTTGTTATCCCCCAACTCCCAAAGAAAAGATACTGCATAATGTTTCTCCAAGGCCATCAAAATTGAATCCCAACATGATGCAGTAAAATAAATAAATCTTGTCCTTTATAAAAGCAAAATACCCATTCAATATCTGCACAAAGAAAATCCAGTTTGTAACAATTGCAGTAAGATGTGACTCCTCAATACGTACCGCATAGAGAAAGACCTGCCCGTCATCCATTGTCTTAAAAGACATTGTTGTCTCTCTATGCTACAAACAGTAAGGAAATCCATACATGTCATCTGAAGTGAGATTTTATAGAAAACCACTGGAATGAAATTTGTAAGTTGAGTTACCTTACCACTAAGGATGCTATTCCTGGAAAGAGGCCAGAACAAATGATTGCCCGAACCAATGATTGATTGTGACTTAATCTGTTGTTAGCACCTCCATCCGTAACCAGCAGTCCAGCTTCACTCAGAATGAAGCTAAACTGCTTCCGAAGAGAATGGATAGCTTGAAGTGTCTGGGCAGATAGGAAATTTCTCCAGCAATACTCATACGCAGCTCCTTCTCTTTCAGCATCCTTCCATCCTTCATATGCACGGACAAGAGCCATGTGGTCACTATAGTCCTTTGCAGAGAATCTGGACTTCGCTGTCCCTGCCAGCTGAAACATAGGAATAGAAGTACATGAAATTTATTCATAGAAGTAACATAACGACATGCCATGATCCTACATCAAGCAAAACATAAAACTGCATTGATGCCTCGCTTACTAACACTGTCTGAACATTGATTTAACAAATGAACGCCATCCCTCGAGAGAAATAAAAAGGAATGGACTAGGATTTCAATAAATGTGGAATCCCATGACACCCTAAAATGTAGTAAGAATCCATTGTACTGGATCCAAGAATCTTACACGATTATAAAGATAGTTACTGTTTTTCATTTATGCATCTCGAATTTAGAGGTAGAGTTAAAAATAAAAAAATAAAAATAAAAAACACACAAAAAAAAATGAATAGATTTCAAGAAGCAACACAATAATAAGCGGCCAAATCATATGCCACTCATGTATAGTCTGCCAAGAGATACTCATCAAAAGTGTTCACACTTAATGTAGCTTTTCACTGGGCAAAAATGCGTTGGAATCGGAATGGTATTGTATTTGTATTCTTTTGATTCCTCCAGGAATTACGATTCCGATTACTATATTTGGTTACATGCAGTGGCCAACAGAATAAGAATTTGTTTAACAAAAATAATTTAACTATATAAAAACAATAATTTAAAAATAGTTTCAAACATAATAAACTAAATATAATACTTAATAACTATATATTGACTTTCTTAATTATGATGAAATATAATTTTATTATATATTGATTTTAAAGTTTAAAATATATTCATTGTATATATATTAAGATATACTATTTATTGTCACATTTGACTTCGCATAAAATTTTAAGTAGAGTTTGAATGGCTTTTACTTTACCATATTTCCCTTATTGGGAGCAATCTTAAAGTGATTAAACTTTTTGAAATTTGAAAATGTGGTGAAGAATAGGGTTATTATAGGAAAAATGATAAAAAAAAAAAAAAAAATATATATATATATATATATGTAAAAAGGAAAGGTGACAATTAATTTGGTACATATTAAAAACGCAAGTAGGACAATTAATTTGGGACAGAGGGAACATTAATCTATAATTATATTGCACATGCATCAATTAATATTTATTATTATAAGACACAATAAAATTATATAATATTATATTTTTTTATTTATAATGTAAAATATATTTATTAGTATTGTATATATACTTATTTATAAATAATAATAATTTATATTTTGACTAACTATATTATTTTTAAAATTTAAAAGTGGAGTTTAGTTTTATTTAAATTATAACTACATTTCATGATGGGCCGGAACCGCAATTACCAAGCCTCCCCTAAGGAATGGTGATTCAATCAAAATGGAGGAATAACCATCCCAAAGGAATAACGATTCACTCCAAATGATATACCAAACGCAGTAATAGTTATTCCATTGGAATTTTAATTCCATTCCTACTGTAATTTCTCCCAATCAAATGAAGCTTTAGTCTACCTCATGACAAAATATTAAAATTAAATACACGAACTAGGGTTAACAGGTATATAGAACATGATAGTAATCTCCTATCTCTTTCCCTAGTTTAGATATTGAACAAGAAGAAAATTATTTTTTTGAAATGTGGTACCAGAAGATTTACAATTGAAAATTCAGAGATAAATATACTACAAGTACATAAAAAACAATCCTCACCACACAACTTCCCAAATGTTTTCTTTTCAAATTTAGAAGATGATAACATCACGAAAGCAAAGTGAAGAACATACACATTGTATGCTAAGAAGCACCGACACGAATGCGGAAAATGGATACATTGAGACATGAATACATCGAGATGAATTGAAAATACAGTGATAAATAGACTACAAGTACACAAAAATATGCTAAGAAGCATTGGCACAAATGCAGGAAGCAGATACATCAAGACATGAATACGGAAATATGCCAAATCCCCAAAAAATAGGATAAGGATACACGTAGGATACGTCAAAAAAAAATTAAAAATACATATTTATTTATATGTGTGTGTGTGTGTGTGTGTGTGTGAGTGAGTGGCCGTGTGTATGTGATTATGTGATTGTAACATAAATAATTTTAATCAAGCTAGAGTCAAAAACATAGAAACAAAACTTCAAGAGTAACTTCAAGTAAAAGCTTAAGTGTCGTCAATACAGCAACAAATTAAACAATACTCACTGCTCGTTTGATTTGACATAATTACTTGTCATTAAATTTATTAATATTGAAGATTCTATCTGCTTCATTTACAATTGTTTTAACCAAAAAATGAACATTACAAGAAATGCCCCTTAGTGTGTCCCAAGGTGTCCCCACAAATCCTAGTTATATATCCACATTGTGTCCAACTATTTCAAGATTAAATATCAAGAAAGAAAAATGGTGTGCCAAAACATTTAAATTTATATCCATGGCATATTTGTGTCGAAAACATATCCGACGTAGATACTTTGGCAACCTAATCATGTTGGTGCTTCCTAGCCAACAGGCAATATAATAATTTTGGCACTTACATCCTTTTTTTCTTGAGGCAAAAGAAAAGGATCCCTGACACTAAGTCCAGCCACTATTGTCAATACAGGATCAAAGCAACGGAAAATAGCACCCATGACTAACATTTTCCCTAGCTTGGGATCCACAGGGAGCATCGACAAAAATTCACCTGAATTAGGGAAAAAAATGAATAAATGGAGTTCAACATGTCCCAATATAAACAAATACAAAAACTAGATAAGCTCACGAAAGAAAAGGAAAAAAAACCAAGGTGTGTGAGATTTTCGTTCTCATCTAGTGCTCCAATCATCTTCAAAAACTCAACAGCATTTTGGACCTGTAATACATTGAAGATCGCAACATGCATCATCAATAAATCATAATGAAATTCCAACCACTTGCATATAAGAAGTCCAATAAATACAAACATCTCGATGGTATAAACAGTATCCCTAAATACGAGTTTTTCCTGTAACTAATAAATTCATATATGCTCAATGTGCTTATGGGATGCCCAAGTTCAGTTATATTTGCTTCCACACAAAGATCACTGGAAGGGGAAGAAATGTCTTTGTTGTCCCCTCCATTAACTAGAGATAGCTTTTTGTTCTTCCTCATGACGCAGGACAGGTCTCCCGTCCCTAATTGGTACAGGCGAATAACTAACTGAATAGAAATTTCATGAGGGGAGAAGAAGGAAGGGGGTGCTTAAACCTCTAATAGAATCTGTCATGGCACACATGCCTAAAGCCCAAGGCTTTGACTCAAGTTAATATAATATTCAACTCTGATGAAACCAATACATGGCAGGCCCACTCGTAGGCAATTGTACATAAAAATCAAAACCAAACCTGGAAACTAATTGCACAAGGGAAGCATATAAAAATACAAATCAAATATAATCCCCTAACATAAAGTAAATCAAAATCCCCAACCTTAACATAAGATAAGAGAAAAACTTGTCAATTATGACCAACTTGATGATTGAAGTTAGTTACTTAACACATGGTAAGGCCCTACAATGATCTCTATGGCACAAGGAGATCCATGCAACCAACCCTACTTAAGTGGGGATAAGACCTTGTTGTTATTGATTATCAATTAAGTAAATATGGAGTAAATTGCAGTTTAACCCCCTAGACTTGGGGTTCGTTGTAGTTTACCTCTTGCATTAATTTTTTTGTACTTAACCCATTTAACATTGCAACCAAGTGCAACATGGATGGAATCCATTCAAATGATGAAATTACTAAAATGCCCTTAAAGACAAACTGTAGTCATAATCGTTACGTTAAGGGTTATATTACATTCATGTATTTTGTCAATCAAAGCACTAAAGAAATTGTCTTCGACAGTTTAAGGATTATGATCTTTAATTTTTGTGAGAGATAGAAAAGTGAGACTACTCTCATTCTTCGCATGCAGAATTTGTTGGCTTCTTCGTGCATCATTGAACCCATGGTATCTATTCAATTGAATTTCTGAGTAGATCTTCAATGTTTCCTCTATGTATATCTCCATAAATCTTCTTTTCTTCTATTTGATTTGATTATTTCCTCTAGGTGTGGTAACTAAATGCTTCTTTTTGATATGTAATATACTAAAATTAGTATTAATTCAATCTCAGGCTATCCCAAGGACATAGGTTAGTGATTTAATACAACATCTCTCCTCCCTGTAAAATTTGTGAGATATATTTTTGTGAGTGAGGGAAGATACCGAGTTATGTCTTTTGCATTTGGTCAATTCATGTGGCTCCACACATAGCAAAGGTTGCAGCATCTCTAAATGAGCAGGAATTAGTTCATATTTAGGTGAGATTTGAGTGAGTTGAAGGTCATTTTGTTGCTTTTTCATATTCTTGGAGTTAGTTTAAACTTGGTAATCTGGAACACTTGGATCTAGTTTTTCATATGAAAGTCTATTGTAAACTTTCATATTAGTTATTTTGCTATTTCGTACATCTTCGCTTAAGGGTACATTCTAGCTCCGCTTTATTTTTATTTTTTCCTTTCGTTTTCCTTTTTTTTTTTGTTTTTTTTTTTTGTGTTTGAGGGAGGGGGGTCATCCTTGGCTGAATGTGTAAGATATATATTTTATTTGGATCCCAACAAAAATTGGAGGGTATGCGATATCTTTTTTGGCAAAGATTCAAATCCTTGTTTCTTGAGATATTGAAGATTTTTAAAATCTAATAACAAAATGGTCTTGAATGATAGATTTATGTGCAAGGAACATTCCATGTAATTGTGAACCCCAAGGGTAGTTTTGGGGTTTGGGCTTTAGTGTTGTTGGAAGGATCATTCTATACTCTATTAAATTCACTTTTTTCAAAAGGTACTAATGGGACTTCTTTAACTTCTATTGCTCATGATGGACAAACTCAAACTTCAACTTTACATCCCAGGTGGAAACAAACGTGAGGATATGGAAAGGAAAAAGTACAAGGGTTATGGGCCATTTGAGGGGCCAAAGTGCAATTCAGAAATTGAATGTGACCAGCCCAAACCAACCGCACTATAAGGAGAATTTCACGGGTTCTCTTGGGAAAAATCCGGACCCAGCCAACCCAACAAAACTTCTTATTTACAGAAATCCACATGGTATTCTTCTGGTCATATATTCCCTTGAGTCATTAGGATTTTAGAATTGGAAAGACAAATAATGAAGGCTCCCTTCCTCGTCGGCACTCTCTCTTTCTCGATCTCGATCTCACATTATCTCGATATCGATATTGATATCAATCGGTTTAAACATCTTGATTGTTGACTTTCTCAACCACAAAACACTATGCTTCAGACAGAAACACTGCATGGCCGAACCCAACAAATAACCCCCAAACACAAACAAAATTGGGACATTTTGGGATTTGAACCTGTTAGGTTGGTTTCAGGTGTGACCTTTAACAACCCAAGCATTTGGGTAAGTTAGTTTGCACGCTCAGCCCAACCAACCGAACCCGATTACACCCCTAGGAGTCAATCGTAGTTACAAAAGTTTTGAGGACTATCTATAATTAGTAGCATGTTTTTGGATCAAAACTTGATATCAGAGTATTTTGGAGGTGGGGTCTTGTGTTAGTGTGAAATGCTACAAAAACAACAAAGCATTTATCCCAATTTAGGAGGGTTGGCTACATGAGTCTGCTTGTGCTATAAAGATTGTTCTCATATTATGTTAGGGCATCCCATCCATTAAGTTCAACGCCATAAAATCATTTCTAATTACCTCTTCACAAGTTTTCTTTGTTTTACTAACTATTTGAATTTAGTGAGCAATGCTCGGGATATGATATGTTCTAAACAAATTTGGATTAGAATGTGGGTTAAAAGGCCTCAAACTTTGGCTTGGACTAAAAGCACCAGGTTCTAGGGCTTGAAAAAGAAGTTGGAAATAAACCATGCAGGCTTTTCTTCTTACGTCCTAAGGCCGTGGCAGCCACGACTTCTCTTGGATGGCTTAGTGATCAACAATAAACAATCCTAACCTTGCAATAAGGAGGACTCTGACAAATGTTCTTTTCGAGGTGTTCGTGCCGAAACAAAAGATTTATTTTAAGTGGCCATAACAAGGTGGATCATGGTTAGAAAATAGGTAGCAGATGCAGTTCCTTAGAAGGATGTATTAATGTCAAATGAAACCAACGAGCTAGGTAGCACCGACACTCCACCAAAGGCTGAGTGTCGGTGTCCGACACGTGTCGGACACCAACACACGACCAACACGCCTTTGACACTTGTCAAGGCGTGTCCAATTTTTTTATTTTTTATTTTATATTTCGACACAGCACCAACACGCAAAATGAACGTGTCGGACACTTCGGAAGGCCGTGTCGTGAATTTTTCAGGGGGTCAATTTTGTAATTTTTTTATTAACGTACTCCAATTACATTATTATTTACGGGGTATATCTTGTAATTTGATATTAAATAACCCTATTAAACAGGTCTTTAACAATTGAAGAAACGAGAAATGAGAAAGACAGAAAGTCAACCGTCTTATTCACCGATGAAGGGTGTGAATATGATAATCAACCAGTCGACCTCGAGCATTTTTTCGTGTGTCTTTATTGCTTTTTATTTATGGGAATTCTTTAAATGTGAATTTTTGTTTGAAATTTGAAGATTTATGATTATAAGCTTAATGATTTTTGTTGAATGAATTTGCTTAATAGTACATGTCTTTCGCTAATTAGGTTAACATATATAAAAAAAATTATTTCTTTATTGACGTATCCCTGCCGTGTCCGTGTCAAGATTTTTGAGAAATTGTGGTGTCGCCGTGTCCATGTCATGTCGTGTCGTGTCCATGTCGCGTGTCAGTGCTTCATAGCCAACGAGAAAATAGGAAGAGATTGATAGAGCCTGGACTCTGGTGTCAATTGACACACAATAAATTATCTGATCTCCAATTGGTTTTGTCAAACAACTAACAGAAAAAGAAATGTCATGAGGGGAGAAGAAGGAAGGAGGAGCTTAGACTTCAGCCTCAAAATGGATGAACAGGAGCCCACATTCCGAAAGCCCAATGCTTCAACTTTAACATAGTATCCACATCAATCATTATGAGTGATATGCATATGAGGGGTATAAAACGAAATATTGTACTTGAAATTTACAAGCCATCTTCTATATTGCAATAAGCCATAAACATTGTCACGTGTGAGACAATTGTGACTCCAGTGACCCATTTCCAATGGAAACGAAACCTTTAGTTGTTGTATGGGCAAAATTCATGCCAAAAGGGCGTGCAACAATGTCTGACTGCAGAACATGTGGAAAACAGTAACCTAATAATGCTTACATAGACATGTACACAAGGCACGATCACAAACAAACCAACAAAAATACGACTAGCAAATTACTTACAGCTAATGGTTCTGGAGGTTGCAGAGCAGCTGATAGAAAGACTCCTATGCTTTCAACTTGCAAACTCTTTATTTGCAAACACAGAGAGTTCAGAGGAGTTCTCAGAAGTTCAGGAAGTTGATACTCAGCAAAAGCTCCATAGACACATTGAGGGTATAGGTGATAGCATTCTCCAGGCTGCACACGCCCGGCTCTTCCCCTTCTCTGTATTCCAAATATGTTACAGCAAAGGAAGAAGACATAAAGAAGCAGGAAAATAAGTCCATGTCAGACGGTAAATTGCAATGCTAAAAGTCGAAACCCAACTCTCAAACTTCCTTGATAATCATACATGATACATGCAATCAAAGCATGTTCAGATTTAAATACTTCCAAATACCAAGCAAACAAACATCCCCCAAGGGCAAATAGACATCTTAACACTCAAAATTGGACAAAATTAAAATCGAAATAAACAAGTTATCATACATTCTGTGTTCCACAAAATAATAATTATAATGAAAAACTAACTTAAGAAAAGTGATTCACAACTTCCTCAAGGTTAAAGAAAACTAGAAACAATAGAAGATTGAAAGCAAGAAACTTACTTGCTTAGCAGAAGCTTGCGATATCCATGAAGGTAGTAAGCAAGGAGTGTTATTTAGAGCATCATAAGTGGTCTCTTTTGCCTTTCCACAATCAACAACAAAGACAACATCGTTGATTGTAATACTTGCTTCTGCCATATTAGTAGCAAGTACTATTTTACGCACATTAGGGGGTGGTTTCTCAAATATGAGTTTCTGTGTAAAACAAAATGGTAATGAGCACAGTGACATAATAAAAAGAAGAAGAAAAACGAAGACTTGAAATGAATTAATTAATTGTATATTTCATTAATCATACAATATGAGACTACATATAGGAAAACTTAAGAACTAAAAAAAGTAAATAACTAATTACAATAAACTATTTTCCTAATCTGTATATTTGACTTTCCATATATACAAATACTACCAATATTGAATATTCCAACACTCCTCCTCAAGCTGGTATGAAGATATCTTCCATTGTCAGCTTGCATACTAGATATAGTCGAATCTCTTCTTTGGTAATCCTTTTGTTAGAATGTCTGCGATCTGTTCAGTAGTCGGTACATATGGCATACATATTTGTCCACTATCGATCTTTTCCTTGATGAAATGCTTGTCCACTTCCACATGTTTTGTCCGATCATGCAACACCGGATTGTGAGCAATCGCAATGGCTGATTTGTTATCACAGTAGACCTTCATAGGTACTGAATTAGATATCTTTAACTCTCCGAGTAATCTGTTAATCCATAACACTTCACAGATGCTGTGAGCCACTGATCTGTACTCCGCTTCTGCGCTGCTTCTAGCTACGACATTCTGTTTCTTGCTCCGCCATGTGACGAGGTTTCCACCAACAAAAGTACAGTAACCGGAGGTCGATCTCCTATCCGTGATGCTCCCAGCCTAGTCTGCATCGGTGTAAACCTCTACAGGGTGGTGGCCACGTTTCTTGTACAAAATTCCCTTTCCAGGAGTACCCTTTAAGTACCTTAGTATTCTATAGGCAGCATCGAAGTGTTCTTGTCCTGGTGAGTGTATGAATTGGCTGACCATGCTTACGGCAAAGGTTATATCAGGACGGGTATGTGATAAGTAGATTAACCGCCCCACTAGTCTTTGATATTGTTCTTGGTTTATCACAGCTTCAGGTTTAGCCGGTTGTAGTTTCTCATTCGGTTCACTTGGAGTTTCTACAGCTTTGCACCCAAGTAACCCTGTTTCATTCAGTAGGTCGAGTACATACTTTCTTTGACTCACAAATATGCATCCCTTTGATCTAGCAAATTCCATTCCAAGAAAATATTTTAATGGACCTAAGTCTTTGATTTCAAAATTATCAACAAGTTTTCCTTTAAGTCTTCTCAACTCGTCACTATCACTTCCTGTTAAGATAATATCATCTACATAGACAATTAAAATGGCAATCTTACCATCAATTGAGTGTCTATAAAACATAGTATGATCTGCTTGACTTTGTTGATAACCCTGACCTTTTACAGTGGTTCTAAAGCGTTCAAACCACGCTCTTGGAGACTGTTTTAGGCCGTATAGTGACTTCTTTAACTTGCACACCTTTCCTTGTCCTATCTTTCTTTCAAAGCCCGGTGGTAAACTCATGAACACTTCTTCTTCCAAGTCTCCATTTAGAAAGGCATTTTTCACGTCTAATTGGTGTAGTGGCCAATCAAGATTCACAGCTAAGGACAATAGAACCCGAATCGAGTTTATCTTAGCAACTGGAGCAAATGTTTCTTGGTAGTCTATTCCATATGTCTGCGTGAACCCTTTAGCCACGAGCCTTGCTTTATACCGTTCTATGCTTCCATCTGCCTTGCACTTAACTGTGAATACCCACTTGCACCCGACTATCTTTGTATCCTTTGGCGAATCAACTATTTCCCACGTACCACTCCTTTTAAGAGCATTTATCTCTTCCAAAACTACTAACTTCCAACCTGTATCACTTAGTGCTTCCTCAATGTTCCTTGGAATAAACAGATTAATAACTTTAGAAGTAAAGACTCTATAAGGTTCGGAAAGTTTTGTGTAGGATACATATCTAGATATGGGATGATTGGTGCAAGTTCTAACTCCTTTCCTGATGCCTATAGGGATATTAAGATCTGGAGGAATACTGGAATGAGAAGATTCATCAGGAGGTGGTGAAGATATAGGATTACCTGGATCATTGCTTGGGGAGTCGGATTGACCTTGTGCTAGAACAGTAGACTGATCTGTATTCTTTTTTGTACCTCTTCGAGTATAAACCCGCAACTCAGTACATGATTGTGGTATTTCTTTATCTGTTTCTGAAGGAATTATGCTCGGCATTTGTGTACTAGTAGGAATCCCTTTTTGTTTTTCAATATTGTCATCACTTGTTTTTTACTGATTTGGAGGAAAAATTTCTAAAACTGTGGTAGGGAGAGGATCATCAGTGACCCAAAAATTCCCTTCCATTACATTCTCCCCCTGAAAGAGATTTTTGTCAAAGAAGGAAACATTTTCCAAAAACGTGACGTCTATACTAACATGAATTTTCTTGGTTTGTGGATTGTAACACTTATACCCTTTTTGATTTGGTGCATAACCGATGAAAACACATTTTTCTGCTCTAGGATCAAGTTTAGACCGAAATTGGTTAGGAATATGAACATAAGAGGTGCAGCCAAATATTTTAAGAGGCAGGTCAGCTGATATCCTAGAAGCTGGAAAGTGTGTTTTGAAGTTATCAAATGGTGTGGTGTAATTTAGAATACGTGTAGGCATGCGATTTATTAAATATGCGGCTGTTAAAAGAGCATCACCCCACAAATATTTTGGAATATGCATAGAAAACATGAGTGCACGTGCGACTTCGAGTAAGTGTTTATTTTTTCTTTCAGCAATGCCATTTTGTTGGGGTTTTGTTGGGGCGTGTCACGACACGTGGATTGATGTAGAATACCATTTGTTTTCAAAAAACTGCCTAAACATTCATTGAAATATTCTGTTCCATTATCTGTGCGAAGAATGCTAGGTTTCATTTGAAATTGGTTTTCTAGCATAATGCAAAAATCTTTAAATAAAGCTGCTACATCAGATTTTGCACGCATCAAATATGTCCAACATAAACGTGTATGATCATCAATAAATGTCACAAACCATCTTTTTCCGGATAGTGTTGTGATTTTTGAGGGACCCCATACATCGCTGTGAATTAAATAAAATGGTTTAGATGCACGATATGGTTTTGAAATATAAGAAGTACGCTGACTTTTTGCAAACAAATAACTTTCACAATAAAAGAAAGAACAATCCATATTCGTAAATAACGTCGGAAACAAATGTTTAAGATATTGAAAACTTGGATGTCCTAATCTAAGGTGCCAAAGCATGATTTTATCACGAACAGATGTTGTACTCATACCACTGGTGCTGTGAGTTGTTTTATTACTCAAGGAGTTATCATCGAAGTAATACAGGCCATCCACCAATCTAGCACTGCCAATCATCTTCCCCATGCTCTAGTCCTGAAAGAAACATTGAGATTCAGAGAAAATGGCATGACAATTCGAATCTCGCAATAGTTTACTTACAGATAAGAGGTTACAAGTAAGTTTAGGAACGTGGAGGACCGTTTTTAGATTAACACTATCTGAGATTGTTATTTGGCCTTTTTCTGCAATGGGTGAGAAACTACCGTATGCAATTCTAATTTTTTCATTACTAGAACACGGTGAATAGGTATTGAAAAAGTGATAAAAACTTGTCATATGATCAGAAGCACCTGAATCAATAATCCAAGGTGCTGAATTTAAGGAACAAGAAAATGCTCTAAATTTACTACCTGTTTGAGCTAAGGAAGCATTAGGAGTACCAAGTGATGAATTGACAGTCAGCAGTTTCAGAAGTTGATCAATCTGTTCTTTGTTGAATGGAGTGGTGGCAGCTTCATGCGCGGAATGATAGGATCGGTTAGATTTTTCTCCCGTTTTGTTGCTCTTCAAATTTGCTGGTTTCCCATGGATTTTCCAGCATGTTTCCCGTGTATGACGGGGCTTGTTGCAGTAATCGCACCATATACGAGGACGTTTCTCTGCTCGGCGTGGAAACCTGCTGGAGTGAGCATTAGCAGCAGTCAAAGCAGACTGGTCAATTGGAGCAACTGTAGAGCTGATAATTTGCGGCTTGTTAAGCATAACGTTCCGACGGGTCTCCTCCCTTCGGACCTCCGAGAAAACCTCATTAATTGAGGGAAGAGGCTGACGACCAATGATTCGTCCCCTAATTTCGTCAAGTTCCGGTTTCAGACCTGCCAGGAACTTAAAAACACGATCATCATCCACCAACTTCTTATAGTGGCTATAATACTCGGTCGAATGCCATTCATGATCGTCGAACATATCTTGATCTTGCCATATTCTCTTCAATGAATTGAAATACTTGGTGATACTGTCTTCGCCTTGACGGATATCACGGAGTTTTAGAGTCAACTCATACTTTTGAGATTAGTTTCCCAGATCAGAATATATCTGATTTACATTGTCCCAAAGTTCTTTCGCCGTAGGGTAGCACATGTAGTTGGAGCTGATTTCCTCATCCATAGAGTTTACGAGCCATGTCATCACCATGGAGTTTTCAGCATCCCAAGTCGTATGCGACGGATCTTTGATGGAGGGCTCCTTTGCATCACCGGTTAGATATCCCATCCGTCCTCGTCCACGGATATACATTCGCACTGATTGAGACCAACGTAAGAAATTGGTTCCATTCAGACGAACAGAGGTGATTTGGATGGAGTGGGATTCGGAAGGGAGATGCTTTGGTCCGGTAAGTTGACTGAACCTTGGGATGGATTCCGAGGTAACGTCGGACATGGTGAAGGCAAGGGAAAATACCGTCAGAAATTAAGAATCGTCGGGTTGGCCTTCAACGAGTAAATCTCGCGAAACCAAGCTGCTGGATGCTGAGTTGACTCACTGAGAATAACTGAGTTGACTCGCTGAGAATCGTCTGAGTTAACTCGCTGAGAATCACTAAGTTGACTCGGTTTCGTCGTTTTCAAGCAAATCCGGCAGCGGTGGCGGTGGCTAGGGCGGCGAGTGTTCGTCGGTGGTCGCGAGTGTACGTCGGTGGCCGCAATCGAGTTGAAATCGCAAGATCTGTTTCGTACAGATCTCGCGAGGGTCCGTTCGTCGACTGCTAGGGCTCCGACGAGGCTGTCGGAGGCAAATAGAGGACTGACGAGGCTTCGTTGTCGGTTGTAGAAGGCCGGAGAGTGTTCATCGGCGGCTGTAGAGGACCGGCAAGGCTTCATCAGTTGTAATGAGGGCTCGTCGTCGGCTGTAGGGAAGTTTTCGTTCGTCGCCTGGCTGTAAGTGACGCTAGCGAACCTTCGTCGGCTGTTGTTGGATGCCGGCGAACGTCGTCGACGACTGCAATGGCCAGCGAACTTCAAAAACTTGTAAAGGGCCGGCGGCTGAGCAGAGGCTAGGGTTTTTTGGGTTTTTTTGCTCCGATACCAACTTGAAATGAATTAATCAATTGTATATTTCATTAATCATACAATATGAGACTACATATAGGAAAACTTAAGAACTAAAAAAGGTAAATAACTAATTACAATAAACTATTTTCCTAATCTGTATATTTGACTTTCCATATATACAAATACTACCAATATTGAATATTCCAACATGAAGTGAACGAGTAATACATACTTCAGAAGAGAGCCTCACTCTTCACGCGTGTGCATATATATGCAGTTATGCACACACATATTCAATAAGTTAGAGAATATACGCTGCACGACCTTAATTGAAACAAAAAATTATATCCCACATCCCAAAATTTAAATGGAGGTCTCCAATGATAAGAAAATATGAACAGTGTGCACATGTCCAATTTTTGGGCAAGTACATTAAACATGTTTTAGACACATACATTATATACATGTGCATTAAACAAAATTTACAAACATTCATGAAAATATATGAAGGTAATAGAAAAGGCAAAAACTGGCACAGATTAGGGAAAAAATATCAAGAACACAAGACAAAACAAAAAGTATTCTAAAAGCCGATGATCTTTAATAGAAATAAAATATACTATATATTATATATATAAGGGCAGTCCAATGCTCCACAACTTCCGCTATGCACACGGTCAGGGGAAATGTGGGACTATCTGGGTCTACTGTACGCAGCCTTACCGTGCTTTGCAAGAGATTATTTCTCCTGTACGCAGTCTTACCTTGCTTTGCAAAAGGTGGTTTCCACAACTCGAACTCGTAACCTCCAGGTCACACGGCAATAGCTTCTACCAATGGGTCAAGGCTCCCCTTATATATATATATGAATGTATGTACCCTATGGTCTTTTCCAGGAGCAAGGAGACCAAGTTTCAGAACTAGGATAGAAGTCCTTTTTAATTGAACTTGAATTTTTGGCACACAAGTAAAGCACAAACATGAATAGGAGAAGGCAATGGAATTGTATCACAATTAGAATATGCTGAACAGGCACCATAGATTTCTGCCAGCTATTGAGAGAGGCCACTTATATTTAGCTTTTCTTTTGGTTTAACAAACATTGGCCAACAAGATAATACTTTTTCAAACTCTCTCATCCAAAGATTGGTGTATGCAAGCATTACAAGATGAGTATGATGCTATGCAAGTAAAATTGATCCTGTGATTGAAGTTATATACTCTATGCTATAGGGCATAGGTACACGAGTCGTAGAGAACAATCTTTATCTTTATCTTTATCTTTTTTATTTGTTTCACAAACATATGTGGTCTGTGTTTCTTTTCTACATCTTTTTAAAGAGTTTTCTAAAGTGTGTACATTTATGTTAACAGCGTGTACTAGGATTCAACTATTTATACATGCATAGAAAGGTATTACAAAAGCTATTGGCTTAATTAAAAACTATTGAGAGAAGAAAAAAAATCAGAAACGGATTCTAAAAATATACGTTCATTAACTGAAATTAAATTTAGTTTTTAGTTTAGTAAACATAACCGTGGTCTATTTTCTTCTCTACACTTTTTAGGGAGTTGGCTCCCAGCTTGTAGCTTTTGCAATTATTCTTGAGGTTCCAAGCATAAGATGTGCATGAATGGATTGTAGACCCTATTATATACTTATTTAGATTTTATCCACTAAAAAGGAGGTACACATTCTTTTGTAAACAAATACCAAGAAATCCCCATCCCAACTAGTCATGCAAACCTCCTTCCTTGGAACTAGCAATTTTTCAACAAAGAATTCATCGATTAACCCTATATTAGCATTGACTCCATTCAAAGATTCAACAGGCTAAATATAGACCCGACTGGCTGAGATCATCAGCAGACTCAGTTTAATTCCTTCACGGTGATAAATTACAAAACCAGGAAAAAGAATATCCTAGTATTTCACATCATAACTCGTATCTTCAAAATATACTGTCACCAATGAGCGACAAAATATGCTCATAGTAGAAGTCCCAATGAAGAAAGGTGGAATGAAACAGACGTGCCTGTTCGGATGTTGCCATTGAACCGTGGCAAGTCAGCAACAGAACCCTGTTAGGGTCTCCCAAGAGAGGATGAGCTTTAAGTTGATCCCGCAAACAACTGATATCCTCCCAGCCAGTCATAAATACCAAGACACCGCCAGGTCTTTCCTTGCGACATATATGGCATAAAACAGACTCTATAAGATTGAATCCAGCACTATCAGGCATCCAACATGACAACGAATCACGCGCCCTAGAACTGTAGTTCTCAAAAGTTGATTTATTAAGAGCATCCTGTGAACAAAAATAATATAAATGAACAAAACAGTTAAAACAATTGGGTCCTATCTACAGAGGTCACCCAACAAAGGAAAATTTATTAAGAGCCTTATGTGAACAAAAACAAAATAAAACGAATAAAACAAGATACAAACTTCAAAGCCAAAAAAAATGGAAGCTATCTACAGCAGAGGAAAATTTATTGCATCTATTTGGAAACAATTACGTGAAAACGCGAATAGATTTTGAACTGTAAGATACTACATGATTGATGGCAAGTCAAGCATAAAACAGACATCACAACCACCACTTTTATCTTGGGATGGGGACTAGGGAATAGATGTGAATCACAAATTTGTCATCATTGACCACAACTTGCATGCATACTTTTAAGGATCAAAGAACCTATCAATTGGAATTGAATAATCAATTGTGTATTTTTCTAATTGTACAATTAGGCTACATATAGGAGTAATTAAGAATAAATAAAGAAACTAACTACTGGAATTGAATAATCAATTGTGTATTTTTCTAATTGTACAATTAGGCTACATATAGGAGTAATTAAGAATAAATAAAGAAACTAACTACGACAAATAATAACTTTCCTAATCTACATATTTGACTTTCCCTATATACAAATAATAATAATATCGAATATTCCAACACTCCCCCTCAAACTGATATGAAGATATCTTCCATTGTCAGCTTGCATACTAGATAGTCGAATCTCTTCTTTGGTAATCCTTTTGTTAGAATGTCTGCGATCTGTTCAGTAATTAGTACATATGGCATACGTATTTGTCCACTCTCGATCTTTTCCTTGATGAAATGCTTGTCCACTTCCACATGTTTTGTCTGATCATGCAACACCTGATTGTGAGCAATCGCAATGGCTAATTTGTTATCACAATAGACCTTCATAGGTGCTGAATTAGATTCTTCAACTCTTCGAGTAATCTATTAATCCATAACACTTCACAGATGCCGTGAGCCACTGATCTGTACTCCGCTTCTGCGCTATTTCTAACTACGACATTCTGTTTCTTGCTCCGCCATGTGACGAGATTCCCACCAACAAAGGTACAGTAACCAGAGGTCGATCTCCTGTTTGTGATGCTCCCAGCCCAGTCTGCATTGGTATAATCCTCTACAAGTTGGTGACCACGTTTCTTATACAAAATTCTCTTTCCAGGAGTACCCTTTAAGTATCTTAGGATTCTATAGGCAGCCTCGAAGTATTCTTGTCCTGGTGAGTGCATAAATTAGTTGATCATGCTTACAGCAAAGGCTATATATCAGGATGGGTATGTGATAAGTAGATTAACCACCCCACCAGTCTTTGATATTGTTCTCGGTTTATCACAGCTTCAGGTTTGGCCGGTTGTAATTTCTCATTCGGTTCATTTGGAGTTTCTAAAGTTTTGCACCCAAGCAACCCTGTTTCATTCAGTAGGTCGAGTACATACTTTCTTTGACTCACAAATATACCTCCCTTTGATCTAGCAAATTCCATTCCAAGAAAATACTTCAATGGACCTAAGTCTTTGATTTCAAAATTATCAGCAAGTTTTCCTTTAAATCTTCTCAACTCATCACTATCACTTCCTGTTAAGATGAAATCATCTATATAGACAATTAAAATGGCAATCTTACAATCAATTGAGTGTCTATAGAACATCGTATGATCGGCTTGGCTTTGTTGATAGCCCTGATCTTTTACAGTGGTTCCAAAGCGTTCAAACCACGCTCTTGGAGACTGTTTTAGGCCGTATAGTGACTTCTTTAGCTTGCACACCTTTCTTTGTCCTATCTTTCTTTCAAAACCTGGTGATAAACTCATAGACACTTCCTCCTCCAAGTCTCCATTTAGAAAGGCATTTTTCATGTCTAATTGGTGTAGTGGCCAATCAAGATTCACAACTAGGGACAATAGAACCCGAATCAAGTTTATCTTAGCAATTGGAGCAAATGTTTCTTGGTATTCTATCCCATATGTCTGCGTGAACCCTTTAGCCATGAGCCTTGCTTTGTACCGTTCTATACTTCCATCTGCCTTACACTTAACTGTGAATACCCACTTGCACCCGACTATCTTTGTATCCTTTGGCGAATCAACTATTTTCCATGTACCAATCCTTTTCAGAGCATTCATCTCTTCCAGAACTGCTAGCTTCCAACCCGTATCACCTAGTGCTTCCTCAATGTTCCTTAGAATAAACAGATTAGTAACGTTAGAAGTAAAGGCTCTATAAGGTTCGAAAAGTTTTGTGTAAGATACATATCTAGATATGGGGTGATTGATACAGATTCTAACTCCTTTCCTGATGGCTATAGGGATATTAAGATCTGAAGGAATACTGGAATGAGAAGATTCATTAGGATGTGGTAAAGATATAGGATTACCTGGATCATTGCTTGGGGAGTCGGATTGACCTTATGCTAGAACAGTAGGCTAATCTGTATTCTTCTTTGTTCCTCTCCGAGTATAAACTCACAACTCGGTACATGATCATGATATTTCTTCATCTGTTTGTGAGGGAATTATGCTCGGTACTATTGTACTAGTAGGGATCCCTTTTTGTTTTTCAGTATTGTCATCGCTTGTTTTTGACTGATTTGGAGGAAAAAATTCTAAGACTGTGATAGGAAGAATATCATTAATGACCCAAAAATTCCCTTCCATTACATTCTCCCCTTGAAAGGGATTTTTGTCAAAGAAAGAAACATTTTCCAAAAACATGACGTCTATACTAACATGAATTTTTTTAGTTTGTGGATTGTAACACTTATACCCTTTTTAATTTGGTGCATAACCGATGAAAACACATTTTTCTGCTCTAGGATAAAGTTTAGACCGAAATTGGCTAGGAATATGAACATAAGATGTGCAGCCAAATACTTTAAGAGGCAGGTCAGCTGATATCCTAGAAATTGGAAAGTTATTTTAAAATTATCAAATGGTGTGGTGTAATTTAGAATACGTGTAGGCATGCGATTTATTAAATATGTGACTGTTAAAAGAGCATTACCCCATAAATATTTTAGAATATGCATAGAAAACATGAGTGTACGTGCGACTTCGAGTAAGTATTTATTTTTTCGTTCAGTGATGCCATTTTGTTGGGGTGTGTCACGACATGTGGATTGATATAGAATACCATTTGTTTTCAAAAAACTGCCTACACATTCGTTGAAATATTCTGTTCCATTATCTGTGCGAAGAAGCTAGATTTCATTTGAAATTGGTTTTCTAGCATAATGCAAAAATCTTTAAATAAAACTTCTACATCAGATTTTGCACGCATCAAATATGTCCAGCATAAACGTGTGTGATCACCAATAAATGTCACAAACCATCTTTTTCCGGATAGTGTTGTGATCTTTGAGGGACACCATACATCGCTGTGAATTAAATAGAATGGTTTGAATGCACGATATGGTTTTGAAATATAAGAAGTACACTGATTTTTTGCAAACAAACAACTTTCACAATGAAAAGAAGAACAATCCACATTTTTAAATAAAGTCGGAAACAAATGTTTAAGATATTGAAAATTTGGATGTCCTAGTCTAAGGTGCCAAAACATGATTTTATCACGAACAGACGTTGAACTCATACCACTGGGGCCATGAGTTGTTTTATTCCTCAGAGAGTTATCATCGAAGTAATAAAGGTCATCCACCAATCTAGCACTGCCAATCATCTTTCCCGAGCTCTGGTCCTGAAAGAAACATTGAGATTCAGAGAAAATGGCATGACAGTTCGAATCTCATAATAATTTACTTACAGATAAGAGATTACAAG
This sequence comes from Eucommia ulmoides, assembly GCA_016647705.1. Lineage (NCBI taxonomy): Eukaryota > Viridiplantae > Streptophyta > Magnoliopsida > Garryales > Eucommiaceae > Eucommia > Eucommia ulmoides. Next base: position 28,292,892 of record CM028341.1, read on the forward strand.
TAAGTTTAGGAACGTGAAAGACCTTTTTTAGATTAATACTATCTGAGATTGTTATTTGGCATTTTCCTGTAATGGGTGAGAAACTACCATCTGCAATTCTAATTCTTTCGATACCAGAACACGGTGAATAGATATTGAAAAGGTGATAAAAACTTGTCATATGGTCAGAAGCACCTGAATCAATAATCCAAGATGTTGAGTTTAAGGAACAAAAAAAGATTTTAGAGTTACTACCTGTTTGAGCTAAGGAAGCATTAGGAGTACCGAATGATGAATTGGCAGTTAGCAGTTTCAGAAGTTGATCAATCTGCTCTTTATTGAATGGAGTGGTGGCAGCTTCATGCACGGAAGGATAGGATCGGTTAGATTTTTCTCCCGACTTGTTGCTCTTCAAATTTGCCGATTTCCCATGGATTTTCCAACATGTTTCTCGTGTATGACGGGGCTTGTTGCAGTAGTCGCACTATATACGAGGGCGTTCCTCTGCTCGGCGTGGAAACCTACTGGAGCTAGCATTAGAAGCAGCCAAAGCAGACTGGTCACTTAGAGCAACTGTAGGACCGATAATTTGTGGCTCGTTGAGCATAACGTTCCGACGGGTCTCCTCCCTTCAGACCTCCGAGAAAACCTCATTAATTGAGGGAAGAGGCTGACGACCAATGATTCATCCCCTAACTTCGTCAAGTTCCGGTTTCAGACCTGCCAGGAACTTAAAAACACGATCATCATCCACCAACTTCTTATAGTGGCTATAATCCTCGGTCGAATGCCATTCATGATCGTCGAACATATCCTGATCCTGCCATATTCTCTTCAATGAATTGAAATACTTGATGATACTGTCTTCGCCTTGACGGATATCACGAAGTTTTAGAGTCAGCTCATACTTTTGAGATTGGTTTCCCAGATCAGAATACATTTGATTTACATTGTCCCAAAATTCCTTCGCCGTAGAGTAGCACATGTAGTTGGAGCTGATTTCCTCATCCATAGAGTTTACGAGTCACGTCATAACCATGGAGTTTTCAGCATCCCAAGTCGTATGCAACGGATCTGTGATGGCAGGTTCCTTCGCATCACCGGTTAGATATCCCATCCGTTCTCGTCCACAGATATACATTCGCACCGATTGAGACCAACGCAAGAAATTGGTTCCATTCAGACGAACAGAGGTGATTTGGATGGAGTGGGATTCGGAAGGGAGATGCTTTGGTTCGGTAAGTTGGCTGAACTTTGGGATGGATTCCAAGGTAACGTCAGACATGGCGTAGGCAAGGAGAAATATCGTCAGAGGTTGAGAATCGTCGGATTGACCTTTAACGAGCAAATCTCATGAAATCAGGCTGCTTGATGCTGAGTTGAGTCGGCTCACTGAGTTGACTCGGTTCGTCGGCTTCAAGCAAATCGCGGCAACGGTGACTAGGGTCGCGAGTGTTCGTCGGTGGCTGCAATTGAAACTCACGAACTGTAATCGCGAGATCTATTTCGTACAAATCTCGCGAGGACAAGTTCGTCGGCTACTAGGGCTCCGACGAGGCTGTCGGCGGCAAATAGAGGGCCGACGAGGCTTCATCGTCGGTTGTAAAGGGCAGGCGAGTGTTCGTCGACTGCTGTAGGGAACTGGCGAGGCTTCGTTAGTTGTAAAGAGAGCTCGTCGACGGCTGTAGGGGAGCTTTCATTCGTCGCCTGGCTGTAAGGAACTCCGGCGAACCTTCGTCGGCTGTTGTTGGATGCTGGCGAAAGTCGTCAACGACTATAATGGCCGGCGGCGGACGTCGAAAGCTTGCAGAGGGCCGGCGGTGGCTGCAAAGGCTAGCTAGGGTTTTTGTTTTAGCTCTGATGCCAAATTGGAATTGAATAATCAATTGTGTATTTTTTTAATTGTACAATTAGGCTACATTTAGGAGTAATTAAGAATAAATAAGGAAACTAACTATAACAAATAATAACTTTCCTAATCTACATATTTGACTCTCCCTATATACAAATAATAATAATATTGAATATTCCAACAGGTATGTTGGTAAATAGAAAGAGGTGGTACACAATATAGACCCGGGTGAGTAACGAGGGGAAAGAGACATGAGTAACCTCGTGGGAAGACAGACTAGAGTCACACAATGATTTACTGTGGGATACTGTTGCTTGGACCAGTGTGATGATCTTCGATCTCAAGTGAGATCAAATAAGTGGAAGTCATGCATTACTTTTGTACTGGTAGATGAGTGCAGATGGAGAGAGCTATGACCTTTTGTTCTTGTTGCATTGAATCTTAATGCAGTATTTATACTTTGACGAATTCTGGAATAAATCAATAGGCTGGACTTGATTGTTGCAGTGACTAAATCAGTTTGCACATGGATTTACATTTCTTCGAAATGATAGGCGCGGCATTGTCTAGCATGCTTAGCACGGAACAACCATGGGGTCAACAAGGACAGGCAAACTACGGACACCTTTTTAGGCTGTCATGAAGTTGCCAATCACATCTTCTGACATGTTTGATCATGTCAGCCTCCATAGTTGGCCAATAAAAACCTAATGCGTCAGAGGCTCATACAACTTTGCTCCACTAGTGCTCGTGTTTGTGCGCCCCTCGGAGGACTTCTTCAACTTCAAGCACACCAATTCATCTCAGATGTTTATTATTGCAGTGCTATTGATAGAGCTCTCCATTTTGCAAAAAGAAGTGTGGGGCCTCCTTTTCAGTCTCATGGTTCTTGTGATAGACCCTTTGCGAGTCCGTTTCTCCAACAATGTTCATTACATGCAGGACATTGTTGCTGAACTTGATTTGCTTCTTTGTCCATGGTCAGCCAATAGTAGCCCCCTTGCATCAGCCCATATAAGCTCATATCAGAGACTCTGCTTATTTGTACGTGTAGGGACATCAGTTTTGTCTGAGCCTCTACCTCAAGCACCATCTACATCCCTGCAATAGTATATCCCCAACCATCATGCACTTGGACAGTTTTGCAATGCCTATTGAATCAGGGTTTACATCAGCCCATATGCTCTTTGTGTCGGCAAACAATACCAATAACGAGTCAGAGACCATCCTTTAAAAAATTTCAATTTTAGATTGCATCCTGCCACATCAACCCTGTGGCCAACTTTGCCAGCACATTTGGGTGCCAATTAACGGAATCAAGATCCATACAACACACTGTCCTCTCCAAAGCTTGTGTGTTTCCTTGGTGAGGGCCAGCAGAGTTAGCTCTTCCTCTTCCTGGAAGAATTTGATTTAAAAACAGGAGATCAGGTTTTCCCATGAAACGATGGATCATCCAGGTAATTTACCGTAGCAACTACACACTTAAAAAAATCCTAAGCCAGAAGGTTTTAAATCGTGGTATTGGGATATGTAACGGTAACGATCGTGGTGTAATGGTATCAAGAGTATCGGCCTGCCTGTAACGGGAATCGGCCGTACCCGTCGTGAATTTTTTAAAATCACCAAAACATCTTCAAAAACTCGATAATAGTAATTGTTTTACTTATTTAACCCTTAATAAATACATTCTAATAAATATTATGGTGTTTAAATATATATACAACACAATTAAGATATGAAAAAAGACAAAAATATAACTCCTCTATTGTCTGCTGATGGGAGGGGCCTGCCGGCCAAGGCTGCAAATAAGGGTTTAAGCTGAACAAAGACTGAACTGATGGGAGGCGCCTGAACAAATGTTGAAATTCCAATTGTTGTCTGTTGATGGGAGGGGCTTGCTGGGGAAGGCTGAAAATAATGCCTGTATGGACATAAAGTCTCCCCGTAACGGGATCGGCCCAAGCACGAAGTATCGGTCCGTAACTGTAACGGTACCCTGATTTTTCGTTATGTATCGTCGGCCGTTATGGTACATAACAGCCGATACTTAGAACCCTACTAGCACGTCAACGGAGCAGATAATGTGTTTCATGGGTTTCCTAGTCTTCGAGATTGAGTTTACAAGGTTTTAAGTCGATTGGATATGGTTCTAGGTAAATGGATTTCTTATATTTCAGACGGAAGTCAGAGTTGGTGGATGAGAGGAAAGGCCTTTGAGGAAGTGCCATCACGTCCTTCACTGCTGCGAAATTGGATCACTTTGAGGCAGATACCTCTAAAATTAGTGTCCATGGCTGCACAGGCTGACTGCCCTGGTGTGTAATTAACTATGATTTTTGGATTCACTTTGATGCAGGCAAGGCATCAAAAGCTAACAGGTGTTCAGTGTGGCAGATGAACCCGAAGCAGGTTCAGTGCTACAGTTTGCAGTGGTTCATGGATTCATTTCACTTTCTTCCCTGGTGGGGAACGACAGGGAGCCACTAGAACGGATCCATGATAATGGAAAGGTCCTGAAACAGCACAATGCTGGCCTACTTCATCAATGCTGCAGTTTTTGTGAAGCCAGCAAGGCTGGTCAGCCCTGAAGCCATAACTTGTTACTGCCGTCATTATTCTCTTCAGGCAAGGCATCGAGCTGACAGGTGTTCGAAATCCTCTTTCGTACAGAGAGGCATGTATTTTTTAATAGCTCCCGCTGTGTTTGCTGAAATGTTAAGGACCAGAAAATCTGTAAAGAGCATTTTAGTAAATCAAGAGAGGTGTTGAGCAATGTGGACCAAGGTGAGACACAAATCAACTTGCGGTAAGATAGAGAATTGAGTCACTCCATCATTTACTTCGTGGTACAATTCCTCGAACTGTGAAGTTTGAATGATATTCTTCGGTCTCAAGTAAGATCACTTGTACAAAATTAATGGTCCATTTTGCTTTGTAGTTGGGAACAAATGTAAAGGGTTATTAAGTTCCGTTCTTGTAGAATTGGCTGCTACTGAATCATTTATTCATTGATGAATTGTGTATTAATAGGGAGGACTTTCTTGTTACATTAATTGAATCTGTATGCACAAGTCAGAAGTTACTGTTATTGGCAATTTTCAAGAGTGGTTGATTGGCGCTGACATGATAGCAAACCTAGGATGCATTTTATCCAAGCAAAATCAACATCAATTGATTTTTTCATGCACGTGCATGGCATCTCTCTTAGACACGAAGAGTCTGGGATGTGCAGGTAATGATGTGCCCTCAGCACACTCTCTGCCTCAGTCTCCACTCGACAAACTCCCAAGGGTCCCAATTTTTACTAATTGTTGTGTGTGCCCTCGCTCTCCATCAGTCTCGCGGAAGTTACTTACGACTGTTAGCGCAAGGACATCACCATGTGTGCAACGTAGAATGAGCACTGAATTATCTTTGTTCGGTTTATTACAATGATAATAATGTCTGCGTCTTGTCTCCTACAGCTTAGTTCACACAGTTTTGCCTCGCATTACTTTAAGTAAAGATCGAATTATTATAGACAAAACAAAACGTGTGGTGGTGAGGGAAAAAAAGCATACAGGGAAGTTGTTATGCTTCAGAGTTCAGAGGCACCTCAACCCTCTAGGGAAGCGGCCCTTTGGATGCACAGGCAGGGAAGAGTATATTGACTCGCAGGGCCATTGTTCTCCTCCAGGTATTTAGTCAATATATAAACCCTTCTGCGCACTTTCAACCACTGAAGCAAGTAACGGCTTAATATGAAATCAAAAGTTTCTCTTCGTGCATATGGTAGGTCCAATAGATTTTTGTAGCAATCATTATGCTTAAAAAATAAAGATTCGTATAAAAAATCCAATGAGATGTTTAAAGGTGATATTCCAAAGCATGTGTTTGTTTAATAACACAATTCAGCACTTAAAACTAAATGCATCAAATATTTATTTAACTAAGTGCGTTTGATAAAAAATAAAGAAATCACTACAAATATAAGTATCGCTTAAATGGGTCAAAATTTAAGTGTTGTGAACGTGACTTGTCACTTGTCTCTAAAAAGTAATAAAATTTTCACTCATACAAATATCACTAAACTATAACATTTTCACTAATACAAATGTCTCTAAACTATAACTACTTAAAAAAATATAGACAAAAAATATAAAATATAATTGGAGAGAGCCTAAGTGCCTATTTGATAATACTGTAAAATGTAAATTAGGTGCTGAAAACTTAGAAATGTTGAATTTTAAGTGCTGAAATTTTGTTGAATATATTAGCTATTTACTTTTATAATATTTTAACTTCAAAAAACTTATCTTTATATAAAGTTTTGTCTCTAAAATAATTTTTACAATTTTATTTTTTGAAAATATTCTCTATACAACTTTCCAACTCTCTTATTTTCCTCAATTTAGTATTTTCGCTATCTATAATTGTTTGTATATAATTTTTTTTGTACTTTCCCTATCTATGATTGTTTGCGTATAATTTTTTCTTTTTTAACAAGATTTTATAGTATTGATATTAAATGGTGTTGTGGTAGATAGATTTTTTATCGTTTTAAGTGAGAAGTGCTAAAAAAAAAAGAGTCACAAATCACTTGGAATTTTGAACAATTTTTGAAGGGCATTTATATTTTAAGTGGTTGTTACATTTGTTAAAAAACACACTAAATTTGATAAGTACTTAATGTATACCATTTTAAGTGCTAAATTGTATAATCGAACGGGCCCTAAGTACTAGAGAAAAAAATAAAGAAAAAATTGAGGAGAGGAATATTTTTTTAAGAGACCAAGTTATAAAGAAACTTTTAAAAGTAAATAATTATAGAGATAAAAGAAATTACATAATAAATTCAGCACTTAAATTTCAGAACTTAAAATTTAGCACTTATCAATTTTCAGTTTTATCAAACAGGCCCCAACTCTAGTTTCAACGCTGCAAATCCCAATTTGGATAATGAATTTTACTGAGTAAGATACCTCAACAAGAGCAGTGATCTGATTTTTCCTTTTCCGCGGTACTAGCTGTCGTTGTGTTTTCCACATCTTCTCTTGGCCATAATCATCTATTTGGTTGAATGAAGTTAACTTATATCCAGTCAACTCCAATACATCCTCTAGAAAATGCGCTTTCACTGGATACGTAAAGCCCTATATTCATACAAATACACTTAAATGCCAACAAGAGATAATTTACAATATTATGGAACAAGTGTGAATCGGAAAACATTCTTCTATCTGCAAAGTGCAGAGTTAATACTTCCTGAGTTACTACGTTTACTAAATTCTAGAGGGTCGCTTCATGTTTATTATCATTACACACCATTCATCGTCTATCCCACTGAGTAATGTAAGTAATGACCAGCAAAAGTCTAAGTTTATGGTAGAAATATACTAGACGACTCAATCATTCTAACTATATGATTGCTGGACAAAATATATATGTAATATACACAAATAGTTTATGCAGCTTAGGGTTCACTAAGATGTGCAAATCAGGAGAGATTGCATGTAACAAAATCTTACAAGAAATAAAAGGGTCACTAAGCCGATGTTTGTAATGCTGCAACTAAAGTAATACTTACAGTTAAAAAAAGAAAAAGCTAATCGTGGAAAGAAAAATCTTACTCAAAAGTAGAAGTGAAAAATCAAAAATATATTTGACAGTGAAGAGAGGAATATCATATTATCCACGTAAGATATATCTTCATCCGTATAAATTTCATAGATGGTAGACAGAATTGGGTAGAAAGGTCCTAGTCGATCGATCTCTTAAAATAAAAATTGAAGAAAAAAAAAAACAAATATTTTTGCATTTCAAATAGTAGTTTTTAAGTGCAAAACAAACGTGACTTTAACAAAATTTGCTTCTTTAAAAAAAAAATTGTTACCAAACGGTGCCCAAGTCTTTTCATCCTACTCACTTAGAAAAACAGCTCAACGAGTGAGATAAAAATTTACACGTCCAACTACTGTAAAGTTTCAGCATACCGGAATGTGAATCATTGGTGCTCCTCCAAAATAATTGGAGAATAGCTCAGCATTCAAGGTGGCACTCATCAAAATCAATCTCAAATCTCGGCGTCGTGAAAGAAGATCCTTCAACACAATCAATAGAAAGTCTGATAAGAGAAACAGAAGTGTTAGGCATCCAACCTAAATGCTTCAGCAAGGAAGCCCATATAAAATGTTAGATATGTTTAGGAACTGCACCTTCATTCATGCCTCGCTCATGAATTTCATCAACAAATACATGGGTTATACCATCCAGATTGCGGTCACTTAACAGTCGTCTAAGCAAAATACCACTAGTACAGAAAAGCAGATGGGTATTTTTCCCTTTCATTCCTTCTAATCGAACTTTATAGCCAACCTATTAAAAAAATATATTGTCAAATAGCAAGTACATAGTTCTTAGTTCAGAAAAACTATTTCGGCCAAAAAAAAACATTAGACCAACTAAGAATTATAACAGAGTTAGAGAGGATAGGGAAAAAAGAGGGACAACAGGCTTACTGATTCGCCAAGAGGCTCTCCTCGCTCTGTAGATACTCTTTCTGCGACAGCCATGGCCGATATTCTTCGCGGCTGTGTACAGATTATGCTACAGAATGCTCCGCGGCCAGATTCTATTTCAGACTCTAATACATATTGAGGAAGCTGGGTAGTTTTACCGCATCCAGTCTCCCCCGAAATCACCACAACCTATCATTATAGTAAAGTAACAAGTGATGCAAAAAATGCAAACTAAACTATTAAATCAAGTTTGAAATTTATTTGAATTAAATATACGATGTTATAAACAATCCCAAACATTTAAATCCAAACCCCAATGGTTTTTATTTTAAAAGCAATCCCAAACATTTAAAACAACAAATTCATTCTGTTTGATTCGAGAAAGGAACATTCACGGCTTTTCAACAAGAATGACTTCTAACTAAAACAAGAAGCAATCCCAAAATATCCCTTGCTTTTTTTATTTTGTTTTTAGTAGCATATTACTTCTACTAATAGTGTGATGTCTCTATTTTGTTTTTATTCATCTTTTGGTCGTTCCAATGTTAAATGAAACCAAAAGGTCAGGACATGACTCAGCCAGTATGTTCGCATATATGAAACACCAAGAAACATATCAATACTAGCAATTACACTAGCGTTACGATTAAAAGACAAGAACCAAACTAGCAATTTTCATAGTTCCAAATAAAACCTGATTTCGAGCAATTGCTTGAAGCAGCCTCTCCTTCTCCTTGTATGCAGGTAGAGATTTCCGGAAATCAAACATCTTCTTACCTTCAGGTGACTCCTGTAAGAATAGAAGATTAACTTTCCAAGTAAAGCTAGCTCCACAATGACATTCCAAAGGACATATTTGTAAACTAATATAAATTTGAGGGGGGGGAAAATGAGCAAGGCACTACAACTTTTTTCCACCATAAAATGTAAATGTATGAATACATGGATACTGAAGGCCACTTCCCATGGCAATACACACATCCATATTTTCGTTCCAGCTAGGGACATGGATGTAGCAATATAGATAAATGGGTTTTAGCAGGACAGGGTTGTGATCAATATGGTCAAAAGTATCAGCAAGCCAAATAGCCCAAATCTATCACTTTATTCATAAAACACTGATCAAGACCATACAATAATATTTTGTCTTTGTTTATTACTCCTGTCAATATATCTTGATTCTGTGGCATTATTTCCCAAACTGAATTTGAAATTAATTAACGAAATAAAGGCTCAACAAACTTTAAGATAAATGTACAAATTAAAGGGAACTGTGCAGATGGTATAGAGGTTAAAGGCAACCCTTGAGGCATTGGGATAATATCTAGCCCAAGGCAGAAGAGAGGCAAGAAAAGGCCCAGCCAAAATGACGTAAAGAAAGTAATTAAAGTAAGAAACTGAGGATATGAATCAGTGTGCAAGTTTTATCATGACCGATTCCCTTTGTCTAACATACTAAACCGTGTGAAACTTGCAATTGACAAATGAATATCCAAGTTTCAATATTTTTTATAACAATAAAAGTTGAACTTATGCATGTGTTATTAACGCACAAATGAGCATTGGGATATCAAAAGAATAGAAGAAAAAATTAATCCTACACAAGAACAACATCGTGCATGTTGCAGATGCAGAAGTCTAGTCACTTTTGAAACATTTGATTCTTCCGGTTGTAGCAGCTTAATTTTTCTGTTTCACCTCATTCAATTGAAACCCACTGAATTCGAAGATTGAGACATTAAAATTGAAATCTAATTTTTTTATTTTTTGTTCCGTTTGTGATGATGAAATTGTCTATGTTGCAACTGGATTTTGGAGCTGAATAACTTTGCTTAATATCTTTTTTCAACAATTGAAATGTTCGACAAAATGCCTCACTCAGCGTTCAAGTTCAATTTTTCCAACAATTATTTTGAACCTACTCTTTTTGTGGTTGATAGTTAGGTGCAACCGAAAATAGATGTTTTCCTTTTACAATATGTAAGAAAGGTCAATTAGATGAAGAAGCATGTAGTGTAAGTAAGCATAAAAAGAAATCAAAATGAATTTTCATATTGCTCCACAGTAAATTTTTCTCTACTCCTTGGTAGTTGTGGATTTCTCTTCATGCCCCTATTGAATTTTATAATTTGGAGTGCTCATATTAACTTTCTTTTGTATACTCAGCAATGGTCGTAGTGAAACAAGGACAAAAATGTTGCAGTGACTTTTCTCACTATATCACACTAACATTCTAGGTTTGATGGTCTTCTTAGTATTTTTTTAATATTCTACTAATTGGTAGCGGTCATTCTATGCTATCATCTATATCTCTTTTTATATAACATTAGTTTTATGTATGTGTTAATGGTGCAAAAGGAAGGGACATAACGTAAACGAGATCTCAATAGATTTTATACCACAATGACTTTCTATTGTGGCATAAAATGAGGACATAATGAATTTTCATTGTGCTATTAAAGGATGCTGTAGTGATTTTTTAATATGTCGTATCAGAGAATGCAGTGAATTTTCACTAAGAGTAATGGGTATTTCAGTAAAAGCAAAAAATAATGGATATTTGATAACATTATTGTAGCATGTGGGCTGAATGTACTGCGTTTTTCAAATAGTGAACCGTTGACCAAGAAGCCCCAAAATTTACAAAGCAGCAAAGATCTCCCGCATATGTCAATACTGTTGCTACATGCTAATAATATCTGATAGTAACAAAAATGGTAAGGCATGTGGCAGTGTGCATGCGCTGAATAGATTGATAAAAATAAAATAGTGGGTTTCATATCTAAACACATTTATAGCACCCGATCAAGTTGAAAACTCAACTATGGTTTCAAAGGTTCAAGGCCGAGCATCAAAAGCCTTTAACTCAGTTCCAAATAGCTTCAATTTCTTATCCTCCACATGAAGGTCTTGACATCATCTTGCCACGTAAATGATTGTGTTCCTCTTGAAGACATTTACTTCATTTTGCATTTGAGAAAATTCGATTATGTCCACACTAGTCATGTAAGCAACATTTATGGGATAATAAAACAACTCTTGTTGAATATCAAACTTTCACCCATGGTCAATTGGTCATTAACTTTCGCCTAATCCGTTGTGGATATTCAATATTAGCGCACAACAATGGCATGTTGCATGCTCAACAGACATCTTAATGATCCTCTAGACATATGGAGACAACTGACAACAAATGACGAATAGTACCTGCCAAGTCCTCTGCATGTTACGCAAGCGTAAGCTCCGCCTTTGAAGAACCTTCTCCATGACAGACCTATCTAGGAGAGCATCTGTATTCTCATCAGCATTGCTATCCTGAACTCGATCAACAGATTCAGTTTCATTTGAAGTGCTGATGGACTTTTTAGAACTCAATTGCATTCTATCAAGATGTTCTTGAAGCAAACCCTCTACTCTCCTCTGCAAACTTAGCGGGATAACCACCTACTCGTAATAAGAAAATAAATTACAATTCCACCATGGAATGAAGTTCTCATCCGACAATAAAATGAAACAAAATCTATGGGTGCCCAGAAATATTACCTCTCTTTGAGGCCGCTTATCATCAAGATCTGGCCTGTAGTTGGGAAGCGGGACCTTGCTTGCAACAACCACTTTTCCGTACAATTCACTGAAACATTTAAATACCATATGTGCAAGGTGAATCATAGTCCTTTCAGTAATACTAAAGCACAGAAGAACTATTTCGCCCATAAGTAAGTTGCACTCACCAGTATAGCCCCATTCTTTTAGCAAGGTTTGATATCTGCTCAAAGTCTCTACGATCTCTTTTATCTCTAGACACAATCTCCTGGTCCTTATCACTGCGTAATAGCAAGCTAAGTTTCCATTTCCACTCATCGATGTTGGCCACCGAGGATGATGCCTGCCATGAAAAATATAGCTTTAGCGGTAGACTTTCCTGTTACTTTACTACTTTATCAGTAACGTCTTTGAAATAAATGTACTTCCTAAGCAATTTATACATTAGTATGCGCACACGCTGTCGGTTTATGCACATGCAACATCTGCGTGTGTGTGTGTGTGTTTATACAAAATGGTACAAATTATGGAAGTTTGATGGGCAAAGACAGCCAATCCCCTTTTCCATGTTGAGACGATCCAAAAAGACCCCTATAACTATACAGCAACTTCAGTTCCTAAGAGTCCTTAGTTTTCAGTTCTTTGCTGGGAACTAAACAGTCCATGAAATCCTAAAGCAAAAACTCAACCTATAGGGGTTCGTAAAGCAGCAAACCTTTTCGTCAGGGCAACTAAAGATCAACAAGAAAAGCCATGTAAAATAACAGTAAAAACGACTGGTTCATTTTCAGATTATTTCCGTACTTCTTTGAAATGGAACTACCTAACTTCTAAACTCAATCATCTTCCTTTTTCGGCTTATTTGTTGAAAATAAATTATTCACAGAAAATAAATCTAAATAATTTCAAACCCATTTCAATTTATATAAATGGGTGCATTTAAAGCTTTTCGAACTGCAAAATACCACATGTTACAAACTAAAATAATAACAAAGCAATAAAACGAACATAAAACCATTTATCTACAAAAATTCATTTCAACAAATACCGGATGATTCTCATAATCGCATTCGTAATCGTCGTCCGAGAACTGCTCCACGGCGTATTTGGAAAAACTACGGCGTCCCTCGCTGGAGAAGAATCGTTCCGATAAAATTCCGAAAAGAGACACTCCATTAGTAATCAGCAGCCGCCGTTCTAGTAAACCACAAACACCACTGTTTGCCCTTAAAAATCTATAATTCGACCAATGAAGATTAGAGAAAAGCGACCACCTTTTGCCGCAGGCCACTAGTAACCCTAGCCTTGAATGCATTTTAACAATAATGGTAGTTGAGACGCGGCCCTCTCATTTCATATGAAAATGGATTTCTGTGTCTTATCTCGTTGTTTTCAATTCTGTTTTTCGGTAGAGAAGAAAGATAGAATTAAATAAAGGAAACTGGGGTGGGAATTAATTAGCGAGGGAAGAGAGTTGAGTTCTTGCTCCGGTTATGGTCATCTGTGAGCAATATCAGTGACTATGCTAGTGGGCGCCCACGTGAGCTGATTTCATCTCTTCCTTTATTTGTGTTCATGGATTTCTGGGTTTCGATGATTTCGTTGGCGAATGAACTGAGCTGTTGCGTTGTGGTAGTTGAGGAAGGTGGTGTCAGTATTGCGCCGGTGGTGTCAGTGTTGCGGAAGGTGGGAAGACGATGGCTGATAATTAGATATGGCAAGTAAACATGTGATGAACGTGGGCTTCCTGTCGGGGAGTTCGGGTCTCCTTGAATTGAGTTTAATTAGATTTGGTGAAATTTATTCCGTTGGGTTTAGGTAAGAGATTTGTAATAAGAATTTTATTTAGTTAAAGAATTTTAAAATTATTTTTTAATGAATTCATTGTTTAGAAAGTGAAAGGATTTGAGGAGAGTGAATTTGTCAAATTCTTTGAAGAGTGAAATAGAGGATTTAGAAATATCTTTGGGAGAGCTTGCATTTGCCAAATTTTTCCCTTTTTCTTTTTTTTTGCTTTTTTTTTTTTTTTTTCATTCAAGCTTCTTCATCGTCGCCGTCGTTTTCTTCTGATTCAACGTTTTCAAACGTTTTTTTTCTTCTCATTCGACGTTTTCAAACGACGAAATCTATTTCGATTTCGAAATTGAAATCGAACAACGAAATAGGGTTAGAAATCGATTTTGTTTTCGAACGACGAAATCGAAATCAAACGACAAAATAGGGTTTGAAATCGTCATCTACTTCCTGACAAAATCTCAATTTCGTTTTCAAACGACGAAATCGAAATCGAACGACGAAATAGGGTTCGAAATCGATTTCGTTTTCGAATGACGAAATTGAAATCAAACAACGAAATCGTAGTTTGTTCTTGGATTTGTTCATTATGGTTTGTTCTTTGAAATCGAAATCGTAGTTTGTTCTTTCGATTTCGAAGTGGTTTTTCGATTTGTTCTTGGATTTAAGAGATGGGATTTGTTCTTCGATTTTGTCGGGGATCTATTCGTCGCCTTTGGTTTTTTGTTTTCCAGAAATTAGGTAAAAATAGAACCAAAAAAAAGATTATCCAAACAATAGATTTGTAAAATAAAAGGATTTTAAAATTCAGGATTTTGAAATTCCTTCATTTTTCAAATCACTTAGATTTATCAAATCTCTTACCCAAATGAAAAAGAAGGGATTTATATTCTAGTGGATACATATGTAATTTATATTCTAGTGGATATGTATGTAATTTTATCCCTATAAAATCTAAAATTCAACCCCCAACCCCCTTCCCCTTATATATGTACCCAAAAGAAAAGGATTTGGTAGGTTTGGTTTATTAATTTTATTTTAGTTAGGTTGATTTAAATTAATTAGTTAATTTTATTTTATTTGGATTGAATTAGTTTGTTAATTTTACGATTTTTTATTATTTAGATCATATCTTATATTCTTTCTCATCGATAGACTATTAAGACAAAAATATTATTTTTTAAACCTTTTCACAAAAAAATTAATTATTTGACAGTTATATTTACTAGTAAAAATATACTTATATCCCTATATAAATATATAACCCTAAATAATATTCACACACGCACTCTCTGACCTCCACCCCCTTCTTTTTCCAAGCCCTTCATCACTCCCTCTTTGTTCATCTTCAAATCCTAGCCACTATTCATCTTCAAGCCCTAGTCGTTCATCTTCAAACCCTAGTCGCCGTGCATCACCGTGCACCAGACCTAATTCTCCACCGAAATCGAATTTGAAGCGACTGTGGAATAGATTGATGTCACCGAAATCGACTGCTTCTCTACCAAAATCGAATTTGAAAAGGTTGCAGAATGTCTCCCAATGATAGCAGCGACGAAGATTTGAACCTCTATTTCGTGTCTCACCTGCTTCACCGACGTTAGACTCAACGGCTGAAGATGAATCGGATGGTCCCAATCAAACTTCTTCATTGCCAAATCCCTCTGAATCTGATCGTCCATCGTCACAATCGTTCCTCTCGTGCACAGTCATCGTCGCAACTGTTCAAACACAAGCACATCAGTTTCTCACAGTTGCCTCTCTCTCTCTCTACATTTCCATATCTGGAAAATTCCAGGATGTTGAATCAATGATTTTTGGGTTTCGAGCTATGGACGTCTTTTCGCCAAAAGTACATCAAAGGGAACAGTGCAAAAGAGGTAACGTTTATAGGCAGATTCTTTGGACCTCCGATTCACACACACAGTCCCAAAAAATACGAGACTTCGTGTGGCACATTGCTTCAACATTGACTTGTTTTCCTGGTTTGTGCAGCGTAGCTTAAGATTTCGATCGTTGTGAATGTAGCTGATAATTTGGTTTTCCTTTTGTAGTTAAGCGGTTTGTGAAATTACATGTTTTCCATTGGCTTCCAATTCTCTCTACTACTTCCCTTCTCTATACCCTCTTTTTTGTAAAATGATGTTTTAATAGTCTTATGTTGGTGTGCCGTGGGGTATAGACAGGAGAAAGGTTTAAACCTTTATAGAACTGTCTCAACACTGTGTAGCAATGGAGATTGCATTGGTGAACAACGGTGGTGGCGATGGCGAACAGACAACGGTGACCACGAGCACCGTCGGCGAACGGCTGTGGCAATTTCATGTGTCGCATCTGAAATTTTGTCAGTTCATCTTCGTCGTTTTTTCGTCTTTGTCATTCATCTTCGTCTTTGTTTTCGCCAAATCTAGTTTGTCTTTGTCACAACCTTAAAATTTTCAGATCTGGAATGTTCATGTGGCTTTGCTAAATGTTCACATCGGTTTATCTTTTGTTGACCTTTTTCAATGATTTTGATATGTTTTTCCGTAAATGGTCGTACCGGGGTAGATTTGTTTTGATTTTGTCGCTTTTTGTGGAATTTTATTTTTTTATTCACATGAATGTTTTTCATTGATCTTAAGTTTCTTTCAATATTCATGATTTGTGTTTTCGTGAATGTTCACACGAGATTTTGGATCTATTTTGATTACTTTTCGAGGTGAATGTGTCGTTTGTGGTTGGTGAATGTTCGTCGATTTTGTTTTTGTTAATTTTAGAGAGATTTCGATATCTTGATTTGTTGTTCGTTGGTGTTTTAGTTTAATGATCATGTGGTTTGATGAAATGTTCACACCAATCGTTAATCTAAGTTGTGTTTTTTTCCATTTTTTATGATTTTGGGTGATGTTAGTAAATGTTCATATTGACATAATAAAAACGTAAATTTATTCATGTAAATTCATAACAGTAAAATCAGAATTAAAATGTTTAAAAATAACAAAATAAAAATTTGAATGTTCACGTCTTGATTTTTTTATAGAATGACATTGTATGTAAATAATAGAAAAAAGATGATCAAAGAACAAATGACGACTAAAAATTTTACTATATTAATTGAAGATTCATTATATAAGTTGTACATCCCTTAGGATCTACAGAATAAAATCCCTTAATTTTATTATATTTTATTGGGTTAATTTAAGTGATTGTTATATTTTAATTTAAAATAAATTTTTAGTTTAATTTAGATTCGGTCTAATTTATTTAATTTAATTTGATAATCTACAATTTTAATTTTTGTACTTTAGTTTAAAATCAAAAATTAATATTTGGGAGTTAAATTAAAATCTAAAATTTTAATTATGGCGGTTTAGTTTGAAACCAAAAAATAATATTTGGCAATTAAATTAAAATCTAAAATTTCAATTTTGGCGCAACATTAACATCCAAGATATCCATAATCAAAGAAGATGACAAAGAAATCCCCATAACCATCTGAATATGTCATTAGCCAGCCCATTGCAATCAAGTTAAAGCAGATCAAGAAATAGTTACCTGGTACACAAATATTTAGTGGTTTTTAAAAATCAAGAATACCCTGAAGATGTCGATAGCTCAATCCGAAGAACCTTGTGAAGACTGGTTTGTCAGTTATTTCTGAGTGAAGACATATTGTATAAAAGATCACCTAATTTGGGTCTGCTACGATGTGTAGGCACCTTAGGAGCAATACAACTAATAAAAGAAGTGCACAGTGGAATCTACGGACAACACATAAGTGGGTTCATGCTAACCAAGAAAATCCTTTAAACTAGTCACTTACGGCTAACGATGGAAAGTGATTTTATAGATTTCGTGTGAAAATATCATAATTGCCAAGTGTACGGAGATGAGATCCACTTATCGCTAATAGAGTGCACTAGCTGGCAGTTCCATGGCCCTTTTCGATGTAGGGAATACATGTCATTAGTCCGATTACACCAGTAGCACCGAGTGGACATCGGTTCATCCTAGTGCCCATCGACTACTTCACTAAATGGGTGGAGGACGTCTCGCTCACTCGTGTCACCCAAAAAACTATGACTCGATTCATTACAAATAATATTTTGTCGTGCTATGGTGTGTCGCAGGTCCTGATAACGAACAATGCTCAGAACCTCAAAAGAGAGATGGTAAAGACCGTTTGTGCCCAATTCAAATCGAGCTCAAAAACTTCGTGCCTTATTGTTCCAAGATTAATGGAGCAGTAGAAACATCTAAAAAAAATATTAAGAAGATCCTGAGAAAAATGATTGATAACCACAAAGAATGGGATAAAATGCTCCCATTCGCCTTAATAGCATATTGAACATCAGCCCGAACATTGACTGGAGCCACGCCTTACTCCCTCTTATATGAGACAGAGGTTGTGATCCCTACGGAAGTGGAGATCCCGTATTCGAGAATTTTTATGGAAGTCAATATGGATGAGATTGATTAAATACAACAAAGGCTCGATCAATTGTGCCTAATAGATGAAAAGAGACTTACCACTATTTGCCATTGGCAATGCTATCATCAGAGAATGGCCAGGGCCTACAACAAGGAGGTTCGGCCACGAGTTTACAGACCAGGTGAAATGGTATTTAAGAAGATTTTTTTGTTTCAAGAGGAATCCAAAAGAAAATTCACGTCGAATTGGGAAGGCCTGTTTGTCATCAAGAAAGTATTGGATCATGGAATCCTAATACCACAAGAGATGGATGTAGATGAATTTCTGGAGCACATCAATTCTGATGCAGTTAAGAAGTACAACCCCTAAAAAATGAGATAGACCCAGACTCGCCACCAAAAGGTAGTGAGGGTAAAAAAATGTGCAACCTGAGGTTGTGGCAAAAATCCGAAAGGGCGCTGCGGGCAAGAATGTAAGGATTGTAGCAAGATACAAAAGCATCAACCCAGTGAAAACCTTAGAGGGCATGAGATGCAAAAATGTGGAAGCCGACCTTAGTGAAAACTCGAAAGAGCACTAAGGGAAAAAAAGGCGCAAAAGAAAAAGGGGTAGAGATCTTATCAGTTTGTAATTATTCAAGGAAGTTTCGTTTCAGCGAAAGATTCTTTAGTTTTGGGAAAAGTTGAGAAAGAGAAGAGTTCAACTAGTAATTCGGAGCACTTTGACTGTCAAAGGGAGAAATACCAAATTTTGTAAAAAATCTATAGGTTTTCGACAAGTGACCGAATTAAAGATTGTATCTCCCAAGGGAAGTGACTTCAAAGGTTTGAGGGTTTAAACTTTAATGTTTTTTTCTTTTGCTTTAAACCCAAGATGGTGTTTCTTTCGAAAAAAATGTTTTTCTTCCATACAAATAAAAATAAATTGTTTTCCTCCAAAAATGTTAAAAAAATATTTTCTACACTTTAAAAAATATTTTTTTCTTTCTTAAAATTATTTTTAAAAAAATGTTAAAAACACTTTCTTTCTTTTAAAAATGTTTTTCCTAAAATGTGTTTTCTTAATAAGAAGATCAAAAGTTTTCTTAAAGAAATTTTTTCTAAACATATAACTTTGAAAATGTGTTTTTCATAACATAAAATTCTTGTTCTTTTATTTGGTTTTTTAAAACAATTTTTTTTTATAAGAAAACAAACTTTTTTTTTTACCTTAAAAACTTTATCTCTTGAAAGGTAAAATTTTAAGCTTTCTTCATGAGAAACCAAACTCTTGTTTTCTCCATAAGCTTTTTTAAAACCAATTTTTTAAAATGTTTTAATAAATCTCATTTAATCATTTTCTTCTTTAATAAACAACCAAAAAATGTTTTCTTAGTCTTTAATTGTTTTCTTAAAGAAACATTCATTTGATAAAAATCTCGTCTTAATCGAAAGTCTTTTGTTTTAAAATTTTATCTCTTTTATTTTTTAATACATATATTTTTGCCATCATAACTTGAGCTAAAAGAAAAAAAAAGGGGGGGGGACCAAACTTTTCGATTAATCCATAATCAATAAGTAGTTTAAAAGAGAGACATTTCTTATTTTATTTTACTTGTTTTATTTACTTATTTTTTACTTATGTTTTTATTAACTTTACTTCATTTGCATGATATAATAAGAAGGATAAGGGAAAAAGATCATGCTAACCAACCAAATTAAACAAAACTTGGACTTGATTTAATTTAAAATACATAGACACTAGATAACATTTTCGAATGGATGTCTTGGGATGTCTAACACCTTACTCGAATATAATTGACCCCCGAACTTAAAAGAATACTTTAGTTAAGACCTTTTTGAGTTAAAATTTTGGGCCATTGTCAAAATATTTTTTTTTCTTTCCTTTCTTTTATTTACTTTCTTTAAAACTCTATGAACTAGCACACCTTTTTTTAAAACCTATGTTAGGTGACGACTCTAAAATTTTATAAAATTCAGCCCCAGTAAATTTGTTCAAAACCGACGCCTTAAAAAATCACTTGAACTTGTTTTTCCAATTTTTTTTTTCAAAATTAAAGTTTATCGAAAAGCATTTAAAAAAAAATTAAGTTCTTAAAAAATGAACGGGATTCGAATAACACACTGGCACTTGGTTGGTGTTGTCTTCACAAACAATCTGAGGCGCGTCAGTGAGGAGTATATGGTTCAATCATACTTGAACAAATAAGGGACATTTTCTTCAACCGTTGCCACATGAATATTATTGGCCCCACGCAGAATACCCTGATTTAATGTCGAATCCCATTTCTATAGTTAAGTAGCGTCATGGCAGACACAAAATAACTTGTATAGAGAGTGATATAGATCTTGTAGTAGGTGGTGGTCAAGACGAGAACTACCATTGCAGTTTATGTGGTGTTGTAGGGCATACTCTCGAACTTGTCTAGTTTGTCGAACAGATGTTGTTGGGGTTGACCTTTCGACTAATTGAAAGCTACATATTGTTCCTTAAATTCTTATAATTAGTAAGAATAAAGGCAGATGTTGTTTTGTATTTTCCCATCCCTTTTTAATTATAATATTTCCTTGTAATATTTATTTTTTGACTTTTAGTGACATATTTTCCACTAGTTTCTAACATATCTGGTCAAAATAAATAGTAAAAAATAATGACTTGAAAATATAATAAATACTTTGACGCATTCAACATCGGATACATAATAGATTAAGATACAAATTATAAACTAAAATGGATTAAAAAAAGAGGAAAAGTTTAATTTATTCCTTGTTAGGCATGTATGCCTTAGATATATAGTCATCGTTGTGATATTCTATATAAGTACTCTGTTACTCGCTGTGGCCAATTAAAGTACATAATATCAACTTCTTACGCAATAACATTTAATCATTTTCCACTTGAATATGTATAATCACTTCTTCAATTTCAGTTGTAAGATTGGGTTGGCATCGTCGAGGCATTTGTAGGAATAGGTGGTGTAGAATTGGTTTATTTAGATCCCTTAACGAAGCAACAAGGTTGTCAGATTATTTCACTTTATATTCTCGTTCCTGACGAAAACCAAAATGATAATCTTTAGGATTGGTATCTTGATCACTTTAGTAGTAATTATAATATGGTTTAAGAACCCAATGTGATAAATCATCCCAAGGTACGGGTCATCCTAAAGAGCGTTGGGTTTTTCTCACTTGAAATACCATTTTTAGCACAAAAAATTTAGAATAAAAAAGTTTCTATGAAAATGGTATATATAGTAGGGAGAGAGTTAAGAGAAAAGGTTTTTATATGCAAGGAATGCTAAAGAAGTTAAGAGTGCAAAAATAGGTATAAGCAATGGCGAATCATCTTTATAGGGGCATCGACGGTATAGATCAATATGCTAACATCAATGGTGGAGATCACTAACATCTTCATGGATACGAAATGACGCCATTCATCAAATCACGACGCATGAAATGTTTGATGCAAAACTTGAAGCGCCACATACCTTTTAAATTTTCTTTAGCACCTTAGGATTTTGCCCATATCCGAGACCATTTATTCTTGATCCTGGACTACCCAAGCATCGGGAATAGGGGTATATGATGGAGGATATTTCAGGAAATCTCAACTACATGAAATGCGAGAAAGCGAGGCCACGAGCAACACGAGAAACCAATCAACCATAACTTTGGGAGACTCAAGGAGACAACCTGGGCTCCATTGAGATAGCTCGGTCTTGGGACTACTTGAGATCGAGACCAAACATCCCCAGCTTGGGCTTTGATCGATTGCTCATGACTTATTTTCGAATCTTACCAAATAAGGAGATGAGATCAGATGACGCATTCAAAGAGCATTAACCCCTCAATCGCGTGATTCCTGCGAGGATAAAAGGGGATTACCTCGGATCATAGGGGAGACTTGACCACCAAGTCTTCCTACGCCTATTAATACATCAGTGACTACCATGCAAAGCTAATTACATTTTTACTAGGGGAAATTATGCCAAAATACTGTCATAATGCCTAAACTCTTCAATTTTCACACTGAAAGTGCAACACTAGTAGGCTTACTAGCTCTTGCACTTCTACAAAAACATTGCTTCAATTTCGAGGCAAATCAAAATCATTATTTCATTGAAATAATGATAGTTTGTATTTGTCTCGAGCAAATCGTGCACTAGTGTTTTACACTTGATTCATAATATAAAAGCAATTTTTTGAAATGTTTCACTGTTTCAATCGAAAGATTTCTCTTTGCGATCTGTAATTTGTCGCTGAAAGTCAACTATCACGTAACATCGCTGCATTGAAGAAGTTTTCTTTTAGTTAGTAACTTACGATCTTCGTTTGGTTATTGTTTGTGTTCTCACTCCTAAATTTTTGAAATTAATAAATAAAAATTTATTTAGTAAACACATTTCTGTTTTCAAAATTTTAAAAATATTTTTGCATTCATTAAGAATGTGAGAAATAAAAATATATAAATTTCTATTGGTTACCATAAACAATTATTTCCATGGTCACTCCGCGGGCACGTCGGCTAAGAAATGCGTATGTTTCCATCTTCCAAATCATACACCCGTTACGTCTCTCCCTTTCGGCCTTTCGTTCTCTCTCTCTCTCTTTGAGTAATATATCCATGACCGAGCTGAAGAGCAAATTTGTCAAGGTTTACTCTGTGCTAAAAAAGGAACTCCTCCATGATTCAGCATTCGGACTCACGGATGATTCTCGCAATTGGGTTGAGCGGGTAATTTTACTTATACGAGCAACTCCTCTTTTGGGAAGAACTCTCTACTATTCTGCATTTCATTTATATAGGCCTCCGCATTTTTTTTTCTGTTCATTTTAAAGAATACGGAAGATTTGAATTGCCACAGATGCATTTTGATCGGTGTCGCTTTCTATTTGAGTTACAGTTCAGATTATTTAGTAACACAAAGTTGACTTTTCCTTTAGCTTACAAATAGTAGACGAATTGTTTGGACTATAGTGTCTGATCACATCAGTGACTGATACTTGAAAACTTTATTATACAAGAGCTAGTGTTACACCCAGTTTGTGGTAGCTATCGTAGCAACACCTGAAGTGGGCGGTAGTAGTGTACGTGCGAGACCCGTGGCAATACCACCACCTCAGAACGAGTCTCGCCGAATTCCTATGCGAGGCCGAGTCCCGATAAGTGTTACCAATGCAACCCGTTTATAAATTAATTTGATAGGGCGATCAGAGGAGGAGACTAGTGGGGATCCAAATGTGAAGCTGTAGGGAGGTGTAGATTACGTTAACTACGTGTATGGGGAACCGAGGTCACTCTTATAGTGTTGGAAAAGATGACAAGATAAGATTTTCACAGTCTCAACATGTTTTCCCAAGCCAAAAGAGAACATAAATAACATTACAATTTTAGCGTGAAAATCTTCCTCAATGAAGATAAAAAATCACGAAACCCATAAACCACTTAAAAACTTTCACTATAATAAATAATGGGATTACAAGTCTCAGTCTTAGTGGATCTCTCAACTAATATACTAAAAATATGTATCTTCAATTTGTGGGTAAAATCTTCACAAATTAACTCACTATTCCTCTCAGAAATTTTATATGAGGATTTCTCTCCCCTTATTTCTTCCTCAACAGAGAAAGTTATCTTTCCCAATTGCCGATCTCCTCTATTTATAGAGGAGAGTGGAGCCCTCTCTTTAGTTTGAACAAAACATCATGAAGCTTCAAGAATTGTAGGCGCCTGATCCTCTTTCCCATGCACAACCTCTGATTTTGTCAATTATGGTAAGCTTCTCTGGTTCCTTATACAACTTTCTTCTTTCTTCTCCCTTAGTTTATTTTGTTGACTTTATAGGTTCATTGAATCATCCCTAAGTGGGAGTGATCTGACCTAATAAATCTCCCCCTCACGACTAATTTGGGATTGAAGCTAAATCTGTAACTTCCTTGCAAGTTTTTAGTTTTTCTCGTGGTAGAGCTTTTGTCATCATTTTAGCCCCATTATTATTGGTGTGGATCTTCTCAAGTTGTAGCAATTTATTTTCTAACACATCACGAATCTAATGATATCTCACGTCGATGTGTTTAGACTTGGAGTGAAAGGTCGGGTTCTTGCTGAGGTGGATTGCACTTTGAGTATTGCAATAGAGAATGTAATTCTCTTGATTGTGACCCAACTCTTATAGGAACTTCTTCATCTATAGGATCTCTTTATATCCTTCAGTGATTGCAATGTATTCTGCTTCTGTGGGTAGATAAGGCAACACACTTTTGTAACTGTGATTGCCACGAAACAGCTCCTACTGTAAATGTTATCAAGTATCCGGATGTGGATTTTCTTGTATCTACATCGCCAGCCATATCTACATCTGTATATCCTTCCAATACAGGTTTACCATAACCAAAACAGAAACAATGACTGTATGTCTCCTTGAGATACTTGAGTACCCATTTGACTGCTGCCCAATGTTCATTTTCTAGATTTGAAAGGAATTAGATCACAACACCAACTGCGTAAGCGATGTCTAGTCTGGTGCATACCATGGCGGACATCAAACTGGCAACCACCGATGCGTAAGTCACCTTATCCATTTATGATTTTTCCTCCTTACGTGAAGGATATTGTCTCGCGTTAAGCTTGAAGTGGCTTGCAAGTGGAGAACTAATAACCTTAGCTTTATTCATGTTGAATATTTCAAGAACCATTTCAACATACCGTTCTTGAGATAGCAAGATTTCTGCGATTCTGCCTGTAATCGCCATGCCAACAATTTGTTTTGCCTTCGTCGCAAAGGACTTGCTCAACTCTTTTTTCAACTTCTGAATTTTGGCATTGTCACAGCCTACGATTAACATGTCATCAACATAAAGTAGAAGAATGATAAAGTCACCATCAGAAAATTTCTTGAGGAAAACGCAATGATCCGTCGTTGTTCGGTTGTACTAATTTTTCTCTATAAATTAGTCAAACTTTTGTACCACTGCCTTGTTGCCTCCTTCAGACCGTACAACCATTTATTCAGTCTACACATCAGTTTCTCTTTTCTTTTGACTAGGAAACCTTCGGGTTGCTCCATATGAATTTCCTCGTCAATATCACCTGGAAAAATGCAGTTTTTATGTCATGTTGTTCAACCTCTAGATTTAGACTGGCTGTAAGGCCAAGAACAACTTGGATTGAAGACATTTTCACCAGAGGTGAAAATATTTCGTCAAAATTACCTCCCTTCTTTTGTCCAAATCCTTTCATCACCAATCTTGCTTTCTAACGTGGTTGTGAGGCGTGTTCTTCATTTTTGATCTTGTACACCCATTTGTTTTTTAGAGATTTTCTATCTTGCAGTAATTTTACCAAATCAAATGTGTGGTTCTTAAGCAAGGATTTCATTTTTTCTTGCATGACTTTTAACCATTCGTCCTATGCTAATCTGTGATAGCTTCTTCATAGCTCTCAGGTTCTCCTCCGTCAGTGAGCATCACATATTCATGAGGAGAATATCTATGACTCGGTTGTCGCTCTTGAGTAGATCTTCTTGGTTCTTGTTGGAAGTGTTTTGGAATCGATTCTGCTTCGAACTACCAGTTGGTGGAGTAACATCATCAGGATCTAGTACCGCTCCCCTGTCATTAGAATTTGTTGATGAAGAGTCAGGTCTGAGATCTACTGAAAATTCATTTAGTCGTGGCTTTTTTGGTTTCTCAAAATCTCTAAGTGTCTGATCTTCAAGAAACGCCACATCTCTATTTCTGATGATCCTTTTGCTTATAAGATCCCAGAGTCTATAACCAAACTCTTCATGGGCATATCCCACGAAGATGCATTGTTTTGCCTTTCTATCCAGTTTGAACCTCTCATCTTTGGGATATGAACAAATGGTTTGCAGTCAAACACTTTTAGGTGTTTGTACGAAACGTCTTTCCTCGTTTAAACTCTTCCTAGTATGTCATAGTTCAGTGGAATTGATGGAGAAAGGTTGATTAAATTAACTGTTGTCCTCATTGCCTTCCCCCAAAAGGAGTTCGACAGTTTTGCATTTGAGAGCATACGTCTGACTTTTTCATAGATGGTTCCGTTCATCCTCTCTGCGATACCGTTATGCTGAGGTTTCTGAGGTACTGACTTTTCCAGCCTGTTCGCGGTATTCACCACCATTATTTGCACGTATACACTTCAAATATCTGCCACTTTCCCTCTCAACTTTTACATAAAATTGCTTGAAAACTTTCACCACTTGATCTTTAGTTTTCAAGGCAAAAGCCCACACTTTTATAGAGTGATCGTCAATGAAAGTCACAAAGTAAGCACCTTCTAGTGACTTATAACTCATTGTATAGACATCTGTGTGTATTAGATCTAGAATATTGATGATTATGAAATGTAACTCTGTGTTGTTTTCTCATAACACAATCAACACGGGTTTGCATAGGTGTATCTTTTATTCCTGGCAAGAGCTCTTTCTTAGAAAGGATTTTAAGACCTTTCTTGCTCATGTGTCCAAGCCGCTTATGCCATAGCTCGGTGGGGACTTCTTTTCTGGTTGTATTCATCTCTTCACTGCATAACTTGGCTTTTGTGAGATAGAGAGAGATGTCCTTCTTGCCTTTTGCTACCATCAAATTACCTTGGGTAAGTTTCCATCTACCTTTACCAAAATAATTATTGTAGCCTTCGTCGTCAAGTTTCTCGGTAGAGATTAAGTTAGACGGATATCAGAGACACGTCTCACATCTTTCAAAAGTAACTTGCATCCAAGATTGGTTTCTAGACAAATATTGTCAATACCGACAATTTCAGATGCACCATCATTTCCCATTTGCACGTTTGAATTCTCCTTGAGTGTATGATGAGAAAAAATCTAGTTGTGGCGTGACGTGGAAGGAAGCGCCTGAGTCAATTACCCAGCTGGAATCTTGGGATACAAGATTGACATAGTTCTCTTACTTGCCTTGCTTTTCTGAGACAAGTGCTTTAGACTCAAGAGTATATCCTTCATCTTTTTGTCTAGACTCTTTATTCGGCATTCTATCTTTTACCATATCCATGGTAAGTTTTTCTTCTGGAGCAGAGTTGCTAACTGACACAACTAATGTGTTCTGACTCTTTGGCAAAGAACTTAACATCAGCAACACTTGTAACTCGTCATCTATGGTCATTATCATAGAATTGAGTTGATCAACTATGCCTTGGAACTCGCTCTTATGTTCCGATATGCTGTTTCCATCTTTGTATTTCAAATTAACTAATTGTCGCATCCGATTCGCTTTATTCGGTCCTTGCATACATTTTCTCCAATTTTTGCCAAAGAACATAAGCTTGATGTTCATTAGCAAAAATTTGAAAAATACTCTTGTCAATCCATTGTCTGATTTGGGTTGCACATTTCTGGTTTTGCATGGCCCAGTCAGCGTCTGATGGGGTTGTTGATATGCTCGTGGCTGATGTTGTTGTTGTTGTTTTGCCAGTTTTGTCATCCGTTATCGACGCCGCTTTCTTTGTCGACATTACAATGGGCTTCCATAGAGCTTTGATGTACAAAAGATCCTCTATCTTCGACTTTCAGATTGGATAGTTAAATGCAGTTAATTTGATCATGTTGACTATGCTCTCCTCCATTTTGATAACATATCTAAATCAACAGGTTTCACTGAGTCTGGTACTTTGCCGCCGATGAATAGTACAATGTACAATACTTTGTGAACAGTACCGTATAGATACCGTATACACACCGTATAGTCTGTATAAATACTATAAATAGTACCATATATGTACATATGTATGAACAGTATTTCGTATATGCGTATATAGTTGTATAGGATACTACGTATATGATTTCCCACTTTATTGGGCTCCTAACTCTGATACTATTTTGTTGGGAAAGATGACAGGATAAGATTTCATAGTCTCAACATGTTTTCCAAACCAAAATAGAACAGAAATAACACCACAATTTTAGTGTGGAAAACCTTCCTCAGGGACGCGTAGCCCACTTAAAAACATCCACTATAATAAATAATAGAATTACAAATCTCAATCTTGATGGATCTCTCAACTAATACACAAAAATATGTATTTTCAATTTGTGGGTAAAATCTTTACAAATTGGCTCGCTATTCCTCTCTGAGATTTTATCTGAAGATTTCTCTCCCTTTCTTTGCGGTATTTCTTCCTCAGCAGAGACATTTATCTTTCTCAATTGCCCATCTCCTCTATTTATAGAGGAGAGTTGAACCTTCTCTTCAGTCTGAACAAACTTCATGAAGCTTCAAGAATTGTTGGCGCCTGATCCTCTTTTCGCAGCCTTTGATTTTGTCAATTATGGTGAGCTTCTCTGGTTCCTTCTACAATTTTCTTCTTTCTTCTCCCTTAGTTTCTTTTGTGGACTTTATGGGTTCATTGAATCATCGCCAAGTGGGAGTGATCTAACCCAATATACAGTCAAAGGACAGTTGTTTCCAAATTTCTTACTCTAACGACAAATTATGTTGGAGCAGTCCAAGCGCTCGTATTGGCATAGTATTTTCTGTTTCTATTGTACCGTCAATAATAATATTCTAGAACTATTATTGATAGTGCAAGCATTGAAAATATTGTGCCTTGAATTATTGTTGAACGACTATACTTGGAGATTGAAAAACACCATGCGCTTTTCAAGCTTTTGTTTCTATTGTACCGTCAATAATAATATTCTAGAACTATTATTGATAGTGCAAGCATTAAAAATATTTTGCCTTGAATTATTGTTAAACGATTACGCATGGAGATTGAATTTCTATGCTTTTTCAAGCTTTGTTAGATAAAGTAGGGCTTTGAGATAGGGTCATAGAGATGTGTTGTGTTTGTTTTTCGATCAAGCAAAATTATATTGATGAAGGCCTTGTGACATACTTGATATAGAAGCGTGTCATATGATCCTTGGCAGACCATGATAGAGTGATTTCAACGCCATACACAAAGGGATGGATAAAGTCTATGTTTTTTACAAGGACGATTAGAGAATTATCATCATCCCAAACGCAGCTGAAGGCACTACGAAGCCTTCCAAAGTGGAAGGTCTGTCTATTTCGCTGGTTATCGGTGAAGAGTTTTGACAGGCATCTCAGGAGTTCTGAATGGTCTTTCTAATAGTGGAGAAGGGTTCTTCTGGCATGCTCAAAAACTACCTAAGGAATTTGTAGAAGATTTTAGAAGAGTTTAAGGAGATAATGCTAGATGAATTACCCGATGGGCTACCAATCGAAACGAGACATTCAACACCATGTTGATTTGGTGCCGCGATCGAGCCTTCCCAATTTAGCCTGTTGCCAGAGGAGTCTGAAGGTTTAACCGGATTTTACGAAGTAGTGAAAGAGTTGTTGAAGAAAAGTGTGATTTGGGAGAGCACGAGTCCATGTGTTGTACCGACCCTTCTCACTCCAAAGAAAGGCGACAGTTGGTGGCCTGTATGCATGGACAATCGCACAATCAACATAATCACAATTAAATACCTCTTTCGGATTTTAAGATTTGGGGATATGCTAGAAAGAGTTTACTTGAAAAGTGGTTATCACCGGATTAGATTTTAACTGGGGGATGAGTGGAAAACAACGTTCAAGATGAAAAAAGAGTTGTGCGACTGGTTGGCGATATCTTTTTTGGGTCTTCAAATGCGCTGAGCACATTCCTGAAGTTGATGAATCAGGTACTAAAGCCCAAAGTTTGTTTCTTATTTTTATTATATTTAGATTTGAAGTAGGACATAAGAACATTTCTCACACAGTGTTGCTACTTGCTAGTTCAACAAGTTGTAGGCTAACCTCGAAAAGTGTTATTCATGACCAAGGTTTTAAATCGCGGTATCGGGTTACGTAACGGTAACGGTCGCGGTGTAACGGTATCGGGAGTATCGGCCTGTCCGTAACGGAAATCGGCCGTAACGGTCGTGAATTTTTTAAAATCACTAGAACATCCCCAAAAACTCAATAAGAATAATTGTTTCACTCATTTAACCTTTAATAAACACATTATAATAGATCTTATGACATTTTAAGGTTATATACAACACAATAAAGACATAAAAAATACGAAAAATCATCGTACTTAACAATCTTAAAAGAATAAGATGATGCACACAATACTTAATAAAAATATATTACACAAATATAATAAAAGAGTAAATTGTACTTGTACATCATATTACAAAAACAATACACTCGTATAAAATTATCAATACCAAAACGAATTGCGCGCAGGCTCTTCATAGTCGGCATCAGCATGATCACCACTCTGATTTTGTTGTGCAGCACCATAACCGCACCATAACCACCAAAGTAGTTAAAGGTGCAATGATCATAAATGGTGTTGCTAGGGCCATTACCACCGGTACCGCTAGATTCTGCTCTTTCTTCGTAGTGACCGAAAGTAGAACTCGAACTCTCTTGATGTGGAAGAGGGACACCGTATTGGTAAGAAGGTGGTGGTGGATATGAGTATCCGGTAGGAGGAGGTTGTGGGCATCCTAAAGGACCCATACCCACATAATGTGGCGCTGAAACATATTCCGAAGAGGGATAATAAGGGTAAGGATATGGTTGTGGTTGACGCCACTGATGATAATTATCCCCTTGATATCCATATCCGTATCCTCTAACTCCAAGCATACCAAAGCGGTTTTCCATGTCATCATATACTTCGGAATTTGAGGATTGTGGGTTTGGTCTTCTTCTTGATGATCCAATTGCACTAGAAACAGAATGCCTTCGTGGCTCACTAATATCCCCACGTTCGACATTGTCAGCAAATCCAGCCATTCCTAACTCTCCATGATACGGCGATTGTCTAGTGTCTCCTCCACCTCCACCTCCACCATCATCACCACTAGACTCTCCACTAGGTGGGCTCAAACCACGACCACTATCAGTATCACTTCCATCTCCAGATGGACTATCACTTTGCCAACGTCGAGGTGCTTGGCTACTGGAAGTAGCGACCTCATCATCGCTTACGTCTAACCATCTGGAGTTGTCCTGATCATCTAACAATGGTTCTTCTCTCTCTTGAAGCCATGGAGATAGTGGATCATCTTCTTCAAAGATATAATCCAAGTTTATAGGGTTGAAGCTGTCTTCAATTTTACTTTGGCTTAATCTCGTAGCATGTCTAATTTTCAACCTCATATTATAAGCCACGTAAACAAGTTTATTCAGTTTTTGATACTTTAGATGATTTCTCGTCTTTGTATGTATCAAGCTGAATGTACTCCAATTACGCTCGCAATTAGAAGACGATGTTGTTTGACTCAACACTTTAACTGCAATCTCTTGAAGTTCAGGGGCAGATGCACCAAAGTGGATCCACCATTCAGCTGTAGAAACAATATGAATTAAAACGATACGAAGATTGAGATTCTTATATTAATAGTTAATTGTTCATTGTATTACTTGGATTTGTGCGTGTTACTGCTTTTTGAGCCAATACTGTCCCGAAAGAATGTTCTTTATCACGAAACATCATAATCTATATTTAGAACGTAACAAATCAAAAACCCACAAATAAAACATATAAAACTTAGTAACTTGTTAGTCGCTAGTTGTTACTTAAAAAAAAAAAAAAAGAACTAACTTGATTAATAGCTTGAATTTGTTTATCAATATTCGGCTCCAATCTTTGAATCACTTTTTGAACTCCCTCCATTACCTCTCTATGGTCAGAAAGTTTACCACCATATTGAAATTGAGGATTTAAAAAATAACCTACATGAATTCAAAACAAAAAGCACATTTTGTTAAAGGAAGTTTAATTCTAACAAGTAACAAGAGTTTTTAAAATTGAATTTACAATTAGTCAATTACTTACCAGCCGCATGCAAATCATGGTGTAATTGGAATTGCCATCTTTTGTCGATTATTTTCCAATATTTTTTGTAGTAACGACAATTTTTTTCAATGGCCATCTTCGCTTTGTCTATAGCTTCATAGACAAATCCCATTGTAGGCTTCTCATCTCCATCAACAAGCCTAGGCACCCTCACCAATGGTTCTTGAACTTTTAAAATTTCTGAAGCTTTTATCCAAAAACTATTGTCGTTCACAATTTTTCTAACTTTTTTTCCACAGTCTTCCTTCGCCCATCTTTTGCTTTTCCACTCATCACAATTAAACATATTTTGTAAGGCATTCTTATACCTTACAATGCTTTCCAGCATAATGAAATTAGTGGCAAAACGTGTGATCTCGGGGCGTAATAACTCTTTTCCTTCAGTAAATCTCTTCATAAAATCAATAACCCAACTAGAATTATAAATGAAGCGTGATATTCTTCTTGCATCATCCAAGACTTTCAGCACATTTGTTTTCTCTCCAATATCTTTCAATATCAAATCAAGGCAATGTGCAGCACAACCTGTCCAATATAAATTTGGTCTTTTTAACATAAGTTTTTTCCCGCCGCTTTTATTGCAGGCTCATTATCAGTGACGATTTGGACAATATATTTTTCACCAATTTCATCTACCACCTTGTCCATAAGCCCGAAGTAATAATCGGCAGTTCTGCTAACAACATCGGTGGCATCCACTGATTTATGAAAAACAGTCCCCCGATTACTATAAATCAAAAAATTGATAATGTGCTTCCGGGTAGGTCCGCTCCATCCATCACACATGATCGTAACGCCCCTCTCCTCCCAACTTGGTTTATGAGCTTCGATCCACTTTCTCAATTCTTCATATTCTCTAGGTAAGAAAACTTCAGTCACCTCGTAAGGAGTAGGGACTTTCACTCCTTTTCCAACCTCCCTTGCAACATCCAACATTGGCTCATGCCATGGCGAATTAACAACGTTTGTTGGCAAACGTGTGTATAACACAAATTGACTAACTGCGACCCCTAATTTTTTCCTCAACCCTTTTATTACCCTTGTTGAGATCTTTTGTTGTTTGGGGGCTTTGCTACGGTGTAGATCAACATCAATCTCGGCCAACCGTGCTTCAGGTAAAGACGAATCAATCCAACTTTTTTTCGAACTCGATTCACGGACAGTAGAAGATCGTCGAAACATATTAGCAATGCGAGTAGTAGTGCTTCCCCGTCTGGTGCTTTCACCAACCCCGCTATTACTCCCGGTCTCATATCGGTTGCCTGCATCCCTACTATATCTCTCCCTATCTTCTTCTTCTCTATGCAACCTCATACTTTCTTTTCGTGCATAAGCCATATCCGGATCATCCGAGTTATCATCATCACTCAAATCGTAAGGATTATCTTGATCACGTTGAGAAGCTCGAATTTGTTCAATCACTTCTTCTCTTTGTTTTCTTTTATTCATTTTTTTCTCCAAGTTACCTTCAAGATGTTTCATCATAAGCGTTCTAACATCGGTACTAACACTTTGGCATGGAGCTACTTGACCCTTTTTGGCCGCCAAGTGTTGCTTCAATCTAGTTATTCCACCATTATCTCTCTACCACAAAATTTACATTTTAATTTGTGTCTAGAACCACTAATAGGAATCCCGAATTTCCATCCAATATCATCACTAGGAGGATGTGATCCTTCTTCACCCGACATTGTTAAATTTTAATTTTCTGCAATTTACATACACAAATTTAATTCATACTATTTATTAAAATTATAATTGAAGCTAATTAACACTACATTAACCATTATATATATATATATATATAATGTGATAAATAATAATGACAAAAAAAAAAAATTGCTACAAAAATATAAGTTAAAAAATTTTAGGACTAAATTGTAATTGTAAAAAAGTTAATTAACAATTTTAGGACTAAATTGTAATTGTAAACAAGTTAATTAACAATTTTAGGACTAAATTGTAAACAAAAAATATTTTTAAACCCCTTAATTATTTCTAAATTACAATTTCTAAATAATTTTAATGACTAAAATACTAATTTCAGCCCCCAAATCAAACACCCCCAATTGCCTAAATCGTGAAATCCCTAACACGGTAACACCCGAATGGAGAGAGAGAGAGAGAGAGAGAGAGAGAGACAGACAAACGGAGCGGAGGCGAGACGGCGACAAGCTGCAACGCGAAGGAGAGGAGACGTCGCCGGCGACGCGAGAGCTACGTTCGGCGGCGTTGAGCTGTTTCTGTTAGACGAACCCGACGAAATCCTCAACTTTCGACGAAATCCTCAACGTTTGGTAAGTGTTTGGTTATCTTCTACTACTTTTTTCTCTTCCTTCCT
Source organism: Eucommia ulmoides (assembly GCA_016647705.1). Taxonomy (NCBI): domain Eukaryota; kingdom Viridiplantae; phylum Streptophyta; class Magnoliopsida; order Garryales; family Eucommiaceae; genus Eucommia; species Eucommia ulmoides. Next base: position 28,327,157 of record CM028341.1, read on the forward strand.
CAATTATATGAAGAATCTTGGAAGAAATCTGAAAAGTGTGCGCGAAATCAGGAGTCGGTCGGTCGGTCGGTTGTTCTTTACAGATTGTAACGGCCGTTAACTGCCCGTATCGGCCCGATACGGGGCGATTCAGCCCTAGATGCCGGAATCGGCCGTGTATCGGTATCGGCCTACCCATTTTCCGGTACGAATCGGCCGTTACGGTATGTAACAGCCGATATTTAAAACCCTGTTCATGACGAATAGCTTCTTGTTTTTGGAATTTGTTGGGAAGTCCGAGGACAATTGTGTTGATGAGGACATCGGCAATCTTTCCAATGTGCTGTCATAACTGTCATACTCCTCACCTCTGTAGAGTTGGGAGGCTTTCAAACGTCTGCTAATCCAATTATATTCTGAAGAGGATTTCCAACATCTTTCATTAAGAATCTTTGGTATATGAAAGGATTTCCAATGAGAACTTTCAAATGCACGCTAGAGTTTCAAGCTAGTAAGGAATCATATTTGGCACCGGTGTGGATTGAACGGGAGTTCCTTCCGTTTCATCAACATAATAAATCAATTTTATTCTCCATAGCTAGTGCAGGGAAATTGCCCATAAAATTGGATGCTGCAACTACTAGATTATCCAGACCGAGCTTTGCTCGGATCTGTATAGAAGTGGACCTTCAAAAGGAACTCCCGAATAGAGTTTGGACTGACCAATGGCATCAAAATTTTGGCAATCTATAACGTATGAAGCGCTCCCCAAATATTGTTCTCATTGCTATAGACATGGGTATTATGTTCAAAATTGTAAACACAAGACACTCCATTAAAAAGGCCCCCAAGCCTAAAGCCATCAATAAGACAAAGAATGAATCCGACTAAGGCAAAAAGGTGGTGCAGGTCTACAAGATTGTTAGTTATGCAGCGAAAGAACCTATGCCATTAGTGAAGAGAACATGGACATAGCAAGGTGGCATTTTTCCACAAGGTACCCAAAGAAAGGATGAAAACGAGGATGAAAGAGACGAGGGAGAATATGGAAACGATGGCCAAAAAAGGAAAGTGAGAAAACAAAGAGAGCAAAAGGTGTAATCTCAGTCTACGGAAGGAAGAATAAGGTTATTGATAAGTCCCTAGATGGAGAAGCTAATTCCTCAATGCATTAGCTCGCTTCCCAAGAAAACACTAATCTTGATGAGCCGTCAGAGTCATTGGTGAAGGAAACAAAGGATATAGTTCAATGTCTCTCCTTTTCACCTAGGTCTATGGGTCATGATGCTACAGAGCAATACTCCATAACATCGGCTGATTTGGAGTGGCTTACTAAGAGAAAGGCCAAATACAAGAAAATATGTTTTGAACTTAATACACACACACACACACACACACACACACAATTTGCAGTAAGCAAGGGTTAGGCTCCAACTCAACCACTAAAAGAAGACTTAAAATGTTGTCTAGACTTTTTTCTTGTTCTTTGGCATGTTGGATCCTAGAATAGAAGCTCAAGTATTGGAGAATTTGAGGTGATATCTTTCGTTTGATGCTGGCTTTAGTAATGAAGGCAGTAAGATTTGGGTGTTTTGGAGAGATCTAATTCAATGTGATATTATTGTTATCAAAGATCAACTTGTGGTAGCAAAGGTAACTCATAGGTTCTTAAGGCGGGAGTTCTTATTGACAGTGGTTTATGCTAGAGTACGAGAAAGGAGAAAGTGGAACTGTGGGAACAACTTGGGGAGGTGCATAATAGTTTTTCTCTTCCTTTTCTTGTGGCGAGCAATTTTAATGTGACTCTTGTTAGATTTGAGAGACCGGGGCATAGTCGATTTGATAGTCAGGCTGTTGTGGACATGTTGGATCGTTTTGATACTTGTGGTTTGTTTGAGATGCCGTTTACGGGGAATAAACTCATTGGTCTAGCTTTAAGTATAGCTCGAAAAAGAGATGGAGTAGATTGGACAGAATGTTGGTGAGTTTATAATCATAGCCCTCACTTGATTACGTTTAGTTGGGGTTAGCAAGGAGGTAAGGGCTCATTTAAATTTTGAATTTTTGATGCCAGCATCATGAGTTTGTTATCATAGTAAAGGAGTTCTGAAATCAACCAACCTTGGGTACTCAATTCCAAAAGTGGCAAAGGAAATTCAAAATGCTTAAATCGGTGTTACATGATTGGAGCTTCAACACTTCTGAGGATATTTTTGATCAGGTAAGGAGCTAGAGGAGAAGGTGGCTGATCTTAGAATGTTGTTAATGATTCGAATTTAGTTCTACGGCTCCAAGAGGCTGAGGCTTAGCAGCTCAAAGCCTTAAGTCAGGAGGAAGCTTTTTGGAAAAAAAATCAGGAATTAAATGGCTTAGAGAATGAGCTAGGAACTTGAATACTTCCATGCTTGCGCCAAACATAAGCAAAAGAAGAGTTCATTATACAACTTAAAAAGAAGGATGAATGGAGTCACGATGATAACGGTATCTATTAAAGTAAAAAGGTGATATGAAAAGAACGAGAAGGTTTAACAATTGTGTTAACCTCTCCCACTATTTATAATAAGAATTAGGAAACTATACAGGAAACCCTAAATAATACAGAAAGATATAAATACCCTTTAACATTCTTCCTCAAGCTGGAGCATATATATTGTATGCTCCTAATTTGTTATAAATGTATTTTATCCTTGAGCCCTCCAATGGTTTAGTAAATATATCAGCTAACTGATCAACTAAATTTACATATTTAGTTTCAATCTACTTCTGCAATAATTTTTCTTGAATGAAGTGACAATCAACTTCAATATGTTTTGTTCTCTCATGGAAGATTGAGTTGGAAACAATGTGAAGTGCTGCTTGATTATCACATACTAGATCCATCGGTGAAGAGTGTTTAAACCCAAGTTCTTCCAACAAGTTTTTCAACCAAGTTAACTCACAAGTGGTATGGGCCATTGCTTTGTATTTCGATTTTGCACTTGACCGCGTCACCACAGTCTGCTTTTTACTCTTCCAAGAGACAAGGTTATCACCAACGAATACACAATATCCAGTAGTAGACTTCCTATCCGAGGGCGATCCGGCCCAATCTGCATCCGTATGGCCCTTTATTTGATTATGATCGAAGTTTTGATATAGCAGACCACAACTAGGAGCACCTTTCAAATATCGGAGAATACAGATCATTGCATCCCAGTGACAAGTTATTGGACGATCTAAGAATTGATTGATAACACTAACAGCAAAGGAGATATCTAGTCTGGTAACTTTCAGGTAATTCAACTTCCCAACTAACCGTCTATATTGTGCCGAATCTGTCAGTGGTACACCTTGATCTGCAAACAGTTTGGTGTTTGGATCCATAGGCGAGTCAATCGATTTAGCTTCTAGCATTCCTGTTTCGCTCAATAGGTCAATGACATATTTTCTCTGAGACATGTAAATGCCTTGACTTGATCGAGTGACGTCAATTCCCAAGAAGTACTTTAAGTGACCTAAATCTTTCGTTTGAAACTTACTATTCAAAAACTTTTTGAGTTCCTGAATACCACCGTGGTCATCCTCGGTATTCACGATGTCATCCACATACACAATCAACAATATTTTCCCGACTTTACTATACCTGTAGAAGACGGAATGATCGACTCCATATCGTCAAAGACCAAACTCAGTGATCACTTCACTAAATCTTCCAAACCATACTCGAGGAGACTGCTTGAAGTCATAAATAGATTTCTTCAAGCGACATACCAATCCAGACTCTCCTTGAGCAACAAACCTAGGAGGTTGCTCCATAAATACTTCCTCAGTTAGATCGCCATTTAAGAAAGCATTCTTAATATCGAGCTGATGTAATGGCCAACGAAAAGTGGCAACCAAAGAGATAAACAAGCGGACAGAAGCGAGCTTGGCAACTGGAGAGAAGGTCTCAGAGTAATTAAGGCCGTATACTTGAGTATAGCCTTTAGCAACTAAGCGAGCTTTGAGTCGATCAATGGTGCCATCCGGATGAACATTGACAGTGTACACCATCCAATTATTGTTTTGTCAGGCGGAAGCGAGACTAGATCCCAACTGCCATTCTGATGTAAGGCAAAAATTTCTTCTTCCATTGCTTTTGCCCAACCAGGGTGAGTGAGGGCCTCTGAAACAGAATTAGGAATAGAAACAGAGGACAAATAAGTAACAAAAGAGGGGTACGAAAGAGATAGGTGTGCATACGAAACAAAGTTAGAAATATGATGGGTAGTACATGTGCGCTTACCTTTCCGGATGGCAATGGGCATGTCCAGGTCAGAGACGAATAGGTCGGGTATAGAAGAATCTGAGGACACAGAATCGATGGGTGCGACAGCGGAGGGGGCCTTCTGGCGATGAGAGTAGACCTGCAAAGGAGTTGAAGAACGACTAGGCGGGATAGGATCCGGAGTAGAGGAAGATAGTGTAGGGTTTGGTACACTTGGCAAGAGAAGTGTAACATTCAGATCGTCTCGAGAGGAAGGGACAGAAAAGTAAGGGGTAGACTCAAAGAATGTAACATCCGCATACACAAACGAGCGACGTAATGATGGACTATAACAACGATAACTCTTTTGTGTGCGAGAATAGCCGAGAAAGACGCATTTTAAAGCACGGGGATCTAACTTGTCCCTGCCAGGAGTCAATTACTGAACAAAACAAACACACCTAAATATTCGAGGAGGTAAACTAAACAAGGGAGAACGAGGAAAAAGAATGGAATGGGGAACCTTGCCGTTGAGGGTAGAGGACGACATCTTGTTGATTAAGAAGCAGGCGGTAAGAACCGCATCGCCCCAGAAATGTTTGGGAACGTTCATCTCAAAAAGAAGAGTACGAGCCACTTCTAGGAGATGTCGATTTTTACGCTCAGCAACTCCATTTTGCTGCGGTATGTGAGGACAAGAAGACTGATGCAAGATACCAGAGTGTGACATAAAAGAAGTAAATGGCTGAGAAAAGTATTCTCGAGTATTATCACTTCGAAGAATACGAACTGGTGCATTAAATTGAGTTTTAATTTCAGCACAAAACGCACGAAAAATAGAGAATAATTCAAAACGATCTTTCATTAAATAATGCTAAGTAACTCTGGAAAAATCATCCACAAATGTCACAAAATAATGAAAACCTAATGTAGAAGTAATACGAGAAGGACACCAAACATCTGAATGAACTAAACTAAATGGACTCGATGCTCGAACATGAGCTGGGAAAGCAAATGAAATACGATGATGCTTACCCAATTGACAAGACTCACACTCTAACGAAGACAAATGACGCAAATTAGGAACAAGTAACTTGAGATTGCCAAGGTAGGGATGACCAAGGCGACAATGGATCTGGTGAGTAGAGGCAACAACAGGGTAGGCAGTAGGTAGGATCACAAAATCAGGAAAAAATGAGACAGAATAATTAAGGTGTTTGGTAAGCTTACTGACTGACATCAAATTAAAAAAAAATGAAGGAATATACAAGATAGAGGATAAAGATAAGGAGGGTGAGGGTGCCACTGTGCCAATGCCACGGATAGGGACAGTGGAACCATCAGCAACTGTAACAGGAGACAACGAAGAAGATGACTGAATATGTGTAAAGAGGGAAGAAGTACCTGACATGTGATCAGTGGCAGCAGAATCTATGACCCAGGGTGTGGGAGGGGAAGGGCGAATTGAAAGACAGGCAGTAGAAGTACCTCGTTGAGCTAAAGAAGTAATGGGAAGAGATGCCTGCTGGGATGCCTTATACTGAAGAAATTGAGCATATTCATCATCAGGGATGTCATTGGCCGCCTGAGATTCTGGAATAGTAGGAGTATTTGGATCAGATTTCACTGCATTGGCGAATTTGGGAGGACGACCAACTAAATCCCAACATGTTTCTCGAGTATGATTATCCTTACTGCAAAAAGAGCACTGTCGATGTGAGCCATGAGCACGACCACTACGTCCACCCCGAGGGCTACCACTACGAGAGAAACCACCACCACCACGAGAAAAACCACCACAACTACCACTGAGTGGAACACCACGATCTCGTGTAGGAATCTGAGTAACAAGCGCCGAATGCTCAGACGACGCAGACAAACTCAAGCCAGACACATTGTCCTTGGTAGTGCTACGCGAGACGCGAGAATACATTTCTGTGATAGTGGGAAGAGTAGCACTGAAAAGAATTTGAGATCGGACTGGTTCAAATTCTTGGCGTAATCCAGCTAAGAAATTCATGACAGTCATCTGCTCACGTTGCTTTTGCATTTCTTTCAGATCGATAGTCATTGGTAGGATAGTATTCATCTCCTCATAGAGGCTGTTGACTGTGGCAAAATAATCTGTAACGGATTGCGTGCCTTGCTGAAGTTGGAAGTACTCTACCGATAAATCATACATCCTGGTGAGATTACCGGAGTATAATCCACGAAGATACTCCCATATATCTTTACACGTATCTAGATGAGTACAGAGATCAACAACTTGAGGCTCCATTGAGTTCCACAACGATACTACAATCTGCGCATCAGCCTGAATCCAGTCGTCATACTTTTTATCATCTGTTGCCGGGGCGGATTCCGTGAGGTGACGATGCTTCCCTTGTCCGGTGAGGGCTATTTTCACAGCCTTAGACCAATTTAAATAATTGGTTCCGTTCAACTTACGGGTTGTTAATGGTTGAGATGTGGCCATCGACATTAGTACTCTCCAATACAACAACTAACAAACAACGTGCACAAGGGAAACAAACCAACAATATAAACAACTGTGGGGCTTAAACAAAGAACATGAGAATCAGAACAATACTCACGAATATCTATAGGGCTGTCTTACAAACAATAACCAGAAGCAGCAGCAGCGGCAGTCTCAAGTCAGCCAATTGAAGGCCGACGAAGGTCAGCGAAGGTCCGGCGAAGGTCGGTGACGTCAGAGGAGACGACAGCGACGTGGACGCCGCCGATGGTGGACAGCGACAATGGATCTGGTTCGCGATGATGGTACAACTCGATTTGGGGGTCGATAATGGTTTGCGATGATGACGGCGGCTCGGAATGGCCTGGGTGACAGTCGGCGAGGGTTTGTGGGCTGCTAGGGTTTCAACTTTTTTTTTTGTATGAACAGTAGGAAAAAAGGAAGGAAAAAAAAAAAAATTGGTTTGAATAGATCTATAGAATCAATCTCCCATAATCTGCTTTGGATACCATGTTAAAGTAAAAAGGTAATATGAAAAGAATGAGAAGGCTTAACAATTGTGTTAGTTTCTCCCACTATTTATAATAAGAATTAGGAAACCATACAGGAAACCCTAAGTAATACTGAAAGACATAAATACCCTTTAACAATATCCAAAAAATATTGGTTAAGCATTTTTAGGATTACTTGTTGTTGACCAAGATGTGACCCAAGAGGGGGAGGCCTAATCTGTAATTATAAAAGACTTCACCAATAGTGTTGATATGAAATAAGAAGTCTACTTTGCAAATTACTTAATAAATTTGGATAGATGTGAATTACTGGAAATATTTGAGGAGTGAAGCATCAACAAAGTAATCACAAGAATAATAATCACAATGATGAATCCACAATCACAAACATGAGATAGGGATAGAGACAATCAAACAATCAGACAGCACCAAGAATTTTATAGTAGTTTTGCAAAGATAAATTTGCCTAGATCTACTCCTCTGTGCTCTTGTGGGAATTCTAATCCACTATATCAAATTGATCCTCTTTACTGGTGAAGACCAAATCTTGACAATCTTACCAAGAGTCCATCTTTTGTATCAACTAATCCCTATTCCCAGGCTGAGATTAAGCCTAACCTACCAAGGTTCACACCTTTGGATTTTTAACTCCCTTTCCTCGGCAGAAGTCAAGGCTTACCTACCAAGGTTCAGTCCCTTGGATTTCTTACTCCCTTTCCTAGGCAGAAGTCAAGCCTTATCTGCCAAGATTCACTCCCTTGAATTTCTAACCCCCTTTCCTAGGCATAGTTTACGCCCAAACCACTAAGTATAATAAGTTAATATAATTCTCAAACAAGCAATTGCAATAAAAAAATTCAAAAAGTTCAAACCTAACAAACCTAGATTCACTTTCTAGACCACTGAGATTCATTCTCCCGAATTCATCATCCTAATCTTTTTCTTGGCAAGATCAAGCAGATGTCCTGCCAAAGGTTCCTCCCTTGGACTTCTTCACAATTCAATTCATAATGGTTTTACCTATCATCTTCTTACAAAGTTCTAACACAAGATATAAACATGATAGTTCTAACTCTTTATTAATCTTAGTCAAGTAAATAGGTGAACTCGACTAAAGACTTTGTAGTCTAACCCACAAAGTCCGACGGAGCTTCTAAAAACTCTTCCTAAACCTACTCTAGCTTTGTTGGTTTAGTATGAGATACTTAGATGTTCGAGTTTTTTGTGTGAATATCGTTAGAGGCGGGGACACTTGTGCCACTCTTTGGAGAGCCAAATCAAATCATGCCTCGGGATCAATCGGATAAGAGGCTGAAGCGTACAGTTGAGGTAATAGATCTAATTTGTTAGAATAGGATCTTATTTTGTTTTGTTGTTATTACGGATTGATTCGAGACTAGGAATAATGGAATAAAAAATTGGTTCAAATTTTTTTCTTATTCGCTGCATCAACCTAGATATTTAATTATGTTCCTCTAGTTGACATTTTTTAGCGTGCTTCCCTCATTGATACTAGAACAATTGATACTCCTTTAGAGGTGAATGTTAGATATTCACCTTTTGACGGTACCCTTTTTTAAGATCTTACCTCATATCGTACTATTGTTGGCAATTTGGTATATCTCACTATTACTCCCCCAAACACTGTCCATACTGTTCACTTCGTCAGTCAATTTGTTACTTTTCCCACAATAGTTCAGTGGCTTGTTGTTTTGCATATCCTATAGTATCTTTGGGGCACCCTCTTTTGAGTTTGTTACTTCCATTGACTTTGTCTTTGGAGCTGCGTACATACTCTGATGCCGATTGGACAAGTGATTCCATAGATCACAAGTCTGTCACTGGTTTTTATGTATTTTAGACGATTTTCTTATTTTTAAGAAGAGCAAGAACCAAGTTGTTTTTTCTAAATTTTCCATGGAAAACTGAGAATTATGCGATGACATCTGCTGCCACGGAGATAGTTTGGTTACATTGGTTACTTGCAAATATGGGTGTTTTTCTTTCCCATCTCACTCCTATATATTATGATAATAAGTGTTCTATTCAGATGACTCACAACTTAGTTTTTAATGAATGGACCAAGCATATCGAAATTGATTGCCATCATACTCGTTATCACCTTTAGCATGGAACTATTACATTGCCTTTTATTTCCTTCTCCATGTAGCTTGCCGACTTGTTTATCAAGTCCATTCCATTTCACGTTTTCGTGTTTTGGTTGGCAAACTCTTAATCTTTTTGTTGCCGCATTGTGAGTTTAAGGGGGATGTTAGAGTTTTTATATTTATTTAGTATTAAGGGAAGAATAGTATTTCATTTTTTTCTAGGTCTTTTATTTGTAAGCTTATAAAAGTTATCTTTTGTAAGGTATTTTCATTTTAACTTTGCGTTCATTATTTGGAATAATAAACCCTAGCCTCCTTTTCACTCCTTTTCTTTTGATTATTTGTTATTCAACGAACTTAACACTAGCAATTTTGTGGCATGCACCAACAGATAGTAACTTTTTCCAAACTTTGTTCCAATTTATAACTTTACAGTTGGATATGAATTCAAGATATGGAGGGTTAATATGTCTTAACAGAAATTCACTGTGCAAAATATATAGTACCTTACAGTTCAATCGTGCAAATGTTAATAACCATAGTTCTTGTTGGATAATAATTGCCATATCTGTATGCTTACTTTGAATTGTAGCGATTTCTGACTATTTCGTGCACATTTCATTGTAGATAATGGACTACAATGTACCAGGAGGTGCTGAAAGTTTCTTCCATTTTTGTATATTTGGACAATCTTCTTTTGATCTTTCGTTTGGAGAAGAAAAAAAATATTGAGGATTTGAAAATTGTTTTTGTATAGCTCATTGTGAGTTTATCTTGATTGCAGGAAAGCTAAATCGAGGGCTCTCTGTTGTTGATAGCTATAAGTTACTACGAGAACTAACTAATTCTAAATACAAAAGTGAATTGAGTGATGATGAAATTTTTCTTGCATCCGTGCTTGGTTGGAGTGTTGAGTGGGTATGGAGACATAACGTTATCATTTTTGGTGAAGTTTAATGTCTTCAATCATGACCACAGGCAGTTCGAAGCTTTCTTGACAATTATTTTGCAGATCCAAGCATGTGCTCTTGTTCTTGATGATATTATGGATCATTCGCACACACGTCGTGGTCACCCTTGTTGGTTTAGATTGCCCAAGGTGGGAGTCTATGGACAAAGCAATCGGTGTTCCTCCTTTTCAAAATTATGATGACAATTGATCAATTTTTCAAGTATATGGCTTTAGGTTGGCATGATTGCTATAAATGATGGCTTGATACTTCGCAACCATGTACCACGAATTCTTAGGACTCATTTCCAAACAGAACATTATTACCTTCAACTGGTTGATTTATTTCACGAGGTAACTTTACTGCGAGACTCACAAGTACTAGACAACTAAACTCACATTTTTATCTTGTACTGACGTTATTGGCAATAATGAAATAGGTAGAGTGTCAGACAATTGCAGGACAAATGTTGGATTTGATCACCACGCTCGCAGGAGAGATTAACCTATCAAGTTACTCGTTGCCTGTGTAAGCAAAGTTTTTAAATTTATTTTGAATAACCGACACCAATTTTCCAGTAACTTGGTTTTCTTGAAATCGTACAGGTACCAACAAATTACTCTGTCCAAAACATCTTATTATTCATTTTATCTTCCGGTGAGTAGAAGATATTTCACTTTGTGTGCTGTTATATTACATGTAGGAATTAGGATGGATTCTACATTATGTCCTATTCATATTTCTTCTTATTTTAAACCTTACTTTGAAATTCTTAAATATAAATTCACGTGGTGAATCCGAGGAGCTATTATATGAAGATCTTACTAGTTTCTCTTGGACTAATATTAATTAAATGAAATTGATCCCTTTTTTTTTTCCTTTATGAGTGATGATGCACTCAGAGGTGTCAAGATATGCTCATGTATGTAGCACATCTTTATTTTATCAACACTAAAAGTCATGTGGATCAAATAAAACCATTGCTTCGAACTTATATACAGTGGTGGGAGTGAAAAAAATCGTTAGTATTTTATTATTTCCATTTTAGAATTGTAGCTGTTAAGAGCCCGTCAATGTTGTGAAAGGTGTGCTTGAGGCGCGCGAGGCGCATCCAAGGCATCTCACTATGTTGAGGTGAGACGACTTCAAAGAGGGGTGCACGCCTTGGCAGCCAGGCGTTGAGGCGTGAGGCGCTGCTGAGGACTTCCATTTTTTTCTGCTTGCGAAGAACAAAAAACTTAATGGAAAAACTTGCCGATCTTGGCTGTTCATACCATGTTAAATTAAAACAAAGAGACTAGAAGAATGAAATTCCTAATCCATTTATTTATAATAAACCATACCCAGTACAATGACATAAATATCTTTAGCAACCCCTATAAAATGACATGTGAGCCCCCCTATTAATTATAGAAATGCTATTGGCACTTACAAATTCCATTTGCAGTTTTGTACTACAATTAAAATTTCTTGTGAGTGGAGCAAATTGTGAAGTTGGAGTCCGAGTGGACATTTTGAAGTGCCAATGGAATCCCAAAGATTACTTATTATCCTTCTCTAGGATTAGTGGTTTCTCGGTGTATTGGTTGGTGCAGTTAATTTTTGTGTGAGCTTGTTCTCTTCTTCCTATATTTTTTTAGCAAGTGATGATTTGATAGTGTTTGTATTAAGCGATGAATGACAGTAAAATTTGAAGTAAATCTAAAACCTTATGGGTATTTTCTAGTTATCAGATTCAAAATTTTAAAATTTCAACTATCACTGATTTTGCATTGCAAATTTATTCTTACAAGATACTTGATGAGAAGATTCAAAATCTAAGTAACATTTTATTTATACCATTACTGCCATCTCAACTATTTTTTTTAAAGATAACAAATTTATGTTTTACGTATATGGCCTCACGTGATGTGAGCTAATATTTTGACTCCACTGCTACAATCATACATTTTTGCTCATTTGTGACCAACTTGTACATGCTAATGGATTTTGTTTAATTATAAAACTCCTCCATTAAATTCCTTTCGGTTGATATAGATTCATGCGATATGTCTATTGATTTGCTTATGGAGATAAGATATATCATGAGTTCAATGATTTTTGTTTATGGCTACTTCTTCTGTCAAGGTTGCATGTGCACTCGTTATGTTGGGTGAAAACTTGGAAAGTCACGATGACATGAAGGACATACTTCTTGAAATGGGAACCTATTTCCAAGTACAGGTAACTATTATTTGCATGCGGCTCTTATATAGTTCCTATACATACTATTCACTTTCTACTGCAATATTTAACTGAAGTGTAACTCTTTGGATTTGAGAGAGTCAGTCACAACCCAAACCTCATCATCATCTTCACTCGTCAGTAAATGAAGCTACCAGAGTCTCTTCTATAATATCCAAAAACTCACCAGTCTAGGAAACTTGAATTCTTCAGTATTCACTGGGATGGATTTTCATAAATGCACCATGCCTGTATAAAGAGAGTAGACCGAAAGATTGTGGCCATTGCAAAGGGTGTGTCTGAACTAAATCAACATGACTCTTGAGAGTTCAAGGATCACTTCCCTTCACACTGTGGGAAGCTAGCACAACGTTCCTACTCTTCTGACGCGCCGATATGGACGTTTCATACCATACCTGATCCTGAAATCCAACATTCATTATATTCTAATTTGTTTTTAAGCTCTCTTTCTTTTGTACAGCTTAATAAAATATTTATCTATTTTGCCTGATAGCTTTGGCAAAAGGCTAGATGTATTGAATTCAAACTAACAATATCAATATATTTCTAGGATGATTATCTTGATTGTTTTGGGGATCCAGAGGTGATTGGTAAGGTACTTATCTCCGATTCTTTCCTTGCTGTTTCCATTTTACCTTCAGATTTACAATACTAACCTCTTGTAATTTCAGATTGGCACGGATATAGAAGATAATAAGTGCACTTGGTTGGTAGTACAAGCACTGGAGCACTGTAATGAAGAACAAAAGAAGTTACTATATGTAAAAGAAGGAACACTATCCTCCTTTTGTTTCATTCGATTTTTGGCTCTGGATTTCTAACTCTGAGAACTTTATGTTCAGGATAACTATGGAAGAAAGGATCCAAAACAAGTTGCAAAAGTGAAGGAGCTCTATAAAACTCTAAATCTTGAGGTCTGTTTGTTTTTCCTGTTAGTATTTTTATATTTTCATATCCAGATAGGAAGTAGATACATCATCCCCAAAACTGAGCTTATTTTGGACCAATCCATTAAGAGGTTTAATTTATCCATAGATTTGGGTCTGCTGTTTCCATTCTTTTGTTTGGTTGAAGTAAGATAATATTTTCAATCAAACAGTACAGCGCTTTCTACCACAATTAACCCGACATAAAATGCAACAGGAGAAATTACCAAACCAAGGCTAAAGCTGTGGAATCCCAAGGAAAACAACAGAATAGATTGAAGCCCATTTCGGAGTTTGGAGGGGGTAGGAGGTGTGCAATGAACCATCAATGTCTTAGAATAGGCTAATGCGTTTAGTATTTACTACAAGCTGAAATAAGAATAATAATACTCCTCAATAAACTAGAATAACACGGGCATATAAAATAAGAGACATCAATAACATACTGGTTTAACAACAGAACATAGTAGAATAAGTGAATATTACTAAGATTCTTTTTTTAGGTAGAATCATAATACTATTAACTCGTACTTCTGTTACTTGTTGCTTTAAAAACCTTTATGGAGCCTTTCTCCCTTATGTTGGTTTAGGGCTCACGAAATATGAAGAGGTTTATCTATTGAGATTTCTTCCAATTTTTTCTGCCTTCTGGTCTCAAATGTTTATATTGTTGAAATATATTTAAAATTATGGTAAACTTTGTGAAGGATTGAGATGGGCTAAAGCAAGGTATTGGTGGCTACTTCCGTACACTAAAAAAATGTAAATGAAACTAACATGTGAATGGAATACATATTGGTATACTAAAAAAACTCTACCTGTACTCCTATTGCACTAATTTCATTGAGGGATGAAAATACATTTACCAATTTTGTCCCCACTAAGGGAGATTACTTATTAAGGTGAATTGGGGTACAAGTGGTTGTTTTGGAGTGCCAATAGTCTTGTCAATTTCATAGCATTATGATAAAAACCCCATTCGACTCGGACAAACATAGGCCTATTTATGCATATTAAATTAGAGTTTAGCCCAACAGGTTTGTACCCACAGTAGGGGAAGTTTTGAGTTTGAATCGATGGAGACATTGAATTCCGGTAGGCATTTGGGTAGAAATGTGATGCGAACCTCACCAAGGATTAGTGAGACCCGAAACTAAATTTGGGTTTCTTTGCAAAGGATCGAATCTAAATTCAGATTTGAAAACGAAGAACACAAGAAAATATAGAAAATTGATAGATTACCTTGACTCGGCATTTATGAATGAAAAGCGAACCAAAGGTATAAGAGAATCCTTGACCCAATGATTACAAGAGAATCACGAACCAAAGAGGTTGAACGCCATAAGAAAACTTGATAAGTTAAGAAAAGTTCTTTGAAGAACTCAAGAGAAAACTCTTCCAAAATATATTAATCAATATCAAAAGTGTGAAATTCGTAGGTCTACAAAACCCCTTAAATAGCCGGCTAAGAGAATAAGAAAGAAACCCTAGTACACTTGGAAATTCGTGGGTCTACATGGAGAAAAAAGGAAACCCTAAAATCTAATTGCTAAATAAAGAATAAGAAATTTTCCTAATTTGCCTTACATTCCTAGTTGGAAAAAGAAAATATTTATTTGGCAATCAAGCCTTACAAATCAACCTAAAAAATAATTAAAAAACTTAAAATAATGAAATAAATAAAGCAAAATTCGTGGGTCTCATTTTTGGCCCGTTCACGATCACGTTTTAAGCCTATTCGTTTGCCTTGATGAGGTGGACTAGGTCTTGATTGTCCGATGGGCCTAATTTAGGTTTCACCATTATAGTTTCGGCCCCAATCTCTCGAATAAGTCCAATAAGTTCTTCTTTGAATCTTTTTGCCTTTACCTTTACTATTGGGCCAACTGGAATATGCAACGGATCTCTTGGTGCAGTTGATATATTCTCATCATTTCCTCCATCTTGAAAAGGATTTATCCTCAAATCTTCACCTACATCAAACGGAGACAAGTCAGTCACATTAAAAGTAGTACTTACATTAAACTCACTTGGAAGGTCTAATTTGTAGGCGTTGTCATTGATTTGTTCTATCATTTGAAAAGGGCCATCCCCCCCTTGGAAGTAACTTAGAACGCTTTTGTTGAGGAAAGCGCTTCTTTCTCATATGCAACCAAACCCAATCTCCAGGTTCAAATACAACCTTCTTGCGCCTCTTATTAGCTTGGTTGACATATTGCTCAGTTCTCCTCTCAATATTTTGTCGGGTTTTCTTATGGATCTGCTTAACAAAATCAGTCTTCTTCTTCCCATTTAAGTTGACACGCTCATGCATAGGTAAAGAAGTTAAATCCAAAGGAGTCAATGAATTAAAACCATACACAATTTCAAATGGTGAAAATTTAGTTGCAGAATATATACTCCTATTATATGCAAACTCTACATGCGGCAAACAATCTTCCCATTATAGCACGCAATAAAGTAGATAAAGTCCTATTAACTATTTCGGTTTGACCATCAGTTTGTGGGTGACAAGTAGTAGAAAATAAAAGTTTAGTTTCGAACTTACCCCTCAAAGTCTTCCAAAAATAGTTTAAGAACTTAGCATCTCTATCCAAAACAATAGTCTTAGGCATGCCATGCAACCTAACTATTTCCTTGAAGAACAAATCAACAACATGTGATGGATCATCGGTTTTATGACATGGAATAAAATGAGCCATCTTAGAAAACCTATCTACAACCACATATATAGAATCTCGACCTCCTTTGGACCTAGGCAAACCTAACACAAAATCCATAGAAATATCAATCCAAGGTTTACTAGGTATAGACAAAAGAGTATACAAACCATGAGGCTTAACCTTAGACTTAACTTGCCTACAAACAATACACTTTTCACAAATTCTCTCCACTTCACGTTTCATATGAGGTTAGAAGAAGTGTTTATACAAAACATCTAAAGTCTTAGATATGCCAAAATGTTCCATTAAACCACCCCCACGAGCTTCTTTAACAAGCAAGTCACGTAATGAACATTTAAGCACACATAATTTATTTTCCCTGAACAAAAATCCATTATGCCTAAAGAACTTACCAAATGCCACTTTCTCACATGAATTGAATACATTACCAAAATCAGAATCATCAATATACAAATTCTTAATGTACTCAAAACCAAGCAATTTGACATCTAAGGTAGAAAGTAAGACGCGCCTTCGAGATAATGCATCCGCTACAACATTTTTCTTACCTTGCTTGTACTTGATCACATAAGAAAACATTTCGATAAACTTCATCCACTTGACATGTCGCTTGTTTAACTTTTGTTGACCTTTCAAATGCTTCAAAGATTCATGATCCATGTGAATCACAAATTCTTTTGGCCAAAATTAGTGTTGCCAAGTCTCCAATGCCCTAATCAACGCATACATCTCTTTGTCATATGTAGGGTAATTTAAGGTTGCGCCACTTAGTTTTTCACTAAAGTAGGCAAGCGAACGCTCTTCCTGCATTAGAACAGCTCTAATACCTATTCCTGAAGTATCACATTCAATCTCAAAAGTTTTTGTGGAGTTAGGTAAAACAAGTAAAGGTGCATTAGTCAATTTTTCCTTAATCAAATTAAATGTCTTTTCTTGCTCATCACCCCACTTAAAACCCACATTCTTTTTGACAACTTCAGTTAAAGGTGCGGCTAGGCTACTAAAATCTTTCACAAACCTCTGATAGAAGCTAGCCAGCCAATGGAAACTTCTCACCTGTCCCACACTTGTAAGTTTCGGCCAATTCTTAATTGCCTTAATCTTTTCTTCATCCACCTCAATTCTCTTAGCACTAATAACAAAACCAAGAAATACAAGCTTATCCGTGCAAAAGGTACACTTTTTGAGGTTAGCAAACAACTTTTCTTTTCTCAAAACATCTAAAACAAGTTTTAAATGTTCAACATGCTTATCTAAGTTTTTGCTATAAATCAGAATGTCATTAAAGTATACAACCACACATTTCCCAACAAAAATACGCAAAATATGATTTATTAATCTCATGAACGTACTAGTTGCATTGGTTAACCCAAAAGGCTTAACCAACCACTCATATAAACCATATTTTGTTTTGAATGCGATTTTTTACTCATCACCTTCGCTCATCCTAATATGATGATATCTACTTTTAAGATCAATTTTAGTAAACACACAAGAACCATGCAATTCATCAAGCATATCATCTAATCTAGGAATGGGATGTCGATACTTTACCGTGATATTGTTGATGGCGCGACAATCCATACACATTTTTCACGTACCATCTTTCTTAGGTCCAAGCAATACGGGAACCGCATAAGGACTCATGTTTTCACGTACATACCCCTTTTCCATAAGCTCACTAACCTTCCTTTGAAGTTCCTTTGTTTCCTCGGGATTGCTTCTATATGCGGGTCTGTTTGGAATGGATGCTCCTGGTACGAAATCAATTTGATGCTCGATTCCCCTTATTGGTGGCAAACCATTTGGCACCTTTTCGGGAAACACATCATCAAAATCTTATAAAAGAGAAACAACAACACTAAGAAGACAAGAGTTATGATCGTTAGTGGTAAAACAAACTTCTTTGTACAAAAGTACAATTAAAGGTTGGTTTGAAAACAAAACTTTTTTTTTCTCACTCTCTCTCGCATAAAAACTTACTTGTTTCCTCTCTTCCTTTCTCTTGCATTCTGATTTTTTTTTTCTCTCTCTCCTTTATCTTGTCACTCTTTTTTTTTAACCTCACTTGATCATCATACACTTGTCTTGGCGATAATGGTACAAGAGTAATTGTCTTTTTATTAAGTATAAAGGAGTATCTATTGGTATAACCATCATGAGTTATTTGCCGATCAAATTGCCATGGTCTTCCCAAAAGAATATGCCCTGCATTCATTGTCACCACATCACGCAAGATCTTGTCTTTGTACCTTCCAATCGAGAATGATATGAGCACCTGTTTATTCAATTTAATTTCTCCACAATAATTCATCCATTGTAACTTGTATGGTCTAGAATGCTTTAAAGTTGGCAATTTCAATTTCTCCACCAAACTAATGCTAGCAATATTTGTACAACTCCCCCCCATCAATAATCATGTTACATACCTTATCATTAACATGACATCTAGTATGAAAGATGTTCTTTTGTTGTATCGTCTCATCTTCTTTAACTTGTGCACTAAGAGCTCTTCTTGCAACCAAGAGTTCTCCATCAACTGGGTATTCAACATCATGTGTATTCTCCAAAGGTGACATCGAATCATCATCCATCTCATCTTCGGTCTCAATACCTCTATCATCCCTCATAATCATCACTCTCTTATTTGGACATTGAGATGCAATACGACCTGTTCCTAAACACTTAAAGCATTTAATTTCTCTGTTTCTAGAAGGTTGGGAATCGGTTTTACCTTGGTTCGGTGTACCTCCAGCTTCGTGAATTTTGGGAGGTTCGGCCTTGGGCTGAAAATTAGGCTTCTCTTCTCTCTTGCTCCAATTCGGTTTCCAAGAAGAAGAAAAATCCGATTGCTGCCCAACTTGTGTGGCACCCTTTCGCTTCAATTGTTGCTCCACTTTGATGGTCATGTGCACCATGTCACTCAACTTAACATAATGCTGCAACTTCACCACATTTGCAATGTCATGATTTAGCCCGATTAGAAACCTAGTCATAGTTGCTTCTTGGTCCTCTTCCACATTGGCTCGAATCATGGCTACTTCCATCTCTTTATAGTAGTCTTCCACACAATTTGAACCTTGTGTAAGACTTTGCAATTTCTGATACAAGTCCCTATAGTAGTGACTAAGGACAAACCGTCTCCTCATGATGACCTTCATTTCCGCCCACGTCTCAATAGGCCTCTCATGGTTTCTCCTCCTATTTATGACAAGTTGATCCCACCATATTATAGCATAGTCAATAAACTCAATTACAATAAGTTTTACCTTTTTCTCCTCGGAGTAGTTGTGACACTCAAAGATCAACTCTACATTTTTCTCCCACTCCAAGTATACTTCAGGGTCGTTTTTTCCTTGGAATGATAGTATCTTCACCTTGATACTTTCCAAGTTATTATCAAGCCGCTCTCTATATCTATCTCCTCTATTGCCATATCCACGCCCAAATCTGCCCAAACTTGCATTAGAGGCGCGATTGTCTTCATTTAGGTCATTCCCATAATCATCTTCATATTCGAACTGAGGTTGATTCCTCTCGCTTCGTTGCACATTAAGATCTCTTAGTGGCTTCCCCTTTAAGTTCAAAGTCATCCAATCATTCCTAATTGTCTCTTCCCAACTTTTCTTAGGTGTATCTTTTCCTCTTGAAGCACCCCTCATTTGAATTAAATCACATTTCTCAACGGTGCTTTTGTAGGCCTTCTGTGCACATGTTCAAACCATCCTTAGACGATTCTCTCATTTCATCCTCAATGAGTATTATTCCTAACATCTCTCTAATAACATCATTCCTAATTTTATTCATTCTTGTCTTACTACTCATTTACCTTAGTATCCCAATTCTTGCTACATTTACTTTCTGAACGTGTTTCTTGTTTACCGCCCAATATTTTGAGCCGTATAGAATCAATGGTTTTATTTCAGCCTTATAGAATCGATGGTTTTATTTCAACCTTAGAGAATTTCTTTTTCAATTTCAATGTATCCTACAATAAAAAATCAGCTCAACTGTACTTGTCATCTTTAACCATCTTGTTTGGGCTCTATATTTAATATCTTTCGACTTCTCTATTGCCCTGAATTATCGAAGTTAAGTATCTAAATTGATTAACCTAGTGTTAGGAGGTTGGAAGTGTAAGGAGGTTCCAATCTAAAACTATATGGCATCAAGTAGAGTAACTCGTTTCATGTATAGGCTACTTTAGGAAGACTAACAAATTCGATGTGGGATTCTGACATCCACCCTCACATGCAACCTCGCTTTACATATGATGCAATTAGGTATACATTAAAAGAGAGAAGTTAAACAATCAAGGGCAAACGAACAAGGCTTTCTAAACCCAACTGTGATAACATGTTAGAAGGTTCCAACCTAAAACCATATGGTATTAAGTGGAGCAACTCCTTTCATATATAGACTGCTTTGAGAAATCTCACAAATTCGATGTGGATTCTAATACCCACCCTCACGTGCCACAGAGTTAACTCCTTTCATACATAGATTATTTTGTAAAGCTTCACAAATTCCATTTGGGATTCTAACATGCACACTTAATTTTTAATTTTTACTATGTCATCATTTCTCCAAATCTTATAATTGTAATATATGTACTCCGTCTCACTTCCACTAATCTTTAAACCTTTAGATTCTAAGGTTTCTCTCTAACTTTCCAACTTAATTGTTACGATTTACTTTTATGAAATAGTATTATTCACTCGCAAACAACATACTCCAAAGTGTTCCATCTTGGATATGTTTAATGAGTTCATCAATCACCAAAATGAAGAGCTGAGGACTTACAGACAATCCTTGACGTAAGCCTAAATTACAGAAATGCACAAATATCATCTGCTATTGTCTGAACACTAGTTACAATACCTTTATGCACGTCCTTAGTCATATATATAATCATTTTTCTTTTCTCTATATTTTCCACCATTTGCCAAAGTAAATATGGCTTCAATGTTTGACCGGCTCAGCATAAATTCAAATTGATTTTTTTCTATGGTCGTTTCATTATCACTCTCTCCCAAAGTTCCATGATATGACTCATAAATTTATACCTCGATAATTCATACATCTTTGGACATCTCTTTTATTTTTCTAAATAGGAACTAAATTACTTATCCTCCAGTTATTAAACATTCTCGTATTCTTCCATATGTTATTGAAAAGTTCAGTCAACCAATCTATCATCTCCCAAACTCTTCCAAACCTATATTTTGATCCTTTCGGGCCCTAATGTTTTTTCGTTACTTATCTTTTTTTGTGATATTTTACTTTTGAAGCCAAATTCTCCACTGAAACCTAAGAATCAGGCAAATTGGGTAATTCTAAACTTGATTTTCGTACACCACTATCTTTAAATAATCAGTAAAAATAACTTTTCCTTCGCTCTATAATTTTTTCATCATTCACTAAAACCTTTTGGTGTCTTTGTCATCCATCTAACACTTTATGAATTTTTATTTTTTCTTTCACTTCTCACAACAAGTTTATATATATGTGTGTGTGTATTATATATATGTACGAGTGCGTGTGTATTTTTATATATATATATATCCATTTTTTTCAACTTTTGATATAAATTATCATAAGCCTTAAACTTTGACTCCTTAATGTCTCTCTGTAATGTCTTTTCTTTCTTTCTTTTTTCCCCTCGTCTATAGCTCTCTCGACTCTTATTATTTCTACTCCTTTTGCCACTCTTTATAAGATATTTTTGTGGCTCGTTCTCTACGTACTCCTAATACGTTGCATCCTATCTCTTTAATACGACTTGCCTATTATCACACATTTTGATCACATCGTCATCTCTATTCCTTACCTCCTCCTTGATTTTATCATTGGGAAAAGTACACTTTTGGTCCCTCAAGTATGGGGTGGGTGTTTGTTTACGGAATGATACATTTGATCCTTGTTGCAATTTCGTTTCAATTAAGTCAAATTGAAATTTCTGTTAAAAGAATTAGATGGAATTCTTTAATTAGAAGGTAATTTTTGCATTTCACGCAGTTCCTCTCTCAAAGTAATTATATTAAAATAAAGGGGATGTAAAGTTTAGGCCCCGTTTGGTAACTATTTTCATTCCAGAAATTCCCATTCCATTCCCAGATTTTTGGGAATTCTGTTTGGGAATAGCGTTTGGTAATTTTTGTTTCCGTTTCCATTTCATTCCCATTTGAGAATTGTACCCATTTTTTTCTTAAGAAATGAGAAATAAAAAAAAGTTGTTTCTCATTATTCCCATTCCATTCCCAAAACACATGGTCACTGTTCACCTACCGTTTGACCGCCGTCCGCCGCCGCGGCCGTCGGCCGTCCGGAAATTTCCGGTCACTTCCGGCTGTCGCCAGTGATGGCGCCATTGCCTTCCGGCCGGCGTCGCCGGCGCCGGGGGGGCCACCACCGTCCGCCGTCTCCGGCGCCGAAGCCACCGCCGTCAGGCCAAAAAAATAAAATAAAAATAATTAGGATAAAATCGTTACCAAACACAATTCCTTTCCCAAAACAAAAAAAAAATTATCGTTACCAAACGCGATTTTACTCCCCAAAAGAAAACAAATTTCTCATTCTATCCCATCCCATTCTCATCCCACTGCTGGAATGGAAACAGAAACGGTTACTAAACGCCATCTTAATTTTCTTTTTCTTATTATCTTATATTTTTCTTTCTTTTTTTTTTGGCATGACCCCACCCTTATTTCTCACTGTACGTACTACCTAGAGATGGTCATGGGTTTGAGGACCCGCCTAGCCTAGCCCGAAATTTTTAGGGCTTGGGCCTAAACTTTGAGCCTATGGTTAGAGCTTAGGCTACAAAGTTTAGGCCCGGGTAAAATTAGGGCCGGACTTGGGCAAGGCCAATATTTTCTAGGCCCGGCCCGAGGATTAAATTAAATTAAAATATATATAATTCTATATATATATATATATATATATATATATATATATATATATATATATATATAGACATTATACATTTATACTGAACCAGTGAACCCTAATGCGCCGCTCATGCCTCCTGTGTCCTGCCATATATATATAGAGATTATACTCTCAACCCTAATTCATGTGCCGCTTTTGCCTGCAATTAAACTCTCTCAACCCTAATTCATGCGCCGCTCTTGCCTGCAACTAAACTCTCTCAACCCTAAATCACTCACACCTCCTGCCTCCTGCTCGCAAGTTGCAACCTCCCTCTCTCCCTCCTGTTTCATCTGCAACCTCCCTCTCACCCTCTTTGCTTGTCTTTCGTCGCCGCTGCTGTTCACCGTGAATCGTTTCTGTTCACCGTCGATTGCTTTGTGGAGTTGGAGTTGTTTTTCGTCGCCGCTGCTGTGAATCGCTTCTGGTCGCTGTGAATCGCTTCTGTTCGTTGCCGATTGCTTTGTGGACTTGTCGTTGATCGTCAATTTCGAGTCTCGCCTGTCGATCGATCGCCGCTGCGACGGATTTCAGGTATATTCCACATAATACTACTTCCTTTGTAGTTTGTACTAATATGAGAAAGAATGGGGTTGATCTTTGATTCTTTGCATATATTGTTTAATTGGCTTGCATTCATTCAATGGTTTGTCGCTACGGTTGAAAATTTCTGTTGGTGTTAGCATTTGTTATTACTGTTTCTGTTATTTACAGTGATTTGTTTACATTAATTGCGTTCATTTAATGATTTGTTATTTCTGTTATTTACAGTGATATGTTAGCCATATTTCTGTTAGCACAATTGGTGATTAATCTAATGATTATGTTTTTATTTTTGTTTAATTTTTAAATTAAAAAAAAATTATAGGGTCGGGCCGGCCCGAGGGTTGGGCTAGGGCTCTAATTATTCTAATAGGGCCGGGCTTGGGAATAAAAACAAGGCTCGAACTTAAGGCTGGGTTGGGCTAGGGTCTTGCACATTTTTGTAATATCGTACCTAAAGCCCGACCCGAACCCGGTCTAGCCCGGCCCATGACCAACCCTAGTAGTACCGCGTCTCTCTCTCTTTCTCTCGCTCACTCTCTCCCTCCTCCTCCCCCACTTTAATCTCTCCCTTTTACAAAAGAATTTTTTTTCTTTTGTCTCCCACTCATTTTTTTATCTCATTTTTTTTAATTTTTATGAATGAACATAATAATAAAAAATAAACAAAGTAAAAATAAAAATATTATTTAAAGGAGTAGAAGTAATTATATATGTTAATCTAAAGCAAAAAGAAATAATTAAAAAAATAAAATCAATTATAAAAATTAATCTAAAATAGAATATAGTATGGACATTAAAAAAATAAAAAGTCGGAGAATAAAATTTAAAGAAACACAAAAATAAAAGTAGAAACTAAGTATGTTTTCTTTAAAAAATACACACAAGTATAGAAATTAATTAAAAACAATTCTTCTATTTTTATTGAGTATTTTTTTTTTATCTTTTATTCTTTATGTTTTATTTATTTAATTTTTGTAATTGCTTTTATTTTCGATTAATTTTTATAATTACTTCTATTTTTAAGTTTGTATTCTTAATTTTTTTTTTATTATTTTTGCCACTTATAAAAACATTTTATTTGGAAGATGAAAAAAAAGTAAAGACAAAAAGTTGTAGAGATTTTTTTTTGGGTAAAAGGAGGAGAGAGAGGAAGAAATGGAGAGAAAACGATAGATTGGAGAGTGGAGTATCGGCCCAGTAGAGAGAAAAGAGAGGATTTAGAGAAAGAGAGAGATGGGGGAGAGAGATATAGAGTGAGATGTTAGAGTGGGAGGGAGAAAGTGAGATGACAGAGTAAATTAAGAAAGAGATGAGGGGGAGAAAGTGGGACCATGCCAAAAAAAGAAGAAGAGAAATGTAAGATAATAAGAAAAGAATTAAAAATTACACTTTACATCCCTTTTCTTTAATGTAGGACTTTGAGGACAAATTTACCCTTTAACTAATGGATTCCATCCAATTTTTTAAAAGTAAATTTCGATTTGATTAGATTGAAACAAAATTTTAACATGAAGGATCAAATGTGTTGTTTCAGAAATCTCATGGTCCATTTAAACGCCCACTCCATACTTGAGGGACCAAAAATGTGCTTTTCCCTTTATCATTAAACGACTCTTTATCTTTTTCCTTCTTCTTATCCTTGGTTGCTTTACCTTAAACTCCTGTTTCTATGCCTTAATCTTTAAATTGGTTACCATCCATGTCGAGTGACCATGCTCTCTCCAAGTATGATTTTGCGTCATAACGATCCCTTATTCTAGTAACAATAGTCTATTTGTTGCTCGTAGGTCTACTCTTAATTGTGATAAGATCTCTTGTAAGATTTAATATCCTCACTCACACAGCCTTGTGTTTTTTTTTCGAATTCATAACCACCTTGTATTTTTCTCATGTGTCCCACATTCCTTCCATATTTGCCCATTCAAATCTCCTCCAATAAATATTTTCTCTTGGATAGATATACCTTGCAAAACTCCTTCCATATGCTCTCAAAATTCTCGTCTAACATATTCTTGTAACCCAACTTGGGGAAGTACATACTTATTACATTAATCACCTGTTCTCCTATCACTATCTTGATGAGCATTGTTCTATCTCCTATCCTCTTAATATCTATGAAACTAATCTTTAAATCTCTAATCCCCATCTCCGTCTTATGTTTTTCTTTCCCCATATGCCATAAATTATGTTCCCTCAATTTCTTTAGACCTCTCCCCACCTACTTAGGTTCCTGCAAACACAAAATATTAATCCTCTGCATAGTCATTACGTCACCAATTCCCTTGCCTTCCCACCAATTGACCCCCCTTCCCCCTAAGTGTTCCTATATTGAAGTTGCTAATCTAAACCTATTTTCATGGATTAATTTCTATATTCGCAACCGTCCACCATAATGTGGCAACCCTTGCTTATAGTTAACACCATATCTAGGCGAAGCATGGTGTGTCGCTTCTTGGTGACGCCCTAGTCGACCCTTACCAATACGTAACAATGAGGGGACATCTCAATATGTAATCTAGTCAGATTCATGCTATGAGAGTTTTAACAAAGTTTTACAATTGCTGTCATTTACCTTACGCGACCCTCCTTCTCTACCCGAATTTGGGACCGGCTATGTAAAGAATAAAACATAGAGCACATGCCTGCTGAATTTATGCTTATCTTCCTGTTGGAATATTGCAGGATTTATTTACCCAGTATGAGAACAAGACTTGCAAGAAGCTCACAAAGTCCATTGAAGCTCTCCCAAATGTAGCAGTACAAGCAGTTCTAAAATCGTTCTTGGCTAAGATACACAAGAGGCTCAAGTAGGGACCTCACAAAAAGTGTTCCCAATGATCCTTTGTTTAAGTAGTGGCGGTGTTAGTTTTGGCTTTTTATGCTCTTCGTATTTCTTGTTTGAGTGCTTTCCTTGTTTTGGTTGCTGCTTATAATTTTTCTTTTTCAATTTCTGGAAGACTTCGAACCTGAATAAATGTAGTCGTTAAGAATGTAAATTATATTTTCTTAAACTTGTCAAATTCTTTGGTTTTGATTGAAAACGATTCTCTCATTTTTTTGTTCCATCATTCTTTGGTATATAAATAGCCAAATTTAAATACTTAATACTCCATAAATAGTTCGAACTGTCAATTTTTCTTCGAATGGTTTGTAGGGAATCCTACCTTTTCGGATCCATTCGACACCTGCAATTTCTTGGTTACTGATACCAACTATATAATCTATATAATATATCAATAAGCAAGAAAGATAAAGAAAAAAAAGGAAGTGAGCGTAATGGAGATAGAGCATTTCTAATAATATCAATGATTGTTTTACCTGTTGCAGAATGAATGAAAACTGGAGTGTTGATTCTCGAACCACCAAGTTTGTCTATAAAAAATGATGGACAATTTATTATGTATCAAACCATAGGTATTTCATTCGTTCATAATAGTAAGCACCTAATTGATCTATGACTCCTCATACTCAAATATTATGATAGATGAGTTGGTAATTTAATTTTTCGGTGAAGCTGCCGAAGATCACTGGTGCTGGTTCAAGGCATTTTCCCAGGGTTGAGGGTCGTTTGGGCTGTAGGAGTATGCAAGTGTGACATGTTCTGGGGTTATATGGAAGCAGGTATGTGTGTGTGAAGGTCTGTGCTCTGTTTTTGCCGTTTGGAGTTGCAACCGTTGGTTTGGGGTGTTATTTTAGTGGGTGTTTTAGTTGGATTGAAGGGAATGAGGTTGGTAATATCAGTTGTAAACTTGGGATGGTTGATCGTGGAGGTGGAGTGAAGAATTTAAGGGTCGGAGCTGGTGACGAGAAGGGGGTAAAAGACTGGTCTGTTCTGTTTTGTTCTGTCAGGGACGAAGCAAGGATCGCTTAGGCGGTGGAATATCGCTTAGGCGGTAAAACAACAGAGAGCCAGAATCGCCTGTTCGCCTAGGTGGTGTATTCCCGCTTAGGCGGTGGGGAGCAGAAGCATATTCTAGGGGAAATTCAAAGAAAATTGGCAATCGTTCTGAGGTAAGTAACGTCTCTTATTAGTTTTTATGATTCACTGAATTAGTTTTATAACCTTAGCATATCAAATGACAAAATATAGGGTGGGGAAGTTAATAAACATAGGGTTTGCTTCACACGATTAGATTGTTTTTCGCTACACTATTAATTTAGGTCTTGTCACAAATAGGTTCACAATTTTCGGAGACTTAGTAGCTGGGAGTCGGGGGAGCTTGCAAGTACAAATTTTCAGGTGAGTGTACTGTCTTCTTACAAAATTATTTTTCTATATGTCGACCTAAATGCTTATTAAACTGCATGATTTTATAAATATGGTGGATCGAGCAGGTTTTGTGTGAGTTGGTAAAAATGAATTTATGTGGAATTGTTAGGGTGTTAAAAATAAGGATATTATAAATAATTTTGTTGAAAATTGACGGTAACTGAATTGACGATGGTGTTGTTGCTTGATTTGTGTTGTTGGTTAGACTATGCTATAGTTTATGTTCTGTCTGGAGGGTGGTCTGGCAGGTAGTGATTCATATTATGGTCTGTCCGGAGGGTGGTCCGGCGGATGGATATTTGTTATGGTGATTGATATAATTGGTGACTTATAGTATTGGCCTCCGGAGACGTCCGGTAGGCGGTGATCTGCGTAGTTAGGTCTGCTAGAAAGGCATATCCTACGGATGGTTACGGTACTATTGCAACTCCCGATCGTGAGGTTCAAACGATCACTAAGGTTTAGTCGGTGTGTATGTGGGTGATGGGTAAACTTGAAATGGGGTGTTTTTACTAAGATTGGTGATTTATTCATATAATGATTGATATGGTTCTACACTGAATGAATTGGTGAGATATATAATTATATAATTATTTATTTATTTTCACTGTTTACTTTAAGAGGAGATGTTTGTATTATGGTATTCGTATAATTACGCTCAATCCTTTTTAAAAAGGTATTGAGAATGTATTATTATTTCGAAAATATGTTTTAAAAATTACTAAGAAGGCAGTACACTCACAGGTGCTGTAGAGAAACGTTTGTCCCCTACTAGCAGTAGATCGATTCCTGAAGGGCCGTAGCAGGGAGTATCTCGATAGTGATTTTTTTTGCTTCTGGTTATATATGTTGGTTAGTAAAAATGAACTAGTGCTGTTGTTGTAAGATCAAGAGAGTCCCATTAGAAGGGGGTATATGTATTTTTGTTGACTATAGTAAATAATATTCTCTTTTTGTGTAAGGTATTTTAATTAGTGTTAGTCATTGCTGGAAGAGTTGTATTGTTGTCACACCGGCCCACGAATATTGGGAAACCGGGGTGGGTTGTGACAGAGTCTCACTAATTCTTGGTGAGATTCGCATCACACAAGAATGAGAAAAATAAATTAACAAACTTTGAAGAAGAAAGATGAATTGAATTTGACAATCATACCTCTAAGTACAACCATTAAAGGACAATTTAAATCTCTTAAAAGAAGTTACATTTACCTTCTACTCTTATGAACAAGAACATAATTAAATTACCATTGAGTTACGCTCGATCCCGGTTTCTAGTCCTAAGACAGAGAAACAAAATAGACGATGGAGTAAATGTTAACTTTTTGATTTGTGGTGAAACGTTTTTTGTTGAATGCATTCTTCCTTAAATATAGCTAGCATATACCCCATGTCTAAATATACTAATTTTAATTCAATACATTAATTTAGAATATTCTTTAATTAGTTCAAATACATTAATCATGAAAAGATATTTGTCAAGAGTGTTGGCCCATAAATATACCCAATCGGGGGCTGTAGTTTAAAAAATTTAAACAAATAATTACCAATTAATTAAACTACCAATTTTCCTGACCGATTGTTATCTTGAGTTTAAGAGAAAACATGTTTATCTAAGTGCACAACCAAACAAGTAAGGATAGATAAATTAAACACATCAATTTATCTTGGTTCGGCAAGCTACCCTTGCCTATGTCTAGTCCCCTGAGCTCTTGCAAGGATTTCGCAATGCACTAACCTAGATCTATTTCCTAGGTACGAACCAAATCCTTACATTTTTTTTTTTTTTTCACATGTTCAGGTTAACCTAATTCTTTTCCTAAGCTCAAAATCAAACCATTACAGTTTTTCTTTTCCAAGCACAAGAATAACCTAATTATTTTACAGACTGAGAATCAAACATATCTTTTTAACATGCTAAAGATTAACCTTGATTAAACACTGACCCAATATGTCTAATCCTCTCACACTCACAAGAATACAAAAAAACATGTTTCTTCTCACCGGACCTTTTACCATCTCAATTCAAGATATACTCAATTAATATTCCGATATACTAAGTGATAGAATTATGCAAAAATAAAAATTCTATTATTATCAATAAAATCATAGAGATTATATAAATCAGATTATCAGATAAAAAATGTTTCACAAAAATATTTCAAGATATTCAAAATAGAAAACGATTTTATCAGACAAATTATTTTGGCCGCAAACAAAATATATATATCACATAAATTCACAGAATATTGAGCACGTAAAGTAATTATAGAGATCTTATAGGAGTTTCCTCGAAAATATGTAGACACAAATAGTTGAATTAAATATGTTATTCTTGATTATTGTAATTTAAAAACATAGGTCAATATATATAGAATTTAAACAATTTTTAAAATGACTATATTTTCAAAGATAAGCCCATAAATTCCATATATAGATCCCATATATCAAACTATTTAAATATGAAATATTTGACCAAGAAATGCACTTTAAAACTCTTAATTTAGTCTAAAAAAGATTTTGATTTAAACCCCTTAAAGATAGAAAGTAATTTTTTCGGTAAATCTTACAAAATCTGATAATATATGGACTAAATCATAAGATATTCAAAATATAAGTTATATCCATGAAAATCCATCAAAATCCCTTTAAATAATATTTTCCAAAGTTCAAATCCATAAGATTAAGGTACAAGATCTTGAAAAAGCATTTTGGTCAAAATTCAAATATTTATCACATCGGTCGACCGGTTCATCCATCAGTCAATCGATTAGACAATGACCCAATTTCTAGCCATTTCTAAACAGTCAGTTGACTAGACGGTTGACCGTTTTAGGCTTAGAATCAATCGTTCAACTAACCGATTGACCGATCAACCTAAAGCGCCAAAGCACACATCATGATTCATTTGGCCGACCGTTATACCTTGCGGTCAACCGTTCAGTCCAAAATTTCATATTTTTGACTTTTTCAAACATTTATTTTGTTGATTTTTTTGGAAAAAATTTATTGATTTGGACCACTTTTAAGAATATTAAAAATTATTTATATGCGTGATCCTAATCGTGTTGCAATAAAAGTATATCAAAAGTTGAGGTGTTTTTTCCTAGGAAAAAAATGTCTTATTTGCGCAAAAAATCCTCAACGTCTTCATTGCAACCATCTCAATCTTTTAAAAATTATGATCTTGAAAATCATTTTTTTCTCATTTACTCAATCGAAACTAAAATCTGAAATTGCTCAAAAAAATTAGTTTCGTAAAATACCAATGTTAATTTATCAATCAAAACTTCTATGATCAACAATCTTCACCTTTTTTATGATAACAATTAACTTTGATATTTTTTCTAAAAAATATATGTAACTATGTTCCCCCTCAATATGAGAATAGATTTTGTTCACATTTAAGATCATATTGAAAAAAAATCAAGATTATGCAATGAGAGATTACAAATTCAAGGCATATAATAATATTTCACAAAAACATTATCACTCCCCCTTTGTAAAAATATTTATGAAAACATCACAAGTCTCTCTTCCTTTGTCATTTCAAAAAGTATGGGGGTAGACACCGCATTTTGTCCGCTCCCTTGTGTTTAATAAATTTTTTGGGTCTAAAGTGAAAATTCGAATAAATTTTAAACCGATATTTAAAGGGACGAATTTTCCACTTAGATTTCAATTTTAAATATTTCATAATTTTAAAAAATAAGAAAAATCGACAATTTGATTGAATTTTGACATAATTAAAAGTTTCGGGTCAAAAATTAAATTTCTTAAGGGTTAACTCGGGACCAAAATGATAAAATTGAAAGTTTATTTGTTATGGATATCACTTATAATATGTTTAATTTTGGTTTTGCCCTGTTAATTTGAAGAAATTCACCAAATACACTTATTTTCCGTTTTGACCCTAAAACTTTTGTTTTCGCCGATTTCATCAAATTGACGGCCAATTTTTTTTTATTTTTTGAAATAAATTGTTTCAATTATATTTTGGATGGTTTAATTTCACTTTTAACTTTCAATTTCAAGAAATATAGCCTTTAATTGAACAAAAAGTGCCCAAAACACATAAAATGTTACGAACACCCCCCCCAAGAATAAGATGAAACATCATATGCTTCTTGGGAGTGGCAATAACAAAAATTTAGCTTCCCAAGATCATTACCATAAATGATATAACTTTATTTGGTAAAAAATAAATATTCTACACGCAATACCATAAATAGAAAGAATATAATGTAAAAATCACGAAATAGGGGCTATTCCCCCATCAATTAGCCTCAAATCCCATATGGAGGGACTGCCCACTCCTAAGTGTGCAAACCCCCCCAGTAGTATAAATAGGGGGGCTATTCACCCTTCCCCCAACTTACAACTACATGATCTCTTTCTTTCTCTAAGCTCAAAAGCTCTCTTGGGTATACTTGATTCCTAAGGTTAACACCCTATAAAAGCTCTCAAAAACTTTCATCAAAAGAGATAAAAAAAACACAAGAAAATGAAGCAAAAAGAAATAAAAGAATAAGAAAAAGAAGGAGAAAGATAGAAAATGAAAAAGAAGAAAAAAATGGAATCATTACGGAAAGACTTTAAATAGCGGGTTAAGGAAAATGAAAAAGAAGAAAAAAATGGAATCATTACGGAAAGACTTTAAATGGCGGGTTAAGGGTGACCTTCTGTTGAATCCAAGGTTTTGATGAACAATTAAATATTAATGTTTTTGGTGTAACTAATAGTTTTATTGAGTGTTTCAGATTTAGAGTTCCATACATTTAATTAAGAAAAAGATTTGATGAAGAATATATAAAGGGTGCAAGATGAACATGATGAATATGTAAAGAGTTTTGAAGATGTTGATGAAAAATAGGTAAAAACAACTCTTTATATATATACTCTTAATGCAACCCAAATTAGGATCACACATGACATTTAAAATGAGTTAATTCTATATATGTCAGAATAATAAGTTATAAGTTTAAAATCTTAAAATGAGATATTGTATGTGCTCCATATGTGAAATGACATTGATAATTAACCCAATTAAAAAATTTATTTTAAAGTATAAAAAGTTATGTTTTTGAGTTAATTCGGTCAATAAAAAAAAAACAATCGACCAACTGAATAAAATAGTGAGTTTTGGAGTTAAAACAAAGTTCTACTGATCCAGTTAATCAACCAAGAAAGTAATTGGTCAACCGTTTGAAACAATAGCTGAAATGGGCAAGGAAGTGAGCACACTGATCCAATCAGTCAACCGAATGAAGATGGTCGGTTAACCGTTTAAGTCAGTAGATGAAATGG
This sequence comes from Eucommia ulmoides, assembly GCA_016647705.1. Lineage (NCBI taxonomy): Eukaryota > Viridiplantae > Streptophyta > Magnoliopsida > Garryales > Eucommiaceae > Eucommia > Eucommia ulmoides. The sequence continues at coordinate 28,360,311 of CM028341.1, forward strand.
TAAAAATTGGAAACACACTGATCCAATCGGTCAATCGACTGAGTAGGGTTGGTCAACCGATTAGTGTTGTGCCAACAGCTAAATTGGAAACCTGGTACAGTCAGTCAACCAATTGGGGCAGGTTGGTCAATCGACTGCTTAAGTTACAGATTCGACTAATTTGATCTCTTGGTAAAAAACTATCCATTTTTTTATGATTCCAAGAGAGGGATTTGGGGGATTTGAATGTATTTCAAGTTTAAACAACCTATTTAGTATTGATATTGTCTATATATTTTGAAATTCTCTTAATTTAATTGATTTAATACTTTCTATTTCTATGGTTTTAAATTAACCATAATTTTATGGAATGAAATGAGAGATTTGAAAGATATTTTTAAGTGGAATATACCTGAAATGAAAAGTTATGATAAATGGGGTCTTTGAGTGTCATTTTATGGCATATCTTTGGAAAATTAACTGTTGGAGGGCTAGTTATTGGTCTATTAATAGAGACATGCAAGAATTGGATTAGATACATCAAGAATATCAGTTTGAGCTTTTATAAGAGTGAGATTTTTGTTGAGATTTGTACGAGAGATTCGTTATAAGTTCTTGATCTAAAGCGCTTGTTGTTTGGCATTACCAATTTGAGTTCTACTTGCTACATTGTCATTGCCTTCGGTATTTTTCCAATGAGATCTATCTAAGCATTGTTAATTCGCTTTGAAGTTTTACTTATCTTGATTGCTTTGTATAGGATTGTTAGAAAAAATTATTTTGAACTTAAAAATTGTTTTTTTTAAACGATTTTTGTCTGATTATCTGATTATGTGCTAAATTTGTGCTACCCAATTTATTTATTAATAAGATTTTAATTGTCTCACATTGTATATATCACGTAGTAATCATTTAAGATATTAATTGAATATATTTGTATTGAGGTGGTAGAAACTCCTTGTGGGGACGGTGCCTAGTCAAGGTAGCTAGGTTTCGATCTTTTTCATATGAAAAAGATTGGGATTTTGATATTTGTCTTGGTAAAAAGGTTAAGTTATTATTTTCCATTGAAAAGAATTAAGTTTTGATTCATCTTGCATTTGATTTGTTTTTTGAGTGATTTGTAAAGGTTCATCATTCCTTGTGAAAAGGACAAGCGAGAGAGTGTTAGGTTCATCTTTAGTTTGCTAAAAAGATAGGGTTCATTCTTGACCTATGAAAAGAATAAATTGTAATGGTTAATTTTGTGCCTGTTAAAAAAACGTGAGTTGTAAGGGTTTCGTTCCTACTGGGTAAATGAATCAAGGGGTTTGTAGATTTCGAATCTCTGTGGAGCTTGGGGGATTGGACGTAGGTAAGATTATCTTAACCGAACTAGAATAAATTCTTGTGTACTGCATTGATTTATTATTCATATTGTGTTTGGGTATTAAACACATATCCGCTGTGTATAAATATAATAATTGATTTAGAGAAATTAATTATTTATGTTTAAGTGTTTAATTTTTAAATTTTTGTAACTACCCAATTCAGCCTCTTTTTGGGTAGCTCTTTGGGTCAATACTCTCTCAAAATGTTTCCCTTTTTTAGTTAAGGTTGTACTACAAAAAGGTATAGGCATTTCAATTTCTGTAAAAATATTATCTTTATTTTCTCTTTACACAAAAAACAAAAAACATGACAAGGAGTTTTACAAAAGGGAGTTCTTCCCAAAAGAAACTTTAATTTTACTCTAAAAAAAATATTCTTGAAAAAGTGCTTCCTTTAAAAGGAGTTTTCTTTCAAAAATAAATATCAGAAATAAACAATACAACACACAAATATTTATTATGATTAAAGGCGAAAATGTGTTTCATCTAAATGCACACCCAAACAATAAAAAATAAATAAACAATGTAGCACACAAATATTTATCTTGGTTCGGTAAGTTAGTCTTATTTATGTCTAACCCCCCGAGTTCCACGGAGATTTGCTATCCGCTAAACTCCTGATTCCTTTCCTAGGTAGGAATCAAACCCTTACAATCTCGATTCTTTTATAGGCTCAGAATTAATCTTTATAATCTTTGATTCTTTTCATAGGCTAAGAATGGACCTACCACTATATCCTTTTCACACTTAATTCAATTATATGAAGAATTTAGATGTCAAGGAGTTTTACAAAAGGGAGTTCTTCCCAAAAGAAACTTTAATTTTACTCTAAAAAAAATATTCTTGAAAAAGTGCTTCCTTTAAAAGGAGTTTTCTTTCAAAAATAAATATCAGAAATAAACAATACAACACACAAATATTTATTATGATTAAAGGCGAAAATGTGTTTCATCTAAATGCACACCCAAACAATAAAAAATAAATAAACAATGTAACACACAAATATTTATCTTGATTCGGCAAGTTAGTCTTATTTACGTCTAACCCCCCGAGTTCCACGGAGATTTGCTATCCGCTAAACTCCTGATTCCTTTCCTAGGTAGGAATCAAACCCTTACAATCTCGATTCTTTTATAGGCTCAGAATTAATCTTTATAATCTTTGATTCTTTTCATAGGCTAAGAATGGACCTACTACTATATCCTTTTCACACTTAATTCAATTATATGAAGAATTAAAATCTAATATTTTCAAGGAAAAAGAACAACCTAACGTTTTTGCAGTACAAAGATAAAACCCTAATATTTTTTATAGGAAAAAGATCAAAACCCTAAATACCTTAATTAGACACCGACCCAAACGTGTCTAACTTGCGAATACAAAAAAAATGAAAAGTTTCTTCCCATTAGGAGCTTCTACCACTTCAATACAGATATACTCAATTAATGACACAAATAAAACTATGTGATAGATACAATGTAAGACAAATAAATTTGATTATGAAAATAATGGGTAGTATACAAGTAGCACGTAATCAGATAATCAATAAAAATCGTTTAAAATATTTTTCAAGAATTAAATTCAAAAAAACATTTTTTTCTAATATACGTTAACCAAGAAATGAATTATAAATAATTTAAGAAAGCATTAAATAAGGCTTGGAAGGATCTATTCGGGATTCACCGAAAGCAATAATGATTTCGCAATAAGTAGCAAAATTTGGTGATGCAAACAACGAGTGCTTTAGATCAAGAACGCAATGAATAGTCTCACTTATAATTTTCAGCGACAAAAACTCTCTTGGAAAACACAAATCTGATTGTTCTTGATGTGTTTATTTTAAATCCCTCAGGTCTCTATAAATAGACCTAAAACTAGATCTCCAATGACTAATTTTTAAATGTCATTACTAAAAATGATATCCCAAGTTCCCATATATTAAATATGCTCAAAATAGATATTTTTCATTTAAAAATATTATTGGAAAATATCATTTTGGTCCCTTAAACATTTTTAAATCGAAATCCATTGAAATAAGAAGAATTAACTCACTTTAATTAAAAGAATATTAAAATAAATTAATCAAATAATTAGGGATCACATATATGATAGTAGTAAGCAAAAATAATTCAAATTCTCTTACAAAAATCCATTGGAATCGTAAAAAACAGATAGGATTGACTAAAACAAATCAATCAACATTTCTGACTGACCAGGTCAGTCGACCAGTTTATCGCCATTGGTTGATCGAGTCACAACAATCATTTTGTTGATCGTTGTGCTGGTCCAGTCGGTTGATCGATTAGACCAGAAGGTCCATCCTCTATCCTATTTCAGCTACTGTTCGCATCGGTTGACCGTCCCATCTTACTGGTTGACTGAATGGACCAGTAGGTCACCCATTTCATTTCTAAAACACATTGTTTTGGTTAGTCGACCAATCCCTTTTGCCGATTGACTAAATTGAGCCAAAAACTTATCATTTTAAGCATTAAAACCATTTTTTTTAATTATGTCCTTAACAAAAATCATTTCACATATTTAGCACATTAAAAAACACATTTTGAATTAGGTCCTTAAAGTGTCGAGCGTGATCCTAATTCGGGTTTCATTAAGTGTATATAAGTAAAGAGTTGTTTTCACTTAGGTTTCTTCAATGTTTTCAAAACTCTTCACGTCTTCATCATTTCTATTTTGCACCCGTTATATTTTCCTTGACGATTCTTCTTCTAAAATTACATGGAATTATAAATCTGAAATCACTTAGTAAAAAATTTTAGTCCTACAAAAACATCAACACTTAATTGTTCATCAAAATATTGGATTCAACACATTTTCAATTTTTTTTTCTTAAAAACTTGTTTCCTTTCAAAAAAAAAAAAAAAAAACTTTTTCTCAAAAAATGATTTTCAAGATTCTTCCGAAAAACAATTTTTGAAAATTGTTTTTTTTCAAACTTATTTTCCTTTCAAAGGAACATTTCAAAAATCTTCTTTAAAAGTTCTTCCGATTTTTCAAAAATGGTTTCTTACCCAAGAAGTTTTTTTTAAACAACAATATTTTCTTAAAAGGCGTCTTTGCGGATTTTTCAAGACTTTCTTACTTCATTTATAAAAGTTAGTGTTTTTTTAAAACTTGTTTTACTCTAATTTTTTTTTCCTTTCCAAAAGAAACTTTTCCAAACTTTTCTTTAAAAAATTTCTTCTTAAAAAATGAGTTTTCAAGATTCTTCGTAAGAAGGATTCTTGAAAATTTCGTTTGAATTTTTTTCACAAATAATGTTTTAGGTTCAAACTAAAAAGTCGATTTATCTAAGTTTTTGTTTCTTCTAAAAATTGGTTCAATTTTAGTTCTTTCGAAAATGAACAAAAATATTTTTCTAAACTTAAAACGTGTTTTTCTACATTCCTATATGTTTCTTATCTATTTAATTTTTTTTTACCCTTTTTCTTCTCTTGAAATGCATGTAAGTTTTGCCAAAATGACCTAATCTAAAAAAGAGAAAACCGTAAAACAAAATAAAAAAAATAGAGGCAAATTTTTCGATTCTTCTATAATTGATAGACGGTCTAAAAATGGAATATTTTGTCTTTTTTAATTCTTGTTTTATTTGTCTTGTTGTTCTTATTTTTTATTTTATTTTAAAGCTCTCATTTTTTTTTTCTTTTTTTCTTTTTCCCATGAATAAATGTCAAGAAAATAAATAAGGAGAATTAGTTTTTTAACCAAACGGAAGAAAATTACTTGGACTTAATTTGATTAAAATATTTATTTAAACTTAAGTATTGTCTTCAGATTGGTGGCTTAGGTTGCTTAACACCTTCCTTGAGTATAATCGACTCCCGAAGCTTCCAAGAATTCTCTGGTTAAGGACGTCAATTTTCGAGTCAAAGTTTGGGTCATTTCAAAAAAATAAAAAATGATTTTCCAAAATCTCTGTCACTTGGCACACCACTACTCAATGCTAGGTGGAGACTCTATGTTTCAAACAAAATTCGGCCCAAAAAGTTATTTTCAAAATTGGCACCTAGAAAAGGCCCTGATTTGTTTTTTAAATGAATGGATTTGAGAGGAGGAAACCAAATAATGTCTTATTCTTCTCTTATTTTTCAAAATTTGGGGTGCATTAGTACATCAAAACATCTATTCTAGGCATATATCATTGTGCTTAACCATTCCTGTTGATCCTAAGATTTTGACGAACAACTAAGTATTGATGTTTTGGTGGAACTAATATTTAATTGAGTGTTTCAATAATTTAAAGTTCCAGTAATGAAGACGTCAAATTAAATGGATGCCAAATAAGGATGTCAAGATGAAGAAGGAGAATTAAGGTTGCGTTTGGCTAAGGGATTTGTGAAATGAAGGGATTTTAAAATCCTGAATTTTGAAATTCCTTCATTTCACAAATCCGTTGTTTAGATAAATTTTTTTGGTTCTATTTTTGATCTCACATCTAAAAAAAATAAAAATAAAATAAAATATAAACAGTAGTAGGATGAACAAATCGAAAAGAAATTGAAGAACAAATTGTAAGAAATCTAACAAGAACAAAATCCAAGAACAAATCAAAACAAAGAACGATTGCGATTTCGATTTCGATTTTCACATAGAAATCGATTTCGATTTCGAACCCTAAAATTGAAATCGATTTCGATTTCAGGGTTCGAACGATTTCGTTTTTCGATTTCAGGGTTCAAACGATTTCTATTTTCACATAGAAATCGATATCGATTTCGAAGACAAAATTGATTTCGAAAATGAAATCGATTTCGATTTCAGGGTTTGAACGATTTCTTCATTCAATTTAAGGGTTCGAACGATTTCGTTGAGGAAGATCGTTCGCCGTTCGCCATCAAACGAAGCTCAAGTCATTGTCGCGAAGCGGTCGTCGTCGCCAAGCTCTGGTTTGTGACCGCGAAGTGTTCGTCGCGAGATCTGGATGAGTCGAACGACGGCGAAGAATTCGACGAAGGACGACAGATTTTTGGTCTCAGAAGATGAGAGAAGGGGCGACGATCACACAGAAGCGAGGATGAGCATTGACGTGAGCGACGGATTTCTCAAATGCAGCTTGTTTCAAATGGATTTCAAAATTCCTTCTTTCACCACATTTTTAGATTTGAAGGATTTTACAAATCCATCCTCCTTCATACCGAAACAAAGGATTTACTGAAAAAGGATTTTAAAATCCTTTCCCTAATTAAAATCCCTCATCCAATTCCTTTACCCGAACGCAACCTAAGAGTTTGAAGAAATTAGAAAAAACAACTCAGGTGAATCTTAACTCTTAATATCCCATTTAGGAACACACATATGGCACAAAATGTATTTTATCTTTTATGTGTATTTTGATTTAGTTAAATTATTTGCTCCTATGTGAATTAAGAAGAAATAATTTTGAATGACTAAAATGAAATACAAGAATATTAGTTGAGCGAATTTAGAGAAGAAAATGTATTAAAATGAATTGGAGAAAAGTGTTCAGCAAAGAGGAGTTGACTGACAAGTTGACTGATGAGTATGAGACAAACATGCTGAATTGATCAGTCGACTGATAAGTCGACCGATGAGAAGAAAGTGAAGTCTTTGAATCTAGCAATCGACTGATAAGTCGATCGATGAACGTCCTTGGCTACATCCTGAATTGGGCAGTCGACTGACCAGTCGACCAATGGAGTTGTTTCAGGATCTTGTGCATTCTGAAATCATATATAAAAGTAGTCGTTTTTGGTTAAGATTTGAGAGAGATTTCGGGGATATTATCTATATTTAAGGTATGGTTCATATACTAAGTAAATCCTATTAATATGGTTCATCAAATATTAATGTTTCTTAATTTGGTACTTGAAATTGATTCTAGTCTATTTAATTGAGATTGAGAAATACTTTGGGGATTTAATTGAGAGTTTTGAAAGTTGTTATTAAGTGTAATTGAACCTAAACAAAATCCTTATGTTATAAGGGGTCTATAAGAGTATTTTATTGTCATGACACTTGTAAATTAGCCGTTAGAAGGCTGATTACATGTGCATTTAAATAGACCTGCGAATTTCATTAGTAATTAAGCAGAAAATGAGAGAAATAATATCATATTATATTGTGAGCTTTTATAAGAGTTATCCATTTGAAATATTGTGAACTTTTATGAGAGACGATCTTGAAGATCAACTGCTACTAATTTGTGCTGCTACCGGATCTGAAGTTACATTGCTTTATCTATTCTTTCTATGTTATCCGGGGTGAGATCTTTCCAATTACTTTCTATTTGTGCATTACTTGTTTATATTTAGAAATTGATCTTAGAAATTGTTTTTGATTTTTTGAAGAAAATATTTTTATAAATAATTTCTTGAATCTGATTACGTGCTCTAATTTGCTACCCATATCTTGTTAAAATCAGATTTTTGTATCTCACATTTTTTTTTAATCACTGGTTGGGATATTAATTGAGTTATTGTTTATTTGGAGTAGTAGAAGCTCCGAGTGAGATTTTTTTCTTATCAATTTTTGTATTGGTGAGTTGTGATGGATTAAATACTGCTGAGGGTATTTAATCAAGGGTAGCCGGGTTTCAGTCTCTTCTTGTAAAGAGATTGAGGTAGTGATTCTTCCTGGATATAATTGCATTGTAAGTGATTTGTAAAGGTTTCATCCTTACCTGGGAAAAGGATAGTTGGAATATTTTGTGAGGTTTTGATGCTTGAGCCCTAGTGATAAAAAGAATTAGGTTAATCTTTAGCATGTAAAAAGATAAGTTATTCTTGAGCTTGTAAAAAGTAGAGGTTCTTCCTTAGTCTGTGAAAAGAATATTGTAAAGGTTGATTCTGAGCTTGTAAAAAAATCGGTGTGTAGGTTTGGTTCCTACCTTTAAAGGGATCTTGAGAATTAGTCGGTGTGAATCTTCGTAGGGCTCTGAGGACTGGACAAGCCAAGAGTAGTTTGGTGAACCAGAATATATCTTGGTGTGTTGCATTATTAATTTGTTTATTTTTATTGTTGGGGTGTGCACTTAGATTGATAATATTATTCTGCTGTATTATAAAGATAATAATTAATTTAGACTTAAAATTAATTATTTGATTTATCAAGTTTTATTCTGATATATTTTTTAATTACCCAATTCACCCCCCCTCTTAGGTATTCTACTGAGCCAATAATTCATAAACCTCGAATGATTTTCAAAAACTGTTCTTCCATTAAAGTTTTAGTAAATATATCACCTAATTGTTCAGAAGTATAAATATACTCTATAGAAATATCACCCATTTGAATGTGATCACGAATAAAATGATGATGAATTTCAATACGCTTATTTTGTGAGTGTTGTATAGGATTTTTACTAAAACATATAACATTTTTATGATCACAACGAATGGGAACTTCATCTATGCAAATTTCATGTTCATTCAATTTTTGTTTTATATAAAGAATTTGTGTACAACAATTACCTGTTTCCATATATTCAGCCTCAATGGTGGATAAGTCTATAGACTTTTGTTTCTTGCTTGATTAAAAAACTAGTCCTTGTCATAAAAATGACATGACCCACTTGTGCTTTTATGCTCAATTTTGCAATCGACAAAATTAATGTCAAATTAACTTATTAAAGTAAAATTACTCCCCCTAAAATACCATAACACTAGATCACAAGTTCATTTTAAATATCTAAACATTCATTTAGCAATAGTTAAATCAAACTTTTTTGAGCAAGATTGAAACCTCGCACACTGACAAACACCAACATTATATCTAGTCTACTTGTAGTAAGATATAGTAAAGCTACCGATTATACCTTGATATATATTTTCATTCACACCTTTACCTGTGTCATTCTTATCGAGTTTCGTTGCTGTTGTCATTGGAGTTTTTTATTCTTTAGCATTTTCCAAGTCATATTTCTTAAGTAACTCTTTGGTGTACTTGGTTTGATTGACAAAAATTCCCATTTTTGTTTGCTTAATTTGTAGCCCAAGAAAGAAAGTTAACTATCCCTTCATGTTCATTTACCTGTTTATCTTAGCAAACTCTTGGCAATGATTTTCATTAGTAGAACAAAAAATGATATCATCTACATAAATCTGTACTAAAAGGATGCCAAAATCATTTTTGTTAGCCTAAACGATTTCAATCATAGGATCTCCGGATAATGCGATTTTGACGATGACGCCTCATTTGACGTTTTAAATAAACCAACATTATTTTTAAGTATAGATCATCCAAACATTATATAAATACATCATTTATATGCATTCAAGACCAAATGTATTATTTACTTAATGTAATTTTTTATTTCAACAACATTACTCAAGAATATTGAACTCAGAACTCTATAGGTTGAACACACACACACACCGAGAGTGTATACATTTGTGATGTTTTGTTTATAACATGTCCAATATATATAAATATTACAATGTGTGTTATATGTTTTATCATATCATGCAAATTTGAAAAATTCACATCTTGATCACAAATGTGCTTAATATGCTTAAACTTGGATTTAATGTGATCATATAGTACATTGCATGATCTCAATGTGAAAATAATTCAAATATCATTGATATAATGTTTTGAACATGTTCATATCATTATTATATCATGATCCATGCAATAATATTGTTCATAATTTTCTTAATTGGAAATTTTACCTATTGATCATAACTATTTTAAAATTGAGAAATTATGCTTTCAATATGATTATAAAGAACATTGTATATTTAGATCATCAAAATACATTGAATATCATTGGTACATATTTTCAAAGTTTTTAGGATGATAAACAATCACGAACCAAGGATAAAAATCGAGAACGAACCAAATTTGACACTTATGCTAAAATTACAGCACAACAAGTTGTGCAGAAATTTCAGATTGAGACCTTCTGTAGTAAATTGATCATATATCTCTCAATACTTGTCCAAATTTGATGAATACTATATGGTTGAAAATATAATTCAAATATATTTAAATTTTATTAATTTTATGCCATTACAAGTTGCTTTGGTTGTTCAAAATTCAATGTTTCGGCAGAAGTTAGTAGCTGATTTTTCCAGAAAAATCTGTTTGGACCTTTACTCACTCATTTGACCATATCTCACTCATTTAGAGTTCAAATGAGGTGATTCTTTTTGATATGGAACCCTAACTAAATAATATTTAATTATATGCCTATTAGGAATAATTTGGATATTTGTTTTCCCATAAAATAGTAGCTGTTTGTCAAAATATCAATAATTTTTCTCTTTCCTGCCTTGTTTTTGCTTTGTTTTTCGGATTGATTGAAACTTGTTCTTGATATGTTTTGAATGTGTTTATACCTTATTTAAGGTGTATAGTATCATAACAAATATTTAATTTGATCAAATCATCATTGAATTAAATCAATTTGATCAAAACCATTTCAAAGGTTTAAGATCAATTTTGACAGCTTTTGTGCATGAACTCAAATTTGGTTTTACAAGTCAAATTTTGTTTCCATTACTTGATTCATGTTATTGAAATCTTATATATATATATATATATATATATATATATATATATATATATATATATATATATATATATATATATATATATATATATATATTATGTGTTAGAATCAAATTTACAGCGTTAAAATCAAAGATTAATTTGCATTTTGGCATTAATCCATGACAAACACTATTTTTGTATTAGTATGTATGCTCTAAGTGTTTGATCTTGGACTAATACATACAAATGAGTTAGAGGCTGGTATATTTGGATTAAAATGATCATATACATGTGCATGCATCATATATATAAGTTTTGAATAGTTCCCTATACGCACACATTGTATACATATGACATTCTTGAGGTTGAAAGTAAAAATTCTGACAAGCATGGGCATTCATCTTATATGTCTATTGATAGACATGGGCACAAAGCTTATGGACTGATATTAAACATGCTAACACATGATCTATCTTGTTGTTTATTAATCTAGACCATCATGGCATGTTTAGGGGATGGAATATATGTTTCTTTGGCTATATTTTATGAAAATGTTCAAAACTTGTTGTCATGACTTTTGTGTACTAAAATTGTTATATATCACTCCATACTTATTCAATTGGGATGATTCTTAATTCCATGGAAATATAATTCAATAATATTTAAAACCATACCTATTGAGCATGGGTAAGACCTGTCATTGCTGCCCAACAAAAGCTGTTTTATTAGAGGTTAATGGCTGGTCAGAAGAATGACAGATTGTAAGACCTCGATTTTTATATACGAACAATTTTAGTCGCATTTTATAATATTTCAAAAATATCGGGGTGGATTGCGATACTAATTATGTCATTTAAAATTTTGGGGGTCAAATTGTAAAATTTCAAAACATTAAAAGTTAGAACTTGATCTAATTAATATCCTAACAAAAATAAAGGGGAGGTTTGTGCAAATTAAATATTATACATATATAGAGAGAGAATCGGTGAAAACAAATGGAGGAGAGGAGGCCACTTGGCCGGCTGTTGATCACACACACATATCGATATATACATATACTATATACATATATAGATAGAGATGAGAGAATGATCGAAAGGCGATCAGAGAAAATAGAGAGAGAGAGAGGTTCGGCGATGGAGCTCCGGTGAGGAAAGAGGTGTTGTCTGTCAGGGATAGGATCAGTCCGGAAGCGTGAGCCGTTCGTTGCCGTCGTCTAGTGAGTATGTGTGATTTTCTATTTTTGTCGTCGTTTCTGTGTGTGTGTGTGTGTGTGTTCGATTGTGGGTGTGAGTTTCAGTGTATATGTGTGTGTTTCCGGTTGTTCGTTTGATGGCGTGTGGTGTTCTGCCGACGTGGTATGGGGGTGATTGTGTGTTGTCGTTCAGTTGTCGCCGGTTGTGGGGGTGTCTCCATCGGTTAGTTGGCCGGCAGTGAGTGAAAGTTAGAGAGAGAGAACATTGCGTGTGTGTGTGTGTGTATGTGTGTGTGTGTGGCTGTCCCTGTTTCGTCGTTGGGGTGTGTGTGTGTGTGTGTGTGTGTTGTGACAGCGGAAAAACCCAGCATCAAACAGAAAACGAAAAAAAGAAGAGAGAGAGGGAGAAGCCGTTAGGGTGTGTATATGTCAAGTGGGTAGATGCGTTTTGGTGGTGGTGTGGCCGGTGGTGGTTGGTGATCCGTGCTGGGGGATGGAGTAGGGCCGATGGTGAGAGCGGCGAGGCGTGGGAGGCCTCTAGTGGACGATAATAGTAGAGAGAGAGGAGGTGGCCGGTTGTGTTTGAACCGAAACAGAAACAGAAAACGCAAATAGAGGAAGAAAAGAGAAAGAAAAAGAAAAAGAAGAAAAAATAGAGAAATTGCGAAAACCACCCCAGAGAAATTCAAACCCATCTTGTGGCCGCCGAACGTTTCGGAAATAGATTCGCAGGCACCGACGTTCAGATAGAGGGTGGTCAGTGATAGTTTTATAGCGTAAGAATCGAGGTGAGTGTACTGTCTTCTTGCCAAATCTATTTTCAAATATATGATGAAAAATGTGTTTACTTAAAAACTGAACACATTTATAATTTATATGGATCAAGCGGTTTTGAGTGATTTGGAAATGTGATTTTTGCTGGTTTTTAAAGATAATGGAAAGAAATGATTTGTTAAATCAAATTGGTTTTAAAAGAGGATGGAAAAATGATATTTGGATTAAATCGGTTTTGTAGATAGATGTTGACATTATTGATTTGTAGTTTGATGATGTTGTTATTGTTTTGTCGATACTATTGATTTTATCTGCTTTGGTAGATCATTGATATTTTCTATTGAGTTGTTGTTGTTGAGATGGAGATGAGTTGTTGTTGTTGAGGTGGAGATGAGTTGTTATTGTGGTGAGGTGGAGATTGGTGGTGGATTTTCACCCGTCTGGCATAGTCCAGCGGAGCGTTGTTTCACCCGTATGGCTTAGTCCAGCGGAGCGTTGTTTCACCCGTCTGGCACAGTCCAGCGGAGCGTTGTTATATCCCGCTAGGAAGGCATATCCTATGGGATATGATACCGTTGCAACTCTTGATCGTGAGGTTAAAACGATCACATGGCTAGCCGAGGTGTGGTGTGAGATGTGGTGTGGTGTGGTGTGGAGTGATGTGGTGTGGTAAGGAGTGGTGTGGTGTTTGAGAGGTGGTGTTTTATCGTATTTGGTGTCTTATCATATATGGTGATGTGGTGTTTTATTTTATCGTCTTTGGTGTTTTATCATATTATCTTATGCTGATGGTTTGGATGGATTTTATATATTTGATATATATATATATATATATATATATATATATATATATATATATATAGATGATGATTCTGAATGGTAGGAAGAAAGAGTTTTCTCGTGGTATATGATTTTTATACTACTGTTAAAAATGTGTTTGTTTATACGCGTTATGCTTGATCCATTTAAATATTGTATTATTTAGAATGTATTATTATTTAAAAAAATAGTTTTTATTAAGAAGACAGTACACTCGCAAGTGAAGCAGTTAGGAGTTGGTCCCCTACTGGCGTTAGGTAGAGCCCTTCGATGGAGTCGTGTGGAGGTTTGAGATGAGCTGTATGAGGCGTACTGTGAGAGATTCATGGTTTTTATATTTATTTTGATAACTTATTTGGGAGACGAGTGTGTCCCCATAATAGAGAATATGTATAACTTATATAGATTGATGTGTTATTATTGTATGCATATTGTTGTTATATAAGATTAGGTTGGTTGTTTAGATGATGTCGTGATGTCGTCACGCCAGTCCCGGGATGTCGAGTGTCTGGGACGGGTCGTGACACAGATCTTGTGGAAATGAGCCTCATATGACATCCCATTTTCAACGAGACATTGAGTAACAGTTATGAAGCCTCTTAGATGCCTTCTTGGATGAATTCATGCTATCATTTGATACAGATAGAAGGCTAAATAGCTGAAGAACATAAGAATCTCATAGCAGTGCATCAAAGAGTATCATTCTCAAGTTCTTTAAGCTTCCAAGCTAACTTGCTGCTCAATATCACTTTGATTCATTTTTTGTTTTATATTCATTTGAGTGATTGTTGTATAATTGCTTCACACACACTTAGAGATCATTGGGTTCTTTATCTTGAGAGTGTCGAAGCTCTATTTTGTGAGACGGTGAGATTTTTATTGTAAATCTTGAGTAAAGGTTTTGCTCAAGAAGAGAGATTTGTTAGTGAAATATATTCACTCTTGATTGTAAAGTTTTGAGATACGGACCTCTCAAGCGGCGACTCTATAAGGTTTGATCTTCACCCGAAAGAAGATTGAAGATAGTGAAATCTCTGAAGGAGCTCGAGAGAGTAGATTAGACAAAGGGTTTTTGCCGAACTACTATAAATACCAGTGTCAATCTCTCTAACTCTACTCTTTACTGTTCAGTTTATATTTTGTGTTTGTAATTGTTTGTTTAATTGAATATCCCCTGTGCACTATCACATAAAGACTAAGTTTGATTTGAGTAGAATTAGTTCCGAAAAATTTGCCAAACCCAATTCACCCCCCTCTTGGGTAATTCTTGGGCCACCAATTTTGTTTACAAAAAGTGTAATATCACTAATACCGCATCGAAAACCATTCTCAATTAAATATCTACTGAGTCTCTCATACCACGCTTGAGGAGCTTGTTTGAGACCACAAGGTACTTTATGTAGTTTAAAAACGTGATCAGGTAAACTTTTGTTTTCAAAACCAGGTTGTTATTCCACATAAACTTCTTCAGTTATAAAACCATTTAAAATGTGCTTTTGACATCAATTTGAAACAATTTAATGTTACGAGAACATGCAAAGGCCAATAACATTTTAATGGCTTCTAATCGAGCAATAGGAGTATAAGTTTCATCATAATCTATGACTTCTTCGTGATTACAATAACCATGTGCTATTAATCTTGCTTTATTTCTAATTACTATTCCCTTTTCATACTTTTTATTACGATAAACCTACTTAGCACCAATAACAGGATAAAATTAAGGTCTAGGAACTAGAGACTAAACTCTATTTCTCTCAAATTAAAGTAATTTATGTTGTACGACAGAAATCCATGAATCATTAGTTAAAGCGTCATCAACATTTTTAGGCTTAATTTGATAAATAAATGCAAGATTAACAATGTCTCTAAGAGAAGAACTTGTACTTACATCATTTTACAAGTTACCAATAATCGCCTTTATCGAATGTCCTAGATCAAGTTTTATAGCACGTGGAGTAGCTAATTTCTCATTCGATGGTGACTTTATTTTTGGAGGATCTGATGATTTTTTTCTAGATTCAGTATCCTAATTCTTTCATTTGGTCGCTATACCCGCATCATCATCCAAATAATCATAGACTCTTCAACAACTAAAGATATTCTATTATAAATTCTATATGCTTTACAATCCAAAGCATATCAAAAAAAAATACTCGATCAGATTTGGCATCAATTTTTTTCCAAATTATAAATAGTATCATTTAAAATAAAATATTTACAACCAAAGAATTTGAAATACGACATGTTTGGGGCTTTTCCTTTTCAAATCTCATAAGGAGTTTTATTAAAACCTCTTCGGATAGAGACTCAATTAATAATATGACATGCGGTGCTTATCGATTCAGCCCAAAAATGTTTAGGAAGGTTGTTCTCATTAAGCATAGTCCTAGCCATTTCCTGAAGCGCCATGTTCTTTTTTTCAATAACTTCAATTTGTTGTGGAATTCTAGGATCTGAAGAATTGTGAAAATATCCATGCTCATCACAATAGCTAATAATCTCTCCACTCTTAAATTCTTTGCCTCTATCACCACAAATATTTATAATGCATGATTGTTTCTTATTTTGCATACGTTTACAGAACTTAGTGAATGTTTATGCAATATCACATTTCTTTGATAAGAAAAATACTCATGTAAATATTGAATAATCATATACAGTAACAAATGCATAGAACTTCCCATCCAAAATAGCAATGGAGTTAGGATCAAATAAGTTAAAATGCAATAATTCAAGACATTTAGATGTAGATGCATGCAACTTCTCTTTGAAGGATGATCTGGACCGCTTACCAAATTGACATGCATCACATACTATATCCTTAACAAATTTAGTAGCAGGTAATCCATGTACAAGTCTCTTCTTAGACAGACTCAATAATAATTCCATGCTAGCATGCCCAAGACGCCTATGTCCCAACCAACTATTCTCAGATAAATCATTTAAACATGATTTTTTTTTTGAATAAAAGTCTTCAAATGAACAAGTATAGATAATTTTACTACATGATGCAAAAAGTAAAATGCTATTCTCATTTCCATTTTTAATGATACACTTATTATTATAAAAAATAACAGTATACCCCTTTATCACATAATTGGCTGATGCTGAGCAAATAATGTTTAAGACCATCAACCAATAAAATATCTTCAATAACAATAATGGCATTACCAATGTTATCTATACCAATTATTTTACCTTTGACGTTGTCTCCAAAAGTCACATGGCCTCCGTCTTTAGGTGTTAAAGACGTAAATTTTGTTTTATCTCCTATCATGTGCCAAGAACAACCACAGTCTAGGAGCTATTTGTCCTTGCTTAGTGATGCTTTCATATTAACTTGTAAGGAGTACCTCAAATAGTTCCCAAGTGGTACCCAATGTAAGTCGGTCCAATCTTGTTAGTTGGGTCAATTTTTGTCCCTTTAGGAACCCAAACCTACTTGTCTTTAGATAAGTTACGAAAACAAATTCTTATGGTATACCCCATAACATTATAGTTAAAATATTTAACAAACCTTTTAGTTTTAGAGAATTTTTTTTAAACTTCTTTTGTTTAATATTTTTCTGAAAACCAAGTCCTACTTTGTCGAAACCACCTCTCGAATTTCCCAAAAATATATTTAAATTATTCTCACCATTCGTAAACTTTGGAAAAATAGAATTCAAATCCTTAATGTTGGATTTTGACTCATTATTTTTCTTTTCCAAATCAGTTGAAACAAGTTTTGAAATCTAATTTTTGAGAGAAATATTTTAGGCTTCAATTTTTTTCAATTTGATTATTTAATGTATTAAAAGTACTTTATAGGGCATTTATCTTTGAGCATTGAATTTTATAATCATTTAATAATTCTTGTTACTAGTCAAATAATTCATTAAAATTAGAAGGACAAGTACTAGAACATTTGGGTGCCTTATCCCTAATGGCTATTAGAGAAAGCATTGATGAACCGTCACTATTGGTGACGCACCCCATATTTTTTGAAAGCAGATGAAGTAGAGATCAAGAAGAAGAGGAAAACAAGTTTTCATTTCTCCCTCTCGAAATCCTCAAAATCAGTTCATTTTCGAAAATGGTTGTCAGTGACTTTTCTAGGCACCAATTTTAAAAACATTCTTTAGGCCAGGATTTATGTTGGAAAAGGAGTCACCACCTAGCATTCATTAAATGGCATGTTAGGTCACTGAAATTTAAAAAAAATTATTTTTTACTTTTGAAATAGCCCGAGTTTTGACTCGTAAAGATATTGTACTCGAGATTTCCTTACCTTTGGGGGTCGGTTATACTCGGGGAAGGTTTTAAGTACCCCAAGACACCTGTCCGAAGACGGTACCTCACTCTAAATAGATGTTCACGTTTTAAAAAAATTCCAAGTAATTTTCTTTATTTTTTTTTTAACAAAAAATAATTCTCAATTTTTAAGTTTTTGTCTTTTTTATGCATTTTTTATGTAAGGAAAACAGGTAAAGGTTAACTATCTATCAGTAGCAACAAGTAAAAGCATGTGAAATAAAAATATTTTTGTATTTTTTTTAACAACCGAACCTTGTAAAGGTTGCCTACATATCCCGTTTATCACAGGGAATCAGGTCGAAACATAGTTCATCTGTTCAAGATTAACTAATTTTTATTTATATAGATGATTGAACCCATACGTGGGTTGCCTACGTACCTTGGCGAGTAACCAAGGATCAAGTCAACATGTAGTTTATTTATGCAAAATGATTGATTTTGTTTTGATTTTATTATGGTACAAAAACATGAATCATACAATGATATGTTGATAATACCTTTGATTTTGTCAAGAACACTCCAACTGAACTTACTTTCTTAGGCAAGTTCAGTGTATATGTTTGAGTTATTAGTTAAAAAAGAAAGAAAATATATAGTATATATACCAGTCCTACTCTTAACTAAAAAAATTGGAAACGTTTCTGAAGAAAATGCACACATATCCTCGAAGGAATAATTGTCCTCCTTTTATTATGAATTTTCAGCTATAAGGGTCTCGACGGTATAGTATATATATATATGTAGAACCTTAGGCACAACCACTCATCCTAAAATCAATTGGTGTTAGGAGAGGCGTATACCCTAACCTTATAGTGCATTCAACACACATAAGTGCCCACGACATTCGACTGTGACTTGACCCACACCTGGGCCTCTGTCACGGGATGCTAAAACCTTGCCAATTTATATATATATATATATATATATATATATATATATATATAAATGTTGTCATTCCACTAACCTAAAGACTTAGTGCTAGGTTGTGATCTAGACGATTACAGTAAAGTAAAGTCAATTATTAACAATTAACGGTTAGTGATTAGCAGTTAATGGTTTGATTTGAGTTTTGGAGTTTGGTTTCATGTGTTCTTGAGAGAATCAAAGATTCTATTCACAACTCATGGTGTGATTTATGTTTTTGTCATGTTCTTGACATGTTCTTGGTGTTCTTGATGTTCTTGACAAGATCCTGGATAGTTTTGACATGGTTTGATGAATTTGAAATATTTTTAACGTTTTTTACTTGATTACTTGATATATATACTATTTACATGGAATATAAGTCTAAGAACTATATAAACATGCTATGTACAAGCAATATAAACGTATTTAAGAAAATATCGAAGGGCATTTAAGAAGACATATCTAGCTTAAGGGAGTGGTCTTTCCCTAAGCATTTACCTTTTTCTCCTTTTTTGGATCTTCTCGGTTGTTCTCGATTGTTCGCCTTCAACTTCTTGAGATCTTCCTACAAGATCCTCAAGAACTACTTTGGGAAGGTATTTCATCATAATTTCGAGGTGTTTATTGAATATAAAGCTTGAAAACCCAATGGACTTGAGAACATAATTCAAACCTAGAGAGAGAAGTTATGAGTTCAAGCTCTTTAAATTCTGAAAAATGAGCCTTCTATTTATAGTCCGAGTACCCTGTGCATTGGCCAACGTGCGGGGTTACCCAGTCTGCTTCTTAAGGGCAGTTTGGCTTAGGGGTCATAATTGTTTTCCTTGTGGTTTGATAGTTTTGGACGAATCTTGAAGATTCTGTAGGATTTTCAAAAGATTTGGTAATGATTACCAAATCTATAAATATCTAAGGGTAATAATGGGCAATCATTGCTTGTGATTGACAATCATTAGTCATCATTGGCAATCATTAGATATGATTGGCTTGCACATTACACATTTATGGCTTGATGTGACCTTCTTCGGTTTGGTTTGGTGGCTAAGTATCGGTTACTCGAATTATTTCGGTTCGGTTGCCATTTATGCTTTGGATGTGCATTGAACTTAGTATTCAAGTGTCATTTGTAATTTAATGCCTAATAATGACACTTTATGTGATTGGAATTTAATGCTCTCCAATGGAATTGATTTGGTTCGGTTTGCCTTATAACGGTGTAGTCACACTTCAAGTAGTTCGGTTTCCCTAAGATATTTTGATCAAAATATCTAGATGCCTTGAATGTGGTGGCATCCCAAGCATTCAATACTTGATGGAATGGGCATTTAATGGCACATTAAATGCATGCCTTGGTGGCGAATCAGATCGGTTAGATTGCTAATCGATAGTTACATTTCAAGTAACTTGGTTTCTCCCTTAGATATTTTTGGAAGAAATATCTAGGAAATATGTTGGAAATTTAATGCTCATTAAAGAGTCGTTAAATTTTTGGTAGGGCCCTTTATTTGATGGACTTTGATTGCTAGTCATGATGACTTCGGTTTGGTTGAACTTGGACTCGTCATGGCAATTCCTTAGTTTGATTAAGATATTTGGTTTGTTTTAATAGAGATTATTACTTAAAACAGATACTTAAAGGTTTTTTTTGGGCATCAAATAGACGAAACTGGTGATAGTAAATGTTTCAGGGGTCAAAGTAGGCAACAAAGGTAAATTGGTGAAATATCCTATAGTTGAAGGGTAGTAACTAATTTTTACTCATATTAAGGGTGATTTCACAAAAATCATCCTTTATTAATTTCATCTTAGTCCCCCTTTAACTTTTATGAATTTCGAGGTTGGCCCAAAAATTTTACTTAACCAAATTCAGTAAAATTTGACAGTTTATATATATATATATATATATAAATTTTCTAGTATTAAGTGTGATATTAAGGTATAAATTTATTCACTTTAAGACTTAATTTAAAGTTTACTTGAACTTATACTTTCGATTTGACACTGAATAGACGGGACAAAATACGGTGTCCTACAGTTGGAAGTTTTGGAACTACTTGAATCTGAATCATCCCATGTAGCTTTCATGGATTTTTTTTTCTTTTTCTTTTTCGCTTGTCACTTTCTTCTTTTCCTTTCATATCTTTTCCTTCTTTGGCTCAGGACAATCGGCTTGAAATTTCCTAGTTTTATGACAGTTAAAACATTCAATATTATTCATATTGAAGTTCTTTCTTCCACAAATGTTTGTCTAGTCATCGTCCTGAATTTTTTAATAATAAGAGCCACGTCTCTTTCTTGCTAATTGTCAAGGCTTATGCCATTACTTTCATCATCCTCAATTTTTTGAGCTTTAGTGCCTAGGATTTTCATTTGATAGTGCATGTTTCTCCTTCATATCCAAGAATGGATGTCTCAAGGGTCATTATATTACCAATGAGTGTATCTATCATATACTTGGTGAGATCGTTAGCTTTCTCAATTGCCTTTACCTTGCGTTCCCGTGCTTTGTTTAATGACCTTGGAATTTTTTATACTTTTCTTGCATGGAGTATGGATTTCTGAGTGCACTGAGGATATTTCATATGTTGGTGAACATTGTATACATATGCTAGATTGACTCATGTCTTCCATTTAGAATAGTTCAAACTGATGGACTAAGGCACTGATTTTGGATTCTTTTCCTTTGTTTGTTCCCTCATGTGTAATCTATAATGAATCCCATATCACTTTTGCTAACTTGCAACCTGATATCATGTTATACTTATTCACATCTAATCCATAGTGTTGGCCTACATATCTACCCAAGAGAGGGGGTGAATTAGGTAAAAATTTAAATAATCAATTATCAAACACACAAATTACCAATTTTTCTAACTTTTCATTATCTTGTATTACAGGGAAGATGTATTTAACTAAGTGCACAACCAAACAACCAGAAATAAAGAAAAGGCACACAACAATTTATCCTATTTTGATAAACTACTCTTATCTACGTCTAGTCTCCCGATCTCCACAAGACTTTTGTAATCCACTAATCCCCAATTTCTTTCCCAGGTAGGAACCAAACCCTTACAATTTTTTTCACAGGTTAAAGACTAACCTAATTCTTTTCACAGGCTCAGAATCAAACATTTACAATTTTTTCTTTTCACAATCTAAGGAAGAATCGCAATGCCAGTAAGAGGAGTTCAAGAAAATAGTGTTGTGACACAATTGCCAGTAAGAGGAATCCACATTGACGCAACATTTGCTCTTGGCCACTGCGACAACATACCGCCACAATGCGACAACACTCTTCCTTTAGGCTACTTTTGCTTTGGCAATGACTGGTACCTCGGCAGTATAGCCACGTAGGCCTTTCAATGTGTTATGTAGTCATTTTTTTGATTGTTGGGTGCCTACGATTCTATTTGGATTACATATGATTTCGTTTTTTAGATTTTTAGGAAGGTTGGTCAAAAATTATTTTTTCTTCATTAGATTAGAAAAAAGAAAAACTGAATTTGAAAATCTTACCTGAATTAGATTTTGTATATTTTTTAATTTTCTTAAAAAATCTTACCTAAATTATATTTGATATCTTTTTAAAATTTAAATTTTACCTTCAAAAATAAAAAATTTAAAATATATTTTAAAATTTTTCTGAGATAATAATTTACAAATAATGATTATGATATAATTATTTCAATATTATCTTATCCAAATTCAAATTTAAATTCTTTTCAAAAATTTAATTTATTAGGTAAAGACTTTAAATTTGGAATATTGGATAATATCAAAAGATCACATGTTTTCGGAGGTCGAGTACTAACACACCCAGGATCTCGCTTCGCAAATGACAACACCAACTGAGCGCTAGTGTTATGTTCAGAATCCCGTTCATTTTTTAAACTAACTTATCCTTTTGGAAATTATTTTAGATAAGCTTTACTTTTGAAAACTTTTTAAGAAAAACAAGTTCAAGAATTTTTTTTAGGCGTCGACTTTGACCTAATTTTACTTGGCTGAAATTTTATGAACATTTGGAGTTGCCATCTACCCTTGGTTTTGAAAGGGTATGCTAGGTGTCCGGGCTTGTAAAGAAAATAAACAAAAATCTTTTGAAAATGGTCGAAATTATGACGTGAAAGGTCTTAACTCGAGTATTATTTAAGATTGGAGGTCGATTACTCAATGAAGGTGATAGGCACCCCAAGACACCCGTTCGAAAACAGTACCTCAGTGTCTAAGTATTTTAAATTAAATTAAGTCCAAGTTTTATTTAATTTGGTTGGTTAACATGATTTTTTTCCTTAATTTTGATTTATTATGACAGGTACATGAAGTAAGGCTAATGAGCATGTAAATAAAGAAACAAAATGTAAAATAAAACAAGTAATAAAAATATAAAAAATGTCCCACTTTTAAACCCCTATTGATTAGGGAAGAATCAACATTTTTTTTCCATGGGGAAGGTTTTTCTTTTGTCTTTCTTATTTTTATCTTTTCTTTTAAGATAAAATACTTTCCATTTATTTTTGAGAAAATAAAGAGTTTATATTTATTTAAGAAAAAATAAAATTAAAGACCAAGAATAACATTTTTGTTGCTTTTTTTATTGGAAAAGAAAAATGATTTAAGAAAATAAATATATTTGGGAAGAAAAAAGGAAATTTTATTTATGAAAATGATCAAGAAAATAAAAAAATTAAAGAAACATTTTTTACTTAAAAAATATGTTAAATGAAAAAACAGAGTTTTGGAGAAACTTTAAGTAAACAATTTGAGTGGAAAAGAAATTTTGCTTTTTAAAGTAAAACATGTTTAAAACTAATGGGAGAAAAAAAACGTTTTTAGAAAAGATACATTTAATTTTTTTTTTTGTCGTCTGGTGAATAATATATTTTTAAGAGAGAAAATATTTTTTGAAAAAATATTTTTTTTGTTTTAAAAAAAGAAAACATAATTTTTTTTTTCTTCTTTTTAGTGAAGAAACATTTTTAGAAAAAGAAAAGAAAAGATTTTGTCTTCTTGTGAAGAAGACAACTTTGAGAGGGAATAATCATTTTTGAAATTTTTTGTCTTCTTGTGAAGAAGACATTTTTAAGAAGAAACTATTTTTCAAGCACTTTTAGTTTTGAGAAGAAAACACATTTTTTAATGGAGAAAAATATTTTGTAGAAAAAACATTTTTAAGTAAGGGAAACATTTTGAGAAGAAGAAAACATTTTTTTTTTTACTTTCTTTAGAAGAAAATCATTTGTAAAAGAAAAAGACATTTTTAGTTTTTGAGATGGAAGAAAATTTAAATTTCATTCAAAGAAAACTTTTTTCTAGAAAGATGAAGAAGAAAAAAACTTCATATTTTTTTTTTTTTTTTTATGGAAAAAAACTTTTAAAGTGAGAAAAAAGAAAACAACAATACCTTTTTTTTTTGTGTGTGTGTGTGTAGTGTCATTGTTTGGAAGAAGACAATGATACTGGAATTTTCTATCTCTTAACAAAATGAAAGTAACAAATTTTCACATATATCTTGCCATAACAACCTTAAATAAAACCATTTGGGGGAAGGATTTCTCACAAAATAAAAAATCTAAAGAAAGGTATGAAAAAATCCTCACTTATGATTTTTAACTTAGGTAAACTTCATTTTTTATGTTATTTTTCATGTTTTTTCATTTTTGATATGTAAGAAAAGTAAAAAATGAGAATATATATATATATATATATAGTGTCAGTCCAAATTGTATCTAAGAAAGGGGAAAGGTTTCTGAAGAAAACTGCACTTATCCCGTGAGGAATAAAGGGTCTCCCTTTAATCTACTTTTTATCTTGGTTAGACTTGACTGATATAAGTATATGATGAGGAGGAATTCAGTCAGAAGATAATAGCGCACCATGTGGCCTCAAACACGCCACCGGTCCGGGATCTCCAGAACCGACCGATCGGATGGGCCCATCGATACACTCGCTCTAGGTCACCACGCTCGATCGGGTCTCAACATCCCACATGGGTCAATATTCCTAGGGCATCAGTACTATCATGCTCCCGCTTCTAAAGGCGATCAAAGTGTGGACACTACATTTTGTCCTGCCCAGTTAGTATTGAATAGAAAGTATAAGTTCAGATAAACTTTAAACTGAGGTTTAAATAGAATGAATTTCTACATTAGATTACATTGGATACTACGAAAGACAACAAACATAAGAAAAAATAAAACTGTCAAATTTGACCGAATTTGGTTAGGTTAAAGTTTTGGATCAATCTCGAAATTCCTAAAGTTAAAGGGGGACTAAGATGATATTATTAAATGATGATTTTTATGAAATCACCTTTAATATGAATAAAAATTAGTTACTACCTTTTAATTAAGGAAATTTCATCGATTAATCCTCTTACCTGCTTTGACCCCTGAAACATTTACTATCACCGGTTTCGTCTATTTAATGCCAAAACTATTTTTCTAAATTCTTAATACTCCATAAATTAAGCCAAATACCTTGATCAAGTCAAAAAATTGCCATGACAATCCAAGTTACCCAAAGTAACTAAGGCTTAGGACTCGGTTCGAAAATAACCAAGCCGAAGTCATCATGACTTGCAATCCAAGCCCATCACATCAAGGGCCCCACCAAACACGTAATGACTCATTAATGAGCATTAAATTCGCAAAATATTTCATTTCCAAAATATTTCCAAGATATTTTTACCAAAATATCTAGGAAAGTAACCAAGTTACTTGAAAAGTAATTATCGGTTACAAATCTAACCGATCCGATTTTCCATCAAGTCTAGGAATTAATGAGCCATCAAATCAAAATACCATCAATAATTTAATTCTTGGGATGACATAGGAAGACCACATTTACGGAAACTATATATTTTGATCAAAATATCTTAAGGAAACTAAATTGCTTGAAATGTAGCTACATCGTTACAAGACAAACCAAACCAAATCAATTCCATTGGAAAGCATTAAATGCCCATCACATCAAGTGCCATTATCAAGAATTAAATTCCAAATGACACTTGGAGACTACATACAATGCATTTCCAAGGCATAAATGGCAATCGAACCAAAACAGTTAGAGTAATAGATACTTAGCCACCAAACCAAATTGAAAAGTGTCATATCAAGCCATAAATACCCCATGTGCAATCCAATCATATCTAATGACTGCTAATGATGACCAATGATTGGCAATCATTACCTTAGATATTTAAATATTTGATAATCATTATCAAATCTTAGGAAATCCTACAGAATCTTTATGATTCGCCCAAAACCATTAAACCATGAGACATCAAAGGACAACCCCTAAGCCAAACAACCCCTAAGGAGTAGGCTGGGTTACCTTATGCATTGGCCAATGCGCAGGGTGCTCGGCCTATAAATAGGGGCCCTTGTTTTCATAAATTAAAGTGTTTGAACCCACCATTTCTCTCTCTAGGCTCGAATTCTACTCTCAGGTCTCTAGGGTTTTCAAGCTTTCTATTCAATAAATACCTTAAAATTATGCTAAAATACCATCC
Source organism: Eucommia ulmoides (assembly GCA_016647705.1). Lineage (NCBI taxonomy): Eukaryota > Viridiplantae > Streptophyta > Magnoliopsida > Garryales > Eucommiaceae > Eucommia > Eucommia ulmoides. The sequence goes on from CM028341.1 coordinate 28,386,640, forward strand.
CAAAGTAGTTCTTGAGGATCTTGGAATAAGATCTTAAGAGGTTAACGACAAACGATCGATAGCAATCGAGAAGATCACATGAAGGAGAAAAAAGGTAATAGTTTAGGAAAAGACCACTTTCCTAAACTAGGTATGTTTCCTGAATATCCTTCGATCTTGTCTTAAATATGTTTATTTTACTTGTACATATCATGTTCATATAGTTTATATACTTATATTTCATATATATAACATATGTAACCTATAATCATGCAAAAAAACGTCGAAATCGTGTCAAAATTATCAAACCATGTCAAAAATGGTTCAAAAACATCACGAACATCAAGAACATGTGAGGATCATACACAAAACATCTATCATACCATGAGTTATGCATAGTCTCCGTGATTCTCTCATGAACACATCAAACCGAATTCTATTAACTGTTAATCACTAGCTATAAACTGTTAATAACTATCTTTACTTTATGGTTAAACGTCAAGATCACAACCTGACACTAAATCTTCAGACTTGTGGATGACCACCTTACACACACACACACACACACACACACACACACACACACACACAATCTACACCGTCGAGACCCACACTCTACACCGTTGAGACCCTTGTGGCTAAACATTCGGGATAAATGGAGGACCTCTATTCCTTCGGGGATATGTGTGCACCTTCTTCAAAAATGTTCCCGTCCTTATTAGTTACGAGTATGACTGACATATATACTACATATTTGTTTTTCTTTTTAACTAACAACCCAAACATATACACTAATTTTACCTAAGAAAATGAGTTCGAACATAGAGTTCTTGACAAAATCAAGCAGATTATTCGCATATCACATTATGATTTATGTCCTGTCTCATAACTAAAATCAAATAAAATCAATCATTTTGCATAAATGAACTACGTGCTGACCTTATTTCCAACGAGCTGAGATACATAAGCAACCCACGTACTGGTTTTGTCACCTATTAAATAAAAATCAATTCATCTTTAAACAAATGAACTACATTTCGACCTGATTCCCCATGTTAATTGGGATATGTAGGTGATCGTATCACATTTTGTGCGATCTAATATCACTAAACTTAGTTTTGTTAATTGATTAAACAAATTAAAATATTAAAAATTAATTAATTTTATTTATTTTTTTAGAATTTTGAAAGTGGAACAAAACAGCGTTAATTTGGAACTAAACGGACGAAAAAACGGACAAACCACATTGAACCGTATGCACGTATGAATAGTAGACAGCATGGATGAATAGTGTTCGCATGAAATGAACAGTAGCCACATGGTAAAGAGTGACCGCATGGAATGAACAGTAATCATGATTGATGAATAGTACCTGGCCCCACTTGTCATTTTCACCTATTGGTCCTTGCTAAAATTTCCAAAGTTGTCTTCCTTGTTGGTGCACCTTGAGCAGTGCACCAACTCATTTAATGAGTTGGTGCACTGAAATATGGTGCACCACCTTTTGGACCTTATTTTTTCCAATTCTACTGATTTTTTTCTTGTACCATTTTCACACGAAAATGAGAGGGGGGCTATCCTATAAATACAAAGTTCAGGCCAAGGAGCAAGGGAGGAGAGGACCTTTAGTAAGAAAACTTTTACTTCATTTCTCATAATATCCTTACCATTTTGTTGAAAAGAGGAAGCCTGGTTCGAAGTTCATTGTTTTGGTATTTTTGAGAATTTCATCCGCAAAAATATCAATATACGAAATAATGAGTGGCTAAATCTCTTTTATCGGGTTAGAATTATGGTGAGGTATTTTGGATTTGTGTAATATTGTATTTTTTTTTTATTTAATGTTGGATTTTGTGTAACAATTGTGTGATGAGGATTTGTGTTCTTAATTTGTTATTATTGTGGTTGTATCTATTTTAAAAGTGTTCTTGTAGAGATTTTGATCTAGATCCAATCACTACTAAAAACGTTAGATTTAGTACCTGTGGTTTAGATCTAACGGTCACACAATCGTATTCTTGGGGATTGATTATTGGTTTGGATGGTTTATGCCTAGATGTTAATTCACCGTAGATTAGTGTAGTGTAGGAATTAAATATCGAAGATAAACCATGCCAGAGAATAACAATCCATATCTTTCTGAGTAGTTCCGGCTTGTAGCTTGGAACACTTGTTTATACAAATCCGAGTTAAATAGGAAATACAAAAAAAATATAATATCCAAAATACGGATCCATAAATCCTAATCCAATCATTATTTTTATTGTTAATCCCAATATTTAATTTCGTTCTTAAAATAAAAACAAATCAAAAATCAAATTTTGTTTTCATTTCGGAAAGAAAAATAATCAGAAATCGATAGTTATAAGACTGATCCCTGTGATTCGATACCTGTACTTAAGCACAATATACTACAATATTTTGTGCTTAATTAAGGGAATTATTTTTGAGTAATCAAATTTTGGCGCCGTTGTCGGGGATTGACATCGCTAATTGTCGATTTTTGTTATTATTTTTCTTTCTCCACTTGTATATATTTATCCATTTTCTTTTTTGAGTTATATTTTCGCAGGTTAACCGAGATCCAATCTTTCAGTCCAGATCTGCAAGCAAGGATTCAATTAATCTGCCTATTAAAAACAAAAAAAAAATTGAAAAAAAAACACAATTTTAAAAAAAAAATTAATTTCACCTATTTATTTTTCTTTTCTTATTGAGACCGGTTAGCTAAGCCGCCATCCTTTTTTTTTTTCTTTACTGTTGTTGAGACCGGTCGGCTAAGCTGCCACCCCTTTTCTTTATTTGAGACCAGACAGGCTAAGCCGCCATTCTCTTTTTCTTGTTCTTTACTTTTGTTGAGACCAGTCGGCCAAGTCGCCGCCCTGTCGTTTTTTTTTCCTTACTATTGTTGAGACCGGACGGCCTAAACTGCCATCATATTTGTCGATTTATTTGCTTGTTTTAATTTGCTTAAAAAAAAATTAGAACTTTGGTAAATGGATAATTATTTTGAGAGATTCGATATTTCAAATGTTGAACAATATTTTCTCTCAAGACCTCAACCTCATCCATACTCACGTACGGTATACCAAAACGCAAACCAGTTTACCGATCAATGTTCTTATAATTATCAATGTCCCACATATCCCTATAATAATGTTTATCCTGACCCATATTATTCGCCACCTGAGTATGATCAATATTCAAATAATTATGGATGGGATCAACAATGTTATAGTGAGCCTTCAGGATTGTATTTTTACGATCAATCCTACTATCAACCCCAATTGCAACCACTGTCATCCTAAGAGGATATGAATGCTCAATACAATGAGCTGCAACAGTTCCTTACACTCTTGAAAGAACAACAAATCCCCGAGACTTTAGAAGAACAAACCGAAAAGATAGATTGAATAGCAGACAAAGTTAGGAGAATTGTAGAAATGTTGAATAAGGAAAATGTAAGTGGTTGGGAAGTTGACAATTGGGTAAGTGATGAGGATAGTAGTCTAGAACATGAAAGTAAAATTGGAGAGTTGTCAAAAGGACCACAGCCGAGCGAAACTGGTAAGGAACCAAATGCTATAATCCCGAGTTTGAGCCATTTTTGGCTCAACCATCTCCAATTAGTACGCTAGAGAAGAAAGTGAGATACATATGTAATGGTGAGTGGTTAGCGTAAATGTTGAAAATACGTACATAGAGGAGGATAAGGTAGAAAATCATAAGGAAGAAGAGACCCAACTATTAGATAAATATTCGGGTAATATTCCTTTGATTAAGTTATCCATTATACCTATACCACCGTATCCTGAAGTCAAGGTTTATCTATTTGGGGTGGTGAATCAGTCGCCAACCCTAATTTTGGACGATTCTTGTCATATTCAATGGGTTGATGACACTCAACATCTTTTGGGGGTCTTAATAAAAAGTCCACCAAGTAAGTCCCACAGGAAAGAAATAAGATTTGATCCGGGAAAGAAGTTGAGCAATTTGAGTGTCGCTCGTTATTCACTACTCACCGACTGGAGAATATCTCAACAGAAGGTGAGAAGGGGACTATTCTACTATGAATAGAGGGTTAAGACACTCATCGTCTAACTAAAGATGTTAAACTTAGCACTGAGTGGGAGGCAACCCACTGTTGTTTTTTAAATGCCTTATTTTAGTTTTTATTTTTATATGTGATTTGATGAGTTTCCCTTGAGTGTGTTGTCAGACAGGTTTACGAGCATTCCACATTGACTCAGTCCGAAAATACAATTCAATTACGTCAGGCTATATCTCTCATTGACAAATTAATTTCATACTTTTCTCATTGAGGACAATACGAAGTTTAGGTTTGAGGGAGGGGATAATTGCTGGTATTCCTTCTGATTTTTATTCCAAACTTAAGTTTGTCAATCTATCCTATGATTACATATCTGTCGAGTTCAAATTTGAGTTTGTTAAAATAATCATTGGGACATAGGACTGAATTTTAGAAATATTTTATTTTTTACCTTTATATGCATGATAACTTTCTTTTATTTTAAATTTAGGACATGAGCTGATTTACTGAATTTTGGCATGAAAATAATTTATCCCTAGAGTTTAAATATATATGTAAAATTTATATATATAATAATAATAATAATAATAATAATAATAATAATAATAATAATAATAATAATAATAATAAATGATTTCTTATCTTAACAATGAACTTTTGCTGAGTACCCAGGCCTCTTGTCTCATTAAGCTTTGAGAGTTTGCGTCAAAATGTGAAAGCGATTTGTTACGACAATAAGTGGCTAGTTAACTTCGAAGTCTAAGTTGTTCGAGTTATTAAGCCTGAAGGGTGCTGCATCACCTAATGTTCTGAGCCAGCTGGATTGGGATCATTGGCCCAACACTCGCTACATGGACATCTTAGAAAACCCAGTTGAGTTAACATTGCACGGTCACTTATTTAAAGGAAATTATTTATTCTTTAAAAAAATGATATAGACCAATATATTTCTATTCCAGAGAAAAGATTATTTGATTGTTTAAAACTAGTGATCAAGCTACTTGTGCTAAATTTATTATAAGTGAGAACTACATGTATGTTGTGGGAGTAAAAATGAATATTGCTAAAAATTATGTGCTATGAGATCAATGACTATTTTAGTAACTCTTGTATGATCTTGATTTGGTATGTTAGCAGTGGATCAGATTGATAAATTTTTTGTAAGGAATAAAATTCACACAGGGAATTTTGGATGTTTGTGGGTAGCATAGTAAACTCTCACGAGACTAAACTCGTCCACTAGGGGTGACCTAGAGGTTTAAAGGTTTGTTGCATACGCTAAATGCAACCGTGTTCCCTACGAAAGTGACTTTTCATTTAACTAGTTTAGTTAATTTTGCTCGAGGACTAGCAAAACTTAGGTTTGGGGGTGTGATCGCATCATATTTTGTGCGATCTAATATCACTAAACTTAATTTTGTTAATTGATTAAACAAATTAAAATATTAGAAATTAATTAATTTTATTTGTTTTTGTAGAATTTTGAAAGTGGAACAAAACGGTGTTAATTTGGAGTTAAACGGACGAAAAACGAACAAACCACATTGAACCGTATGCACGTATGAATAGTGGCCAGCATGGATGAATAGTGTCCGCATGAAATGAATAGTAGCCTCATGGTGAACAGTGACCGCATGGAATGAACAGTAATCGTGATTGATGAATAATACCCAGCCCTACCTGTCATTTTCACCTATTGGTCCTTGCTCAAATTTCCAAAGTTGTCTTCCTCGTTGGTGCACCTTGAGTAGTGCACCAACTCATTTAATGAGTTCGTGCACCGAAATATGGTGCACCACCTTTTGGACCTCACTTTTTCCAATTCTATTGATTTTTTTCTTGTACCATTTTCACACGAAAATGAGAAGGGGGCTGTCCGATAAATATAGAGTTCATGCCAAGGAGCAAGGGAGGAGAAGACCTTTACCAAGAAAACTTCCACTTCATTTCTCACTATCTCCTTACCATTTTGTTGAAGAGAGAAAGCTTGGTTTGAAGTTGATTGTATTGGTATTTTTGAGAATTTCATCTGCGAAAATACCAATACACAAAATAATGAGCGGCTAAATCTCTTTTACCGGGTTAGAATTATGGTGAGGTATTTTGGATTTGTGTAATATTGTTATTTTTTTATTTAATGTTGGATTTTGTGTAACGATTGTGTGATGAGGATTTGTGTTCTTAATTTGTTATTATTGTAGTTGGGTTTATTTTCAAAGTGTTCTTGTAGAGATTTTGATCTATATCCAATCACTACTAAAAATGTTAGATTTAGTACTTGTGATTTAGATCTAACGGTCAGACAATCGTATTCTTGGGGATTGATTATTGGTTTGGATGGTTTATGCCTAGATGTTAATTCACCGTAGATTAGTGTAGTGTAGGAATTAAATATCAAAGATAAATCATGTTAGAGAATAACAATCCATATCTTTCTGAGTAATTCCGACTTGTAGCTTGGAACACTCGTTTACACAAATCCGAGTTAAATAGGAAATACAAGAAAAATATAATATTTAAAATACAGATTCATAAATCCTAATCCGGTCATTATTTTTATTGTTAATCCCAATATTTAATTTCGTTCTTAAAATGAAAACAAATCAAAAATCAAATTTCGTTTTCATTTCGAAAAGAAAAATAATCAGAAATCGATAGTTACAAGACCGATCCCTGTGGTTCGACACCCGTACTTAAGCACATTATACTACAATATTTTGTGCTTAATTAAAGGAATTATTTTTGAGCGATCAGTAGACAACCTTTATAAGATTAGGTCGTCAAAAAATACAAAAAATATTTTCATTTTATTTATCTTTATTTGTTGTTGCTGATTGTTAATTAATCTTTACTTGCTTTGCATTACATAAAATACATTAAAAAAGACAAAAACTTTTAAAAAAATTGACTTATTTTGTTAAGTGAAACTAAAGAAAATTGCTTGGTTTTTGTTTAGAAGTCAATATTTATTTAGGTTGTGGTACCGTCTTCGAACGGGTGTCTTGGAGTACATAAAACCTTTCTCGAGTATAACCGATCCCCAAACTTAAAGAAATCTCTGGTGTAAAACTTTTACGAGTTAAAACATGGGTCATTGCAAAATAAAAAATGAATTTCTAAAATCTCGGTGACCTAGCACACCATTTAACCCATACTAGGTGGCGATTCCGTTTTTAACATAAATCCCTACCCAAACAACGTTTTCAAAACCGACGTCTAAAAAAGCCCTTGAAAACCATTTTAAAAAATGAACAGATTTTGAGGATCTCAAGAATGAGGAATAAAACGTGTTTTCCTCTTCTTCCCGATCTCTACTTGCTTTGCTTTCAAAAAATTCGGGGTGCGTCACAAAGCTGCCTCTCCCTCGAAGGAAAGTGTCATTGCTATAACAGTCCCGCAATCTCCGCCAGCCATCTTACCGTCTCATTGGAGAGAAAGCTGAGATTCCCTCTACTTGCCACACTAGTACTTACAGAATTAAAGAAGACTTGCCAATTGAGTCTTCATCCACTTCCCTTATAAAGGTCAGAATCCTAGAGGTCTGAGGTATGTGATATACAATATCATATGCTCTTTTCCATACTACATTACCTTTCTCAATAACCTATCTTGATTTACACACTGGAGGTGCAATGCTGGTAGGCCCACCCGCAGTACATTGTTTTTTGTAGGAACTAAACCGAGAGAAAGTGAGCTAACTTTCACTACTGACCACCATCCCCGGTCTGAGGAGCCGACGTATCCGGTGATCTAGTTCTAGGCATCATTAGTATATATAGGTATAATGCTAGTCCAAGGACTCTACTCAGTGCTAGTCCACGGTCTTGACTAAGTATATAATATAGTATATAAAAATGTCAGTCCAAGTTATGTGACTTAGTGACACTACAAGGACTCGACTAGAAAAGATAAAATGGTGTCAAGCCAAAGTCTGTGACTTAGTGTTTGTCCAAGGCCTAGACTAAAAAAGAAAAACGTAAAACTTTAAAGCGCGGAAAGGCATAGAACGGTAAAGTAAATGACAGTAAAAGTAAATGCAAAAAGTAAAGTGTAAAAAGGCACAGAGCGAAAAAGTAAATGACAATAAAGTAAATGCAAGAAAGTAAATTTGTTTTGTGCGTTCTCAGAGAACGCTTGTATTTTTGTTGGGGTTTGACCGCTTTTGCTTTTGTTTTTTTCTTTGTTTGTCTTTGTTTTGATAAGAAATGTAAAGAAGTTTTGAGAACTTACCTTGCCTTTTGGAAGGATGGTTCTTCTTCTCCTTTGCTCGGGTCATCATCAGTATCGCAAGTGTAGTTCTCAGACAATTCACAATGTCAAACCTGAACAATTATGACGAATCAATGTGCCTAGACAAGCACATTATGAGTTACAAGAATGATATGGGTGCTAGAATCCATAATGAAATGTTGGTCGCCCATCTCTTTCAATAATCCTTGGAAGGGTACCCGATATTATGGAACCTTGGAAGAAGAAAAGCTGAAGATATTCCTTGATATAGTTAATGTATTCTATAACTTGTATGGGTACAATTGGTAGATTTTCCCAATACGATGTCCCTTCGAACCCTGACATGAAAAAATGGTGAAAGGTTTCGAGAATTCATCGTTCGGTAGAGAGATAAGAAAGCACAGGTAGTACCTTCCATGAAGGACACAGAGATAGTCTAGATGTTTGTGCAAGCACAACTGCACTAGTACTATGAGATTCTTCTCAATAACATGAATGCACAATTTTTGGATGTGATACTGTGTGTAGAGTACGTAGGAAAAGGCATCAGAATTGGAATAATACAAAAGTCGCCCATAGTGAGACCAAAAGATTGGCACAACCAAGGAAGAAAGACCTAAAGGTAGAAATAGTTGTCCACAACCTGAGAAACCCCCATCAAAGCATCCAACTACTAGTTAACCATCAACAACGAGCCTTTCCCGGGTATTAGACCCGAGCCTTGCCATTCTAGGGGACTTTCCAGTTTTCCCCTTATCATACTCAAACCTAATATATAATCCCAACCCTAGTTTTCTCCTTATGAAACTCTAGCCCCGATATACAATCCCAACCCATACCACACTCCCTATAAAGCTCTACCACTACTACCCTAGCTCATTTTCTATAGAACAAAAATTACCAAAACCGGAGCCTTACCGCCCTCCCAAGGAAGAGAGACATTTCACTCCTCTATTGGTACTTCTATCCTAGATATTCAAGCAGTGTGTGAAGAGAAAAATTGTCACGCCAGTTCCACCTTATCGCCAAAACCCACAAGCTGCCAACTTCCACCCCTAACATCTTCTGCGCATATCTGGTAGCGATTTTATTTGCTATCCACTGCAAGCATACGGGTCAAGTTTTAATAATTTAGTGGTGAGTAGAGTGTTGGATCCATAGGAATTGGTTTAAATCGTCACTAAGTACTACGATTATCATAACCTAACTTTATTTAGGCGTCCAAATTTGATGTTTATAAAAATAAAACTAAAACAAATATAAATTCAAAAGCAAAATAAAATATGGATTTCCTATGCACAAATGTTTTAGGGGCTTGATTTCATTTCGTTATTCCCATGTCATCCTATTAAGCAATTATTAATCAATTCCCTCACTACCTCTCCCAAATGTCAAGTGAGAGAATATGCAAACACTTCAATAATAATATCTCTATCTAGTATTTAGATGAGAAAATTCATTATACCCCGACCTTATAGATTACCAAAACTTTAAATATCTCCCGATCTATTGAAACTTACATTGTGCTTAACCTAAGTACAAACCCGAATTTACCTCTCTTGAGTGTCAAATCCTAAGTTTTTGAATCAACCAAGATATCATATGGAAGCATAATTTGGAAGCATTAATAAGGAAAACACAATTGAATGAAGATTTTAGGTGTTGATCTTCTCTCGGTTTCACAACAACCTGAAATTATGCACTCTCAATTTCAGTCACAGACTAAATCTCTCTCGAGCATAAAATTCACAATCTAAAATCATCTGATTCATCAGTCACATGAATCAAAAGTATTAAACATGGAAAGACATAAAATAAAATTAAAACTAACAATTAACAAAATATTCAAAACATGGTTCAACGAGACTACATCAAGCCCTAGATATAAATTTTTAACTCAACATAACTGAATCCATAACTAATTTTTTCAAGAAATTCATAAATGCAAACATGTTCAACGCAATATCACAAATACAAAATTCAATAAGGATTAGGGTAATATAAAGGAAGATAAAACTTTGTTTTTTTATGGAGATGAGTTTCAAATCTTCAAATCGTCAATGATCTTCACTCCAAGCTCCATCTCTAGCATTTTTGTGCCTCCAATAGTATTTCTTCCCCCAATATCGCCACCACCATGTTTAGACATAAAGGGGTATATATAGGCTCAAAATAGGGTTCAAGTCCGAAACTCGGCGCTACAGCGCGCGTTTGCGCGCTGCAACCCCGAGTTTTCACACTACAGCGTGAAACTTCTAAAAAATGGCCATAACTTTCACGTTTAAACTCTGATTGAGATAATTCAAAATCATTTAGAACGCTAAAAAAAAAGATATACAACTTTCATGTTTTGAGTTGTTCCAAAAGCAGAATGCATCATGGTAAAAAATGGGATTGAAGTTCATTAATTGGTGCTACAACGTGAATTAAACTCAAGCTGTAGCGCCATTTGTTTGACGTTGCATCCCCAAAGTACGGTGGATTGGGGACTCAGGCTGCAGCGCCATTTAGTTGGTGTTGCAGCCCAAAACACGGTGGATTAGGGTTTCTTCCTCGATTTCTCTTCTTTGCAACCCCGACTTTCGCGCTGCAACCTCAACGTTCTGACCAAATCTCGGACTTTCTGATTAAATACTATATTTTTACCTTTTTTCACATTTATTTATGATCCTACAAAACAAAAACAAATTACATTAAACTAACAAAAATGCTTGAAAACTCACAAGTATTTGAATCCAAAAGTATTTGATTTGTTGGTAAATAAACCACTCATCAATATCACTCTTGCAGTTGGCTATCATACTGAAAAATAAAACCACCTAAAGCACCTCATCAAGGACCTTATTCAGGCTAAAGAAATCTTCTTCCCAACGGATAGAGAGGATTCTCGACCAAATTGTCAACAAAACTCTCTGTTGAAGCACGAAGACCTAGCCCTAACTACCAATATGATCAGGTAAGATTGAGAAAATTACACCTATGATATTGTAGGGGTCTAGAAAATTAGCCATATCGGTAGAATTTGGTAATTATTCAAAGGTGTACTAGGTAGATCTCTCATCCTTTTCCCAGGTAGTTGATGAATGCCCTTTGCTCGCTGCAGCGTGCTCAAGGTAGCGCCGACACCAGGTTCTTCTTTTAGCCGAATCTTTCTCGTCTGAACTCTGATTTAGGTGATTCAAAAACCTATGAAAATATACGATGTCGATATACAATTTCCATGTTTTGAGATTTTTCAAAATCGGATTGCATCGTTGTCAAATAGGGCCTTGAAGTTACTACACCTGAATCGATTTTGCACATTTTCACCTATTTATTCAAAAACCTATAAAACAATACAAAAACACATTAAACTAACAAAAATGCTTGAAAATACATAAATATTTGAATTCAAAAGTACTTAATTTGTCGATAAATAAAACACTCATCAAATACCCCCAAACTCAAACGTTTACTTGTCCTCAAGCAAAATAAAAGAAAATAAAGAACAAAACCTGTAGCGAATTATTTCGTCGCTACGATACCGCAAGTGTACGGGTCAAGTTTTAATAGTATAGGAAGATTAGGGTTGTCATATCCACATGGATTGATTTAAATTGCCGTTAAGCATCGCAATTGTCGTAACCTAACTTTATCTAGGCAATTCAATTTTGGGTTTTTATAGAAATAAAGCTAAAACTAAAATAAATACAAAAACAAAATAAAATATAATATGGATTATCTATGCACTAATGTTCTAGGGGTTTGATTTCATCTCGTTATTCCCGTATTATCCTATTAAGCAATTATTAGTTAATTCCGTTCATCCAACAATCTAGGTTTCTAAAACTCACTCACTACCTCTCCCGAGAGTAAAGTGAGTGAATATGCAACCACGTCAACACCGATATCCCTATCAAGCATTTAAACTATTACATGCGTCTTGCTCCAACCTCATAAATTGTACACATTCTAATAATCTCCTGAAACATTAGAACTTGTGTTGTGTTTTAAACTTAGTCCGAATCTGGGGTTACCTCTCCCGAGTATTAAACCTCGTATTCACAAATCAACCACAATATCGTATACAAGCATACAATGGAAGTGATAAAACGGTAAACACAATTGAATGACGATTCTAATTGATCAATTTAGAACTCAATTACCTCTCGGTCTCACGAGATCCTAAATTCTTAACGCGAATACTTAGGTGTTGATTTTCTCCCAAATTCACAACAACCTACATTATGCACTCCCAAATTTGGTTACGAATTTAACCTCTCTCGAGTGTCAAATTCGCAACCTAACATTGTCTAAATCATTGGCCACATGAATCAAACACATTAGGCCTAGGGAGTGCATAAAATGGAATTAAATCTAACAATAGACAAAATATTCACAATACAGTTCAAATGAGACTACGTCAAGCCCTAGATTTAAATTATGAACACAACATAGACAAATCCACAGCTGATCTTTTCAATAAATTCATAAATGTAGTATGTTCAACACAATATTAAAAATATAAACTTAGAACAAAAGATTATGGAGATAAAAGGGAAGAGAAAATCTTATTGAGGATTTGGGCTCCGGATCTTCAATCCGAAGTGTCACTGATGATGTTTTCTTCGTTGATTTTGTATCAAAATACCATCACCCAGTGTTTTCCACTTCAAAATCGCCTCAAATAGCTCTAAAATATCGCCTCTTGTTGTTCCTCCTTCGGACTCCTCTTTTTTTCCCGTAAAAATGAGCTTAAATAACATAATTTAGGGTTTAGATACGGCCGATCTCTCTGTAGTACGCTCAAGGCAGCGTAGACACTAGGTTCTTCTTTTGGCCGTATCTTTCTTGTCCAAACTCCGATTGAGGTGATTAAAAATCTATAGAAATATAAGATGTAGATCTACAACTTCCATGTTTTGAGATTTTCCAAAATCAGATTGTATCATTGTCAAAACAGGCCTTGAAGTTATTGTACCTGAATTGATTTTGCACATTTTCACCCATTTATTCAAAAACCTATAAAACAATACAAAAACACATTAAACTAACAAAAATACTTGAAAACATATAAATTTTTTAATCCAAAAGTACTTGATTTGTCAGTAAATAAACCACTTATCAATGAAAGCTCGATTACTCCCACTGGATAGGTAAGCAATGACAAAGAGAAAGTGTCAAATCAAAGGACCGACAAGGGAAAAAAGTCAATGTGCGACGTATACTTCGAAGAAGTAGAAGAAAAAAAAAAGAATTCTTGGATCGAGAAAGATTGGATTGCATATGGTATGAAATAAACAACCTAAACGATCATTAAAAAATAGCTGACATGTTCGAAAGAGTTTAGGACATATATCATCCGATCACTACAACAAAAATTGAGAAAGAGTGACCAAGTTGTTCGTCAAGGTTTCTGCAAAAGAAAGAAATTGACAAAGGAAAGGACTACTGTCAACCTGCATTAATCAAGACAACATTAAAGGAGAGACGCTAAGAGAGGTGATGTCTATGACACAGAAGCCAATTGTGAACACCACATTTTGTCTTGCCTAATTAGTGTTGAATCAAGTATAAGTTCAGATAAAGTTTAAACTTAGGTTTAAAGAGAATGAGTTTCTACCTAAGATCACACATCATAATACATAAAAATACCAAAAAACATGAGAAAACATTAAACTGTTAAATTTGACTAAATTGAACTAAGTAAAAGTTTAGGGTCAACCTCGAAAATTATTTAATTTAAGGGGGTCTAAAATAACATTATTAAAGGTTGATTTTCATTAAATCACATTTATTATGAATAAAAATTAGCTACTACCCTTTAATTATAGAATATTTCAAACAATTACTTGCGTTACCTACCCTGACTTTGAAGCATTTACTATTACTGAATTTTGTCGGTTTAACACCAAAAATAATTATTTCAATTATGAATATTACATAAAATCCCATATAGAAACAATACAATTGGCCTTGATAAAGTCTTGGAATGGTCATGACAAGCCCTAAATCACTAAGGTGATTAAGGACTTGGGCTTGGTTTGAAATTACACCAATCCAAATTGTCTTGACAAGCCACCCTAGGCCCAATGATTAAAGGGCCCAACCCATCATTAAAAGGCCCAAAAAGGAGCCTTTAAATAACAAAAAAAAAAAAACCCTAGATATTATATACACAAATATCTAAGGAGGGAAACCAAGACACATAAAGTGTAACCAACCGTTATCGAAACTAAACCGATACAGTTCGCCACTTAAGTTATGAATTTAACAAGCATTGAATGCCCATACCATCAATAATTAAATGATTGGGATGACATACATAGGACATATTCAAGGGATGTAGATATTTGGAGCAAAATATGTTAGGTTTAACCAAAATCCCTGAAATGTGACTACTCGTTACCTAAACCAAACCAAATCGGCACCTAGCCAATGAATTAAATGAGCATACCATAAATAATTAATTACTTTGGGATGACATGGAAAGGATGGATGCATTGAATCTAGATATTTTATCAAAATATCTTAGGGTTAACCAGGAACTTTGAAATCCAATCGTCAGTTACAAGTCAAACTAACCCGATTCAATCCAAAGCCAACCGAATGTGTTCTCACCAAGTAATGACTCATCATATAACATTAAATATAAGAGGACACATTGAGACTACATACATTGCATCTTGAAAGCACTGATGGCAACTAAATCAGAATAGTGAAACTGACCGGTACTTAGCCCCTAAACCAAACCGAAAGTGTCACATATTGCCATTAATGCACCCATATACAATAAATAGGATTTGAGAGAGTGTAATGATTGGTAATGATTTCCAATAATTACCAAATCTATAAAAATATTTGGTAATCATTACCGAATCTGTGAGGATCTTCCCTTATACACCAAATTCGTCCAAAGCTAATACAAAACAAATCAAGAGAGAAAGTCCCCCAGGACAAACAGACCCTAAGGAAGGGCCTGACATGGCTTGCCCATTCATCCATGCGCAGGCCCTTGGCCTATAAATAGAAGGTCCCTGCTTTTATTTTTTTCAGGTCTTGAATGCCTAGTTTCTCTCTAAACTCCAGCCAAGCTCTCGGGTCCTAGGATTCTCAAGCAATTATCTTGCATAACATGCCATTATTTTGTTGAAATTAGGTCCCATAGGGTGTTCTTGAGGTTCTTGGAGGAAGAACTCAAGAGATTGACAGTCATCGAACAAAGACAAGCCAAGAAGATCAAGGAATAAATGGAGGTAATCACTTAGAGAAGACTACTTCCCCTAAGTAGGATTTTTGTTTTTAAAACACCCTCTATTCTTGGTTTAATTTCTTGTATTATGCTTGTACATATCATATGCATGTAGTATCTATGTATTAATTTCATGTATATAACACATAAAACCCATAATCAACCAAATAACACTTAATTCTTGTTATAATCACCAAACTATGTCCAAATCATACAAAACTATCTCAAGAACATCCAAGAACATGTTAAGAATATGTGAGGAACCAAATCTTCTGAGAACATGTTAAGAATATGTGAGGATTCAAACAAAACATCTGTCACACCATGAGTTGTGCATAGTCTCTACGATTCTCTCAAGAACATTTTAAATTGAACTCTTATAACTGTTAACCTAACCATATAAATTGTTAAAAACTGATAATAAATTGATTTACTTTATGCTAAACGTCAAGATCATAGCTTGGTAGGCTAGTGGACCAGCACCATACATATATATATCTATATACTATACTACTAGACCTATGTGGCTAAAAACTCGGGATAAAGGGAGGGCCTTTATTCTTTCAGGTATCTGTGTAATTCTTCTTCAGAAACCTTCCCATTTTTCTTAGTTAAGAGTAGAACTGACATAAATATATGGTATTTTCTTTTCTTTTTAACTAAACAAACTTAAAAACTAAACTAAACTAATGAGTTCGATTAACGTGTTCTTGACAAAATCAAAGAGATGTATACATCGCGTTGTGATCGATGTCTTGTTTTAAAGATAAAATTAACTAAAACTAATTTGTAACATAAATGAACTACGTGATGACCTAATATTTGGTCACCCCCCAAAGTACGTAGGTAACCCATATAAGGGTTCGGTCACCTTTAATAAATAAAACCTTATCCTTTAAACCTTATATAAATGAACTACGTAAAGACCTGACTCTCATTGATATGAGATATGTAGGTAACCTATATAAGGTTCGGTTTCTTAAAAAATAAAAAAAAATATTTTTATTTTGTATAACTTTCATATTTATATTCATGTCTCTTACAAACTGCTATTGGCTGTCGCTGACTAGTTTAGTTATAGTATTTACTTGCTTTACTAAAATATCATGTCAAAAATACATAAAAGGGAAAAACTTTAAAAAGAGGATTTGTTTTGTTTAATAAAATCAAAGAAAATTACTCGGGTATTGTTTAACAGTGAATATTTATTTAGACTAAGATACCGTTTACGGACGTGTGTCTTGGGGTGCGTAAAACCTTCCCTGAGCATAATCAACCCCCAAAATTTAAGAATATCTCTGGTACATAGACCTTATTAAGTTAAAATATGGGTCATTTCAAAGTAAAATCAATTGCAAGTAATACATCCAAAGGGCTAACAGAGGAAGATAAGAAGAGCACTTCGTGATCAGCATGATCAATTACGAGTTTATACAAGAGGGCCATGATAAAGTTTGGAACACTTGAGCCTCTATCTCCACAGTACAACCATTAGCCTCTCATAAGATAATAGCCATCGAACCAGAAACTATGTTGGTATGTGAAACACCAAAGCAAGATGATGAGAATATATTAGTTGCACCAATAGATCCATTGCATGTTCCAGTCGGCCCAATAACAAGGGTAGGGGCTAAACAATTCAAAGAGGCACTTTATGGGCTAATTCAAGATATTTGGATTGAGTTTACAATGGTGAAGCCCAAATTAAGGCCAAAAGACAACCAGGGTCTAATCTATCTCATCAAGGCAAGCGAATGGGGTTAGGCGTGAGTTTAAATGGGCCTAGGGATGAAGCCACAAATTTTCAGCTCTTTTATTTTATTAATTAGTCTTTTAATTTTATTTTAGGCCATTTATTGGTTGATTTGTAAGGTATTAATGTTAAGTAGTCTTTTCCTTTTTAAATTAGGAGTAGTTAGGAAGTTTCTTTCTTTCTTTAACTTTATCTTCCACATTGCTAGGAATTATCCTATATATGTGGCAACCTATTTTGATTTCTTTATTTCTTTGACTTTGGCATCCATATTGCTAACGATTTTCCTAGATATGTGGCAGCTTATTTTGATAGAGTTATCTAGGGATCTCTTAGTTGCCTATATAAGAGGCATTGTAGCCTTGAGAAATATAATTTTGATATTGATTAATATAATTGAGAGGATTTTTTCTCATTAAGTTCTTTAGAGAACTTTTCTAAATTTATCAAGATTTTTTGTGGCGTTCAACCTCTATATCTTTGGTTCGTGATTCTTTATAATCATTGGGTCAATATCGTTTTTTATACCTTTAGTTCGCGTTTTGTTCATAAACGTTGGGTCTAGGTAATCTATCCAAATTTTCGTATTTTTATTTCGTTATAAATCTGAGTTTAGTTCGATCTTTTGCGAATAAACTCTAATTTGGTTTTGGGTCTCACTAATCCTTGGCGAGATTCGCATCATTTGGTAATCAGAGCAAGGTTCTAAATCAAATTTCATCTATCCTTTTCCTTTTCATTCGTTGATATCTGTTCATTTTTTAATTTTTTTTTCTTGATCGAATTATATCATCAAATCTAGTTCGATTTTGTTTAAAGTACTGTGCGATTTTCATTCTAATCAAATTTGGTTTGATTTCGATAAAAAACGAGGTGCATCTTCACCACAAGTCAAATCTCATTTTTTTTAAAGTTGCTGATTTTCAAAAAAAAAAAAAAAAAAAACAACAGAAAAACAGAAACGAAGAAATGAAAAAAAGAACAGAAAAAAAAAGAGAATTAAAAAAAAAAATTACATCAACTATATTGAGATTTAAATTCTTTTTGTTCTATTCCATAAATGTTTCTTTTGTGTTCTTCTTGTTCACTATGCTTTTGTCCTAAATCTCATTTTAAGTGAATTAATTTGTCAAGTTTGGATTGTCACGAGAAAGTTTTGATTGAGGTTGGTTAATTTCAATAAAGACTAAAAGAGTGAACTAAAGAGTGAAAAAAGGCAAGAGAATGTGAGTTCGAAAGAGGAAAAGCCGAATTTGAGTGAAACATGAGTGCGAGTGCCATCAATCTTGAGGAAAACACATGAGGGAGTGTTTGTGAGGTTTGCTAACTTTGTTTTGCAGGTTGTTAACATGTCTCAAGAAACAAACAATGGCTTGCCATATGAAGCACTGGAAATTATGGACATCATGGACGTCAAACTTTTCTACAAGGCCATGGAGAAAAAGTTTGAACGGTTGAACTTGCAGTTTGATGAAGTGCATGAGTGACTAGACAAAGTTGAGTCTAGTTCACAAAGGAGGCAACCACCTAGAGCTCCTAATATGCAACGAAGAGAGAGGAATCCGCCTAGGTATGAATATGAAGATGGTTATGGGGATAACCTAGATAAAGAGGATCACGTCTCTAATGCAAGCTTGGGCAGATTTGGGCCTAGATATCGGAATAGAGGAGATCGTTATGGGGAGAAGATTGATAAAAATTTGGGAAGAATCAAAGTGAACATTCCATCTTTCCAAGGTAAAAACAATCCTAAAGCTTATGTGGAGTGGGAGAAGAAAATGGAGTTGGTGTTTGATTATCACAACCACTCCGAGTTAAAGAAGGTGAAGTTGGTTGCCATAGAATTCATAGATTATACTATTATATAGTGGGATCAACTTACCATGGGTAGGAGAAGGAATGGTGAAAGACCTATCGTAACATGGGAAAAGATGAAAGCTACTATGAGAAGACGATTCATTCCAAGTCACTACTATAGAGACTTGTTCCAGAAATTGAAAAGTCTCACACAAGGTTCTAAGAGTGTGGAAGATTACTACAAAGAGATAGAGATAGCCATGATTCGAGCCAATGTAGAAGAGGACTGAGAAGCAACTATGGCTAAGTTTCTAATCGAGCCAAATCGTGACATTGCGAATGTGGTAGAGTTGTAGCATTATGTTGAGTTGAGTGACATGGTGCACATGGCCATCAAAGTGGAGCAACAATTGAAGCGAAAGGATTCCACATGAATTGGGCAACAATCGGGTTCTCCTTCTTCTTCTTGAAAACCAAATTGGAGAAAGAGAAACGAGAAGCCTAATTTTTAGCTTAAGGCTGAACCTTCCAAAATTCACAAAGCTGGTGATACACCGAACCAAGTTAAGACCAATTCCCAACCTTCTAGAAATAGAGAAATTAAATGTTTTAAGTGCTTGGGAACAGGTCATATTGCATCCCAATGTCCAAATAAGAGTGATGATTATGAGGGATGATGGCGGTATTGAGACCGGAGATGAGATGGATGATGATTCAGAGCCACCTTTGGAGGAAGCACATGATGTCAAATACCTAGTTGGTGGAGAGCTTTTGGTTGCAACAAGAGCTCTTAGTGCACAAGTCAAAGAAGATGAGATGATACAATAAGAGAACATCTTTTATACTAGATGTTATGTCAATGATAAGGTATATAGTATTATTATTGATGAGGGAGTTGTACAAATATGGCTAGCACTAGTTTGGTGGAAAAGTTGAATTTGCCAACTTTAAAACATCCTAGGCCATATAAGTTACAATGGTTGAATGATTATGGAGAAATTAAAGTGAATAAGCAGGTGCTTGTATCGTTCTCAATTGGAAGGTGTAAAGACAAGTGTTGTGTGATGTGGTGCCAATGCATGCGGGACATATTCCGTTAGGAAGATCATGGCAATTTGATAGGCAAGTAACTCATGATGGTTATACCAATAGATACTCCTTTGTATTTAATAAGAAGCCAATTACTCTTGTGACATTAACGCCAAGGCAAGTGTATCATGATCAAGTGAGGTTAAAAAGAGAGAGTGACAGGAAAAAGGAGAGTGAGAGAAAAAAAGAAAGTGAGAGAGAGAAAAATTCAGAAAGTGAGGTAAAAGAAGAAAGAAAACAAGTGGGTTTTTATGCAAGAGAGAGTGAGATTAAAAAATTGTTGTTTTCAAACCAATCTTCGATTATACTTTTGTACAAAGAGGTTTGTTTCACCACTAACGATCTTAACCCATTTCTGCCTAATGTTGTTGTTTCTCTTTTACAGGATTTGGATGATGTATTTCCTGAAGAAGTGCCTAATGGTTTGCCAACAATAAAGTAAATTGAGCATCAAATTGATTTCGTACCCGAAGCATCCATTCCATGAGCATATGGAGAAGGGGTATGTACGTGAAAGTATGAGTCCTTGTGAGGTTCCTGTATTGCTAGTATCTAAGAAAGATGGTACATGGAGAATGTGTATGGATTGTCACGCCATCAATAATATCACGATAAAATATCAACATCTCATTCCTAGATTAGATGATATGATTGATGAATTGCATGGTTCTTGTGTGTTTACTAAAGTTGATCTTAAAAGTTGTTATCATCAAATTAGAATGAGGGAAGGTGATGAGTGGAAAATCGCATTTAAAACAAAATATGGTTTATATGAGTGGTTGGTTATGCCTTTTGGGTTAACCAATGCACCAAGTATATTCATGAAATTAATGAACCATGTTTTACGTGTTTTTATTGGGAAATTTATGGTTTTATACTTTGATGACATTATGATTTATAGAAAAAACTTAGGTGAGCATGTTGAACATTTAAAACTTATTTTAGATGTTTTGATACAAGAAAAATTGTTTGCTAACTTCAAAAAGTATACTTTTTGCTCGAATAAACTTGTATTTCTTGATTTTGTTGTTAGTGCTAAGGGAATTGAGGTAGATGAAGAAAAGGTTAAGGCAATCAAGAAGAGGCCAAAACCTAACAGGTGAGAAATTTTCTTGGGTTGGCTAGCTTTTATAGAAGGTTTGTAAAAGATTTTAGTAGTTTAGCCATGCCTTTAACTAAAGTTTCAAAAAGAATGAGTTTTAAGTGGGGCGATGATTAAGAAAATGTATTAAATTTGATTTAGGAAAGACTGATTGATGCACATTTGCTTGCTTTACCTAACTTCATATTTTTTTTGAGATTGAATGTGATGCTTCAAGAATAGGTGCTGGAGTTGTTCTAATGCAGGAAGGGCGTCCCCTTGTCTACTTTAGTGAAAAACTAAGTGGGACAGCCTTGAATTACCCTACATATGACAAAGAGATATATGCGTTGATTAGGGCAAATGAGACTTGGCAACACAATCTTTGGCCAAAAGAATTTGTGATTCACACAAATGATGAATCTTTAAAACATTTGAAGGGTCAACAAAAGCTAAACAAGTGACATGCCAAGTGGCTGAAGTTTATCGAAACGTTTCCTTATGTGATCAAGTACAGGCAAGATAAGGAAAACGTTGTGGCGAATGCATTATCTCGAAGGTACACCTTACTTTCTACCTTAGATACAAAATTGCTTAGTTTTGAATACATTAAGGATTTGTATGTTGTTAATTTTGATTTTAGTAATGTATTTAATGCATGTGAGAAAGTAACATTTGGCAAAGTTCCTTAGGCATAATGAGTTTTTGTTTAGAGAAAATAAATTGTGTGTGCATAAATGTTCATTGCATACTTGCTTGTTAGAGAAGCTCATGGAGGTAGTTTAATGGGGGCATTATGGCATATCTAAGACTTTAGATGTTTTGAATGAACACTTCTTTTGGCCTCATATGAAATGTGAAGTGGAGAGAATTTGTGAGAAATGTATTATTTGTAGGTAAGCTAAGTTTAAGGTTAAGCCTCGTGGTTTGTATACTCATTTTCCAATACCTAGCGAACCTTGAATTGATATTTCTATGGATTTTGTGTTAGGTTTACCTAGTTCAAAAAGAGGTTGTGATTCTATATATGTGGTTGTAGATATGTTTTCTAAGATGACTCATTTTATTCCATGTCACAAAATCGATGATGCGTCACATGTGGCTGATTTGTTCTTCAAGAAAATAGTTAGGTTGCATGGAATGCCTAAGATTATTGTTTCGGATAGAGATGCTAAGTTCTTAAGCTATTTTTGGATGACTTTGTGGGGGTAAGCTCAAAACTAAACTTTTATTTTCTACCACTTCTCACCCACAAACTGAAGGTTAAACCGAAGTAGTTAATAAGACTTTATCTACTTTATTGCATGCTATTGTACAAAAGAATTTGAAAACATGGGAAGATTGTTTACTGCATGTAGAGTTTGTATATAATAGAAGTGTGCATTCTGCAACTTAATTTTCACTATTTGAAATTGTGTATGGTTTTAATCCATTGACTCCTTTGGATTTAACTCATTTACCTATGCATGAGCGCATCAACTTAGATGGGAAGAAGAAAGCTGATTTTGTTAAGTAGATCCATGAAAAGGCCCGATAAAACATTGAGAGGAGAACTGAGCAATATGTCAACCAAGCTAATAACGGGTGCAAGAAGGTTGTATTTGAACCTAGTGATTGGGTTTGGTTTTATATGAGGAAGAAACTGTTTCCCCAACAAAGGTGTTCTAAGCTACTTCCAAGGTGAGATGGCTCTTTTCAAGTAATAGAACGGATTAATGACAACGCCTACAAGTTGGACCCTCCTGATGAGTTTAATGTAAGTGATACTTTTAATGTGACTGACTTAGATCCGTTTGGTGTAGGTGAAGATTTGAGGACAATCCTTTTCAAGAAGGACGGAATGATGAGAATATATCAGTTGCATTAAGAGATCCATTGCATGTTCCAATCGGCCCAATAACAAGAGCAAGGGATATACGATTTGAAGAGGCACTTAGTAGGCTAATTCAAGATATTTATACTGAGATCGAGTGTCGTTCTTTGGGATTTGTTATAGGATTAGTTAAGTACTATAATTGACATAGCTTAATATTATCTAGATGTTTAAAGAATTGTTTTGTGATTGTTTAATCAAAAACTAATTAAACCTAAAAACTTTTGGATTAATTCTATTAAAATGGATTACCTAGGGATTAATTTCATTCACTAATATATGTTTTATTTTGTTTAGTTTGCATTAATGGTGTTCAACCTATCCGACAATTTAGGTATCGTAAACTCGCTCACTACCTCTTCCGAGTGTAAAGTGAGCGAATATGTACCTCGTATCAACGCCGATATCCCTATCTAGTGTCTAAACTAGTACATGAGTCTTGACCCAACCTCACGGATTGCACACATTCTAATAATCTCCTGAAACATTAGACCGTCGTGTTTAACCCTAGTCCGAATCCGGGGTTACCTCTCCCGAGTGTCAAACCCCGTATTCTCAAACCAACCATAATATCATAACAAGCATACCATGGATGTAATAAAATGGTAAACACAATCTGATATAGATAAACAACTATTAAAGAAACATAGATTCACTCAAACATGCATATACATGAACTAATCAATCCCTAGATAATATCTATTTAGCCAACCATGATTATAACCAAATATACATTAAAACAAGAGAATAGCTTCATCATTCAAGATACAAAGTTTAGAAACAAAGATGGAAACAAAGAGAGAATGGAAAATCTGAAAAGTGGAGTGTTCCACTTCTGCAAAAACAGTTCTGAGATCATTTCCTCTTTCTCAAATGAGCTATCATCTTCAAGGGTTTGAACTTTTGTTTCTCCTAAGTGTAAAAAATGTGTTTGATATTAGGTAGGAAGGGGTGTACATAAACTTGGCTGAAAATATCCTAAAAATATCCCAAAAGATCTAAGACAACTGGTTGATTGATCGTTGTAGCGATGGAAACATCGTTGCATCGATGGTAATGTAGTGGGCCTTCTACCCTTCCATCGCTGCAGCGATGAGGGCCATCACTGTAGCGGTGGTTGGGTAGAAGGTCTACTGACCTTTCATTGCTGCAATGATGAAGGCTATCACTGTAGCGGTCAAGGGTTAGTAGCCCTTAACGCCGGCGCTGCAGCGATGGGGCTCACCGCTGCAGCTGTGAGGCTGTAGTATCTTTTCTTCGATCTTTTTCAACGTTTTTCCACAGTCTTCCTACCGATTTGATCGATTTTCAACCGTTAATGTCCCTACACTTGATTTACATAAAAACAAACATAAACAGTTTAAAACATTACAAATACACTTGAAAACTACTAAATTTGGCTTGAAAATAGATAAGTATTTTTTACCTATCAACAACCAGGGCCTAATCTATCTCATCAAGGTAAGCGAATGGGCTTAGGCGTGAGCTGGAATGGGCCTAAGGATGGAGCCATGAATTTTTAGCTCATTTTTTTTTTTATTAATTAGTCTTTTAATTTTATCCTAAGTCATTTGTTGGTTGATTTGTAAGGCATTAATGCCAAGTAGTCTTTAGCTTTTTAAACTAGTAGTGGTTAAGAAGTTTGTTTCTTTCTTTAACTTTGTCTTCCACACTACTAGAAATTATCCTAGATATGTGGTAGCCTATTTTGATTTCTTTATTTCTTTGGCTTTGCCTTCCACATTGTTGGGGATTCTCCTAGATATGTGGCAACTTATTTTGATAGAGTTATCTAAGGATCTCTTAACTGCCTATATAAGAGGCATTGTAGCATTAAGAAATATAACTTTGATATTGATTACTTCAGAGAACGTTTCTGAACTTATCAAGATTTCTTGTAGCATTCAACCTCTATATCATTGGTTCGTGATTCTTTATAATCATTGGGTCAAGATCATTTCTTATACTTTTGATTCGTGTTTCGTTCATAAACGTTAGGTTTAGGTAATCTATCCAAACTTTCATAATTTTATTTCGTTATAAATCTGAGTTTAGTTCGATCTTTTGCGAAGAAACCCTAATTTGGTTTCGGGTCTCACTAATCCTTGGTGAGGTTCGCATCACAAGAGCTAGTAAAAAGTAGGAATAAGGTACCATAGAACTATTATACTATCATAAAGGCAAGCACACCTCAAAAGGCCGAAGATCTGGTAGGAGAAACAAGAGGAATCACCTGAAGCGGGAGGGTCTTCATAGCACAAAACCTCCTAAAAATACAAGATACAAAATCCAAAGATGTCTAGAAGAAGTTGACCACCGATCTAGAAGTCTAACACTTCTTGAAAGATGTAAATAATATGGAGTATATGATCGTCGAACAACAAAGCAGCTCAACAGCACAAATCTCAATGCTATTACTACTGATGGCATCTGAAGTTCACTCAAACTCTTTGTTAAATGACCTTAACAAGGCCCATGTGCCTAGTTTTATCTCGCAAACCCACTTCGCTAACATAGTTGAGAATATCCTTAGTACCAATCTCATGACCTTCACCGACGATGAAATACCATCAGACAAGACTAGGCACATTAAGCCGCTCAACATGTCAGTGCAATACAAGGACTTTGTCCTCTCCCGGGTTTTTGTAGTTAATGGCTTAGAATTAAATATATTCCCTTTGAATAAACTCAAGAAGGTTGGGATTGACACGAATCGGATCAGAGCGAGAATAATAACTATTTGGAATTTCGACGGTGCAAAAAGAGAGTTAACGAGGTAAATCACGACGTGTATTACTATAACCCAGTAACATTCCAAGTTAACCAGCATATGTTAGACATATCGACATCCTACAACTTGTTCTTTAGGGATGCCACTGGTTCGATTTTGATCCAGTTTCATATAAAACTAAAACCAAAACCATTAGAAATATATCAAACCAAAACTGCCTATTTCTTTTAAATGGTTTTAAAACCAAACTATTTAAATTTATACAAAATCAAAGCCAAAACTGCGAAACCATTTAAGATTTTTTAATTTTATAAAACTAAAAAACAAAACCAAAACCGTGAAACCGTGGACTGTTTTATATATATATATATATATATATATATATATATAAACAAAAACAAAAACATAACTAAAATATAAAATATAAATTCTAAAAAACAAAATCAAACCACAAAATAACTATATTTGAAGTTTTTAACTAGTAACCATAATTAAAAATTCTAACCAATAACCAGAGTTAAAGTTTCTAACCAGTAACCATAATTAAAATATGATAGTAGGTCACAACAATACAAATCAAGTGTTAAGAAACAAAAGAAAGAGGAGACTCAGAGAATCAGAGATGAGACTGCGAGTCTGAGAGAATAAATGAGGAGAGAGAGGAAATAAATGGAGGAACGAGCCAAACGACTGTGAAATCAGATATGAAAATTATGAAACCCTAAATCCCTTTACAGTTTAAGCATATATAAAAGGGCTGAAAGTGTAAATAAAAAAATCTATAATACAAATTACATCCTAATTTGAAAATGTTTGCTACAATAGCAAAAGACATTTTTGGGAGGGAAAGATTTTTAGCCCTTGGATCTCATATCTATGGGTTGAGATTACACCATCAATGGGAGACATTTTTTTACCCTTATATCACTTTTGATCTAAGGTCTTAGATAAAATTTTCTTTCAAAACCATTCTCACATTTCCTGCTGCTCACTTCGGTTCACACATACTCTCTCTCTTTCTCACCGAATCCTCCATCGCCGATCTTTCTCTCTCTCTCCCACCTCCACCATCGTCATCGCCTTCATCGCCATCTCCACCCAGATTTCTCATCTTCATTGCCCTGTCACCATCACCATCGCCAAATCGATCTCCTTCATCAATCGCTTTATTTTTCTCTCTTGATTGATCAATCGATCTTCCTTTGTTAGGGATTTATTTTCTCGCGATCCAACGGATCTATCTCCCCTACCTTTGATAGCAATCCAACTTTCTCAACTCATCGGTTCCTCTCCAACCAGTCCTCCCATGTTCGCTGATCAACATTTTTCCACAGTCGCCGTTCACTCTCACCTCCCAAGACCATGTCTGCACAGCCAAACATATACCCAAGCAAACATCTATTTCTACCAATGTCACTCCACTCTTTTTTTTTCTCTCTCTCTCTCCCCTTTGTCAAATGCTGGCAACCACCAACATTGTCGATACAGTCGTCACCGACCACCACCAACATCGAACCTACTTATAAGAATAGATCTGAAGTTGAGAAAACATGGTTTACAAATAACGGAGATGGAATCGGCGACAGGTAAAAAAATTATAGTGTTTTCTTCAATTGGACATTTTTTGCAATTTCATTAATTTATTTTTTCAATTGATTTTGGTATTCACCAATTTCTGTTCATGCAATCAGTACGTCTTCTACATGATTACCTATCCATTTGGTTTCAATTTCAGTTTGTTCAAATTATCTCTGATTTCAATAACAGGTAAGATGATAACGCATGTCATTTATTTTGTTTTCAATCATATTTGCTTGATGTTAACAGTGAAATTTAATGCTCCTTTTGATATTTGAAAGGAATTTTTCCCTATTTGAGTTGTATTAACTATTGAGTAAGAAAGTTTTTATCATCTGGTTTGGTTGATGATAAATACTAATTAGGATCAAGAACATTTAATTGTTCTTAATGTCATATGTTCTTCTTAATTGCATGGACAACACTTATGAACAATTGATCGTATAGAAACCAATGCAGTGTTGAAAACATCCAAATAGAAGATCGAGATGATTTTTTTCCAATTTTTTTTTCTGTCTCTGCTTGAAGGTCTTGAGTGATCTACAGGAACAATTTGAAACAAACAGACAGGTACAAAGGAGAGTTGGGGAAGAAAACAAGCAGCTCATCCCGGTGTTGGTTCTCGAAGAAAGCAAGCAGCTCAAATCGATCTTCGCAGTAGACAAAAAACATAAAAGAGGGCTTTGCATCAATTAAAACAGTTTTTTTTTACTGTGTGAGGGAAGTAGGTGTTTAGGGTTTCCATTCAATCTGGCATTTTTGTTTAGGGTTTAAATATTCATTCACAAATTGCTTGCACCTATATCTATTTATCAGATTCAGTGTTTCTATATTTCTAACATTATAAGGTTTCAAGCGGTATTGAGATCAAAATGGTCTTGAATTTTTTTTCGATATTTTTTTGGAGGCTTTGGTTGCGAAGGATATCTCATTCTTTTG
Source organism: Eucommia ulmoides (assembly GCA_016647705.1). Lineage (NCBI taxonomy): Eukaryota > Viridiplantae > Streptophyta > Magnoliopsida > Garryales > Eucommiaceae > Eucommia > Eucommia ulmoides. The sequence goes on from CM028341.1 coordinate 28,414,972, forward strand.
AAAAATCATGATTTATTGGCTTCATTTAAAGAAAATTGTGAGGTTATACCCCAATTTGTAGTGTATGCTACTGATGAACAAAAATTAGTAGTGGTGTTGTTGTTTATTTATTTATTTATTTTTATTTTTTTATTTATGTAATGCTAACTTTTGGTGTTTTTTTAAGAGTGCAATGTAAAGAAGGTGTCTTTCCACTTGCAGGACGTTGCCGCCTCCACATCCATCGACATCTCTTGATGATTCAATGTGAAGCACAATAGTTTATTATTCTAAAATCTTCATTTTTGAATTAATTGGCTATTGTTTTTTATGCTCGGTTTTTTTTTATTTTTTTTTGTCTGATTTTAGGTGATTGTGATCCTCTATCTGCGTATCATTGTCTGTACAATTGGGAGATGAAATCGATGGTCAGGAAGCAGGAGCTGCTGGATACAACAATATTGCAGAGGCCAAAAAGAAGATGACAACTACATCCGAGGGGAAACACAGGTCAAGAAAATTTAGACGGTTTTCTTCAACTTATACAATTGTTGAGTTCAATTTTGTTTAATTATGAGTGATTTGTTTGATTTGGCCAAATTCGGCTATTCCTCGGACCAATGCATAGCAGTAACTTTGTAGCACCGGGCTGCCTTTTTTTTTTTTTTTTTAAAATTGAAATTTCATTATTTGGCTATTTTTTTAAATATAGTCATACTCATCCCAGGCATCCCAACAATCGATTTCTGAACAATTGTACATTATTCTAAAATCTTTATTTTTGAATAGATTGGATATTTCTTTAAATATATTTTTGGTCTGATTTTCTGTGATTGTGATTCATGATCGTCGAATCATTGTCTCTGGAGTTGGGATATGGAATCGGTGATTGCACTTTATTTGTGATCAATGGCCTGAGATATGAAGGTTGTTATCACTTGGCAAAGAACTCTTACATTTGGTTCTATATATTGGTTCTAGATTTGGGAGAACATGGAAGTGGTTGAGACATACAATTTAATATCCAATTGAAAACTTCTCCACATTTTTTTGGGTGTTCTATTTTGTTAGATTTTACCATTTTTTGGGTTTATTTTGCATTTCAGTATACTATATTTGTTTTTTCTCATAAATTTTTATGTTTCTTTTTGTTCTTCATTGCCGTAACATTTGTCTCATCCTTTTGATTGATGATCTTGATTTTTCATCAGGTTCATGGCTCTAATCAAATTGATGAAGCATGTGAGTTGATCGACAATGTAGCTGGTGATTCTAGGTGATGAGTAGTTTGCTTGTGTATCTATTTATGTTCCAAACTTCACACACACTTCATTTCTAAATTCCGTTACTATTTTCTCACTTAATATCTAATTACCATTAATTGCCTTTTAATTCTCAAACCAAAATATAGTTGTTCTGAGAATTTTATTTTTGTTTCCATTATTTAAGAGGCATTTCTGTTTCGGTTTCTGTTTTCAATTTTCTAGGAATAGATTGATTTTTTAAAAAAAAAAAAAAAAATTGTGTTTCCCATTTTGAATTTACTATTTGTGAATCCTAGTTATTTTTATTTATTTTTTTCTTAATGACTATTTCGTTCCGATTATTTCTGTTCAGCCTATCTGTTTCTAAATTTGTTTTTTAAAAAACAAATTCATTGCATTTAGGATTCTAATAAAATTGATAAAGCATTGGAGTTGATTGGACTGTAACGAGTAGAAGGTTAGTGCAAATTATCGACAATGTAGTTGGTGATTCTATCCCCTTTGCTATTTTTCAAAAAATCTACAATTGACCACCTTCCGAAAAAAAAAACCTAATATTTCTTCTTAATACTAAAAAGTGGTAAAATTAAACTTTCTAGATGGACAAAATTATTATTTAATTTGTTTTCTGTTTATTTATTTCATAGTTTGTTAGTTGAACTTACTCAGCTACTGATACTATTTTTTGTTTTTTCGGTTCTTTAGATGGTGTTTGTTTAGTGCTTCTATTCCCATATTTCTGTTTATGTACTCTGAAAACTTGGAACAAAAGTACAAATGTGAGAATAACGTTATTGTGTTTCCAGAAAATTAAGTTGAATCATTAAAAAGCTAAACAGAAAAATATATATATTTGTGGCTTCATTTTTCTGAGAATAGGACATTTTTTTCTAATTACCTTAATTTGTTTCAGTATTTTGATTCTATATCTAATTGGTAGTATTTACGTTCTTCATAGGTTTAAGCTCGAGTGGAGATGACGAGAAGCGCTAAATAGAAAAATAGGAATAAATTTAACTCGAACTATTAAATTATGTGTTTAATTTTGATTTATATTTTCATTCCTGACCATTTCATATAGATGCATAGAATGGATGTATCATTTGGAGCTACAATTTTATCCTTGGATATCTTTGTGGAAGACCACATCTCTTGGTAAGTGTGCTTCCCTAATAGAGATGATATGGTCAGTTGTAGTAAATTTACATGATGGAAATTACTTTATTGAACTACCAACTGATCAACTGTAATAATGTATTGTATTCTAAATTCTTGGATACGTTCAAGGGATCCAACTACTATTTAGTGCTTCACAATGCTTGCATATGTAGTGTATTCTAAATTTTTGGACACATTCAAGGGCTCCAACTACTCTTTAGCACTTCACTTGCATAAAGCCCCAATAATTAATATTGTACTCTTTAGTGCATCACTTCCAGGTGTTGTAAGTTGTGACAACTACTTTGAATCTAGTTTCATTTTACACTACAAATACTATTTCTTTTTTATAGCATGCATATATAGACATCGAGAATGCACATTGGATATAGAAAATCATTGTAGTAGTGTTAAAAGTTGTTATTTTTTCCTTTGCCAATATTGGGGAGTTGAATCCCACTATTTCTATCCCTTTCCTCTCTCTAATGTTGAGTGAAAACTATTTAAAGTGTCCATTCCTAATTAATTTTTACTTTTATTATTTATTTAGGTGCTAGGCTTTGTCTGATGCTCGACCTTCCTAGAGGTTCAGTTTCTGTGACTGGAATTGATGATGCAACGGATCGGTTAACAGCTTGCAGAACTATGCTGTAGAAGTATGTTCTCGGTGATTAAGGTAAGTTCCAGTAGTCATGGGTGGTGGACTTATTATTACTAATTTTATAATGTATATAATTAATTGTCATTATTTGTCGTATTGTTAAACTTCATCATGTTGGTTGTTGTGCGTGATTGTTAATGGTTGTGTTTATTAATGTTGTGTTAACTATTATCCTAAATGATTTTGGAAGTAGGTTACCTAAAATTTACAGTGATTATCTTATTTTAAAAAATATATTTTTTGGTTCTTGATTTGAAGAAGTTTCGGAAATTAATCATTCTTTTTCAAACTGAATGCAGTGGTTGCTTTAATTTCATTTTTCAAATAGAAATGGTAATTTCTATCTTGATGTGGTTGCCCAGTTGGTGTTTAGCATCAAAGTTGGAAATTCTCTTCTTCTTCTTTTTTATTTTTTTTATTTTATTATTATTATTATTATTATTATTATTATTATTATTATTATTATTATTATGTTGGTTCATTTCTGAGTCTCTGACCCCAATTCAAATTCTGAACCTCCATTTCCGATCAAGCAAACACCACCTTTAGGTGGTTTTAATGTGTTGTTTGAATGGCATTATTTTTGCAGTTTGTTTACTTGATATGTTATTTCCCCAACTCCACATGTTTCCCCTCGCCTTTATATATCATGCGCTTTGCACCGACTCTTCCAATTTTGTGGGTAAGCTGCATTATCTCTCTGTTTTTTCTTTCTTCATTTCTTGATTTTCTTTCTCATACGAGAATAGCTGCAGCTGCAGTTCTTCGTTCACAAGATTTATTCCGCAAAAACAATCACTTCAACTGCGGAAGTTCTAATCCCCATTCCCCAAACACCTGAAACCACAAATCCTTCATTCGTACCAAAGGTAGACCAAAAATCGCATTTTCTCTCAACAATTTGAAGTTCCCATTCCCTATTTTTTTGATTTCTTCTTCCCCTGTTTTTTCCCATTTTTTTATTTTTACAAATAGGAAATCTCCTAGGATCTTGGCAATATCTCAACCAGTTTGTTCAAACTTTCCAACAGTTAACCATTTTATCACTTTAGATTGTGGCCCTGAGGAATACCAAGGATTGGCAAATACGCAGTTGGATGACAATGATGGTGTCATTCCCCAGGGCCACAAAAGTATGGGTCGAACAAGTTTGTGTATGTTGTATTCCAACTTTTTTATGACTCTTAGGTCAAAGTGATCAATAAGTGAGTTAATGTTAGCAGGTTGAAAAAATCTCTTACCGGGTTATCATCTATATTTTCTCAGTACACTTTACATGGATTTATGTATTTCAAGGGAGCGAGACTTTTTCAATGCATTTTGGATGAATTTTTGTTCGCAATGATCATTTAGTATATCACCATTTTCCTGCAAATCTGTGATGGTCCTTGGAAGTGTGGGCGAGCCTATTAATTCAAGTGCATGGAGGTAATTACCTGTGTCTATGTACCTTTGTGTATTTTGCCCGCTTTTCTTGATCTTCAAGGGTCGATTCGTTCATCGTTTATTTGTTCTCTTAACAGGTGGTATTTCAAAGTAGTTGGAGATTCAAGGTGTCCCATATCTGACACTTGGTGGCAGATAATGACCGGTGGTTTCATGGTAGTGCTATTTGCTGCAGCGGTCTTTTGTTTAAAAATTTCTGACAGCCATTGTTGTGGTAAAAAAATATCCAGTAAATAAATACAATTGTAGTCCAATCCGCTATTTGTTGATTCCTTTTGTTCGTTTGCTTTTTGTTTTTTTCCCCCTTTTGTGTCTTTGTACTGTCTTTTTAATTATTGAGGAGGGTCTCTTGGTTTTCAACTTCGAAAAAGTAGGTTATTTTTATATTTTTGACAGTGTTCTAGTTTTGTTTTCCTGACGAGGTGGTTCCACAAACCATCATCATGAACTTGGGGCTTCACGACAGTGTGTTTTGGCAGAACATCAGGCACTTCGTGAGGGTGGTGGACTACACGTTGACGTTTTGGTCTGAGGTGCTGGAGGGGGTGAGGCAAACAACATGCAGTTCAATTATAGAGATACGATTTCTAGATTATTTTTTTTCCTGTTCCCAGATTTTTTATTATATTTTTGGTATGATGCGGAATAGCATGCAGTTGAATTAGAGGTATGATTTTTAGATTTTTTATTTTGTTCACATATTTTTTATTAATATTTTGGTTCTCCTAGGCTTTTTTCGCATTGACTCCAAAGTTCAAGTGGTTATTGATTAAATACTTCTTTTTTTACTAATAGATGAATGTCAAGCAAAAAATGATCATTTGGAAGTGCTTGCACACCAAACACTCTTTTATCTTCTCAAAAGTTGCAAGGTTTCAAACGTTTATCGGGTATGGTTTCAAAAAATAAAAAGTCATTATTAAATGATTAAGTGTAATCAATGATTGAATTTTAGGTTATTGAGTACAAATTCAAAATGATTTTTGTTTTGATTTTTTGAGTTGTGTGCAGTATTATTTTAATAGCCAAATATCTTTGTATAATAGATATATATTATTTTGTTTGTGTTTAAAGAAACATGTGTAGAATATTGTATAAATCGGAGAGAATATATCAAAAAAAAATTAGGTTCAATTTTTTTTTTCACCCGTGCCTTCAGGCACAGGTTATATCCTAATACATATATATTAGAGTTAAACCGTACATATATATATAAGGGTGTATATGTATTAAAAAATATATCTAAAATATTAGTTTTGCGGTTTCGTGGTTCGATTTTGTGGTTCGGTTTCGTAGTTTCTATCCCAAAACCAAAATCAAAACCAAAATCGCTTCGGTTGCTAATTTCAAAACTGAAATCGCAATCAAACCATTTAGTCAGTTTTAAAATCTAACCATTCAGTTCGGTTTCTCACAGTTACTCATTAGTTCGATTTTTTGTGGCATCCCTACTATTCTTTGACTGACCCTGAACCCAATCAGCTAGGGCAATACCATCATCACTCTACCAAAAGATGAAGTACGTCTTCAAGGACATCATTGTGACAATCCACGTAAAAAACGATTGCTACATTTATCAATCTTTAACCGCTTCGGTAGTGGTAAAAGAGTAGACTAAGCTGGTAGCATCATTCCAAGCCTTCGACATCGCCAATTCTACATACGTCTAGAGGAAAACCCAATGTTGTCACCCGGATTATCGGTTGCCCCAACAATCTACCCACCCACCTGTACGGCATAAACTCCAACATAGGAAAGGGTCCGGGAAAACATGGAATGGGGATGTAAACCTCGTTAAGCATTAGAGAGAAACGAAACACCCATAGATTATGTCATACCCCACCTCGGACACCCGTCACCATGGGGCTGGCGTGACATCGACATGATATTACCTGAGCGACAAACCAAACTAGAAAGCGACAATATGCATTCATAATTATACAACCACAAAATCAGGCCATAAACATTTTCTCTAACTGGGGACACACCTGTCCCTGAATTATAATAACAATAAAAGATAAAACAACAATGAACTTCTCTTAGGTTCGCCTCAGGCAGCACCTCCCAAAATACTCCCTCGCTATACTAGCGCTGGACTCTATCTAGTGCCAGTAGGAGACCAACTCCTAACCGCTGCACCTGCGAGTGTACTGTCTTTTTAATAAAACTTTTTAATTGGATCAAGCATATAACATATAAACAACACATATCAAGTAATAATATAATAATCTCATTATTTAAATACCTCATAGCAGAAGGAGAACATCTTTTTCCTATCACCACATAATCAACGTCTATATATATATATATATTACCTCAACTCAGCAGTAAAAATCAACCCGAATAATTCAGCTAACTATATAGAATAACGAAATTAGAACATACCAATCCAGTATACAATAAAATATATAAATGTACTATTCCCAATCACCATATGCAAGAAAAACACCATATACAATAAAACACCACTTCGCACCTCAACACTTCACACCTCATCACATCACACCCCGGGCTAGCCATGTGATCGTTTTAACCTCACGATCGGGAGTCGCAACGGTACCGTACCACCTGTAAGATATGCCTTCCTACGAACACCCATCACTCCGCCGAAGCGGATAATCACTGCGTAGATAACGTCTAACATCACTCTACCGAAGCAGATAAACGTCCTTATGCCGAAGCGGATAATATCACTCTGCCGAAACAGATAAACACCACTCCGCCAAAGCGGATAAATACTATGACATCGTCAAATCAATAACAACATCATCAAAACATAACTCAATAATATCGTCTAATCAATATTGTCAAATCACCACATAATTTTTAAAAGCATCTAATTTAAATACAATAATTTTCCATCATATACATATACATATACATACATACATACATACATACATACATACATATATATATATATATATATATACACAAATAATTTGACAAGAAGACAATATACTCATCTCGATATCTGTTTTGCAAAACTAACACTGACCACACTCTATTTGGATGCCGGTGCCTACGAACCTAATAATGACAGAGCCTATATTAATATTTTATGTAAAATCACCTAATCATGTAATGCAGGCCGTAAGTGCTGCATTCTTCCATTCCCCATATTTTATTTATGAAAATTGTTATTATTCTGATAATTCCATTCCGTTAATTATTGCATAAAAATCTTGTAATATGAACGATCCCAAATTTTTTAATTCCGGGTACAAATTTTTTTATGCTAGAATTGAATTTAACAAAACTAGAATAAATTTAACGAAAAACGATATCCATTCATAATCGTTCACGGGCCGCGAGATGGATTTGAATTTTGTTAGGGTTATTTGTGCAATTTCCCCTTTCCTCCCTTTTCTTTCTTTTTCTTTTTCCTGCTTCTTCTTCTTCCCGTTCTTGCTTCTGTTTGCGTTTTCCGTTCAGCCCACCACAGCCACCACTAGCCGGACCAGCCAACTTAACGAATGAGCATACACACACGCTCGCTCGCTCACCGCCACCACCGCAAGCTGACGACGACCACACACCCATGCAGTAGTGACACACCCACACACCCATTGCTCTCTCTCTCTCTAACTCTCCACCGACCAACTCCGATCACCCCCACCTACGTGCACGTCGACGAGCAGACACACACACATGCACATATGTCATCGCCATAACAATCGGAGGAACACACGCACACACAAACGGAAGAGCAGAACACATACCCACACCGCCGATTATTTATCGACCAAACTCACATCACTCATGCATGCACATACCCACCAAAATAATTAGAGAAATTACACATAAATACTCACCATCTCGACGATCGTCGCTGATTGGATAGCGATCAGCAACTCCCGCTCACCAGCGATGCTAAGACGCACACTGTCACGCCGTCGACGAACCACCCCACCGGCCGAACTACCCTCGCTCTTCCTTGGGACTGACGACGATGTCCACACGATCATGCACACACGTAACAACCACGACCACACTGCCGGAGGTTTAGCCATTCGGTCGATTGTTTGATCCCCTTTTAAAAACTCGTTAAACCTGTTTTAACCAACAACAATAACAACAACTAAGCCTTTGTCCCACTTAAGTAGGGTCGACTACATGAATTCATTTATGCCATAATGAACGATCAAGGGCCATCTCCCCCGTCGAATTCAATGTCATCAAATCAATTCTAATAGTCTCGTCTCAAATCTTCTTAGACTTACCTTTCTCTCTAATAGCCCCCCGCACTTTAACTGAATCGCATTTTCTTACTGATGCTTCCATGGGTCTTCTATGTATATGTCTAAACCACCGTAAACGATTTTTTCTCATTTTCTCTTCGATGAGCGCTTTCACCCAGTCGACTAAAATGATCTTTTTTTCAAAATTTTCTAATTTATGCATCATTCAGTCAATTGAATTGACCATTTAGTGGACTCTTTGAACCAAAAACTTAATTTTTCAAAAAAAAAAGTAATAATATGGCTAATTGATTGATTTGGTAAATGAGTTGTTTGAATTGAACCTTTAAACTTCTAAATCATGTAAGGAAGTGACCTTAACACTTTTAAACACTTAGGCATGCATTCGAATCACTTAATCGCACATAATTAAACTATTCAACACATATTTAAGTGCAACGCATGACTCTAATCGGGTTGACATGAATTTAACAAGTATAATTGTTGTTTTACCTTAGAAATATAAAAAAATATTTTTCCTAAAAGTCTTTATCTTTCAATCCATTTTCTTACCATGATCGATCTTAATTCATCATCATTACATCACATACTTAGTTTATCATTATCATATCACTAAATCTTTCACATTTTTCAATAAACATATTAATCCAAAAAACCATCAAGTTATTGTTGTCTTCAAAATCAACATTAATGTGATTAAACCCTTTAGGGCTACTATCGATAACTAACTGTGCAAGATAGCGTGTAGTCTGGTGCGCCTGAGATTTCCCCTAAGGTAAAATAATCTAGAAACCAGTAAAGGCAAAATTCAGTGATCAAGGGATGGATGGTTGAGCAAACAAAGAGAATCAGTAGTAGTTTCAGGTAAAATGACCAATCCCAAAACACAACTGACATTAAGACATGGATGAAAGTGTAGGAGGAAGGCCAAGAACACTCGAGGAATTGGAGCGGTTGGTGGATGGACAACCAGTGTTCTTGTGTACTTTGTGATGAGAATTATTCCGTGGAACGGAACCTGAAGAAGTGAGAAATGCAAGGATGAAATGCAAGGAAGGTGAAATGTGTAAGAGAAGAATTAGTTATGTGTCAGGTCTCATAGTTCAGTGGTCGAGCACAAAGGTTAGAAAATGGTGGTAGTAAGTCAAAACTCTCAATTGTAGTTACTTACATGTTAAACTTAGAACTAAGACCGTGAGAATTGTACTAACCAAATCATTGTTGGAGATAGGCTCCCTTATAGTGATGAGGGCATCGAAAATATTTTTGACCTCTTGAAAATATTGAGAGACAGATCAGGTGCCATGCTCAAGGGTAATGAATCATTTGCAATAGAGGGAGAAGTTCGCAACGGATTCTTGAGAAAAACAATCATGAATGAGCGTCCAAATGTCAATAGAGGATTTGCACAAAATCACAGAAACTAAGATGGGTTCTAATAGTGTGAAAGAGATGATACTAATAAGGTGTTTTTCAGCACAAAGCAAAATAGAGTGGTCGGGTTTGTCCGTAGGGCAAGTGTTGGAGCCATCAACAAACCTAAGAAGATTTTGGATATGAAGAAACTCTTTTACTTGGTGAGACCACAGAACAAAGTTTTCATCTATGATCATCTATGAGTTTGACAGTGATAAGATTCATAATAGTGGAGATGGTTTGGGGTACAATAGCGTTGGAATTAAAGGTGATGAAACATCTAGTGGAATGAGTAAACATGATTGATATGGATAGCGGGTGAAAGAAAATTTCTTAAAAATTTGTGATGGAAACAACTAGCATAAAGTTATAGGAAAAAATGTGTGAATTCCAAAAAGTTTTGGTTGTTTCTGTCAATTTCAGAAAGATTTGAGACAACTTCTGTAAATTCTAAAACTTTGCTTCTGGGAAGAAGAATTGAGGGGTAATTATTGACTTGTAGAAACTATTGGAGTAGTCTTCGTGATTTAAGGAAAAAATAGGGATTTTTTCTAATATTAGGGATGTAGAGACAAACCAAAGACGGGTTTCAGATCAAGAGAGCCAAGGAAGCTGGAGTTGTGCAAAGAGACAGACAGGTCTAGAGAACCAATGAAGCTGGAGCCGTTGGAAAGACACGGACACGCTCAGGAGAAGGCAATCTAGAATAGAGATTTCGACTGCAAAAGTGACTGAAGAAAGAGGAGACAAAAGATTGTTTGCTCATATACCATGTAAGAAAGCAAATTTTGTGCATGTCTTCTTTGAAAAGGCTCTAGTTTATACAATATACAAATGAGTGATTACGGAAATTGCTCTTATCCACCGTTTATTCCTAAATTTATTATAACCAATTAACTGATTGATTTTACAATCAGTAGATGCTAAAATCATAGAAAACAGAAGTATCTGACATTTCAATAGTTCAAAAAAGTTGAATAAAGTTAATATTTTCCCGTTTAAAAATAATCAAATGAGTTTTTTGAATTCAATAGCCGCTAACATTGGAATTAATCACCTAATGCTTCTTTAACATCGTAACCCTTGTAAAACTCACATACATCACATCAATAGCAATTCAGATCTCAAACATTCAAATTTGTCATCAACTCGATAAATTTTACTAAATTTTTTTACCCTTTAGGTTTGAACATCTTTTTATATTGTACGTTAACTTTAATCCACTTTAAACCTGGTATATTTTACAAATTACAACATTTTTAACTTGTCTTCCAGTCAATTTTTTCTATTAAATTGAATGGGAAATAATCTTGTGCATTGCACATGAATTTTTTTTAGGGTAAAATAATAAATCAAATTTTTTTTTTTTCATTTTCTTTTATATCTTTATGGATAAAATAAGTCAATCAAATCAAACCAAATTTAAAGGTAAAATATGTAAAAATAAAATGAATGAAAATTTTGATTTGATTTACCTATTACCATAAATTTGATTATGTGCAATTTGATTTACCTATTACCCGTAAATTTGGTCATGTGCATTGCATGACCATTTTCCATCCAATTTAACGAAAACAAATTAACAAGAGGACAAAAACCATTGTAAAACATACAAGGTAATTGCGACAAACTAAAGTTAGTGGGCAACATAAATACATTGTCAAATCTAAGGGGTGAAAGTGTAATTTGACCTAAACTTAAATGCCCAAGATTTAGTGTCTCAAATGAAGGGTAATTGGTAAAAGACAAACAAAATTTTAAAGAGGGAAACAAAGGCATTTACCAAAAGCATCAAAATTTGCTCTACACGATCAAATTTAAAGATATTAATATGCAGAAATAGAGCACGAAATAAACACAAAAGAAGATAAAATTGGAACAGAACAAGACCAAGAAAAAATTCAGATTCTAGATTCATACAAGCAAATTTAAGAGAGACTTGCGATGGACAAAAGATAGGAAAAGAACTAGTAGAGAGCTCCCATGGGGTTGTCTTCTCTCTTTGCATGTACGCGAATATGGAGCACAATCAGTTGGGAAAATGGAAATTTAGGTGAAAAATACCGTCAAATTTAGGGAAGGAATGATAGAAAGTCAAGTGTTACCGCAATAAAAGGGAGAGCGCCCGCCCTTTCTGGAAGATAGAGAAATCGAAGAGCACAGACTGGAGTGGCTGAATCTGAGACAAAGATAAAACTGTCGAGGTAGCTTGAAAAAATAATCTTGAAATGGGAAAAAAATCCGAAGTAGTTAGTTGAAATCATAGCATAGATACAACAAAAGAAAAATATGCGCATATATGCAATACTGAACCCTAGAATTAGATAAAAGTAGCATATGTTTCTGCACAAACTAATGGTGATTATACTTGCCGTTCACCGATGCAATCAATCCGGGTGAAGAAGTTGGCAAGTGAAAACTTCACTGCCATGCACTGTTCTTTTAAGGTGATTTTCAGAGGGTACCTGCGGTTGAGCTCAATACATACCCAAAGAAAGCAAAAAACAAAAGGAGAATTATATCATTAACTTGACAAAAACTAATATACCTCCATAAAAATGACAAACTATATCTAACAAGAACCTTTCAACATTATAGAGAAATTCAAGGCAGCTATAACTTATTAACTTTCCTCATTGAAATAAGAACCAAACTATGCACGGGTTCCGCAATGAAAATAACTCAAATGGGTGCTGCACATGTTGTCCTAAAATGGCCCGTCTGATTGCAACGGCTACAATGCACAACTCGTTTCGCTCTGCCACGGTCTTCAGCCCTCACTCTCTTTTTCCTCGGTCGTCCTGGTGGCCTAAGAGATTTCGGTGGATTAATAACAGCCTCAGCAGCAGCAGAAGCAGCAACCTCACTTCCATTTGGATCCCCCTCCAATAACAATTCATTCCATAAAGTCTTATCAGGTATCGGATGTATAGTTTGCGAGTAAGTCTTTCTGTAAGTCGCAACCGTAAAACAGCTCTCAGTAAACCTATGAACATTCTGCCTACAAGAAAGCAGTGCAGCCACAGCATGTGCACATGGCAAACCGAACAGCTGCCATCCCCTACAGAGACAACAACGATTTCGTATATCCACGATATTCGTTCCTTCATGTGAAATCACTTCAAATTCAGCTTCGTTAGCCCGAAGCACTTGGTAAGTCCGGGCCCGTTCAAGGGCCTCGGAAACTCGCCTCTCGGCCGAAGGCACGAGGATTGACGTCCACTGCATACTCATCTCTCTCCGTTCATTGAACCAAGTCATTAGCTGCCTCCTAATACATTCCATCATCTGCACTATTGGAAGGGCCGAGGCTTCTAAAATCCATGAATTTAGCGATTCAACAATGTTGGCGGTCAAATGGCCGAACCTCGTCCCCTCGAAATAGGCAGTTGCCCATAAACGGGGAGGGATTCGTCGAATCCAATAGGCGGCGTCTTGAGAAATCTCTTCGATCTCTATGATTTTGGCTTCGAATTCTATCACCGTGAGGGCGTGAGCAGCCTCCCACAAGAGGTTGACAAGCATGGTGTTGTTGAATTCCTTACGAAAGCTATCGCTCAAGTGACGCATACAAAACCCGTGGAAAGCTGTCGGGAAATTAGCTTCAACACCGTCTACAATTCCCTTGTGTCTATCGGACAAGATTGTAAGCCTTGGCATGTTTTCTGTGTTAATCTCGAGCAGGTTATGAAGTTCAGAGAGAAACCACATCCAGTTTTCATCATTTTCCTCATCGACAACACCGAATGCAAGAGGAAAAAGTGCACCATCCCCGTCGAAACCGGTGGCCAAGAGTAAAGTACCGAGATACTTGCTTTTCAAGAATATCCTATCAAGCCCTAGGAGCGGACGACAAGCATTCAGAAAACCATAGATTGACGCCTGAAACGAAATAAAGAGACGTTGGAAGCAGCTATCAGTTGGGTTGGCATAAACAGCTGCTATACTTCCTGGGTTTGTCCGTTTAACTTGTTCGCAATACTGAGGAAGCAGTCGGTACCCTTCTTCAAAGGATCCACGCATCACAGCCATAATTCTTTCTTTTCCACGCCATGCTTGCTTATATGATAAAGTGATGCCGTGTGTTCTGTGAATCTCTTCCAAGATCTCTTTCGGTTTGTAATTGGGGTTCTCCCTTAGACGTTGCTCCACAGAGTTAGCAACCCACTGAACCGAGGCTTGTTGATGGCCGAGATGAGAGATTCCTCCACATGTATGGCTTTCGTGGACAGTCCTAATAGTGAAAGTAGGCACACCGGGAAGCTTTGCAGCATGTATTCGCCAAGGGCATCCCTCGCTAGCACATTTAGCTGTGAAGCGAGTTTTGTCAGATTTTATGGTCTGCATTTCAAAGTGAAGGGCGATCGCTGTGTCCCTAAGGGCCCTACGGCAGCTCTTGACATCAGGAAACTCTTGCCCCACATGAAGCTCATAATTGGGGCCTGAAGCAAGGGCACGTGCTTGGAGGACAGGTGTAGGACTATAAACAAGCTGGCCGGACTCAACATCTAAGTTGTGGAGAGATTCGATCCCCATTTCCTGGTTTTGGACCACCGTTAATTCCAAATTTTCGTCGAGATCATGGTTTTCCGAAACATCCAATTCATTTTCTTCGGATATATCACACTCTGTATTTTGAATAGAAAGAGGCAAATCTTGACCTCCATGTTCGGAATTTTGCTCCATTGTTAACCCGTTCTCATGTTCCAATCCCAAATCATGGTTGTGGGCATTGGCCAAACCCATTTCAGGCTCATGGTTCTGGTCCATACCTAGATTATGATTATGCTCTACGAGTAACTGTTGGTTCTGACCGTGGGCTGAACCATGATTTTGCCCGAGAAGAATATCATGGTTAGACATAACAATCCAATTCGAATTTGTGCCTTTCTAACAGAATCAACACAGATCTGTCTCAAAACATAGGGACCGTCAATTAAACAATTGTGTCGCCGACTATCAACAAGCACAAGAGACGTATGTAAAAATATTCAAAACAAAACAGGACAAGGAAAACACACACAATAATTTGAAAGATGATGAAGGCTTAAAGTGCTTCGCTAACTACCAAAACGAAATACTCCTGCAGAAGGTTTGGAGACTTTAAACAGTGGTTTGCACGTTTCAGAACAATTGAATTTTGGATTTACAAAAAACAACTATACTGTATGCTTTATTTTTTATGATTTATAAGATAAGATATCAACCAGTAAGCAAATTGAACCCCTAAAATAACAAAACCATTTTATTTTAAACTACAGAAAAACACAACTGTGAAAAGAGTTCAACAAGCCAAAAATGAAAACGAACAGAAAACGACCACAGGCCACTAAAGATATTCATGAGAATTAGAGTATATTTTATATACCTGGAATTACGGAATCTAAAAGGCAACTGCTTTGAGTCTTATTCCTCGTATAATAAGAACTCCTCTACGAAACTGAAACAAGTGTCGTAGAAATCCAAGTAAAGAAGAAAAGGAAGACGATCTGATCCCAAATTGAACAAAGAGAGGAGAAAAAAGTGAGCTAGGGTTTCCAGTGGTGTCCATCTACGGGATTGAGTGGGGCAAGAAAGAAATTCAAAAGGGAAGAAGAGAGAGACATATTGGCGGGTAAGTTGGTTGAGGGAGGGGGTAAGAAATGGGTGAAGAGAGAAGGGTATGGGAGGAAGGAGAGAAGGAGAAGTAGAGGGGCAGAAGGGGGCGTTCGGAGGTCGGCTAGGAAAATACAGGCAGGACCAATGCTGAGAACGATGGGCATTTAGGTCAAAATATAGAACAATTTCCTTTGTGCCGCATTAATTCGCGAAATTACCCTTTTCTTTCCCCTCGCTTGGCTTATTTGTTTTGCAAAGAAGATGAGGTAAAACAAAATTATAAAAAATAATATATATATTTTTTAAGCAAATTGTTTTGCTTTCACAAATTTATGGGAATACAATTGAATGCTCTATTTGCGACTTGTTAACATATTAATTATATTTTCAATAACTATTTACTTAAAAAGGATATATATATAAATGTATATACAAACTTTGATTATCCAAAGTCGGATTTCCAAAATCCATTTTATAGCTATATTTAAAAAAATAATAATGATATAACCGGACTTTCGAATTCCGGTTATGCGGTATTTTACCTTCTTTTTTTTTTATAAAATAAAAGCTAGATTTCTAAAATCCAACTTTCCATTGAAAGTCAGATTTTAGAAATCCGGCTTTACCTAAACCCTAATTTCCCCCACCCTTCTTCATTTGTCTCCTTCTCCATTTCCCCCAAGCCCAGTCGCTGCCACTCCTTCTCTCTTCTTTCCTCTCAATTTTTTTTGCTTCTTCACCGCTCATTTTGTCGTCGCCAATCAGGGGTTGCTATCGTTGCGCAGCATTTTGGGGTTGCTGCTCATTTCGTCATTGCCTCTCTCTGATAAGGTTTTTCCTTTTTTTTTTTTTTTTGGCTTTTGCATTTGGTTGTTGAACATTTTTTTTTTCATTTTTCGTATTTCGGATGTAGATCTCGGTTTTGGTTTTTTCGTTTAAAAAATTCATTATTAGTCTGCTTATATTTCGGTTTTTAATTATCAATTTTTTTTTTCGATTTTTGCATTTTTGTGTTTGTGTAGATCTCTTTTGCCAGGGTTTTAATTATCAATATTGTTGTGTTTGAGCTTTTTTTTTTAATTATTATTTTTTTATGTGGATCTCGTTTTTAAGGTTTAGATTTTATATATGTAAATCTCATTTGCTCAATTAATTATAATTATATTGTATGATAGTTAGTTATGTATACGTAGATATAATAAATGTTGTTAATTAGTTGTAAATACTTAGTTAGAATATGTTGTTTTAATTAAATGTAAACATTTAGTTATATAATATAATATATATGGTGTTTGATTTGTTGTAAAATGTTTGTTGATTTAGTTATATAGTTAGTTGTAATTGGTTGAAGAAAGTGCATAATTTAAAGTAGTTATTTAACTTAGGAAATGAAATTAGAATGGTAATTTGAAATATTTTATGTGATTTGGAATCTTTAATTGTTTAAAACAAGTAGCATTGTTTATATTTTTTAATAATAAAAATAAAAGTGAAAATTTACTAAAAATATTTGGCAAAATTTAATTTGTTTACTAAAAATATTTGGCAAAATTTAATTTGTTTACAAAAATAAAAAATCAGTAGATGTTCACTTCTAATTTCAAGGTGAATTTTAAGTAGAAATAATTAAAATGAATTATACTTCTAAGAATATAGCACACTTGGATCAAAATTTACTTTTCTTTGCTCTGTATTCAATACTTTTTTGTGTGATATTTAATTATGTATGTGTTTATATAATAAATGTTGTGTTAATTAGTTGTAAAAATTTAGTTATATGTTATTTTAATTAAATGTAAATATTTAGTTAAGTAATATAATATATGTTGTTTTAATAGCTGTAAAATATTTGTTGATTAGTTATAAATATGTTTTAGTTAGTTGTGATTGGTGAAGAAAGTTTAGAATTTTTAAAGTAATTGTATATATATAACTTAAGAAATGAAATTAGAAAAGGTAATTTGATATATTTTTTAATATATAAAGTGTAAATAAAAGTTTGTTGTTTGTTAGAAAATATATAGAAGATGATAGGATAAAAAAATAAAAAATTTAGGAAGAAAGTGTAATTTTTTTTTAAATTATATATAATTTAAGAAATGAAATTAAAATAGGTAATTTGATTTATTCTTTAAGTTATAAAGCATAAATAAAAATTTGTTATTGGTTAGAAAAAGTATAAAATCAGATAGGATAAGTAAATAGGAAATTGGCGAAGAAAGTGTAAATTTTTTCAGGTAATTAAATATAATTTAGGAAATGAAATAAGAAAAGATAAAATGACATATTTAAAAAAAAAAAAAAAAGAATTTTGTTTGGATTATATCATGTGTTTTCAAATTTATGTTTGAAAGTAAAAAACTTAAGTGGTAAGAATTGTAATTTAGTTTTATTTTGTATAATTTGATTCCCTCCACTTTAAACCCTTTATACTACAATTGATTGGGCTATTCATGTCAGTGTTTATCATTAATGCATATATATATATACACACACATTCACAAACACATTTATATCCACATATGTGTGTATATATGCAAGAGACTTCACGTCCATTGTGATCACTCTAAATACACCTTAAATCGAAATTTGAAATTTTCATATCCAGTTTCAACAACAACAAAAACGTACACAGTGAGGGATTTGTATCGTTCAATGAGATGTCACTGGCATTTGAAAAACGAATTCTCATATTCTTTAGATTCAAGAGTTCGTTACTCTTCACGGTGGGTTGTAAGTATGCGAGAGGAATACACTCATCATTTGAACCAAGTAGAGATTATCGTGGATGGATACAGACAATATAATATTTCAATAGTTCGTCAATCGACCGGAACAATGCCAATATGCATACCACATGATTTTCAGATGGCGTTGCATCGCTACCGGGAAGAAAATAACTGAATGCAACTTTGAATTCATTGACACGAGCTTTAAATGGCGGCACATGAGCGTCTCCAAGAAGGTTTGATTAGCGAAAAGCGTACTTGGTTTTTTTTTAATGAAACTCAATATTAGTCAAATATTGAAATATCGGATGATGAAAACAATGTATAATGTTCTTGCATTAGTGCATTGCAGTTTAATTAAGTATTTCTTTTCAAGTCTAATATATCATTTTTACGTTAAATTATAATAATGCTACCTCTACCAAATAACATACTTTTTCTCTTTATTTGCATTTCAAAAACAAGCATACAATAAGAAAGGTTTATAATACCAAGACGTTATGTTGAAACAAACACATAGTCTATTACAAATACAACTACTAGAAAGTATGACTTTGAAATAAAGTTTGTTACAGACGGATTAGTAAACCTTCGTGCTTTGATATCTTCAAGGGCACTCACGTAATTCTTGAATATACTATCCGGAAATTTTACAAACTCGTTAAATTCAAATAAATAGTCTGAACCCTTTGAAGCCATCCAAACTGTCAAGTTCGTCATCGATTTCGGTAAGTACTTTACCACACTACTTGTCTCAATTAGGGTTTCTGTGTAACACCAGTGTTTATCAATTCTTCAACAGAAGACTTATATATACAGTAAATTGCGCACGGTGAGAACGAGCAAGAAATAGGCTGCGAATTGGCAAGAAATGGGGAAAATAATGGAGGGAAAGAGTTTGGCAAGGAAAAATGACATAGAATTGGAGGGAAAATTTTTGGAGGGATATTCGATAGCGGGAAATAAGGGTAGAACTTGGAGGGATTGACGTGCTCCAATTTTTCGAAAGGAAAAAAAGATGAAATAATAAAGGTTGAAAGATAAGGGGTTTCAAAAATGTCAGTTTTCTCAAAAAAGTACCTAGGCCATTTTAAAATAAGGAGTTGCCACCTAACATTAGGTTTAAATGGTGTGATAGCTCACCGAATTTTTAAAAAACAATTTAAAAGACCTAAGTAAAATTGACTCCAAAAACCTGGTCAAACCAAAAAATCATTTAAAGAGTTCGAGGGTTGGTTACGCTCGGGGAGGTGTTAGGCACCCTAAGATGCTCTTCCAAAAACGGTACCTTATATCTAATTAAGTCATTTAGTTTAAGTCCAAATGTATTTTTATTTTTTTGAAAATATTTTCTTTCTTATGAAAAGCTTTTTGGTGTTTTCCAAATTAAAATGGACAATTTTTTGGTATTTTTTAGATTATTCCCCTGGTATGACCTTGTTGATCCCTAGGTTTTAATGAATAATTAAGTGTTGATATTTTTTGTAGAACTAATGTGTTTGTTGAGTATTTCAAAAAATAATTCCCTATTGTTGAAGACATCATGAAGAAAATGTTAGGGGTGTAAAGATGTATGTAGTGAACAAATAAAGAGTGTTGAAAACCTTGAAGAAATTAGGTGAAAACCCGAATACTTTTATACCCTTAATGTAACCCGAATTAGGATCACACATAATATTATAAAATGAATTATCTTTTGTGAGTTGAAATGATAGAATTTAGGATCTTAATTATTGATTTATTACGTGCTTCTTATGTAATATTGAAAATAATAATTGACCTAATTGAAAATAAGGATTAAAAAGTTGAAGTTTAGGGTCAATTCAGTCAACCAAGAAAAGCAATCGGTTAACTGAATCAAGCAGTGGGTTTTGGAGAAAAATTAGTGAAGAAAATTACCATCCAACATCAATCGGTCAATTGATCCGAAGAGATCAATCAACCGTTTGAAACAGTGAGATTTTCAGAGCAAAAAGAGTAGTCCCTGCAGTAATCGGTTAACCAAAAGATGATCAGTCAATTGATGGGCTTAAGGTTCTGGCAGGTAAAGTCTTTAAACCAATTGGTCTACCGATTGGGAGGCAATCGGTCAACCGACTGTGCTAGAGTTTGGCAGGGAAAACTCTCTGCATCAATCGGTTAACCGACCGGAGGAGGATCGGTCAACCAACTGGAGTTTTGGTTTGGCCTGGTTTCTACGCTGTATCAATCTGTCAACCGACGGCCAAGGATCAATCAACCGACTGTTTAGGTTGAGATTTAGAGAAACTTGGTATTTTGGTAAAAAAAAAAAAAACTAGTCGTTGTTTATGATTCCAAGAAAGAATTTCGGGGGAACTAATCTCATTGAAGATATGGTACATATATTTTAATATTCTTATTGATTTGGTTCACATAATTAATTATTCTCTCAATTTAAATAGTTAAATACTTCTTATCTTTATGATTGATAATTGAGAAATATTTTATGAACTTATTTGAGAGTTTTAAAAGATATTTTTAAGTGAATTACACCAGAATTAAATGATTATGTTATATGTGGTCTGAGATTGCCTTTTAGAGCCATATTTTTTGAAAAGTAGCCATTGGAAGGCTTGTTATCAATCTATATATATAAAATTGCGAAATTTTGATGAAATATATCAAAAAAACCAGTTCTTACTCTTTTCTAAGAGATATTATTCTGCAAGATTTTTCGAGAGAGATTTTGAGCTAAGCTCTTTATCTAAAGCGTTGATTGATTTGGCGTCATCGACTTGTGCTATCTTGCAATTGTGTTTTCATTTTTTGGTGTTTTCCTAGTGAGATCTTTCCTAGTTATTATTCTTAATTTTGGTTTCACATTATTATTGTTTGTTTGGATTTAAGATCATTAGAAAATTATTTTCAAATTTAAGAGCCTAAAAATCTTTTTAATATGATCTTGTATGATTATTTGATTATATGCTTTAATTTATGCTGCCCACACACTGTCATTAATCAGATTTTAATTTGCCTCATTGCATCTATCACGTAGTAAATTTCGGGACATTAATCAAGTATAACTGTATTGAGGTGGCAAAAGCTCTTTGTGAGAAGAAACTCATATTTTTTTGTATTTGTGAGTTTGAGTGGATTAGACACGGTTAGGTCGGTGTCTAATCAGAGTAGTTAGGTTTCAATATTTTTCCTGTGAAAATGATTGAGGTTTGATATTTGTTCTAAGTATAAAAATGTTAGGTTATTATTTTCATTTGAAAATAACTAGATTTTGATTTTCTTTGAAATTGAATTAATTTTAAAGGTTCCATTCTTACTTGGGAAAATGATACTTGTGAGTGTTGTGAGATTTTGATTCTTCTTGTAACAGAATTAAGTTAGTGTTTAGTTTGGTAAAAAGATAAGGTTCTTCCTTAGAGAAAAAAGAAAATTGTAAAAATTGATTCTGAGCCTGGGAAAAGAATCGTTGTAAAGGTTTGGTTCCTAACGTTAAAAGAATCAAGAGTTTTAGAGGTTGCGAATCTCCGTGGAGTTTGGAGGACTGGATTAGGCAAGGCTAGTTTGCTGAATCAGGATATATCTTGGTGTGTTGCATTATTATTATTATTTACATTTTATTAGGATGTGTACTTAGAATTAAACACTTATCCGCTGCGTAACGAAGATAATAATTGATTTAGAAAAAAAATGATTATTTTATAATTAAGTATTGAAAGATTTATTTGTTTAAATTTTTTATAACTACCCAATTCACCCCTCTCTTGGGTAGCTCACTAAACCAACAAAACTCTTATCAAATATTAAAGGATGATCCCCAGGGGTGGTTTTCTATATGTTTTCGAAGAATTACTTTGATTTAAGTGGGCAAACTAAAATAAGTGAAAAAGTGCAGATGATAATATTATACTAGTATGATATGAATTTTATTTTATTTTTGCAAAAGTGACCTAAAAACAAATTATATGATTTTTATGCAAGAATAGTCTTCATTTAAACGTGCCAATGAAAAGTGGTATAAATACGAAAATAAATCAGGAAAACTACATGAATTAATGTGATTATATGTGGCAAATATTTAATTATCTAACATATATGAAAGTACAAGTGGTGTATGTGTCGTATCCTAAACAGGAAAAAAGTGGTATGAATTATGAAATCTAAAATAACCTACATGGGATAAAATGTAAAAAGTGTAAGTGGTGAAAAGTGTCCTAAGCATGTCGTCTAAATGATACCAAAAGTAAATATGCAAGATGTCATGGCGTAGAAGTAAATGATATCTATTTTTAAATTTGCCCGAATAATGAAATCTCGATTTAAAATTTCCTCAAATTATATGGAGATGAGAATCGAAGGAAGATCGTGAAAACAAGTTTGTCAGAATTAATCTTTCCAAAACTTAGGCGGAATCCCATGAAAGATTTACTGAGGAAAGGTATTTCTTGAAACTGAATGTTTCTAAATTCTACTCTACTTGGGGAGTTGAAACGAGGTTATGGAAAACTCTTTCATGATTTATCGAATCGTCAAATTCATCCTAAGATTTCTAAGGATTAATTCTTACAAACTAAAGTTTTATTATTATTTTTTTGGTTTTCGGATTTTTATTTTTTTGTTTTTTTAGGGTTTTTATGAAAAAATAAAAGGAAATAAAAGGAAAAAAAACACCATAAAAATAATGAATTAAACATCATTCACTTAATGCTCGGGGATTAAGTTTAAGCACGAGAAACCCGTCCCGACATTTTTATCGGATCATCGGACGACTTATTTTTATTTTTTTATATAAATTGAAACAAATAAAAAAAGAATATAAAATAAATAAAAAAATAGTGAGATATAAAGTGTCCTCGTCTAACACTCAGAGGTTCAATTTGAGAATGGAGAACTCCATCCTGACGTTTACATCGATTCATTGGACAATTACAAAAAATATAACTTGCAAGAATTTAATATTGCGAGAACAAAAGAAATAATGAAAAATTAAAAAAAATAAAAAATTAAAAAACATATATGCTCTGGCCAAGATTCTCGATGTTCGTGTTTTTTTCTCTCTCACAAACGACTTTCTAAAAGAGCTCTCACTAAGAATCACTTTCTAAGAGTTTTTTTTTTCTCAGTTTCTGAATGAATAAGCTAGGAGGAGGAGGGTTTTATTTATAGGAAAATATCGGGCATGAAAAACACTTAGGAAACCCTAAACATTAGGTCTAACTGCCTAAAACTCAATCTAAATTGGACAGAGAAAGGTAAAATTTGAAAAAATACAAAAATAAAAATAAAAATTCTAGGCCCTGTGGGTGCGTAAAACCACGCGCCCTTTACTTTCCACCTCAACTGACAGGTGGTAAGGGGGCCCACTTGCTTTTCTCTCTCTCTCTCTCACTCACTCGACTTACGTGTGGCAATGGGCCCATGCCTTTTCTCTATCTCTTTCTCTCCCTTTCCTCATTTTCTCTCTCTCTTGGCTGAACGGTATGCCCTCACCTCTTGCTTTCTCTTTGTCTATCTATCTTTCTTAGCCGACAAGGGGGCCCCACTGTTTTCTCTTGCTCACTCTCTCTCTCTCTCTCTCTCTCTCTCTCTCTCTCTCTCTTTCTATACTCTTTCTCTCTTCTCTATCTCTCTCACACTCACAACCGCACTGCCTCTCTCTCTCTGTGTGTGTCATTTTTCCTTTCTTTTTCTCTTCTTTTCTATTTTCTCTTCTTCTTTTTATTTTTAATTTTCCTTTTTTTTTCGTTATTTTTTTTCCTATTTTGTATTTTTGAAAATGAAATTAAATATAAAGTGAATAGTAAAAATGTTGTCTAGAGTTGTCCTTTTTTGTCATGTGAGTTTTACTTACTTGACAAATATAAGAGACCACGTCATTTTAATCGTCCCATTTTTTTGATTTTTCAAAACATTTTTTTAATTATTTTTTTTGAAATTTTATAACAAAATAGAAAAATTGGAAAAAAAAGAAAAAAGGGGGCCCTTTTTAGGGCTTAATGGAAAAGGATGGGAACGGAATATAGATGAATTGCAACAGAACCCTAAAAGGGTTTCCTACGTATCTTGATGGTGTAAAGAATCAAGTCACACGTAGTTCGGCATATGCATATATAAGGCGGGGAAAGAAAAGAATGAAAAATAAGGTGATACTCATGAAGAGGCAATGCCAAATATAAAAGTTGTCATGGAGAGGTAAATGCAAAAAAATAAAAAAGTCATCACGGTAAGGCAGAATGCAAAATGGAAAGCTATCAAGGAGAGACATAATACAAATGAAAAGCCATCACGAAAAGGCATAATGCAAAAAGGAAAAATCATCACGGAGAGGCAAAATGCAAAATGAAAAACCATCACGGAGAGACAAAATACGAAAAGGAAACGCCATCACAGAAAGGAAAAATACTCACTGAGAGACAATGCCAAATATAAAAATTCACCACGAAGAGGCAAATGTAAAAAATAAAAATGTCATCACGGCGAGGTAGAATGCAAAATAAAAATCTATCATGGAGAGGCATAATGCAAATGAAAAGCCATCAGGAAAAAGGCATAATGCAAAAAAGAAAAGCCATCGGAGTGATAAAATGCAAAATGAAAAACCATTGTGGAGAGGCAAAATATGAAAATGAAAATCCATCACAGAAAGGAAATATGCAAAATAAAAAATCTATCATAGAAAGGTAAAATGCAAAATGAAAAGCCATCACGACTGACAACGCTTGACTTTCTCAAGGTGATTTGATGAGATTCATTTATTTGAATTTAGCAACTTCACTTTCAAACTCAGGGGCAGGACCCAACATGTCTCATCAAGGTCTCATTGGCTTTTCTGACTGGATTACTATTTTTCCAAATTTCTAGGTGCTTCGATGCTTGGGATTCCAATACTCCGACATACTTTGTATTTTCTCAAGTCCTGCAAAACTGGTTTAGTCCAAAAAATGGGCAAAATGTTAAGTAATTTTGAGTCGGATTGCAAAGGAATATAGTACGAATACATTTCCAGACCACGAAAAATGTTTCTTTTCACAAATTCTAATTCCATTCAAATCCATTACGTTCTAATCTAAAAAAAATGTCGTTTGCCTACCAAATTGGCCCGAAGCAAAAACCTTGAGAGAACCAATGAATCCCCTTTATTTTTTATTCAAATTTCTTCCATATTTGCACCATCTTTTATTGCACAGTCAGTGGTTTGACTATTTTACCACCCTTTTTGTGCCATTTTTCTTTTCTTTTTTCTTTTTCATTTGTTTTTTTTTTTTGGAATAGATGATCGAATTTACAATAGTTCGGGAGCAGCTGAGCTTAGAAATCAACTTGGTCTTCTTTGTGAATCAAGACATTCTTGCAACCTGAGAATCCATCAATGAAGGAGTAAATTTAGTGTCCAATAGTGTTGGTTGATGATGATAAATCATCATTTTTCCAGCTTTGATCTTTATCAAATGATTAGATACTGGTATTACATTTGAGAGTTTCTTCATCGAGATTATTGATTTGGGATGATTGTGTTTCCTTTTCATCATTAGGTCTGACAGTAGGTGAGCCAAGATGTTTACACCTAGTTTTCCTTTTGATCTTTATCGAATGATTGGATACCGATATTATATTTTAGACCTTCTTCATTGAGATTATTAATGTGGATGATTGCGTTTACTTTTCACCATTAGGTCTGACACCAATCGGGCCATGATGTTTACATCCGGTTTTATTAGATCACTAATTGACTAGTGGAAATAGCTCGATCAGCTTGCAGTGATATATCAAAACATCTTTAGGGCAATGGATGTCAATATTAACTTTTGAATCCTCCACTATCATTGAATTGCTATCAGATTTTGTCAAATGCCTTTTGGATCTCACCATATTTTGACAGAACGAAATCTTCCTTTGTTTTTATTCCCATTGGATCATGGTCTAAATCTATATTGAAATCATATCTTCGATTCCTCACTCAGTTACATCACATGTAACATATGTTGACAATTTTGGATACTTGAAAGATTAAGGTTCAAACATTATACCATAGTTTGGATAAAAAAAAAATATTACTGCATTTATTGAAATTTAAAAAGTTATTATAGAGAAAATTCTTTTCCATCCAAAATACAAACGGGATGGAAAGGTGAGTACACAAAAATGTCCTAATTTTATCAAGACACTAGCAAATTGAAAGGAAACAAGGACCCCCAGTTTTGTAGTCTTTTAGATTTCTCAACGTGGGCCTCAGGCACATGACTTGCTCTCATCTTCGCCAATGTTTTAGTAAAGATCGACTTCACTACTCCTTTTTAGTGCATGTTTAGGCAGCAGATTTAGTTTGGCAATTTGGCATAGCGGGCTCAATCGTTTTGTTGGGAAACGTAAAGGCCCCCATCCATATGAATTCTCGGATCTTGGCTTTTAGTTCGAAGCACTTGTTAGTCGTATATCCCCTAGTTCCAAAATGGTATCATAAAAACCATTTAAGTAGTCGCTTTACTTACTGACTTAGGCTCGTAAGATGGAAGAGGCATCAGTATTCCATACTTCAAACAATTTAGGTACAACTCAGTGATGAAGATCGAAAGGTCTAGTGGTTCTTTTTTAATGTTTTGAAATTTTCCCCCAGTAGCGCGAGGTGGATAGCCCGGGTGGTATTGGGTTCCTAGCTTCAAGGTATGGTTAGGAATTGGATATGGGGTGTTTTAGTTTGGCTAATATAAATGTGTATGGTAAGCGGGTATTTAGTAGACTTGGGGATAGTATTGGCGAGTACGATTTTGGTAAGAGGGAGGTATGTTCTGGAATTGTTAGTAGTGGGGACGATTTTGAGAATATGGCTGGTTCTAGGAGTAATTTTGGTTTTGGTGATTTTTTGGGCGATGGCTACTTCATCTTCCTTTTTGTTTGGTGGAGCTGACTTCTTTGTCGGATCGAGTGAGGCCCTTTTAACCTTTCCACTCTTTATTCCTTTTTCTATCACCTTGGCTTGCTCGATCATGTCGCCCAAGGAAGCCACTGGTATGCTCAAAAGGCCTTAATAGAACGACAACATTTGAATCGATTTGAATATCTCTAACTAAGCCTTCTCGCTCAGTCTCGGCGCGACTTTGGTAGCCTCTTCCTCCAGAGCGCGGTGTACCTACAAAAGCTCTCATTCTTTTTCTTCAGCATCTGGTACAGAATATTATGGCGTGGCGCAACATCTTTGTTGTACACGTACTACTCACAGAAGGCCTCAATCAGATCCTCGAAGTTCTTTATCTACGATAAGTCCAGATTCATGTACCAGCTAAGAGTTGGTCCCTTCAACGATCAAAGGAACTTATTCAGGTAAAGGAATTCGTTCCGAGCATAGACTCCCAATTTCTCCTTATAGATATTGACATGTATTCTAGGGGGCTAGTACCAACATATTTTATGAATTTTGAGACTACAAAGTTTTCTGGATATACTACCTAGGGCGGCGCTGACAGATCCTTGTACGTTTCTTTTCTGGAGGGATTTTATCTTTTCAACTCTTACACAGTTCTCTCCAATTCCTTTATTTTAAGAACCCAAGCTGGAAGGGGTCCATCATGTTCTTCCCTGTTTTTGATTTTAATGGTCGGGGCTAGTTGACTGGTATTCGGATCGTTGGGTGGAGAAGCGAATCTCTTCGGGTGGATGAGGATTTGCAGTGTAGAGGGAGTTGAACTTTCTAGTGAGGCCTGATAAACATGCCTCTAGCTGGGATATGCTGGCACACCATAAGCGAATAAATGAGGGCCCATCTAAGGTCCATAATATACTGGCACTGAGAAGTTCGTGCCGGTAGGGTTCGAATTTGGTACTGAATTCTCCGTCCCGGAACTTAAAAGATTTTCATTCAGCGATTCACTTATGGGAGTTCCACTGGACGAGAGAACGACACTCCCTGAGGTCACTGGCTTAGTTTGTTGACCTTTTTTAACAGTATGTCGAAGGTCTCTTACATATGAGCTAACTGGGTCATGCATGGAGATTTAGGATTGCCTTTGGAAGTTATCCTGGAATGATTCTAGGCTCGACTGCGAGTGAAGACTGGAATTTGGATGGGGAGAACCAAAATTGCTTTTCTGGGACTAATATTCATGTCTCGTCCTATTCTTACAACAAGTCCATTTATTAGTCCACATGGATCTTAGGTAGCCTTAAAACCCATTTGAGTTCGAAGTTTTCAATTTCGATAATAACCGATCAGACAAATAGAAATTCTTTTAATTCTCATCGGTATTGGAAACTTTGAACTAAACTTGTTTTTAAGAGTCTTCACCTAGCATTGGGTTTAAATAATGTGCTAGGTCACCGAATTTTTAGAAAATAATTTAAAAGGTCTAAGTAAAATTGACTCCAAAAGCCTGATCAAACCAAAGATTTATTTAAAGAGTTTAGGGGTCAGTTAATTTCGGAGAAGGTATTAGACACCCCAAGACGTCCGTCCAAAAATGATACCTTATGTTCGATTAAGTTCAATTAGTTTAAGTCCGAATGTATTATTTTATTTTGAAAATAATTTTCTTCCTATGAAAATCTTTTTAGTATTTTCCAAACTAGAATTGACAATTTTTTGGTATTTTTTGGAATGTTCTACCCGGTATAACCTCTTATTAAATATTAAAAGATTTAACAAGGATGATCCATAGGGGTGGTTTTATATATGATTCCAAAGGATTACTTTGATTTAAATGAGCAAACTAAAATAAGTGAAAAAGTGAAAATTATAATATTAGACTAGCATGATATGAATTTTATTTTATTTATGCAAAAGTGACCTAAAAACAACTTATATGATTTTTATGCAAGAATAGTTTTAAATTAAACATGCCAATACAAAGTGGTATGAATACAGGAATAAATCAGGAAAACTACATGAATTAATGTAATTATATGTGGCAAATATTTAATTATCTAATATCTATATGAAAGTGCAAGTGGTGTATATGTCGTATACTAAACGAAAAAAATGGTATGAATTATGAAATCTAAAATAACCTACATGGGATGAAACGTAAAAAATGTAAGTGGTGAAAAGTGTCCTAAGCATGTTATCTAAATGATTCCAAAATTAAATATGCAAGATGTCGTGACACAGATGTAAATGATGTCTATTTTTAAATTTGCCCGAATAATTCAAAGAAATTCTGATTTAAAATTCTCTTAAATCATATGGAGATGAGAATCGAGGGAAGATCGTGGAAATAAGTTTGTTAGAATTAATCTTTCCAAAACTTAGGTGGAATCCCACGAAAAGGTTTACTGAGGGAAGAGATTTCTTGAAAACCAAACGTTTCTAAACTCTACTCTACTTGGGGAATTGAAACGAGGTTATGGAAAACTCTCCCACGATCTATCGAATCGTCGAATTCATCCTAAGATTTGTAATGATTAATTCTTTTAAAATAACGTTTTATTAATTTTTTTGGGGGGGTTTCAGATTTTATTTTTTTGTTTTTTTATGAAAAACAAAAGAAAAAAAAAAGGAAAAAAAAAAGTAAAAAATAATGAATTAAACATCCTTCACCTAACGCTTGGGGATTAAGTTTAAGTATGAGAAATCTGTCCCGGCGTTTTCATCGGATCATCGGACGACTTTATATATATATATATATATATATATATATATGAATTACAACAAATAAAAAACAAAGAATGTAAAATAAATAAATACAAAAAATAGCAAGACATAAAGTGTCATTGTCTAACTCTCGGAGGTTCAGATTGAGAATGGAAAATCTCGTCCCAACGTTTTAATTGATTAATTGGACAATTACAAAAGAAATAACTTGCAGGAATTTAATATTGCAAGAAAAAAAAATGAAAATTAAAAAAAAAAAATTAGAAAACATACCTGCTCTGGTCAAGATTCCCAATGTTCGTGTTTTTTCCTCTCTTGTAGACGGCTTCCCGAAAAGGTTCTCGCTATGAATCATGCTCTAAGAGGTTTTTTTCTCTCAATTTCTGAATGAATAAAATAGGAGGAGAAATGACCTATTTATAGGAAAAGATCAGGAGTGAAAAATACTTAGGAAACCCTAAAAATTAGATCTAACCACCTAAAACCTAGTCCAAATTAGATAGGGAAAGGGCAAATTTGGAAAAATACAAAAAAGAAGATATTAGGTCCTGCGGGTGTGTGAAATTACATGCCCCTTAACTTCCCTCTCGGCTAATATGTGGCAAGGGGGCCCACTTACTTCTCTCTCTCTCAGCTGACATGTGGCAAGGGGCCCATGCCCCTTCTCTCTTTTTCTCTCTCTCTCTCTCTTTATTATCTTTCTCTCGCCTTTCTTTTCCTATCTCTCGGCTGAACAGTGGGCCCCCACCCCTTTTTTTTTCTCCCTCTCTCTCTTTTTTCTCTCTTGTCTCTTGTCTCTCTCTCTCTCTCACTCTCACAACCTCACCGTCTCTCTCTCTTCTCTTTTTCCTTTACTTTTTTCCTTTCTTTTTCTCTGCTTTTCTATTTCCACTTTTTCTTTTTATTTTGAATTTTCCCTTTTCTTTTTTTTTTTTTTTTTTTTAATTTTCCTTTTTTTTCTATTTGGTATTTCCTGAAAATGGAAAAAAATAGTAAAAAGTAAATCAAAATTTTGCAGGATGATCAAAATGTCGTGTTAATAGCTTGCGGGACGGTCAAAATACAGTGTCTACAAGGATTTTTTGTGGTGGGAAAGTTGTTGGCAGGAAAGTGGCTGGCGGAAAATTGTTTTGGTGCCAAAGTTTGCTTATATAATATATCAATACTTGCAAAACTATCATTCACATCGCACTCATTTCTCTTCTCCATTGTCATTACTAAAAAACAAATTAGTTCAAATGGAAAGTAAGTCAGGAAACGATAAGGGTAAGGGCAAAGACAATGAGCCAATGAAGATCCATTGTACTTGTGAGGGTCCAGGGACAAGGGACCATGTTAAATATCAAAAAGAGATAGGTACATGGTATGGAATATAGATACATCGGCTAAAGGTCATTTATCAGAGCAAAGATGAACCGTGACGCCCACTAGTATAGTATGACGCTTGAGATAAGTTGTGTTACCCTAATTCGTTGAGCGGTCTGTGGGATATTATTACCTCGAAACAAGGTGTTCAACGACAAACTCGATCTCTCTAGTGCATGATTGAATCCTATCATGAGGAAATGAACTTTCTTAGTACATGGTGATCCTTTCAAACATATTGTTCCCTGGGTCAATCGTTGTTACTACGAGAGTTACAACTACACCGAATAGGGCAATGATAGTAAAGAGGAAAAGAACTTACAATGGCCAACGCTAATGACAAAGATAAACCTTTATGAGGTAAAGTCTCACCTGTATCACCTCAAGATTCTAAAATTACGATCTTTTTAAATATTAAAAAACAAACCAGATATTATCAGCAAAATTTGTAGCTCACTGAAACGAGAAATAAAACTAATGGAGAAACATATTCATGTCAAACAACAACTTCACATGATTCGGAAGAGTAATACTCCAGATGCAAACGTGTAGATGTCAAAGTTCTTCATCGATCCCAAATACATGGATGTTCCAAGACTATCTGATTACAAGGATTGAGCTGTTAATTATGAATGGTTTCATAAAACTATGTAGTTATCTCGCTAGAAAAATTCAATGATGGGTAGTATTTTCTAATTTATCTTTTTTTTTTTTCCTTTTTATGATTACTTTTACTTATTATCGCATTTAATTTCAATACAATTTTTATGATTACTTTAAGTTGTTTCGCTTTAAGATTGTGTTTAATACTCGTTTCTATAATTATAAATTAAATACTTATCACAATTAAATATAAATATAAATATTTTATTCTTTAAATATATTTTTCAAACATTAATATAAATATATTAATTTTTTAAATTACCTTTTTAATTCTAAATTTCAACTTTCAAAAATAGCCAAATTTTAAAAACTTAAATATATTAAGTTTAAAAAAAATAAATCTATTAAGTTTTAAAATTATTAAATTGAATTAAATATAGTAAATTAAGGAAACAAAACGAGTGGTAGGGGGAGATGGAGAAGGAAATTAATGAAGAGGGGTGAGAAGAAATATGTTTCCTGCTATAAAAAATGAAAACAACTGTATAACTAGATTTTAAAAATCCAATTATATCATTATTATTTTTTAAATACAGCTATAAAACGGATTTTGAAAATCTGGCTTTTGATAACCGAATTTTCAAAGTCCGTTTTATGAGAAGTTTGTGTATATATATATATATATATATATATCATTATTAAGTAAATAATTATTAAAAATATAATTAATATGTTAACAACTTCCTTGAACACACATTTCATATAAATTTTTAATTTTAATTGCTAGGAAGTATCATAATTATAAATTTAATTAATTAATTAATTTTATTTTTAGTTTGTTTTGGTCAAAGTGAATAATAATAAAAATAAAACTAAAATACCAAAAAGAATATACCAAAATCGAAATATTAAAGTACAAAATAAAATTTTATTTTTAATTAAAGAGTAAATAATGTAATTTAATTTAACAACTTTAAAAGTGGAATGGGATTATTTGGGTAGTAATTTTTCCGCTAAAATTTTTACTAAACAATCTCAACTTTCTATCTTTTTTGAAAATCAATTTTAACTATTAATCAAAAGGCATTTTCAATTATATAACTGATTGAAAATATAGACTAATAGTACATTTTAATATTATTTTTAGAATAATAATTTTCTGTGATTTAAAATTATAATTTTGAAGTATACCCAATGATTTTGCAATTTTATGGCATGTCTCGTTTCCCATTATGCCCTTGATATTTATGTGCAGTGTTATGGTTTAGCCTTTCATTTGACCTCGGTTGCATTGTTACTTATTCTATAATTTATGGGTGGGATTGATTCTTATTGAGGAATATTAGTATTTCAAGGAATAACTAGTATCCTAACTACAATCAGATCCTAACCATAATTTTTTTTGAAAAAAAAATGGAATAATTTGACTGGTATCATTCAACTGTCGTTTGTGACAATGATGAAAATGAAATAATACATAATTATCTCCACCAATTCATAAATCCTACATCTACATCCTTTTATAACAAATATATTTAAATAAAAAATGAACTCTCTTTATTTTCCGACCAAAATTTCACTCTATTATGCTCTTTCTCTCTTTAGTACAAACATTCAAACACTATTGTTAGATCATCAAAATTTTACTAATACTGGCATCGTTGATTCAAAAGTGCTCCAGAAACATCAAGACTACTAGGTTCGACAGTTGATTCATTTCAATCGTGTCTCACAACAATCGTGTATAAAAGAATATGGCTTCAACTTTGCTAACATATCACTGTAATAGCGACGATGAAGAGATGGGGAGGAGTTCGTTGAAGAAATCAGAGAGGATGGATAGGGCTAGTGCAAAAGGTACATAGTTGTTAACTTTCATTGTGTAATCAAATATTTCGTCTCTTTTTGGTTTAAAACATAGCAATCTTATGTGCTTATTGACATTTTTTTAGAAAATCATATAAAAATGTAGATACGGTGTGCAGGTTAGGGATACCTATAGAAAAACTTTGAGTTTTCATGTTATCTGTATAATATTTTTGCTTTATTGTTAGGTCTAAGTCAACATGCATAATTTGTATTAAATGACTGTGCGTGTGTAATGGATGTTACATTATTAAATCAAACTTCCAGTTGTGTAATCATTTAGTATATTGTTACATTGTTCTTATCCCCCTCTCCCCAACCATGTATGTTGGTATGTATCTGAATTTGATTTAACAGATTGATTGGATATAACAATTATTTTGTATTTGTCATTAGTGGTTATTAATGTGTATATAGTTACATTGAGAATGATTGTGAAGACACATAAAATTGAACGCATGTGGTCTTGGTTTGTTTATATATAATGATTTTTCCGACTATATACTTATGTAGTGTAAATATAAAAAATTTAAATCATAGTTTAATATCATGTTCCTCTAAGTCAGATCAATCCGTATAAGACATAAAACAAATAAAATCAAATAGCAGTTAATTGGTTATCTCTTACGGTGCTTTAGCTTTAAAGTCACTAGTTCCTGAGACGAGATTTGAAAAGGCTCTTACAAGAGCTGATTGATTTGATCAGATTCTGACAATAGAGAATTGATTATGTCGTAAGCAACACAAGTGTCTTACCTATAATAATATCTACATAGAAAACTTAGATATGATAGCGTTCTTGATAGTGTATCTATAATAATATCCACAGAGAAAATTTAGATAGGATAGAATTCTTGATATTTCTAAGAATCAAATTATGATTCCAAGAAACCAACGTTGATCTTATTTGAATCTAATTGGTAGTAAAATTCAAATTAGTAAAATAGATACAAAAAAGAATGAAGAATATTAGACAGGGGGTGGCTAACTTCTCTCTTAGGGGGAGGCCAATGATGGTCTTACCTTTATATAGTAATCGTCTAGTGTTCAAAATCCAAGACCACTTCTTTCTATATTTGTACTTTAGTTGCCGAACTTCCAAAAGTTCAACATCACTGTCAATTCTTTTTTCAATGACTTTCCTAACTTCCACTTTCCATTGTGTGCTATCCATTAGGTTCATATCAAAAGTTGGATGGTGTAAATAATTAATTTGCTAATTAATTAGAAACTAAAATTGGACAATTCCAATTTTGCCCTTCTAGGTAAAACATCTTTTCCTAAAATAATTTTCTCCAACTGTAAGTCATGTCTACCCATATATCACAGTCATATCTAGTTTGTAGGAACTTCACTAAGAGAACCTCCTCAAGTACGATTTTTGTATTATAAGAACTCTCTATCTTGTTTTCCCGAAAGAACCAACAATATATGGATAAAGTGAAAAAATCCTAGTCCAATCATATATACATTAATTGATAATATAATTATTTGTAACACCAATTAGAATCTCATCTCAATCGTCACACTGCTCTAATCTGAGGGGTAAGTGAATTATATTAAATTGAATTACAT
Source organism: Eucommia ulmoides (assembly GCA_016647705.1). Taxonomy (NCBI): domain Eukaryota; kingdom Viridiplantae; phylum Streptophyta; class Magnoliopsida; order Garryales; family Eucommiaceae; genus Eucommia; species Eucommia ulmoides. Next base: position 28,450,392 of record CM028341.1, read on the forward strand.
AGGACACGTCTTTATTTGTTGAGATTGATAGACACTATCGGGTATACTCGCATATTCACATGTATGTCCCACTACACCCAATTGTTATCTTTGAACTTTCGTGATTAAAGTATAATACTTAGTATTATCAAACTATACAACCTAGGCATGTAACATACAATGCCTCAAGTCAAAAGATCATAAATACAATTATATTTTAGATATTCTATTTTGACATTAAGCAAACCTACCATGTATGATATTAAGGATAATCACGTTCGGTATCTTATTACACTAGTAAGTCTCCTTGTGGTTGTTCTAGTATTACACACTAATGGTTTGAGACTCACTACTCTCAAAAGAAAAACAACAGAGCAAGCTAGTCAAGATCGTTGAAGACCAGTTTTCAACAATCCTATACTAACTGGGAACAATTAAGAATATAAGTTCCTAAATGCCTTTAGTCTTCACATTTTAATCATACTAAAGAGTTAAGATATTTCAACTCTAATCCAAGGTCTACGGCAACATACAATTAAAGAATAATATCCAAATGTTTTTTTTTTATTTTTTTATCAATACTTGAGATTGAAATATTTTATGGATAAAAGTCATAAATGTAAGATCACAACATTGACTATAAGGGGCTTACATTCAATGATCTCCCATTAGAACTATAGCGAATTGATATAGTATCTGATATCCATCTTTTCAAGATTCCAATCTAACTTCAGTAAAGTCATAACCTTAATAAGTGGATCTATTATGTTATCTATTGTGCCAACTCTCTTAATGTTGATGTCATTCCTCTCGATGATTTCACAAATCACGTGGAAGTACCGCTCAATGTGTTTAAATTTATGAGAAGACTTGGGTTTCCTTTCTTGAGCTATAACACCATTGTCACAATACAAAAGTATCGGTAACTCAATTTTTAGAACCACTTCAAATTTAGTGACGAACTTCTTAATCCACACACCTTCTTTAGCTGCATCAGAAGCGACAATGTACTCAGTCTCAAAAGTGAAATCTGCAATTGTAGTTTTCTTACAACTCCTCCAGCTAATGGCACCACTATTTATAATATATACTTATCTTGAAGTTGACTTTTAATCATCCACATCAAACTGAAAATTCAATTAGTATAATCGTCAACCCTTAGTTTTCCTCTCCCATAGGTTAGAATTTACCCTTAGTTCTTATCAATTACTTAAGAATAGATTTCACAACCTTCCAATGTTCCAAACCTAGATCTTCCTGATATTTATTGGTCAATTCAACAGCATAATTGATATTGATCTTGGTACATAGCAATGCATACATGAGATTTCCAATTGTTGAAGCCTATGGAATCCTAATCATAGCAACCTTCTCTTCACAAGAATAAGGAATCATCTTCTTAGAGAGATGAATTCCATGTTGGACTGGTAGAATAACCCTTCTTGGAATTCTCCATGCTGAAACCACTCCAGCACTTTGTTTATGTACCCAGATTGGGATAAACCCAGTATATGGGACGCTTCTCCCAAATCATTCATGGATAAAGTTTGAGAAAATCATATTTGTCACACCTCTCCCCAAGCCCCCATCGCCCTAGGTCGGGCGTGACATCGACTCGACGTTACCTGATCGATCAACACACACACACACACACACACACACACACACACATATATATGCACTGCTATTGATTTTTTTTTTTTTCAAAAAATATATTTACTCACATCAAAATTTGGGAATACACCTATCCTAATTATTTACAACAAAACCACAAAAACAGAACCTTCTACGGTTCACAATTGTCCGACCCACCCTCCAAAATGACACTACCTCCTGACTTTACCTAATGCCAGAAGTGGACCCGCTCCTAACTGCGGCACCTGAAACCAAATATTTTATCGGTGTACTGTCTTCATAATAAAAATAGTTTATGGATCAAGTATAATTATTAAATACCACTTTTCAAATATAATATAATATAACCACACACTATACCAGAATAAATTTTCACTGTCATCCATATAATAAGATACTATATTTAAATCAACCAATTTAAACATTTTAACGTATAATAAAATATCGCACTCATCTTTTCCAACTAGCCATAGGATCGTTTCACTTCACGATCGGGAATTACGATGGTACCGTAACATGTACAACTATGCCATTTAAAGTGACGATCAGTGCTAGGGCCATTTAATATCCCCAATGGTAGGGGCAGCCATCCACAGAATTTGCACTCCTGACAGGTTAACGTATATCCACCCTGCAGAACTTGTCTGACAGGTAACAACAAATATCTATCCTACAAGACTTGCCTGACAGGTAATAACATATTCACCCTACAGGGCTTGCATGACAGGCAACAATAAATATCCATCCTACAGATCTTGCCTGACAGGTAATTCACATCTCGCAGAATATGCCCTCTTGACAAAAAGATAACTATGACATAGTCGGATAACAAAAATTACTTTCCATATTTAAAAATCTACTTGATCCGCATAATGTTATAGAACCGTCCATTTTAATAACTATTTTTTTCACAATTAATACAAAATATAATTTGTCAATTTACATAGAAGACAGTACAATCACCTTAATTTTTGCGCTACTAGAAATATTGTCGCCGAAATACTATGTGGGTGGCATCGCCTGTGGACCTAATAACGATAAGCCCTAAATTAATAATTTATTTAAAATAACCCTAATATGCAATGCGTGAAAGTGAAATACATACCACTAAAATGCGATTTTCCTACTTCCAATTTTTCTTGATTATATAAAATTTATTAAAATTTAACCTACAAGTAAATATTTACTAGCTATTAACAACATCACTAGGTAATGAAATAACAAAAATATCATTATAATAAAATTTAAAATATATATATATATATATATATATATATATATATTTTACCTAAATTAAGTTAATATCAATTTAGCTATTTTTATTTATAATATAAATAAAATATGTATGTATATATCTATATACCTTGGCATATATTATATTTATATTTATACATACATGCATTGACTGTACATAACAAACAAAATGAGAGAAACTCATTACCTGAACAAAGCTGAAGAGGTGGGAAAGTTTAGAGAAATAAGAAAGAGTACATAGGAAAAAGGGATATCATTTTGTTTTCTCATACCTATATGTAGTGTGAGTGATTAGTTTATTAATTTTTTTTTTGCATGTTCAAACACCAAAGTTGGTGCCTTAACAAGACAAGGACACGTTATGTCCTTGTTATTTTAGTAGATAAGAATGCATAGATCTTTTAACTTAATTATACATTTAACCCCAAGATAAAATTATGATTAGTTATTGATCCCTAAAACTAAAGTGAAATTTTCAATTGGAAATTAACCCCTAAATTCCTTTTTCTTTTTTTCTTTTTTTAAAATTACCATTTAAACCTAAAAGTTACCATTACATATCAATTGATCCCCCATATTTTAAAAAGTAAAAAATTGATATTAACATATTAACCACTTAAATTTTTAAAGTAAAATTTAAATGACACAATGGACGTCATTATTTTCAAAATATTCTAAAATGCAACTAAAAATTATACACATGCAAATATCGGGTCTTACAATCATTTCTTCCTAAAAGAAATTTCGTCTCGAAATTTTTAGTTACCTTGAACGAATAAATGTGGATATTTGTTCCTCATCTTATCCTCTCGCTTCCTCCACTGCGTGACTACGCCATAACACTTTTACCAACGGAATCATTTTCGTCCGCAACACTTGATCTTTACGGTTCAGAATCTAGACTGACTCTTCAACGTATGTTAAGTCCTCTTTCAATTCAATTGGTTGAGAAGTCAACACATGCGAATAGTTTGACACATATTTCCTAAGTATCAACACGTGGAAAACATCGTGTAATCTAGATAATTTTGGTGGTAGGGCTAATCGATAAGCCGTCATGCCAACCTGTTCTAGAATCTCGTATGGCCCGATATACCTCGGACTTAGCTTTCCCTTCTTCCTAAACATCATTATGCCATTCCACAGAGATATACGTAAAAACACATGGTCACCTACTTCAAATTCTAACTCTCACCTACGCTTGTTAGCATAATTCTTTTGTCAATTCTGAGCAGTCTTCAGTCTTTCCTAAATCACTTTTACTTTGTCTGTCGTTATCTGGGCTATATCCGGCATAAATAATTTTTGCTCTCCCACTTCAATCCAACAGACTGAAGTCCTGTATCTCCTGCCATACAAGGCTTCATATGGTGCCATCTCGATTGCCGAATGATAGATATTGTTATAGGCAAACTCCATCAACGTCAAATGATCATCCCAACTACCAGGAAATTCTAGCACACAGCCCCTCAACATATCTTCCAACGTCTGAATCGTACGCTCTGATTGGCCGTCAGTCTGAGGATGGAAGACTGTGCTGAATTTTAACTTGGTACTCATAGCAGCTTGAAGACTTGGCCAGAACTTCGAATTAAATCTCGGATCTCTATCTGGCACTATGGAAACTGGTACACCATACAATCTGACAACCTCGTCAATATACAATTTTGCATACTTATCCAGGGAGTACATCGTTTTCACGGCTAGAAAATGGGCAGACTTGGTAAGTCTATCAACAATTACTCAAATAGAGTTATGTCCCTTTTGAGTGCGAGGTAATCCCGAAACAAAATTCATCGTGATATGTTCCTATTTCCACTCTTGGATAGGTAAAGGCTGCTATAATCCACCTGGACGTTGGTGCTCAATCTTGACTTGTTGACAAACGAGACACCTGGCAACGAATACAACAATTTTTCGTTTCATTCCATTCCATCAATAGTATTCCCGCAGATTCTGATACATTTTGGTACTGCCTGGGTGTATTGTGTATGCTGAGCTATGCGCTTCCTCTAAGATATCTTTATTCAGATTGGCATTATTAGGCACACACAATCTATTTTCAAACATCAAGGCTTCATCATTATCCCTAACACGATAGTCAGCTCTGTTACCATTCTTCACTTCATCCCTGATATTTTCCAATTGGCCATCCGATTTCTGTGCCTCTATAATACGGTTGATCAATGTCGGTCTCAAAGTCAAAGTCGCAAGCAACGCTGCCGTCTCACCAATCGCTAACAGGACTCGCAAAATCTTAGCTCGGCATATAGATTAGTGTGAACAACTTGAAGATGTGTAATTGAACCTGCCGATTTTCGACTCAGCACATCTGCTACAACATTGTCCTTCCAGGATGATAATGGATAGTGCAGTCATAATTCTTGATTAACTTTATCCAACGTCTCTACCTCAGATTTAGTTCTTTCTGAGTAAATAAATACTTCAAACTCTGGTGGTCAGTGTATATCTCGCATGTCTCGCCTTATAGCTTCAAGGCAAACACAATCGCCACCAACTCCAAATCATGCATTGGATAGTTGCGCTTATGAGTTTTTAATTATCGAGAGGCATATGCAATCACGTGACCATATTGTATCAATACACATCCTAACCCCTAGTGTAAATCATCACTGTAGATCACGAAACCCCCACCTTATGTACGGAAGAGAAAATATTGGTGCAGATATCAGTCTATTTTTTAGCTCCTGGAAACTTTGTTCATATTTGTCGGTCCACTCAAATTTAGATATCCTGCAGGTTAATCGAGTCAACGAGGCAGCTAAAATAGAAATTTCCTACACAAACCGACGATACTAAACCGCCAATCCCAAGAAGCTTCAAACTTCGGTCACACTTTTCAGTCTTTCCCATTGCACCACGGCTTCGACTTTCTTTGGGTCCACTTGAATACCATCCCCCAAGATAACATGCCTCAAAAATACAATTTTATCCAACCAAAACTTACATTTACTGAATTTTGCATACAACTGTTTCTCTCGCAAAGTCTGCAACACAATCTTGAGATACTCTGCATGTTTTTCTTTATTTTGGGAATAGATCAATATATCATCAATGAACACGATAATAAACTGATCTAAGTAAGGCTGAAAGATCTGATTCATCAAATCCATAAAGGCAGTAGGGGCATTCGTCAACCCAAATAGCATAACTAGAAATTCATAATGCCCATACCTCGTATGGAACGTCGTTTTCGACACATCACTGTCTCTAACTTTCAACTGATGATATCCCGATCGAAGATCTATTTTGGAAAATACCCTGGCCTTCTGCAATTGGTCGAACAGATCATCAATTCTAGGCAACGGGTATTTATTACGAATTGTCACCTTATTCAATTGCCAGTAATCAATACACATTCTCAGCATGCCATTCTTCTTCTTTACAAATAACACTGGGGAACCCCACAGAGAAACACTAGGTCTGATAAACCCGCAGTCTAACAGATCTTGCAACTGAATCTTCAGTTTCTTTAGCTCGGTAGATGTTAGGCACCATACGATAGGGTGAAATTAATACAGAAGAAGTTCCTAGAAGTAACTCGATAATGAAATCAATTTCCCTATCCATTGGTAACCTTGGCAATTCTTCTGGAAATACATCAGAAAAATCCCGGCCACTGAAATATCTGTCACCTGCACCTCATTCTGACTGGTGTCAATTACATGCAGGAGGTATCCCTGACATCTCTTATTTAATAATTTCCTGGCCTCTAAAATTGAAATCAAACTAACAGGGGTAATGATTATGTCCCTCAAAAATACAAATTCTGGCTCGCCTAAGACCCGAAAAGTAATTTCCTTTTTAAAATAATCCACTGTGGCATGATAACTAGATAGCAAATCCATACCCAGTATCGCATCAAAATCGTGAATATTCAGGGGTAATAGATCCACCAACAATTCTCTATCACCAATACGAAATGAATTGTATTTATACGCACTATCTATTAACACAAACTCGCCCATAGGAATAAAGATAATAATATTATATGACAAAGAAGTAGGAAATTTGTCTACATGCATCATAAAGGTCGCCGAAACAAATGAATAGGTAGAACCAGAATCAATAAGTATACGTACATCTCTATCATATAAAGACATGATACCTAAAACCATATCTGGGGTAGCCTGGGCATCCTGCCTGGTAGTAGCAAATACATGACCTCGAGTCGAAGGTTTACCGGCCGATCCTCTACTACGCCCTTGAACACCGCTAGGGCTAGCACTACCCACACTACTTGCAGATGGTGCAAATGTAAAGCAGATTTCAGACAATTTGGAGATATGTGACCTAACTTATGACAACGAAAACATATTGGGCTTCCCATGGGATAGTCCCTAGAAAAATGATCCGGTGATCCACATTGATAGCATACAGGTATCCCGGCTTGACTAACCATCTGGCTCCCACCCTGCCCTTGTTCGCCAACACTCAGTCCGAATACATTCTGCTGTCACCCGAAGTATGATTGTCGGAGACCTCGGCTCCCAGTGGATTGGTTAGTTGTTGGGGCCCGAGCAAGTGGCGGTCGAACTACAACTCCTCGAGAAATGCCACCTGGATATCTGTTAGATGACTTGAATCTTCTCTTTTTATACTGCTCGCGATTCTTGGCTACTTCTCGTACATCCTGCTCTATTAGTTTCACCGTGTTTACCAATTTTGCATAGCTTTTGATCTGTCTACCCGTCAACCTAGAACGTATTTCTAGATTAAATCCTTTCTAGAATCGTCTACATCTTGCCTCTTCTGTTTTCACCAAATCAGAAGCAAATCGGGACAGGGCATCGAATTTGATTTCCCCTATTTCAGTGATATGAATTCCCCCTCCATCTGGAACCGATAGGATTTAGGAAAATATTTTTCATTAAACACTGCAACAAATTGATCCCAAGAAATCTCCTCGCCTGGAACTAAAATTAACCTTTTTATTTCCTCCCACTAATGTTCGGACTCTTATTTCAACTGGAAGGTGGCAAGAGGAACTCGGTTGTCATCGGTAATTCTCATTGCCTCAAATACGTGCCTTATGCTCATCAACTAATTTTCAACATCAGCAGGACCCATAGTTCCTGTAAAAGTCGAGGGGTCCAATTCCTTAAATCTTTTTAGGAGTACCACCTGAGAAGTAGCTGTGTTGATTTGGCCCTTTTGACATTCCATCATCTTTGTCAGCTACTCTGTCAGTTGTGTGCAGCCTATAAAATTTGCTCAACGGTATCCAAGCTTTCTTGCGTCCTATCCCTCTTTTTCTGGGGTCTAGTACTCCCAGTACTTTCATTTTCACGCTCCATAGTCAAGATCTGGAATGAGATTTAATAAGTAACAGGGCTAACAAAGTAAACGACAGTGCATGATGCAAATGTGTTACTTAATCCAATAAAATAACTACCACTCACGTGCCAAACCCACCTACCGACACTCTATCTCAAGGTCCACTACTGACTAGACAATCTGGCATGTTTACAGAACCTATAACCTGAGCTCTAATACCAAAAAGTGTTACACCCCTCCTTGGACCCCCATCGCCCGAGGTCGGGTGTGACACTGACTCGACGTTACCTGACTGATCAATAAATATACATATATATATATATATATATGTGTGTGTGTGTGCGCGTGTGCGTGCGCGCGCGTGCGTGCGCGCGCGCGCGTGCGTGCGCACTACTATAGATTTTTTTTTTTCAAAAAATATATTTACTCACTTCAAAATTTGGGAATACACTTATCCCAATTATTTATAACAAAACCACAAAAATGGAACCTTTTACGGTTCACACCTGTCCGACCCACCTTCCAAAATAACACCACCTCCTGACTCTACCTAGTGCCAGTAGTGGACCTGCTTCTATCTACGGCACCTGAAACCAAATATTTTATCGGTGTACTGTCTTTATAATAAAAATAATTTATGGATCAAGCATAATTATCAAATATCACTTTTCAAATATAATATAATATAATATAACCGCACACCATACTGGAATAAATTTCTACTGTCATCCATACAATAAGATACTATATTTAAATCAACTAATCCAAACATTTCGACATATAATAAAATACCTCACTCATATTTTTTTACTAACCATAGGATCGTTTCACCTCACGATTGGGAGTTACGATGTTACCGTAACCTGTACAACTGTGTCATCTAAAGTTACTATCAGTGCCAGGTCCATTCAATATCCCCAATGGTAGGGGCAGCCACCTGCAAGATTTGCACTCCTGACAGGTCAACGTATATCCACTCCACAGGACTTGACTGACAAGTAACAACAAATATCCACCCTATAGGACTTGCCTAACATGAAACAACATATCCACCTTGCAGGACTTGTCTGACAGGTAAAAACAAATATTCATCTTGCAGGTCTTGCCTGACAGGTAATCCACATCTCACAGGACATGCTCTCTTGACGAGAAGACAGCTATGGCATAGTCGGATAACAAAAATCACTTTCCACATTTAAAAATCTACTTGATCCGCATAACGTTATAGAACCGTCCATTGTAATAACTATTTTTTTTTTCACAATTTATACAAAATATAATTTGTCAATTTACATAGAAGACAGTACACTCACCTCGATTTTTGCGCTACTAGAAATACTGTCGCCGAAATACTATACGGGTGGCGTCGCTTGTGGACCTAACAACGATAGGCCCTAAATTAATAATTTATTAAAAATAACCCTAATATGCAATGTGTGAACGTGAAATGCATACCACCAAAATGTGATTTTCCTACTCCCAAATTTTTTCGATTATATAAAATTTATTAAAATTAAACGTTCCATTTTTTTTTCTCAACCCACTATTAATTTTACAACTAAGATATTATAATTTCTTCTATAAAATTTATCCATTGATGATTTAACCTACAAGTAAATATTTACTGGCTATTAACAACATCACTAGGTAATGAAATACCAAAAATATCATTATAATAAAATTTAATTTAATATATATATATATATATATATTACCTAAATTAAGTTATTCACAATTTAGCTATTTTTATTTATAATATAAATAAAATATTTATGTATGTATCTATATACCTTGGCATAGATTATATTTATATTTATACATACATACATTAACTGTAAATAACAAACAATGAGAGAAACTCATTACCTGAACAAAACCGAAGAGGTGGGAAAGTCGAGAGAAATTAGAAAGAGTACATGGAAAAAGGGGATATCATTTTATTTTCTCATACCTATATGTAGTGTGAGTGATTAGTTTATTAATTTTTTTTTTTTTTGCATGTTCAAACACCAAAGTTGGTGCCTTAACAAGACAAGGACACGTTATGTCCTTGTTATTTTAGTAGATAAAAATGCATAGATCTTTTAACTTAATTATACATTTAACCCCAAGACAAAATTATGATTAGTTATTGATCCCTAAAACTAAAGTGAAATTTTCAATTGGAAATTAACCCCTAAATTCTTTTTTTTTTTTTTAAATTATCATTTAAACCTAAAAGTTACCATTACATATCAATTGATCCCCCATATTTTTAAAAGTCAAAAATTGAAATTAACATATTAACCACTTAAATTTTTAAGGTAAAATTTAAATGACGCAATGGACCTCATTATTTTCAAAATGTTCTAAAATGCAACTAAAAATTATGCACATGCAAACATCGGGTCTTACAATACTTTTGCATTTAACAATATCCCTATATCATTTTCAATCAGTAGCATATCGTTGACGTACAATACTAAGAAATAAATGGCCTTTCCATTTATTTTCTTCTACACACATGGAACATCCATGTTTTGGAGGTAACCAAATGATTTGACTGCCTCTTCATAACAGATATGCTAGTTTTTAGAAGTTTATTTAAATCCATAGATGGACTTTTGTAACTTGCATACCTTCAAGTTTTCGTCTTCGGCTACGAAGCTCTCTAGTTTACGTATGTAAATCTCTTCCACTATGTTTCCATTGAGAAAAGTTATCCTTACTTCCATTTGTAAGATTCATAGTAATAGAATGCGATGATTTCCAATAAAATCCTGATGGACTTTTATATGGTGACCGACGAAAAAGTCTCCTTATAGTCAACACCTTGATGTTAACTATCTCTTCTCGCCACCAATCTGGCCTTAAACATGCCCATTTTACCATATAAGTCTAGTTTACTATTGAACATTTATTTACATCCAATGGAAACAATTTACTCAGGTGGATCCATAAGTGTCCAAACTAGGTTAGCGTACACGGACTCCATTTCAGATTTTATTATTTGTTATTCTTACTATCGATGTCCAACATCATTTCTTCGTAGTTAGCAGGGTTGTTACTTCCCACTAGCAATAGATTCTCTATATCCTTCTATCTAAGATATCTCAGATATCTATCAGGAGGAGTAGAGGTTCTACCAGATCTACGAGGAATATATTCACTCTTGTGAGTTTTATATTTCTAGTTTGTTCCGCTTGCTCGGTGTCCAAAACCTACTCCAAATTTATCTTTTTCCAGTGTTGGATTCTTTGAGAAACACTTACTATAAGAATTTTGCATGTCTAATAACAAATACTTTTTGTTTATCTAGTAATAGAAGTAGTATCCAACGATTTTCCTAGGATACCCTACAAACTTGTAAATATGACTTCTGGATTCCAACTTGTCTAGATCAAGTCTTGTGACATGAGCGGATAACCCTAAATATTAACATACTTAAGACTCAATTTGTATCAGTTCCACATCTCACGTAGTGTTATTGGTATGGACTTAGTTGGAACCTTGTTCTAAAAAGGATCTGCAGTCATCAAGGCATAGCCCTAAAATGAAATGGATTAATCAGTGCAACTCTTTATCGATCTGACCATATCTGATATATTGCAATTTTTTTTCTTTTTGAGATACCACTTGATTATGGTGTAGCAAGAGGAATCCATTAGGAAGTATACTATTAAGTTTAAGTTAGTCCAAAAACTCTGCAGATAAGTATTCACTACCTCGATCTGATCACAATCCCTTAATAATTTTCCTGATTTGTTTCTCTACTTCATTTATAAATTATTTAAACATTTCAAAGAAATCATACTTGTGTTTCATAAGATGCATAAAACCATACCTAGATTGATCTTCAGTAAAGGTAACGAAGTATGAATATCTACCCTAAACTAAGTAGCTCATGGGCTTACAAACGTTAGTATATACTAGATTGAATATGTCAACAACCCTTTACCGATGTCCAACAAAGGGTGATTTTGTCATTTTTTTCCATAAGACAAAATTCATAAGTTGGTAATGGCTCCAAGCCAAAAGGGCCCAAAAGCCCATCTTTAGCCATCTTGTTAATCCTCTTCTCACTAATATGTTCTAGTTTGAGCTGCCACAAGTAGGTAAAAAAAATCTCAATCTTTTCTTTGTTATACTTTCATTTTCTTTGTTGTTAATTTTACCACATGTATTTAAACAATAAAGATTGTTATAATATATAATCAAGCCAACCAATTTTGAATGAAATAAATAATATATTATTTATTCTAAAAAATAATTGAACAACCATTCTTTATTAAACATAGAAGATAAATAATATATCTGAAAACTTTAGGAAAAAATAAACAATCTCTTAACTTAAAATATGTGATGGCGGGAGAAGGTCCCCTTGGTTACTGCATCAACTCTTACTACATTTCCTACGTGCAACAAGATGTCTCATTTACTCAGCCTTCTACTTCCTTTTAGACCCGGCTTAGTAGTACACACATGTGAACTAGCACTAGAGTCCAAAATCTAATCTGAAACAAAACAGGTTGTAAAATTATCAATAACAACAAGTAGCTTTAACATGCCCTCATAAGGTTTGTCCTTTGAACTTAAGTACTGAGGACAACTCATTTTCCAATGCCCTTGTTTCAAGTCCGAGTATACACAAGAGAGAGTGAATTAGGTATTTCAAATAGCTTAATCGTTTTTAATCTCTTTTTATTTTTGTTCTTTTACTTAACGCTTAACAAATATTTAATGTAATTTAAGTGTCAAACAAGTGCAGTGGAATAATAAAGTATGTATAAATAGGCACACACAAGAGATAGAATAAAATACAAGAAACACAAAGATTTATAGTAGTTTAGTAAGGACCCTCCTTACCTAAGTCTACACTCTTGAGCTCCATCAGGAATTTATAATCCACTATAATTTGGAACTTCTTACCCAATGAAGACCAAACTGTTACACCCTTACAGAACAAGATTCATTTATATTCTAACACAACTCTCATAAGGCAATCTATGTTTATACCTCACTACTCACTCATTAAGTAAGGTACGCTTATACCTTGCTCTCTCACAAGATAAGCTACATTTATGTCTTGCTACTTTCTCACTAGACAAGTTACATTTATACGTAGCTGCAATTTTATCGATTAAACCAATACCTTGGTCTAGGTAACAATTCACACCCTAACAACATGAAGTTTTATCTTTGCTGGATTTTAATGAGTCCAACCCTAGAGCTTTTATCAATCTCCTGCAATCTCAATACATCCCATATTGGCTCTTGTTAGGTGAAAGTAGAAGTGTGTGATAGACGCATATAGGAAGATTATGTAAAATATAAAATAATCAATTAACTCAATAAAGCACAATTATTATGGTATGATTCTTTCTCAATTATGAGCAATGATAATTTTCAATACAATGTCAATCTCTAAGAAAGATTAGTGAAGAAAATGTTCAATTAGCTCACCTATTATTGAATGGTACACTGCGAATTTAAGATCTCGATGAGTAACTTAATCTTGTCGACGGTGCGAGTTCTTCCCTTGTCCAATATACCATTCCAATGAATTTTGTGTTTATGTTGAAAACCTTTTTAGATTGATCTTAAAAATCTCTTTTAAGGTTTTCACAAAATGTCGGATTTCACAAGTAATAGATTTAAACTCTTAGAAAGTACAAACATGAAAATCAATTTGTTTATAACGATTTTAAGCAATATTATCAAGAAGAAAGATATACAATTCAAAATCATTCTAGATATATGCAAGTTAAACACACAAGAACAAATAATAGCAATTCGAATATAACGCAACTTAGAACTCACTCACTAGTATGATTAAAAATTTAAACAATGAAATATTACCATTGGAAATTTTTTTTGTTAGATCAATTCCTCAAGGAGATCAACATTTGAAAGAATAATTTACCTCTTATAAAAACTCACTGGGTAAATCTTACACAATCTCACTATTTTTACAATTTAGTGTTAATTACAACTCTATATTACTTGATTATGCACAAGGAGTGTTATTCACACTAGAATGGACCTCTAAGAATATATAAATTGTGAAGGAGTGTAAGAATTTCATGTGTTTTTCTCCTGTGTTTCTTTTTCTAAAACAAAGTAGTATTGTTCATCTTATATAGTGCATCAATTTGAGCAAATTGGCATGAATCTGTTGTAATTTAGTGAAGTGAATCTTAAACACAATAAAATCAGGCGATAGACATATATTAAAATATTCAAATTCATCCTAATTTGAGTACATGGAGAGTGGGAGACTAGTAGCAATGAAAACGGCTATAATTGAGCGCATAAAAATTGCAACTCTTAAATATGAGATTTGGCCCTAATCAAGTCTCAAAATTTGAATTAATTGATTTACAACAAAGAAAAAAAAAATGTTTAATTCAAGTTCTAAACAAGTTGTAGACACCACATTTTGTCCCGCCCGTTTTCACATTTTGTAAAAGTGTCGAGTCTAAAGCGCAAATTTAAACAAAATTTAGAATATGTTTAAAGGGATAAATTCCTACCTTAGATCATGTAGTTAAATTTTACTTAATTATTTGAAAAAATAAAAGTACAAAAATTCGGCAAATAAATAAAGTTTTAGGCTAAAAATAAAATTTCTAAAAGTTAATTGAGGACTATATTGATTAAATTAAAAGTGATTTTTTCTAAAATATTACTTTGAATTTATTTAATTTCATTTCTCACCCTTTAATTGTAATAAATTTAACCAATTCCAACTACTTTTTATTTTAGCCTCAAAACTGTATTTTTTGTCCGTTTTGTCAAATTGACGGCCAAAAATATTTTATTTTTTGAAATTGAACTTTTCCATATAAATTTGGATAGTTTAATTTCACTTTTGTCATTTCAAGTTCAAGAAAAATAAAAAACAATACATGTAATTAACAAAAAGTGCTCAAAACACAAAATTCACTTCATTAACACCTCCCGGGAATAAGACGGAGCATTGGATTCCAAAATTGAAGTGTTATTATCATCCTATGGAGTCTATAAAGTCATTTCCCTTAATGGTTGATACACTTCAGATTTTTATAGGGGAAGAAGTAGGGAATCGGGAAGAAGAAGAAACGAGTTTCATTCCTCCCTTTCTAAGTCATCTAAATCCGTTCATTTTGAAAATGATTTTCAAGGGATTTTCTAGATGTCAGTTTTGAAAAACTTCTTGGGCCGGGATTTTAAGCTAAAAACAGAGTTGCCACCTAGCATAGGGTTAAATGGTGTGCTAAGTCACTGGGAGTTTTAGAAAGTCATTTTATTTTGAAATGACCCATATTTTGACTTCATTAGGTCTATGTATGAGAGATATTCTTAAAGTTAAGAGGTCGGTTATGCTTGGGAATAAGGGTGGTCATGTGCTCGGGGGCCTACCCAACCCTATTTTTTTTAAGCTTGGGCTTTGTCTTTGAGCCTATAGGCAGGGCCTGGGCCTAGGTTTTAGGGCCTGATCAATTTTAGGTTTGGGCTAGGGCAAGACCAAAATATTTTAGCCCAGCCCGAAGAATAATTAAAATACACACACACACACACACACACACATATTCTAACCCTATTAAGATTTTTCTTCCTCCCACCGCTGTTTTTTTCTCTCTCTCACTTCATACACTCTGTTTTTTTTTCTCACTCACTCACTCAAGCCATATCTCTCTCTCTCGCCGACCCCGTCTAGCGACCATCTCTTTCTCCCTCGCAACGATAACATCTCCGAGCCGTCTCCATCATCAAGCTGTATCGGTGGTCAAATTTAGGAGAGGTTATGTCCGAGGTGGTTGAATCTAGATGGCAACGTTCGGCGGTGGTCGGCGATTATCGTTTGACATTGGTCGGCGACGATCATGGTGCCTAGATCTATCATTCTCTGGTCGATCGTGCCTAGATCTATCCCTCAATAGTGGTCAGCGACAATGGCAAAGCTCAGCGATGGTCAGATCTGGCCGGCGATGGTCGGCGGTGGTCTGGTCAGATTCCCATGTCATCGATAATGGTTTCTTTAACCCTAATTATTCAAGCAATATCTACATACAGAAGTAAGTTTTTACTCTTGAAATTTTTCAATGGTTGGTTTTGTGTTCGTTTTGTGTTCTGTTCTTATTGTGTTCAGAGTATTTTGTTTTCTATTCTGTTTTATGCATTTTGTTTACCATATTATTGTTTCTGTTCTTCCATAACTTTGACAATGGCTAGTGCTTCTCCAATCAATTTGGATGGTGATGAGGTTTAAAAACCAGTGACTAAAACATCCAATCAATTTGGATTTTTTTCTCTTCTTCTCCGTAATAGTGTAAAACTGAGTTGCAAAGGGCAATGTTAATACAAATTTTAAGCCTTTTTTATTACAAATTCTTATGTGAAATGTCCTCTTTTTGGCACAACTTAGTTGTTTTTCTTTTCTTCTTTGTTTTTTTCTTTTAAATCCTTCAATTAATAATTTGGATCATGTCTGTTTATCAAATATACAGATGCGGGAGATTTTTGGCGCTTCAAATTTGGTTTGGTGTTGTAATTTTTGTATTTATATTTTAAATTAAAAAAATTGATAGGGCCCTAAGGTCGGGCTTTGGGCTTAGGTTTTTTTTAATAGGGCCAGGTAGGGAAATGGAATTTAGGCTCAACCATAGGGCCGGGCCAGGCTCGGGCCTAGCAAATTTTTGTAATACCCTAGTCTAAGCCCGGGCCGAGCCCGGCCGATGACCACCCCTACTCGGGGAAGGTTTTACGCACCCAAGACACTTGTCCGTAAATGGTACCTTAGACTAAATGAATATTCACTGTTAAATACTACCCGCGTAACTTTCTTTGATTTCTTTAAACCAAACAATTCATTTTTTAAAAGTTTTTCCCATTTTTATGTATTTTTAACATGATATAAGCAATAATGTTATCTATTATGCAACTACAACCAGAAATGAAAATATTTTTGTGTTTTTATCATAATGAAAGCAACAAATAATATATTATATTATAGTATTCTAGGCAGCGATAACCTAATAGCAGTTTATAAGAGACAGGAATATAAATATGCAAGTTATATGAAATGAAAATGTTTTTGTTATTCTTAAGAGACCAAACCTTATATAGGTTACCTACATATCCTTGTTTCCACAAAGAATTTGGTCAACATGTAGTTCCAGCATGCAAACTAAGACTAAATTATTTGGATATATGACTGAATCAGCACGTGAGTTGCCTACATATCTCAGATTAATAAGAATCAAGTCTTTACATAGTTGTGTTAGGTTAAACTATATGGTTTTATATTATTAAAGGTGACCGAACCCTTATGTGGGTTGCCTACGTACTTTGGGGGTAAACAAAGATTAGGTCATCACGTAGTTCATTAGTGTTAAGTGGAAAACTGGGTTGGTTTTAGTTGATTATTAGTTGGTTTTAGTTGTGAACAACATGAATCACAACATGATATAAACATGACCTATTTGATTTTGACAAGAACACATTAATCTAACTCTTTTGTTTTGGTTAGTTGGTGTTAGTATATGAGTGTTAATTGAAATTGAAAATAAATACCATATATTTATGTTAGTCCTACTCGTAACTAAGAAAAATGGGAAGATTTATGAAGAAGAATTACACATATCCCCGAAGGAATAAAGGTCCTCCATTTATCCCGGATTTTTAGCCACAAGGGTCTGTCGGTGTAGTGTATAGATATATATAGGTGCTAGTCCACAAGCCAACCTAGCTATGATCTTGATGTTTAGCAGAAAGTAAGTCGATTATTAACAGTTATATAATTGGATTATGTGTGTTATATACATGAAAGTAAAGTGTATGAACTACATGATTATGATATGTATCAGAATAATATATGAAATTTAAGACATGATCAAGGAATCTCAAGGCACATACCTAGTTTAGGTGAGTTATCTTGCCCTAAATAAGAACTTTCTTCTCCTTCTTGATCTTCTTGGTTGGAACTCAATCGATCACCGTCAATATCTTGAGTTCTTTCTCCAAGAACCTCAAGAACACTCCACTTAGGACAAGTAGTCCTTCTTAAGTAGTTATCTTTCTTTCTTGCTTGATCCTCTTAGCCTGGCTTTGATTGTGACCGTTTTCTCTTGAGTTCTTGCTCTAAGAATCTCAAGAACACCCTCCAAGACTGAATTTCAGCAGAATAACAGCGTGTCACTCAAGAAACTTGCTTAAGAATCCTAGCACACGAGACTTGGCTCGAGTTTTAGAGAGAGAAGCTAGGACTTTAAATCTTGAAAAAATAAGAACCCCTGCACCCCTATTTATAGGCTAGGGGGCTGCCCATTCATCCATGCACAGGCTTAGCCAACCTCTTCCTTGGGGATTGTTTGGATTAGGGGACTTGCTATCTTGTTTTTATCTTGTTTAGTTTTGAACGAATTTGAGGTGTAAGGAAGGATGTCAAAATATTTGGTAATGATTGACAATCATTATTGTTGATCCTAAGATTTTGATAGACAATTAAATATTGATGTTTTTCGTGGAACTAACGAGTTTATTGAGTGTTTCAGTGTAAGAGTTCCATTGAGGATAGTATCATGAAGAAATTGTTAAGGATGCAAAGAGACTGACAAAGAGACGAGCATTAAGAGACTGAAGACATTGGAGAATTTAGGAGAAAACAATTCGGGTTAATTTTTACTCTTAATGTATCCCAATTAGGATCACACACTATACAAAATGGATTTATGTTTATGTGTGGTTTTATTAGGCTCCTAATTAGTTAACATATTTGCTCCAGTGTGAAATTGAAGAAGAAATATTAACCTAAGAAAGATTAGTATTTAAAATTAATTAAAAGTGTCAATTGAGTTAACTGAGAAAATAAATCTGTTAAAGGGTCGAAAACGTCGAAGATTCGAGTGAAAATAAACTAAGGAAAAGTTGTTCCACCATTGATCAGTCAACTGACCTGAGAGGATTGGTTAACCGACTGGAAAGAGTTGGGAAATGGAGAAGTCTTTAGATTGATCGGTCAACCGATCGAGGAGAGATCGGTCGACCTATGGCCGATACATGAAATCTCCGAATCGATCAGTCGACAGATCATAAATGATCGGTCGACCGACCATTGCCGAGAAATGGCCTGGGAAGCATCCTGAATCGATCGATCAACCGACTCATGGAGTATCAGTCGACCGACTAGCGAGTATTTTTGGCTTGGGCTACAACCTGAATTAATTGGTCCACTTATGGTGTTTAGTCAATCAACCGATGGGTCTATTTCAGGTTTAGAGGATTTCATGGATTTGATCAAAAAGTATTTGTTATTAGCCCTTTTATGGTTTAAATTTGAGAGATGTCTTAAGGATTTGATATTATTTAAGAAATATGGTTGCTATTTTGATGTTCCTAAAGATATGGTTCATATATTTTGAATTTTTCTCAAATTGGTACATTTAATTCTTTCTAACTTATCTATTTGAGATTGAGAAATATTGAGGGATTAAATTGAATGATTTAAAATCTATAATTAAGTGAATTGAACCAGGATTGAGTCATATCAATATAAAGGGTCTATAAGAGGAATTAAGTGTCATGATATGTGGAAACTAGCCATTGGAGGGCCTGTTTCAAATCCTTATATATAGACCTACATTTTTTTTTCAATTAAAAAGATTCCAATCAAATGTTTTTCAAGAGTTATTCAGTTCCTAAGCTTTCTGAGAGTTTTTATTTTACAATTATATTGAGAGTATTGTGAGATTATATTTGAGTAAAGTTCATGTAGAAGTGTGCAAAAATTGTTGCTGTCACTGATCTAAAGTTTCATTGCGATCCATTTTTCATTCATTCGGTGGTATACTGGTGAGATCGTTTCAAGCTTAAACTTTTTATTGCTATTTGATATTATTATTTATTGTTTGGAATTTAGATCTTTCAAATAATTTTTCTTAACTTAAATTGATTGGAAATATTTTTGAAATGATTTCTTGTGAAAATCTGATTACGTGCTAAATTGTATGTTATCTGTTATTTATTTAGAATCAGATTTTGAAATACTCATTTTATTTCTATCACTAATATTTTTCGGGACTGTTGGCCTAGTGAGCTAATCAAGAGGGGGGTGAATTGGGTAGTTCTAAAAAATTATCAAATAATTAACACTTTAAAATTCAAATAATTAATTTAATCTAAAATTAATTATTATCTTTATAGCAGCGGATATGTGTTATAAACTAGGTATACAACCAAACAACAAAATATAAATAATGTAAAGAAAGCAGCATACCAAAATTTATACTAATTCACCAAACTACTCTTGGCTAATCCAATCCCCCAAGCTCTAGGGAGAGTCGCACCTACTAATCACTATGATCCCTTTAATTAGGTAGGAACCAAACTCTTATAAAATGATTCTTTTCACAGGCTCAGAATCAACCTTTATAATTTCCTTTTCACAGACTCAGAAATAACCTTATTTTTTTCACAGGCTAAAGATTAATCTAATTCTTTTATACTTTATGCTAAGAATTAAACATCACAATCACTCCAAATATCCTTTTCGCAGGTAAGGATGAAACATTTACAATTCACTCACAATTTGATTCTAATCAGGAAGAATCACATCTAAACTCTTTTCAAGGAAAAAGAATAACCTAACATTTTTATGTACTAGGTAAAGATTAAACCTCAATTTCTTTACCGAAAGAGATTGAAACTCAGCTACTCTTGATCAGATACTCCCAATAGTATCTAATCCACACATAACTCACCAATTACAAAAAAAAAAATTGGTTAGTTCTTCTTACTCGGAGCTTCTACCATCTCAAATCAATTAAACTCAATTAATATCCCGATAATTACTAGTGATAGGATTAAGTAAGAAAAATAAAAATTTGATTATAAAAATAATACAGGTAGCACAAAATTGAGCACATAATCAGATTACCAATAAAATCGTTTTAAAATATTTTTATGCTTTTAAAATTCAAAAACGATTTATAAAAAAAATCAATTCACCAAGCAAGTTATAATAATAAAATTCTCAATTACATAATAAGTTTGGAACGATCTAACCAAGAAAATACCGAATAGATTGCATGTAATATCGCAAGACAACTTAAATCAGTGACGCTAACTCAAATAGCGCTTTAACTCAAGAATTTCAAGAACAGTATAATCTCACGATAATCTCTCAGTATAATATCATAATGATAACTCTCAGAATAGCTCATGAACTACTTATTCTTGATGTATGTAATACAATCTTGCAGGTCTCTTTTAATAGCCAAAATGTTATGTTAATAAATGACATATATGGACCTCATATATCATATAGATTTATAATGGTTATATTTGACTAATAATATAACTTCTAAAACTCTCAATTTAGTCCCCAAAATAATTTGAAATTAGTTAATGAAAGTACAAAAAGAATTATATTTAAGTATATGGACTAAATCGTAAGGTAAAAATAAAATCTCTTAAATCTTTCCCATATCTTTGGCCCAAAATATTCTCCACCAAAATAACAATATTTAAACTCAAAATTCGCAGGTTTAAATATTGGAATTTCAAAGATATCTTATAACGGCTACTTTTCAAATACTATGTTATTAAATGACACTCCAAGATCCCATATATCATATATGTTCAAAATAGATCTTTTTTATTTAAAAATATTGTTGAAAAATCTCATTTTGGTCCTTAAACATTTTTAAATTAGAATTTATCAAAATATAAAGTATTAAAACACTTTAATTAAAAGAACATTTAATTAAATAAACCAAATTAATAGGGATAATAGAATATATAGACCATATCTCAATTAAGTATAGATCCCTAGAATATCTCAATCAAGTAAGCCAAAAACGGTTAGTTAACGGCTGGTTTTGGATCAAATCCATGAAATCCTCTAAACCTGAAACAGTCCATCGGTTCACCGACCAAAGTCCATATGTTGATCGGTCGATTCAAGTTGTAGCCCAAGCCAAAACGTCTCACTCGTCGGTTGACCGCTACTCCATGGTTTGTCGACCAAACAATTTAAGATGTTCCCCAAGCCAAATTCCAGCTATGGTAGGTCGACCGCTACTCCTCAGTCTATTGTCTTAACAATTTTGAGAGTTCAATATTTGGCTACAGGTCGACCCATTGGTTGATCGATCGATCAAGAGACTACACCATTCCCAGCCACTACTTTATCGGTTAACCAATCCTCATTGATCGGTTGACCGATCTTGCTAGAACACTTCTTCCAAAATTAATTTTTAACTCAACTCTTCGACCTTTTTTGTCCATTTAATCGATTTATTTTCTCGGTTAACTTAATTGATACTTTAAATCAATTTTAACCACTAATCTCTCTTAAATCAATATTTCTTCTTCAATTACACATTGGAGTAAATATGTTATCTAATTAGAATCCTAATAAAAACACACATAAATATAAATTCATTTTTGTGTCGTGTGTGATCCTAATTACGATACATTAAGAGTATAATAGATTTGAGTTGTTTTCACTTAGATTCTTCAGAATCTTCAATCTCTTAATGTCTGTCTCTACATCCTTTACAATTTCTTCATAATGTTGTCATTTTTGCATCATTCACAATTTTTTTTTGATATTATCGTCTATGTATTGTCCATAATTACTTCATGATATTATCTAGAAATCTTTAAACTGAAATACTCACAAATTCATTAGTTCCACAAAAAATATCAATACTTAATTGTCCATCAAAATCTCATGATCAACATAGACATTAATTGAGTTTAAATTAAGCTGAGGTGGTAGAAGCTCCGAGTGAAAAAAACTTATCAAGTTCTTGTAATTGGTGAGTTGTGTGCGGATTAGATATTATTAGGAATATCTAATCAGGGGTAGCTGAGTTTCAATCTCTTCCGATAAAAAGATTGTGATTTGATCTTTACCTAGTGTATAAAAAGATTAGGTTACTCTTTTCCCGTGAAAATAAATAGACGTAATTCTTCTCGATTAGAATTATATTATGTGAATTGTAATGGTTTAATCCTTACCGATGAAAAGGATACTTGGAGTAATTGTGAGGTTTGATTCTTAGCCTAAGGTATAAAAGAATTAGGTTTAATCCTTAGCCTGTAAAATGATTATGTTAGTCTTGAGCCTGGAAAAAAATAAGGTTATTCCTGCGCCTGGGAAAATAATTAGGTGGTGATTCCTCCTGAATAGAATTAGGTTAGTCTTTAACCTAGTAAAAAAATAGAGGTTCATCATTAGCCTGAGATTTTTTTTTTTGTAAAAGTTAATTCTGAACCTGTGAAAATAATCATTGTGTAAAGGTTTAGTTCTTACTTGGGAAACAAATCTTGATTTTAGTAGGTGTGACTCTCCGTGGAGCTCGGAGGACTAGATTAGTCAAGAGTAGCTTGATGAACTAGTATAAATTTTGGTGTGCTGCTATTTTACTTTATTTATTTTCAGTTGTTTGGGCGTGCACCTAGTTTACATAACACTTATCCGTCTCTATAAAGAGAATAATTAATTTAGGATAAAATTTATTATTTGAATTTTCAAGTGTTATAATTTGATTTAATTTTATAACTACCTATTTCACCCCCTTCTTGGGTAGATCACTGGGCCAACAATTATCAATCAATACCTCTTCTCCATTCATAGTGTTTGCACATGGGTAATGGCTTGATGTGACACTTTCAGTTTAGTTTAGGGGTTAAGTACCGGTTAGTTTCACTATTTCGATTTAGTTGTCATTAATGCTTTCAAGGTGCATTGTATTTAGTCTTGATGTGTCACTTGTCATTTAATGCCTTATGATGAGTCATGACTTGGTGATTACTCATCCGGTTGGTTTTGGATCGAATTAGGTTAACTTGCCTTGTAATCGATGGTTGCTTTTCAAGTTTCTTAGTTACCCCTAGATATTTTGGTGAAAATATATAGATTTAATGTATCTACCTATTCTATGTCATCCCTAAGGATTTAATGTTGATAGGATGTGCATTTAATGCATTGGCTAGGTGAAAAACCAATTTGGTTTGGTTTCTGCAATAGGTAGTCACACTTCAGGGATTTCGATTAAACTTAAGATATTTTACTTAAAATATCTACATCCCTTGAATGTAGCCTATCCATTAATATATGTCATCCCAAGCATTTAATGCTTGATGGTATGGACATTTAATGCTCATTAAATGCTTAACTCAGGTGACGAATCGAATCGATTTAGTTTTGATAACGATCAGTCACATCCTAAGTGTCTTGGTTTCCTTCCTTAGATATTTGTGTAGAGAATATCTAGGGGTTTCTTGGTCATTTAAAGTCTCCTTTTGTGGGCCTTTTAATTATGGTTAGGCCCTTAACTCAATGGGCCTTGGGTGGTTTGTCAAGACGACTTAGTTTTTGTGTAATTCCAAACCAAGCCCAACTTCTTAATCACCTTGGTGATTTAGGGCTTGTCATGATCTTTCCAAGCCTTTATAAAGGTCTTTTGGATTATTTCGGGCTGGGATTTGATATAATATACATAAATGAAACAATTGTTTTTTGTGCTAAAGCGACAAGATTGAGTGATTGTAAATGTTTTAGGGTCATGGTAGGTAATCGGAGTAATTTGTTTGAAATGTCCTATAATTTAAGGGTAGTGGCTAATTATTATCTATACTAAATATGATTTAATGAAAATCAAACTTTAATAAAGTTATTTTATAGCCCCTTAAATAATAGAATTTTCGAGGTTGACCCGAAACTTTTACTTAACTGAATTTTGTCAAATTTAATAGTTTTTGTTTTTCTCATGTTTTCTGGGCATTTTTCTATATTATATAGTGTGATCTCAGGTAGAAATTCATTTCCTTTAAACCTAAGTTTAAAACTTATCTGAATTTGTACTTGACTCGACACTGGATAAGCGAGAAAAAATGTGGTGTTGACAATGGTGTGACATAAGGTAGTGGAAAACTAAAATCAAACACTCAATAACCAATATAAGGGGTTAAAGTGTATAATTTACGAAATAGGGGTAGCCCCCATCAAAAGTTGCTACCCCAAGCTGTTAGGGACGCTCGTGCACTCCCCAGGGTGCACGCCCTAAGGATTGTGCAAGTTCTCATCCTTATAAATATGGGTGGCCTGCCTTCATTTTTATTTGCTAATTATGGTATTGGTTCCACCACAGCAAGGACGTCCGCTATTGCTATACCTCACCATCTTTGAAACTTTTGTGGGGGGTGATGTTGGGCCAACATGCTAACTCAAGAAAGAAAGAGCAAGAAATCTACTATGTCAGTAAGAGGTTCACCCATTAAGAAGATAAGTACTCAATACTAGAAATAACTTATTGTGCGCTAGCCTAGACTACTTAGAGACTGCGTCACTAGTTGTGTTTCACTACTCACCTAATCGCTTGAATGGATCTGTTAAAGTACATAATAAAAAAGCTAGTACTTACAGGAAGAATTTTCAAATGGAAAATGTTGCTTATCGAATTTGACATCATGTACGTAACTCAGAAGGAAGTTAAAGAGTAAGTAATCACTAATCAACTTCCTAATAATCCGATGGCCGACAATGAATCGCTAGAATCAGAATTCCCTGATGAGCTTGTAGCACTCTTAACATCCAATGAAAAGTAAAATACATGGGAAATATACTTTAATGGAGCTAGCAATTAGAAATGATATAGAATCAGGGCTAGCTTGATTTCTCCAACAGGTCAGCATTTCCCAGTTGCCTCCAAGTTGAAGTTGCAAATACAAACAACATTGTCAAATATGAGGTGTATCTTGGGACTCAAAATGGAAATCAATTTGAAGATTAAAAAAAAAAATTAATGGTATATGGAGACTCTGAATTGATCATAAACCAGATTACAGATAAGTACTCGACCAGAGATACCAAGTTGGTACGATACAATACTCACTTTATTGATCTCTGCGAAAAGTTTTCAAAGATCGATTTCGAGCATGTACCAAGACTGAAGAATGACTTTGCTGACGCTCTTGTAACATTAGCATCCATGATATCCGTAATCAAGGAAAGCGACGAAGAAATCCACATAACCATCTAAATATGTCATTAGCCAACCCATTGTAATCAAATTGAAGCAGAGCAAGAAAGAAAACTTTGGTACATGCATATCCAGAGGTTTCTGAAGAATCGAGATTATCCCAAAAGAGCTGATAGCTTAAGTCGACGAACTTTACGAAGATTGGCTTGTCAGTTTTTCCTAAATGGGGACACACTGTACAAAAGATCACCAGACATGGGTCTACCACGTAATACGTAGGTGCTCGAGAAGCAATACATCTAATATAAAAAGTGCGCAATGGAGTCTGTGGATCGCACATAAGTAGGTTTATGCTGGCTAAGAAAATCCTTTGAATTGGTCACTTATGACTAACAATGGAAGGTGATTGCATAGTTTTCGTGTGAAAATGTCATAAGTGCCAAGTGCACAAAGATGAAATCCACTTATCACTGACAAAGCTGCATTATTTGATAGCTCCTTGGCCTTTTTCGATATGGGGAATGGATGCCATTGGTTCGATTATACGTCAATAGCGCCTAATGGATGCCGTTTCATCTTGGTAGCTATCAACTACTTCACTAAATGGGTGAAAGCAGTCTCGCTCACTCGTGTCACCTAGAAAACTATGACTCGATTTATTAAACAGAACATTTTGTCGCGCTATGAAGTGTCACATGTCCTGATAACGGACAATGCTCAAAACCTCAAAGGAGGAATAATAAAAACCTCGTGTGCCCAATTTAAAGTCAAGCACAAGAACTTCGCGCCCTATCTCCCTAAGATGAATGGAGTGATAGAAACCGCCAATAAAAACATCAAAAATATCTTGAGAAAGATGATTGATAATCACAAGGAATGAGATAAAATGCTCATATTCGTTTTGATGACATATCGAACGTTAATTGGAGCCATGCCTTACTCCCTCGTATATGGGATAGAGGTTGTGATCTCGATAGAAGTAGATATCCCATCTTTGAGAATTTTGATGGAACCGAAAATGAACGAGACCGAATGAGTACAACAAAGGCTAGATCAGTTGTACTTAATAGATGCAAAAGACTTATCGCCATTTTCCATGGAAAATGCAATCCCTTAATAGGTTTGCTTGTTTTATTTTATTTTCATTTTAAAAAATATTAAAATAAAAAAGAAAAAAAGAAAGGAAGGAGATATTCCACTTTGTCAACTGGATAAGACATATTAGTTAAAAAAAAAAAAAAACCATCAAAACTAAAAGCAAAGTATATATAATTTACCCAATTAAATACTCCACCACCATGGCTTGGTGATGAAAAGCAAATTCTGACTGTTAGCTCGCTAGTCGCTTCTTGGCGGGGCGTCCGCGAACCAGGTCCTGTTTCCAATTTCACTCCCGCTTTTAGTTTTAGGTCTAAAATGAATCCACCAAATTATTGTCAAGTTTGAATTTCAATTCAGCTAGCGAAAATGGCCACTGCGGCCTTCAAATCCACCTCCAAAAGAGAGAAGTTGACCCGAAATTCCGGTTCCAACCCCAATTCCAATTCTAATCCCAACAATAAAGGGTCTTATCGTCAACGTTCATTGAGCGTGCCCAGAATTCGATCTCTGGAAATTCCGTCCGAGTTCTTGACGAAGCGAGACAATCCTCTTTTCCAGGGCTCTTCTCATACCCCTCCTGATAAGGAAATCAAACACGAGATTCCCGATGCCAAATCTCTAGCAACAAGTTCGTTGACTTCGACCACTGAACAGAGAGGTCGGCTTGCCTCGCGGAATTTAGGTGTTGGAAGTAAGAAGGAGACGGGCCGGAGCTTGTCGAGGGTGGACAATGGGCGACGACATCGATCAATGTCGCGAGGCCCTTACGGAATCTCCGAGGTTTGAACTTTGTCGTTTGCTGATTTCAAAGACTTGTTGCAAAATTTTCCTTTAGCCTTGATTGAGCTGAAACGGGTAAATGAATTCGATATGCTATTAATGTTCAAAATTGACAGTCGGGTTCTTGCTGTTGGAGACGATAATATTATGATTGATTTTTATAGAGCGAAATGAAGGGGAATCTGATATACGATCGACTCATTCAATGGATTTAACAGGAGCATAATGGCGATTTCGTAATCTTAAATAACGATTTCTTTTATTCAAATATAAGTTTATTGAGAGGAAATGCGGCAATTTTTGTTGTATTGTAGGAAGTGAACCCAAATTTTTTTGGAAACATATATAAATGAAATCTAGTTGAGTAGATGATGTTATTGAACTGTCTTTTGTCAATATTAATTTTCTGTTAAATATACGTTCTTGTAGTCTGAAGGGGAGCCGGAATCTTGGAAATCATCAAAATTTCGGAACAAAAATGACTCGTTAGAATTGGGTTATAATGCAGAACAAGCTAAGTTAGTTAGGAATGTGCCCGATACACGACCACAGGTGAAGAGTCTGCGAGTTTGTTCTAGCAAGCATCCAGCTGAGTATTCAGATGATTCTGTTGTGAGTATTACTGGGTTATGGTATTGCTATGAAAGGTTGGTAGTTTCTTGTTTACTTATGTTGCTAATGCTGTCATAATGTATTTTTATTCAGTCTAGTCTTCATATTCCGTACCGTGAAGATGGGATTTCGGCTGGTTCATCATCAGAAGCTGAAGAGAAAACTATTAAAGCGATCGGTGAACAGATGACGGTGAGATGCATCTTCTTTGAGTCCATGGTGTTAATTTTATATGCATACTTTAATGCCTTTGATTTTTTTGTTTTTTTATTTCCTTCTTCCCCCCCGCCCAAGGTTGGTTTGGAAGTAAATGACAGCAAGTTTAAACTTGATTAATGTTGTTATGAGGTTATATGTAAATTGGTTTTGTTTTGGGTTTGCAGTCTTTCGGGGGGGCTCATTTGGAGAGTAATACTGCAAATGAAATATATGAAACCGTTCGATCTGAAGTCAGACGTGCTCTCTCCGATCTCCAACATGACTTTAAAAGTGTAGGTGCTTCCTGTATTGGATGATTAATCATTTAATTGAATTGTACTTTTTAATGTCTTTAAATGTGACAACTTATTGGTTGATCAGCATTATAATCTTAAATTGAACATTTTTTTGAAAGCTACATACATGCATAGGGAGATGAAGGGGTGGTAGTTATTTTTTGGTGTAACAATATATAAAATACTAGTTATTTTTTGGTTTAACAATATATAAAATACCAATAATACCCTTAATATGTATATTTGAAATCTCACTTTCATTTATTTTGTTGCTTATAGAAGTTGCACACGCATGGAGTGTGTTGAAGTTGGTAGTATATATATATGCGCGTGTGTAACTTTGTTTATCAGCTCTAATAAATGTTGAATTTATTAATATATTATTTGGAAGTGTTAGGAAAATGATCTTAGCATGAGATAAGTTCGATTTCCCGATTTAAGCTTATGCCTTTTTGTCATTTGCTTATATACTCTTTTGGAAAGAAAAAAGTAATCAATGAAGTACACATGTTACTCTTGTATAAAATGTAGGTGATACAATAATTTAGATGGTGAGACATGGATGAGTTTCTTATCCTTGGATTATTTTGGACATCTGGAAATGCCTCAACCCTGCAGACAAATTCGAAGGCTGTTGATTCATCGGCAGTTGTCTATCTGAGCATACTGGTACATTTGGCGATGATTCCTCCAGCTATCTTTCATTTGCATCTTCCCCATATAATATTTGAATAGAACCCTTTGCAGAAATCGATTGTTTTTGTTCGCTTTGCTGTTGGATAGTTCACCTTGTCAGTCTTGTGATCTCTATTGGAGAAAAAAGAGAGCTATATCACTGAGTCATGGTGCTAATGTGGCAAAATATTGCCAGTGGGGAACACGCATAACTCTAGAATTCTGATGACAAGAATCATAGACCGATGGTATTTATATTATTTATAAAGAAGCTGAGGAAGGCGTCTCTTTTTCTTTATTTTGGTGAAATTGGGTGCTGTCAGTTCCAGTTACTGCATCATATAGCTGCCAGAGTGGTCCGAGGTAACTACTTGAGGAGATGTAACTAATGGTTGCTTGGTATTGCTAGCTGGGGCAACTAAATTTGAGGCGTTTAATGAATGGCACTAGGAGTATTACCTTTTTTCCCCCCTCTTTAATTGTACATCAGTTTGTAATCTTTCCCTAGTGAGGCAGATGTGCATGCATTCTGCTTTGATTCCATGTACCGGAATTTCGTGTTTTGGGTGCGATTGACATTTAGAAGGGATCACTTGCCTTCTGGAATAACCAAGATAATCATCTTGTCATTTCAGTTTCTTATGTGTTCATGTATGCATTATCTTGCTCGCATTGCTGTCATGTACTACTTATTCTTTAACTTATTTTTTGGTCTATGAATTTCAGGTTATTCGAAGCAACAACACTACTGCTAGTGCAACTACAAATGTTGCGGACATACTGCCAGACTTGGTTAACCCTGGTGCCATTGAGCTAGTCTTGGACATCAGAAGGGGATATGCTAGAAAACTAGAGGAGGTATGCTTCTCTCCTCTCTCTCTCTCTCACACACACACACACACAAAAGTCAGCTGGGATATCTTGAAAAATAGAATCAGTTCCATTCTCGTTGTTGATAAATAGTTCAGGTAACTATTTTTTAATGCTTCTTATTTGCCAATGGCTGTCAGTTTCTTTTTTAAACCTCGATAAAGCGAGGGAGAATAATAATGACAAAAATGAGGACTATCAGTGGACATACTGATAGTAAGTACAAGGGAGAGGGGGACATATGCCTTACCCCACAGCCGGCCACCTGAAAGATACAAAAATAAACAAGTAAAAGGAAGGTGGAATTATAAAACAAAATAAAAACAAAATGTTGTCTGATACATATAACTCCCAAAAGATCTAACTTTAACAAACCTTTCAATTTTCTTGGTGGAGTATTCCAATTATAAGAGTGTCTCTTTAATCACATGCCCAATTAGCGAGGAAGTCTGCAATTGAATTCAACTCCGGTTTATATGTTTAAACGCAAAATTACCGGAAGCAACTAAATTCCATTGTCGTTGAAAGACACCATATGTGCCAAGGAATTTTGCACTTTTTGTCAACCATTTCAACGAAAATTTTGGAGTCATGGGCACCAAAACCTTGTGGAAAGCTTGATGAGAGCACCATAAAAACCGTAATATAGAGCTTGGGCTTCTGCACAGATTAGAAGAAATGCTGAACTGTAAAAGCAAAGCATAAATAAAATTACCATGACAATCCCTTATAATGCCACCACCTCTAGCAAGTCTTGGATTAACTCTCGACAACCCATTAGAATTCAGCAAAAAGACATGCCTCGAAGGAGGCTTCAATACATAATAGATGGTCTCTACCTCACCGTTTTTGTAAAGTAACACCCCTAAATTATTTACACACCATTGATCAATTAAAGATTTAGGCCACTGACATGGGAAGTTTAGTACTGCACAAACGCAATGCAGGAAACTTGAGGTTTACACTCTTCGAACGACTTACTTGCACTGTGCTTTCCATATTTCCCAGGCGATGAATGCTAGAAAAGCTGTAAGATTGTTTTTAAATTGTGTTGTGACTAGGATCAGACCACCAAAAAATAAGTAAAACAGAAACAGAACCAGCATGTGCAGTTTGGTTTAGTCTGAGATAAAAAAATGTCCATACCTTAACAGCAATGTCTCCCCTTAGCACTTAGCAGCAGATGGTCAATAGATTCAGCTTTGGGACTGTTACAGAAGCAGAATTTCGAAGCAAGAGAAGTGCCTTTTTTTACTGAATAATTTCACCGACTGGGACGCATTAATGATACATTTTCTAAAGGAAGATTGAGATTTTACATGGGATGTTTTTGTTCCAGAATTTTTACCAAAACCAAGGTGCTTGTTGCCTTGTCCTGAACATAGCCCAAGCTTGGTGTAGGTAAAACAATCCATTCAGTAGTCCACATCAGTTGATCATCCTCATTGGATCTGGGTTATTCAGATTTTCTCCACAATATCAGAATGAACCAGTTCAGCCAGAAAATTCTCTCTCCAGTTGCCATTTTTCTCTGTACTCACTTTTAGATGCTGCCTCTGATCAGGAACCAGAAAAATATCCCCCAATGGGACTTCGATAACGCAGGCATCCCACCAAATAGAGATGTTTCCTTTTCCCACAATCCATTTAATATGGTCTTCTAGCAATTGGCCTCCCTCCAGAACCCCTCTCCAAAGGTTAGATCCTTTGCCAAGAAACTTGCTGCTGGGGATCTTGACTATAATTCTGTTTCTGAATCTTAAACTTAGCCCATTGGCCTCCCTTAAACTTCCACTAAAATTTACATTGGAATGCCCCAACCACATCAAGCAAGTTTCTAAAACCCAATCCTCCTTGAATTGTGGAACATAGCTTATGTCATGCTTTCAAATGAATTGGGGAGTAATCAGAGGACAGTATTCTAAGATGTTCACTCTCCACTTTATTCATTTTATGAGTCCACACTTCATTATATAGAACTCTTTCCAGTATTTGCCAGATCCCAACTTTACCCTCTCTCCCAATGCACCATGTGAATTTACTTCCAAATTCCAATATAACCACAATCAGCAAGGCCACAAGCTGTAGTTGAAGCTAAGAATTCCTGAATTGGTTTCCATTTTAAAGGTTTACCACCTAATTTATCCCAGCTTCAGAAACAATATTGAAATCCCATAAATCTCTTATAGCAATTTAGCGTGATCTTCGGATAAAATTAATTTCTGCTGTAAGTCACCATGAGCCATGTCAATGAATAACCTGGTCACTCTCCAAATTATGATTAATAGGCCAACCATTCATCTAGAATATCCAAATGGAACCTTGACCATTAGAGCTGGAGATTGAAAACCCAATCTTTGTTTGAAAAAATCTAATTTGCAGATATCTACCATAGGTTCTAAGATAACCACTAAATCAATATTGTTTTTCTTGACTAGCTTTCTTAATCTCCTTCTAGAGAGGCACCCACAATGCCTCTGATATTCCAAGCCCCTTGATATGGTATGAACTTTTTTGGCCATGAGTAACTGTACCCTTCTTTCTTGCTTTCTTCTTTGGGCCCACCACTTTGAATTCCTTCATTAAACATTGTCTGTCTGGGGAACAGATCTTGGTGATAAGTTCAGACTATCGATTGTATATGCTGCTGTTCTGCATCAACTCCATCTTACCTCTTGTTCAGGATTATAGAATCAGATGCACAATTAAACTGTGAGTGGTATGTGCACTTCCTTCTTCCTCAGATTCAAATTCAGATTCATTCTCTGCACTTTTTCCAGTATAAAGTGCTTGTCTGTTTCTCACATCTCCATCATCTGACAAAGTCAACTTTTGAATTTTCAGTAGGGCGTTGAGACCATAGCATGTTAAAGCGCTGGTTTTTCTGCAGTGTTGTCACACAGCTGCCTGCATAGAGGAGCCACTATTTCTGAAACATTTTGCCCCCTGAATATCTCCATAAATTTGACTGTTGAAATAAAAAAAATCAAAGGTGCATTTAATTCCATCACATGGCACCGAATTCCAGCAGCCATCGTTGACACACACGCGCACACACATATATATACACCTTTCATATTATTGAACTAATTACCCTTGTTCTAGCCTATAAATAGGCCTCTATTGTAATACAGACATGTGAGAAGATATACACAATGTAGTCCATTAACAATCCTTCTCAATATATAATATTCTCCATTTCATTTCATTCATTTCTTGTCTAGTTTCTTTCCCAACAATTTCAATAATGACCTCCTTCAAGTTGTGTCCCAGTTTTAGATAACCTTATGGACTATCTCATTTTCCTTAGTCGTATCCCCTTCTAATACTTTATACATATTATCCCCTTCCTCCCAATGTTCTTTTCCTGCTGAGCATCCCTTTTAACAAATTAATCTCATTGATCCTTTCCTACTTTGCTGCCACTTCATTCACCAGACTAAGCGATTGTTCAGAATTTGCTTCCACATCAAGAATCCCTGTGCCAGCATCCCCTTTAATCTGGTCCTGCTTATTACTTATTTGATATATTTAGAAGAATTATGTGTTCCTGTTGGAGGGTTAAGCATTTTACAGGTCGATTTGTCGTGTCCTTGTGTCGAGCAGTGGTTATAGAACAATGGAACTCTTTCAAATTGCACAGTTTGCCACAACCCACCCCCCCTAGAACCATTACCAATTCAGACACTGTTAGGACCAGAGTTTTGTAGGTCAATTCAACAGACACACTAGCAAGATTTGGCCTAGATAAATCAACTGTTGCCACATCTAATATAAGAGGTTTAGAGAATGTTTGAGCAATTAGAAGAATGCTGCTAGCATTAAAAATATGAATAGGCAGAAAAGAAAGAGATAACCAGACAGTGATGGTTCCCATTTGAACACCCTCATAGGGAAATACTTGATGTACCGGTTCTTTCATCCACTGCTTTGGAAGTCTTCGTCATGGTCTAAACGAATTAGAAAATGCTTTATGCCCATAAACCCAATCTTAAAATCTGATCGTAGACCTAATTGAATGAAAAACTTCCACAGCTCTATGAAGGATGACGCCCATGAGAAAATTTTCCTATCAATTCATATTTCAATGGTTGCGCAAGAGATTCAATATCAGATTCCGAAAAGATGACCGCTGGTTCTCCCTTGAAAGCAGAAGGTAATTTCAGGTCAATTAACAGAGGAGTGCTTGATGATGAAGACAAGATTTGAGCAAGGGACTCAGTTCAAACGGTGGTGTGGCAATGGGAGAAGGCTTGCCATGCTAGCCTTCGCCAGCAGCCGTCCTGAGGTGCTCTGTCAGCTTCTCTCGCATTTAAATGCAAAACTGGTTGATATTTTCACTAAAGTATTACCAGTGAACTCCATTAGTATGTGCATCAATTGTTAAACATTCATAGTGTAAATACAGAAATAAAATGCAGTTGATCTCCCTCATCTTTCTGGTGGCCTTGACCTATATTATGTTTTGCCCGGTGAAAACTGATATATCAAGGGCCCCATATTTGTGGATGAGAGAGGAACGCACACAATGTTTGATTTGACCCGCAAAATGTAATGAAAGAAATTATGGGATGCCTATTTGATTGTGATTTTTGGACCTTTCTATGTAATTATGGACCTTTTGTGTGTACATGTCGCTGGAAAACAGTTTACTATGTACGGATCTCTGCGAGCATGATGTAGCTTAACCTTTTTTCCTCTGGCCCTGCTCACCCTCTCTCTCTCTCTCTCTCACTCATGATTGAGGCTATTCTTCTTTTGGATTTTCTCTTCAGATGCAATTAATATGACATTGCCTGTCAATATGCAGTCCCAAGAGCGCGCTAGAAAACTTCAAGCTGAACTAGCTGTTGAGGAGCAACATGGACAGGAGTTAGACAGAATCCTGAAGGAGATACTGCCAGTTCCAAAGACATCATCTCCTCAGAGATCTCATATCAGAAGAAGGGTAATCTATCTTTTTTCATGAAATTCTCCATGGAATCAAACATTAGAACTACCCATGCCATAGAGCAAATTAATTTAAAGTATAATTGTCTGTTCAAAGGCTTGCTTGCATATATCGGGATGTTTAGTCCTGAAAAACTAATACATATCTTTGCATAGTATTTGACGGGACAGTTGATTGTCATTTTTTGTAGTGTATGAAGCAATCCATTCTAATTGTGCATGATAGCATAAAACTGAAGATATGCTTGAGCTTATTGCAATCATGCACAACACAATGAATAGCAGAGAGCTCAGGCATATTTCAGCTTGATGCTATCATGCACAACAAAAAGGGATCGTTTGACAGAGCTGAAAAAAATGGATTATTTGATAAAGCTGAAGATACACTTGACTGTACTTGTGAAAACTTGCTTGACAATGGATTATTTGGAAGTTGCTAGACTTGCGTTACGATGTTTA
The DNA here is from genome assembly GCA_016647705.1 of Eucommia ulmoides. NCBI lineage: Eukaryota > Viridiplantae > Streptophyta > Magnoliopsida > Garryales > Eucommiaceae > Eucommia > Eucommia ulmoides. Next base: position 28,486,450 of record CM028341.1, read on the forward strand.
AGAAAGAGCTTCCTGGTCCAAATTATTTACGTTCTTTTGGCAGATAATTATACTCTTGAGATCAGAATATTAAGATTGAACACATACATGGTTTAGCTGAGCAGGGGCAAAATTTCAGGTCTGAGAGAGACAAGTGCGAGTTTGTCCGTAATTTTGGCAGCTTGTCTGTGCTGAAACTTGAGATTGGTTGTGGGGTTACCCCTGCACTTCCAGGATGATGACTCGCACTTTTGAAGGATTTAATGTTTATAGTCTTCTATTTGCCCCCATGTTTGCCCCTTTTTATTAATCACTCCTTGTGAAATTGATTAAGAACTTGGTGAATATCGAATGAGGAAGTAGATTTGCTTAAAAAATGCTGCATTATTGCGAGGATTTTTTTTGTTTGTTTAAAGTAATTTCTAATTACGTACCTTGCAGACATTCGTCTATACTATCACAAAATTTACTTTTACTTTACGGGAGGCTACATGTATATATCGCATTTTTTTTGTACAAATAATTCATTGTTACTGCTGCAATCTCACTCAAATTTGGATTTTATGTTGTTTTCTTTTGTTTCTCTGCATGTCCTCTCAAAATGACACCATTCTCTGACGACAGAAGAGCATTGAAAGAAAGAAAATGTCAAAATATCTGGCAGATGAAGCCATGGCATACTTTGATGAATGTGTCTCCATATCAACATTTGATAGCTCAGATTTCTCAGCAGCAGAAGATCCACCTTTTGGTTCAGTTAGAGCTACTAACAAAGCCAGGGCACTTGCATCTTTACCCCAAGATAATGCAACTGTTTTGATCTCCCATGACACAAACAATTTCCCTAATGCCGAACAGGTATATTCGCTCTAGGCCTGTCTCATTTTTACATTCATTTATTAGAAATTGTACGGAATATCTGTTTATTTAACCTTCTAATGGAATTGAAATCTTCACAGATATCAGTAAATATCGTTTTAGTACATTTTAATTTTCTGCATTTTCCTATGCTTTGCAAATTAATATTTTTTGGAGTATTGGATGTGCTTCTGATTCTGTTATTTTGACCCGGGGTGAAATTACCATTAAGGTCATATTCATCTAAATGCATTTGTACACACCCCACATGCCCCATCTTCTTTACTAACATTCCTCGTTGGCAACCGGCAGTTGCTTCAGCGGCTCGGCGCGTGCATTTTTAAATATATACATTTTATAATAGGGAAAATTGATGTTTCCCCCCTGTACTTTGAGAGTTTTTGTACTTAATGATCTTACAGGAATCTGGTTGTGTGATAATTTTTTATTATCATTTTATACATATGGCGCTTATAGACATTGTGATTTTTAAAGTAGTCTAACTATAACTGGACTTGATTTGATGATTCCATTTTGGTCCCATTGAATGTCTTCAACCAAACTATTGAATGATAATGAATTAACAATTTTTGATCTGTTTCTATTTCATTTTTGGGTATATTGCTTGTTTCTTTTCAGTGTACTAACAAAGCCTTAGGTTGTATTGCTTGTTTCTTTCTGGTGTACCAATAAAGCCTTACTTTGGTTTTTTTTTTTCCTTTTTGGAATCAAAATTTTCCTTCTTGTTATGGAAAAATTCCTCATTGTTTGTTAGTTATTTCTCCCTTTATTAATATTAAGGAACCTAATTCTTTTTAGATTAAAAGCGTGAAGGCAGGAATACACTTTATACTCTATTCCTTTTTTTGAATAAACAAAGATTGCATTAGAAACCTCACTCACTAAGCAAGCTATATCCCTTTGCTTCAATGCTACACTCATCCTTAGAAACCTCTCCTTTAGGATGTGCAATTCCCAATACCTCTTTAATCCCAGTTGAATGTATAAATACATATTTTTCCTTTTTGTTGAGCCGAAATCCTTGATAAACAATTTAGCTGCTATAGTCTCTTGTTCAACTTCCACTACCTCTGAACTATGTGAATCAAACTAATATGTGAAGCATGTTATTTGTGTTAAGTTGGGCTATTAGGAGCAAGGACAGGAGAATTCAAAAGAGAACTTATTGGTTTTAGCAGAATGCAATTTACTAGTATCATGTCAGATTAGAAATTCTACTTCAAAGAAATTTAAGCTTCTCTCCTCTCCTTTAAGCTCTTCCTCCCTTTGTTGAAGGGATCTGCTTCTAAGTTGAAGTTGTTTGTTAGCATGAATACTTGTACCATTGGCTGAATATGGTAATTAATTTGTCCCCTGGGCCCTGACCATTGAAAATTTTCAATGTGCATAGCAACTGCTATGGTAGTGTGGAAACAGATTATCTAGTTGAAGCACGCCGCCTAAGATGAAAGTTGGATTCAAGATCAGGGCCCCAGCCATAGAAAATTTCCAACGTACATGGGAACTGCTATGTTTAATGCGGAAACAATTTTGTGAACAGATTATCTAGTTGAAACACACTGCCTCGTATGAAGGTCTGGATTCACGATCAGGGTTTATGATTTAATCGAAATTTATTTCATTCCCTTCTGCAAATGTTCTGAGGATATATTTCCGTCCATGTTCAACCACATGTTCTTTTCTTTCGGATTCTCTCCATCTCTATATTCTAGTATTTTAATTTTGCGATGAGTTGTATCCTTGACGTTCCTTGACGACCCATGGATAGCTATTTTTCTTGTAACTATTTTAGAAACATGTGCTGCACTTGACAAGTAAGTGCAGTTAAATATTTTTAATTCAATTGGGCAATAATTTATTTATTTATTTATTTTTTTATTATTTTAGGTATTAAAAATATAACATTCAACTAATTGAGGCTAATCGGGGCTTGTAGAGAAAGTCCAATATTTTCTGTCATATTCAAAATCAAATGATACAACAAACATTAGTGTGTAATGTGCGAGAATTAAAAATATAGGGAGCGAAGTACAACTTGATTCAATTTCAAACTATAGAAGTTAGTTTTGCTAATAGAATAGTGACTGGTGTCAATTGAGTTAGGTCAATCAGGCAAAAAAGTAAAATGTTTAGGAACAATGTGAAAATATTAAAAGAATAGGGAGCAACATGCAATGTCACTCAAACTTGAAAGGTAGAATGTGTAATTTATAAAATTGAAATAATTGAGTGGCTTAATTGAGAGGCAATTAAGCAGCTTATAGCGTCTTTTATTAAGTTATAGACATCAATCTCTTAGTCCATTGTTCTACCACACTTGCTTAGGTTTATCATTTGTTTCACTCGTGCTATATACATCTGATCTTTGTAATTCCCTTAATTGTTATAGTTCACGACTACGATTTCATTGAGTACCGAATGATAGATTTCAGCGATAAGAGGTGAGAGGTGAGAAGAATACAAATCAATGGGCAATTCATTCTTCCATGGCCTCACAAACCAATTTAACTCCTTCATCCCTCTGTTTAGAAAAAAAAATGGCCGAATATATATGTATATATATTGTGTGTGTGTGTGTGTGATTCAGAAAATACTCTGAAGAGCTTTTAAAATTGCAGCAAACGAACTTACACTCAGTCCCTCATGGTATTTTGATTCATAGGCAATGCGAATCAATAGAATGAGAAGGTCGGAGAGATTATACTCTAATAATGGAAATGCCTACTTACCAAGAAATCGAACCTTAATTTTGAGATATCGAACCCTAAATCAAGAAATCAAACTCTAATTTTGAGAAATCGAACCCTAAATCAATAGATCAAACCCTAATTCTGAGACATTGAAGCTAAAATCAAGAAATCGAACTCAAAATCAAGAACCTATAGCTAACCATCTTGATCTATATTGAAAAACCCAACAAATTGAACCCTAAATCGGACACCCTTACCTGCTCGTCATCGATAAGAGAAGAGAGAAGACAGAGGGGAGAAATTGAATCCTAAATCAAGAAATCGAACCCTAATTCCGACTTATGAAATCGGAATAAAACAGAGGAGAGATAGATCTCTTACCTGCTCCTGCTCCTGCTCCTGCTCGTCGGCGATGGAGAGAAGAGAGAAAACAAAGAGCGATGGAGAGCCACTGCTCGTTGGCGATAGAAACCCAAGTCTGCACTGTGACGATTCGATTTCTCGGGGCCACCACGAGGTTTTTTCCTTTGGAGAATTAATACTAAAACCGAATGTCTATTATAAATTTGAGAAATTTTACAACTACGACGACAATTATAATTATCGATTTAAATTTTACAATACAACGACAATAATTATACTCAATTTTTTATAACGATACCTTAACCTGTACAACTATGCAATCTAAGGTTGCTATTAATGCTATGGCCATTCAATATCTCCAATGGTAGGAGCAACATAATGGTATAAATTACCATATCAACAATATAATCAACTACCTGTAGGATTTGCCCTCCTATCAGGTCTCAACATATCAACAACATAGTCAACTATCTACAGGACTTGTTCTCCTGTCTGATCATAACATAATGTTCTACAGGATATGTCCTTCTGTAAGGACCAACAATATCTTGCAGGACATGTTCTCCTGACGAGACAATTATGACATAACAGGATAATAAAAATATTTTTTTCACTTTTAAAATTTTCCTTGATCCATTTAACATCATAAAATTGTCCATTTTCATCAAGATTTTTTTTTTCCAATTTAATACGAAGATAAAATTTGATAATTTACATAGAAGACAGTAAACACTTTTAAACCGATACTTTCAATAACTTATCCTATGGTCCATGACTAACACAAAATTCACTAAGCAAGCTAACCGTTAAGGTGTTATACGTTCAAATTGGAACTGTTTCCCAATTTCAATTTCATTTTAGTCGTTAAGGAGATACCTTTATTATCACTACAATCTGCGCTAGGAATTTCATTTGAATTTCTATTTAAATTTGTAATAATTGTATTTATTATTTATCATTGTAAAATCGATAATTAAAGTTATCGCCGTTGTTTGTAAAATTTATCAGATTTTATAAAATGGAATATTGGTGATTCGGCTTTAGTGTGAATTCCCCTTAGGGAGAAACCGCGTGGTGATCTTGAAAAATCGGGTCGTTACATATGTGATTTCAGACATACACTGAAAGAGAGAGAGAGGGAGAGGGAGAATTTACATAGCAACGGCGAGAGCGAAGACGACACTTGCTGGAGACAACGACGAGGCTGGCGATGGAGGAAGAGCACACTGATGGCGAAGTGAAGAAGAAAAGGAACGAAGAATGGTCGGGGAAGTTCAAAATTGAATGAGATCAATTTTCCTTCATTAATAATTTGGTAAATGACCGGTGTGTCCTATTTTGGGATGAGAAAGAATGAGAACGAAAAGAATCAACAATTTTTTTATTCTTACCTCCTTAAGGAATTCAGAAATCAATCCAAAAATTTTGGGATGGGATGAGAACGGAATTGGGTTTACCAAACGCTTTCCCAAACACCAATCCCAAAAATTTGCAAGTGGGATGGGACGGGAACACTAACCAAACGGGGCCTAAATCACTCATGCCACTTCTTCTTGTTTATGCTCCTCATCCGTTTGCTTCATGAAAATAAAAAATTCCAAAAACAAAGAGTTTCATGGAAATCTGTGACCTATTAATGTCTTCCTCAAGTATATAGTGATTCTATTGTATTCATTTGTTATTTACTTCACACAGAATTCCCCTGATTCTTGATGAAAATTATGTTCACAAAATTGTATAATTTGTGATTTCTAAGATTTTGGCATGTAAATTCATTTGCCTCTCTTGGGCCAGCGGCACTTTCGTATTTATTGTTATCTTCGCACTGCAGCAATCAGATGGCAATAGACAGCTCATGCAGAGCTGTGACGATATTTGTTTAACTGCTAGCAGCAGCAACAATAAACCCACAAAATTTGATCAAGCCAATCAGGATAGAGAATGGGGTCAAATGCATCGGTTATCCTTTGATAACAAGTCACCTGGATATTTTGGTCTTCGAGAAGATATTAGGAGTTATGTAAAGCATTTCGAGGACAATAAAGACAACAACTTAGAGATTAAAAGTTCAAAGTACTACAACATAGATGAGTACAAGATCGAGAGCCAGGCTGAACGATTGTTGTTTGACAGGGTACTCTTCAAGGACAGGATAGATTCTGGCACTTTGCATCTGTGTAGTGGAGGTAATATAATCTCATTTTCTCCCTTTGCTTCTGTTATATAAACTCTCGTGGTCGCAAACCTCAAAGTTACATGTAAACTATAATAGAAATGTTGGTTACTACCTCATTATTTTTCATAATCCAAGTGCGTGAATGGGAAGTTGCTCTACTCACAATTCAATAGTTCTCTTAATGGTACAAGCCATGTTTATGTAACATTGTTAATCAAATTTTCTCTGTTTGAGTTCCTCAACTAGGGTAATTTTACATCAATATGCCAGTTCTTATGTGTGTGTTTCTGCTAATAGATTGCATTAGTTGAAGAGATTTTTGTTGTAAGGCTTACTAAGTCGTTGCGTAAGTCTTACACGTTATTCATGGGTGTTTACGAAGATTTATTATTCATAGGTGGTATTTTGTTGCTTTGGATTGGAGTCTTGGAATTGGAACTACAAATGAACTATTGCAAAAAAATTGAAATTTAATTAATTCTTATTCAACTCCATGTTTCTGTAGCCTACTGAAGATTTTAAGGAATGCCAGAATCTGTGTTAATTTTTGGTGCATCAGTTGAAAATCTATAGATCACCACCTTGTATCTCCTTGATGTTATCTCGTGCATTAGCTGAAGAGCTGTTCTTGTCTCTTTTGGTATCTGTCGTAAGATGATGCATTTTGATATCCATTGTTTGCCAGAGAAACCACATTTTGCACAATAGCCTGTGTTGAATCATTTAAGCGGAAAAATTATTGGGTTAATGCCTACGACACAATTTATATTACGTTCTTTTTGGCAGTTGGATTAGTTTGATATAAATCAAATATAAAAAAGCCAGCAGCGAATCCTTTATAAATTATATTAGTACCCTTTAAATTAAAATTTAAAAATCAAGAAAAGAGGGGAAAAAAATTGAGAATAAAACTTAATTGGAGGTAGTACAATTTGAAGAAGGAAAATAGAAGGGTACCATGCCTCATTTTTTTTTTATAGACAAAACACCATTTATAAAATGAATTTAAAAAACTCCATCAAATGAACCTTTTTAAAAAAAATAAAAAAAACCTAATTATCCTATATACCTATAAATCAATCAAAATGTATCAAAAAGAAAATCAGTTTAGAAAAATTAGTTTAGAAGAGAGGAATACACAAATGCAAAATGAGAAGTCATCACAGGGAGACTGAATGTAAGATAGAAAATTATCACAGAGAGACAAATGCAAAATGAGAAGCAATCAAAGAGAAACAGAATGCAAAATAAAAAGTCATCACAAGGAGACAAAAAAAAATGCAAAATGAAAAGCCATTACGGAGAAGTAAATGCAAAAAGAAAATCCATCACAGAGAGACAAATGCAAGACAAAAAGCCATCACGGAAAGGTAAATGCAAAATGAAAAATCCTCACGGAGAGGTAAAAAGCAAAATAAAAAATCATCACGGAGAGACAAAATACAAAATAAAAAATCATCATAGAGAGGAAAATGCGAAATAAAAAGTCATCACAAAGAGGTAGAATACAAAACAAAAAGTCATCACGGAGAGACAAATGCAAAATGAGAAGCCATCATAGAGAGGCAAAATGCAAGATAAAAAGCCATCACGAGAGGCAAATGAAAAATGAGAAGCCATCACGGAGAGGCGGAATGCAAGATAAAAAGCTATTACAGAGAGGCAAATGCAAAATGAGAAGTCATCTTGAAGAGGTAGAATGCAAGATAAAAAGTCATTATGGAGAGATAGAACGCAAAATAAAATGCCAGAAGTATATAATATGGCCCAGCCTATATTGGGGCAAGCATGAGAGAATAGAGAAATAAAATGTGCCCCAGTCATGGTTGGGGTTAACACTTGAATGACCGAACCTTTATACGTTACCTACGTACCTTAGTATTACGCCAATGATCAAGTTTAACATAATTCATTGGATGCCCCTTTCAAGACAAGACACAAACACCTAACGATGCTCATCAAGTGATAAGAAAACACTGACCCATGGAAGAATTATACATAGACAAACATTCATACATTTTTTTTAATGAAGAAAACATTGGTCATCCTTAAGCGATCCGCATTTTTTTTAAGGCTATCTTTGCAATTTGAGATCTTTTCCTCCCTTGGGATTGAATAAAATTTTCTTTGACCTGATAAGGAGATTGGAAAGATTAGTGTGTCTCTTACCTTCATGGTATAGATTTGCCTTGACTTTCTATTTTTCTTTTTCCTTGGCTACTAAAATTAATTCCAATGCTTGGGTTCTAAATCTTTGTATGCTTTATATTTCAATCAACTCCTGCAAACTGGATTAGCTAAAGTATGCCCAAAAATTTAAAGTTTATTTATCCAAAAATCTATTTTTACCTGGTATGATTTTCTGTATTGATTTGGTTTGAGCTTGACAAACATGATTTAGATAATAATCCAGATTGTCTCTAAAATTCATATCACGAGATGACCCCTTCAACTAATGAGCAATCGAACCATTCTTCCACGATAAAAATTTCGAGTAACTAAAGAAAGATGTTTCTCAATTGTTTTTTAGCATCGTGGAGTTCTAAGTAATCTGTACAACGCGCTTTGGGCAGTGATCTCGGTCCAGTTGGGACAAATCACTAGGTGTTGAAACACCCATACAACTCAAAACTCGAATTACCTAGATCCCCAATCTGCTAATCGCTTTTCTTTCTATTTTTTCCCTTTTTTTTTTTTTTTGATAAGCATCTTTAAGGTATTATGGATGACAGACGAATCTCTCGAATTGGGATGGTGGCATTGTTTTATGACATATAGTCTAACCATTGGATAGGTTATTTGTATAGTGTATTTTTTGGTGATGGATTTTTGGGTAATAGTTTTTTAGTTAATGGCGTTTTTGGGTGATGAATTCTTGGGTAAGGGATTTTTGGGAAATGGCTTTTTGGGTGACGACTTTACTTTACGACGAATTGCCTAGCCGATGGATAGGTCATTTGGGTAATGGATTTTTGGATAATGGCTTTTTGGATGATGACTTAGCTTTATAATGGATTGCCTAGCTGTTGGGTGGGTCATTTGGCCTCGCTTTTTGGGTGATGACTTTTTGGGTAATGGTTTTTTTGGGTGAGGGTGAAGGTGAAGATTTTTCTTTATGATTGATTGCTTAGCCAGTGGTTTCTAAGTGGTGGGCCAAGGTTGAAAATTTGTATCAAAAGATGCCCAAGATTTTCTGACACTCATCTAGCTAAGGTAAGTCATCTTGTTTTATTTCATCTTAGATAATAATCTCTTTTAGTATCAAAATCACATTCATCATGCTCAAGCACATTCTCAACACATAGCTCCCACATAGATAATTTTGAAATATTTGAAAAATAAGTATTAAACATTTGAGACATAGCCTAGGTAACACAATAGCATTTAATGAAAGGTTAAAACCATCTACAAAGCAAGTCCCCTACCATCTAGAAGGTCAGCTAGAGAGAGAAAGGAAGGTTTTAGAATTTATTCCATTTTTATTGAAATCCATCTTAATAAACCAAGTTCACAAGTGGTACCCTTAGGTGAGGCTTTGGCTCGTAATGAGATGGTGTATTCCAATAAAGCTCAAGAGTGTTATAGTTTCAGCCTAAGGTAGATTCAACTAAAATTTCTCCCGTTGGTCAATGAATTTACTTGGAAGATAGCGTATTGAGGGTTTCTGGCCATTTAGTGGATGGTATCGTGAGATGGAGGATGAGAATATTTGGATTATAGAAAGTTGGTAATTCAATGTATTAAAGGTGGGGTATGGTTCAGAGTTTGGTAAAATTGTAGGGGTACAACTTGATTTGGGGGTATGGGTCAAGTATGTTATTCAAGGTATATGGGTGGCGAAGTTGGTCGGTATTTTGGTTAGGTATGGTTTGGATTGGTGGTTTTGATTTGGTGAGAATATTGGGGTACCACTTGGTTCAGGGATATGGGTCAAGTAGATAATTTAAGGTATATGGGTGGGAAAGTTGGTTGGTATCTTAGCTAGAAGGGTATCACTTGATTTGGGGGAAATGAGTCAATTTGATTTCCATTCGGGAAGAAAGCCTTGACAACATTTTGGTAGCCTTTTATTTATTTTTTATTTTTATTTTTTTACACCATTCACTCTAGGATGACCAATTTTTCTTCAAATTATGTGCAAAAGAAAAAAAAAAATCAACATCACGACTCACGCTTATTTACAAAATAGAAGAAAAAGATAACAAAACAAAATGCAACATTTGGACTTGGATTATTTGGACTTATTTGGACATTTCAGGTTCCATCCTCTAATTATCCCCATCGAAGTCGTCAGTCCTGATTTTTCAAGACATCAAAGAATATGAAATAATAAGCGTAAAAGAGAGGTTTTCTAAACTGTTAGTTTTCTCAGAAAAGTACTTAGGTCATTTTAAAAATAAAGAGTCGTCATCTAGCAATAGGTTTAATTGATATGTTAAGTCACCAAATTTTTGGAAAATAGTTTAAAAGGCCTAAGAAATTTTTGACTCCACAAACACGGTCAAACTAAAGATTAATTTGAAAGAGTTCGAGGGTTAATTACGCTCGGAGAAGATATTAGGTACTCCAAGACGCCTGTCCGAAAACAATATCTTATGTACAATTAAGTCCAATTAGTTTAAGTCCGAATGTTTTATTTTATTTTGAAAATATTTTCCTTCTTATAAACTCTTTGTGGCATTTCAAAATTAGGATGATACAAGTTTTTGGTATTTTTTGGGATGTTCCCTCGGTATGTCCTCTTATCAAATATTAAGATATTTGACAAAGATGGTCCCAAGGGGATGTTTTACATATGTTTCCGATGAACTTATTTAATTTAAGTGGAGCAAATCAATCTAAGTGTTTTCTAATTGATGCAAAAGGCAACGTGCAAAATGACATGGAATATTATATCACTTAATACATAAATACGATGTCATGGAATGCCTCGTTTCCTAATTTTTCCAATTAATTTAAAGAATTCCCAATTTAACATTCCTTTAAATCCTATGGAGATGATAATCAAAGAAACATGACGGAAACAAGTTTTGTTGGAATTAATTCTTCCAAGACTTAAGTGGTATGTAATGAAACGACTTACTGATGGAAGTGATTTCCTAAACTGACCATTTCTAAATTCTACTTTATTTGGGAAATCAATTGTCAATATAGAAATCTCTCGTTCAATTTATTGAATTGTTGAATTCGTCCTAAGACTTGTAAGAATTAAATCTTACAAAACAACCTTTTTTTATTAAAAAATTTCTTTGAATAAATGATGATAATAATAAAATAAAAATAAAAAATCATCATCTCACGCTAGGATGTTAAGCTTGAGAAGGAAGAACCTCGTCTCAGTGTTTTCATCGAATCCTCGGACGATTTGTACCTTTTTTCAGATTTTTCTTTTTTGAATAACAACAACTCAAATAAAAGATGATAATAATAATTAAAAAAAAAATAGCAAATAAAAAGAAAAAGTATCATCGTCTAACGCTTGGAGGTTAGGCTTGAGAACGGAAAACCTCATCCTGGTATTTTCATCGAGTCATCGGATGGTTTTAACATAATTAAACTTGCAGAAATTTAGATTACGATAATTGAAAACAATGAAGAAAATTAAGGGATAAGAAACATACCTGCTCTGGAAAAGTTCCCCGATGTATAGGTTTTTCTCTCTTGAAGATGGCTTCCCGAATGAGCTTTCACTGAGAATCACTCTCTAAGAGGGTTTTTTTCTGAATTTTTGAGTGCCTAAACTATGAGGATGATGAGGTCCTATTTATAGAAAAATATAGGGAATGAAAAAATCCTAAAAACCTTAGGAAATTAGTCTTGGCCACCAAACTCTAACCCTAATTCTGTGGAGAAAAGAAAAAACCGATTTTTTTTTTGTTTAGAAATTAAGTTGCCCACTCGTGACAGGTGTCACGCAATAGATTCCTTTTTTTTCTTTTACTGGTTCGTGGGCCCTCCATTCCCCTTCTTTCTCTCTCTCTCTCTCTCTTCTGCATCTCTTTTTCTCATCGAGTTTCTTTCCCTCTCTCTCTTACTATCTCTCTCTCTCTTAATTTTCTTTTTCTTCCTTTTTTTATTTTTTATTTTTTCCTCTTTCTATGTTTTTCTTTTTTTGTATTTTTGTTTTTTTATTTCAAAATTTTCAAAAATAAAAAATAAAGTAAATTGGAAAAAAAGAAGAAGATAAAAATAAAATTTAGTGGAGATGGTCAAAATGTCGTATCTACACATACCAAAGTCACATATCACAATTACATTTTGATAACATTGCCCTCTCAATCTTTCTATAATTGGAATTTGCTTATCAGGAGGAATAATCGCCTGAACAAGAGTTCCATAAAGTGCCCCTATAATACCTACAAAATACCAAATCAACCAATAAACAAACAATTTAAATATCTTACCTTAAATATTTGTCTAAGGCTTTGATGATGTTGGTTTGAACTTTAATTACCTGTTATTAGGATGATAATTTCTTTAGAAAATATAGCATTGCATCTAATATCTCGTAAAAAAAATTATGTATAGTTTGAGTTGAATGATTAAATCTTCTCTTCACACAACAAAATCTGGAATTAAAAAATAAAAATAAAAAAAATTAACAATATTGCCATCTTCTCCTTAACAGAAATGTAATTACTATCTTTTGATCACTCTTTGTTTTCGAAGTAGTTACCCAACCTTATAAATGGATCAATCTCCATTCTTAACATTTTGAGATAATGAGAATCATTCCCTTTAATAATTTCTTCTACGTATAATTTTTCACTAAGATAGGAATTGGTGTCGGGTCTTCTTATATTTCTCATTTTTTTTCTTCATTAATATAAGAAACTTTCTTTAAGACAATATTTGGTTTCTTTATTTTCATTCTAAAATGATTTAATCACCAACTAAAAATATTTCATTAAAATATAAAGTCAAATATCACATATATAAAACCTTAAAAAACACAAACATGCATAATGAATCACATATCCCACCACCAAACAAATACTCAAATACTTATAAATCCAAATATTACATTAACATAACATTCATAGTTTAAATTCAACAAAAGATTTATTCGAAATTCCATTACATTCAAACAAATCCTAATTTCTTTGCATTCATTTTTAACCGATTGATTCTAACTTGTTTGGGTTTTTGAGCTAATGTCATTCATTGCCCTCAATGCGATTAACTCTCACTAAAGATACTTAGTGAGCTAATGTCATCCTTTTGAAGCTTTGTCATACTATCCGAAGCTCCATTCACTATTCCATAGTAGGTCCATCCGATCTATATAAGCTTTGCAAAACAACTTGTAGTTGTTTATCAATAACCTCATATTTTATCTTCTTTCGACACTTAGCTTTTGGCAACAGATCTTTGTTTAAAGATGAAGGTATAGAATCACCCTCTAGGTTAATTAGTACTTGTCCAATAGATTGAAACATTGATGAATATTGAACATCATCAGGAGGTAATCCTATCCTAAACGGATCCCATGATGCTTCCTCATCGCTGTTATATCATCAAACAATACCTTCATCTCATCATCATAGCCCAACAAATTGAAATTGTTTTACTTCAGGATTATCCTATAAGGCATCACATTTTAAATTATAAGTTATTGTTTTATCATATAATTTAAATATATATTTGGTAAATAGTATCGTACTTCGTGTTACCTTTAAGTATGAGTTTCATTAGTCGCACTTCGATTCTTCGTGTTTGTCATGAGATCATCTCCACGACCTGTATTTCACATTAATTTTTTCTATGCTTGATATTCTTCTTTATATAGTCTCATTAATTTTTCATTTGCTTTTGAGTTAGGAAAATATTTTTTTTTCTCAGCAATCTTTTTCCTATCATATGCCACGATTCTTTCCTAAGACTCCCACTGGATTGCTTATTTTGATTCGTCTCTTCAAGACATAAATTCATAAAAAAAAATTATACAAATCTGGATCCTTCCAATTAGCTTTACTAGCATCATTAGTGTAAACACTATATTTTGTCCCGCCCAGTCAGTGTCAGACTGAAAGTATAAATTCAGATAAACTTTAAATTAAGGTTTAAAAGGAATGAATTTTTACCTTATATTACATTGGATATTACACTAGATACTACGAAAAACAATAGAAAAATTTAAGAAAAATATAAAACTGTTAAATTTGACTGGGATTCGGTTAAGTAAAAGTTTCAGGTCAACCTCGAAATTCCTAAAGTTAAAGGGGGATTAAGATGACTTGGGGATTTAGATGACTTTATTAAAGGATGATTTTATCACCTTTAATATAAATAAAAATTAGTTACTACCCTTTAATTTCACTAATTTACCTTTGTTACCTACTTTGATTCCGAAACATTTACTCTCACTAGTTTTGTCTATTTGACACCAAAAATATTTATTTAAATACTTGTTACCCAAAATAACTAAAGACTAGGACTTGGTTCAAAATCAACCAAACCAAAGTCATCTTGACTAGCCATCAAAGCCCATTGAATCAAGGGCCCTACCGAGCATTTAATGACTCATTAATAATCATTAAATTCCCAAGATATTACTAAGATATTCTCTACCAAAATATCTAAGGAATGAATCAAGTTACTTGAGAAGTAACTAACGGTTATCAAAACTAATCGATTCAGTTCGTCACCTAAGTATACATTTAATCAAGACATTAAATGTCCATCCCATCGAGAATTTAATGTTTGGGATGACATGGATGGACCACATTAAAGGTATTAATATATTTTAATCAAAATTTCTTAGGGATAACCGAAATACTTGAAATGTGACTACCTGTTACAAGGCAAACCGAACCGATTCAATCCAAATTGAACCGGTTTAATGCCCATCACACCAAGTGTACATATCAAGCATTAAATGCCAAATTAAATTTCAAGTCTAAATACATTGAACCTCCAAATCATTTATGGAAACTAAACTGAAATAGTGAAAGTAATTGGTACTTAGCCTCTAAACCAAACCAAAAATGTCACATCAAGCCATAAATGATCCCATGTGCAACCAATCATATCCAAGATTGGGTAATGATGACTAATGATTTCTTATTATTTGCAATGATTGCCAATCATTGCACCTAGACATTTAATGATTTGGTAATCATTACCAAATCTTTAAAATATTTTACAGAATCTTTCAAATTCATCTAAAACCAATTATCACCAAGACAAGAAAGGATGACCCCTAAGCCAAACACACCCTAAGGAACATGTTGGAATGGCATGTGCATTGGCCAATGCGCAGACCCCCCATCCTATAAATATAATAGCCTATTTTCATAATTCCAAGAGCTTGAACTAACCCTTTCTCTCTCTAGGCTCGAATTCCACCCTCAGGTTCCTTGGGTTTTCAAGTTTTTCCTTCTAAAAAAAACCTCTAAATTTTGTTAAAATAACATCCCAAAGGAGTTCTTGAGGATCTTGGAGGAAGATCTCAAGAGGTTGATGGCAAACGATCGAGAACAACCGAGAAGATCACAAGAATGAGAAAAAGGTAATAGTTTAGGGCAAGACCACTCCTATAAACTAGGTATGTTTCTTAAATATCCTTTGATCTTGTCTTAAATATGTCTATTTTTCTTGTACATAGCATGTTCCTATAGTTTATATGCTAATATTTCATATACATAACATATAAAACCTGTAATCAAGCAAAACACATCAAAATCATGTCAAAATAATCAAACTATGTCAAAAATGGTTCAAAAATGTCAAGAAAGTCCGAGAACATGTTAAGAGCATGTGAGGATCAAAAACATCCAAGAATATGTGAGGATTTTGACAAAACATCTATCACACCATGAGTTGTGCATAGTCTCTGTGATTCTCTCATGAACCATTAAACCGAACTCTATTTACTGTTAATCTAACCATATATTGTTAATAACTAATTTTACTTTATGCTAAACGTCAAGATCACAGTCTGACACTAAGTCTTTAGGCTAGTGAACTGGCACCTTATATATATATATATATACTACATCGTCGAGACCCTTGTTATAACGACCTGATTTTCCATGGCTGCCACGCGATTTCTCCCTTTGGCGAATTAAAACTAAAACCAAATGATCAATATTTCATTTCATAAATCTGAGAATTTTTACAATGCAATGGTGACAATTATAATTTGTCCCTACAAATTACAATTATGAATTCAAGGTTTAATTTATCAAAGAATTTCAATATATATATATACCCTAAACAATTTGTCCCTAAAATCTAAATAAACATTTTAGATTTTACAATTTCCAATTCAAACAGAATTCCCAATTTCCATGGCTCTACATCCTTGATACCAAACACCACCTAACCAAGGTGCACTTTCCAATTTGAAATGAAATGAAAAGCCATAATTTGTAATATGATCCATATTAATACAATCGTATATTTTATCAGTATATATATATAATTACAATTATTCTAAATTCAATAGAAATTCGAATATAGAATTCCCTACGCAGTTTCGTTCTCACCGGTCCTGCAATCAAAACTGTGAAATTTTGAGCCAACGTTTAGTAGAATTTCAACCCATCTGATACGTCTATTTAATCAAATCCCAAATAAACACATAAACATGTATCTCCCATCATTTTCACATAATACGTATGAGATAATTTTCACATAATACGTACTCATAAATATTTCCTGAAAAATAATAATTATAACAATAATAACATAAACTACACAATACATAGGAAAATTAAATACATATATTAAAAGAATTATAAGTTCTACCTGAAATCTAAAACCAAAATCCGAATCGAAATATTATTCTCGCTCAAAAACTCTCAAAATGTCCTATTGTTATTAACTATATATATGCGCATATATATACGAAAACATATATATATATATATATATATATATATATATATATATATATATTCACACACACACACATATATATGGAACCGCCTCAATAATACTTTTCAATTTTTTTTAATTAATTAACTCCTTGCCATGTGTCCTGATTTCCACACATTTGTGTATGTTTATGGTTGAAATTTGGTTTCCTTCATTAGGAAGGAAACAAAATTTCAACCGTATATTAATAATTTTATTTATTTATTTACACAAATATCCCCCTTAAAATAATAAAAATATTAATTTTCTCCCAAAACTCTTAAAAATATATTTTAAATAACACATTAGTCCCAAAAATATAAAATGAGAATTATTTTGTTAACCAAAACCAAAGAAAATTACTTGAAATTTGTTTAAATGTGAAGATATATTTACACTGAGGTACCGTCCTCAGACGGGTGTCTTGGGACGCGTAAAACCTTCCTTGAGTGTAATCGACTCTCGAACTTAAAAAAATCTCTGGTATGTCCTTACGAGTTAAAACATGGGCCATTTCAAAACAAAAAATGAATTTTTAAATCTCAGTGATCTAGCACTATTTAACCCTTGCTAGGTGGCAACTCCTTTTCAAACATAAATCTCAGCCTAAAGAAGTTATCAAAATCGATGCCTAGAAAATCCCTTGAAAACCATTTTTAAAAAATGAACAAATTTTGAGGATTTCAAAAGGATTAAAAACTTGTTTTCCTCTTCTTCCCGATCTCTACTTCATCTGCTTTCAATTAGTTGACATGTCTACAATTATATAAGAAGAGACACATATAACAAATATAAACATCAGAATCATTGTTTATCGCAACATGTAATCGTAGATATAGGCATCAAAGTTATTGTTGATCGCAACGTGTAATCACAGACAAGGAGATAAACAAACATATAATTGGTTGATTACATACTATTTTATTTATTTGATTTACAATGTTCAATCATTACCACTTTAAAGCATGACACAAGTTTTATTTGAATGGAATGGAAAAAAATATCATAACCTGACAATATTAACAAGCAAAACAAAAAATTCAGTAATCCTACCAGCTATCAAATCCATTACTCCATATGAACCATCAAAGCACATTCAAATATTTTACTTAATAATTTCTCAGCACATTCCAACGTTGTGAATGCAGGACATATTTGACAGTTACCTTCATTAGTGGATTGAAATCAACTCATTTTCTAAATTATTACTTATAAAATTAGTTTATTGAGAAAGGAAACTACTTCACCCTCAAACTTCATTAGACAACAAATTCAAAGAAAAACAAAGGTTATATCAGTTGCACAGTTGAGTTCATCAAGTTGTTTTTAAGTCACTCATTTACAACTCATTCCAACAAATTCCACCAATACATAGATATATATTAACACAAAATAACAAAAATATATCAAGTTTACAGTATAAACAAACTAATAAGTATGCACTTGCCTATAATCGAGGCCACCACGGGAAGGCTTCCAGTCAATGAAATTGGGGCTACAACTTCAAAGAATAATAAAAATATTGTCAACTATCAACAATTAAGAAGGGGGGAAAAAAAAAACAAGACTTGCACTCCATAATATATGCTTGAAATGGCCTAAAGATTAATCTAAATGAAAAAATTAAAGTAGTAAACAAAATTATGTAATAATTAAAGTAGTAGTTCATGCCTATGATTAGTGTTTCCATTCCCAGAACTATGTGATAATCAATTAAAGTATAGGAGTGTCCTAATTAATATAGTTCCTAAAGGAATTGATGAAATATGGCATATACATTATATTCAATCAAATTGATTATATATACAATACAATCATTAATCAAGGGATAAGTCAAATGGTATAATAGGTAACTAATCTCCTATGTTAATTATGCAATAATCACGAAAAGTCAAATGATCTATAATAGGTAGGTAAATAATCAAGATCTTGTACACATATATTTATCTTGCCTCCGCAAGATAGAGCACCATGAGGTCATTTCAA
Source organism: Eucommia ulmoides (assembly GCA_016647705.1). Taxonomy (NCBI): domain Eukaryota; kingdom Viridiplantae; phylum Streptophyta; class Magnoliopsida; order Garryales; family Eucommiaceae; genus Eucommia; species Eucommia ulmoides. The sequence goes on from CM028341.1 coordinate 28,505,383, forward strand.
TCTTGTTCGCCAATTGTTGGAAGCGAGAGCAGAAAAGAGGTTTGGTGAGCGCATCAGCTAGTTGATCAGCCGATGACACATGGGCAACTCGAGGAGAGCCCCCTTGAACTTGTTCCCGAATGAAGTGATAGTCAAGAGCAACATGTTTCATGCGAGAATGAAAAACTGGATTTGAGCATAGATTTGTTGCACTAATGTTGTCCCAGTAGATAACCGGTTGTTGAGGTAGAAAAATGTGAAGTTCGATGAGTAGAGAACAAATCCAGTGAATTTTAGCAGTTGTGGTAGCAATATCTTGGTACTCAGCCTTGGTAGAAGAGCGGCCCTCCGTCCTTTGTTTCTTTGAACTCCATAAGACTGGATTGTAACCAATGTAGATGAGATAGGAATTTGTGGAGGTGAAGTTATCATTGTTTCCTATCCAATTGGTATCCAAAAATACATGAAGTGATCGTGGTAAGTTACAGTAGATAACAACACCATGAGTAATAGTACCACAAAGATATCGTAGTAGACGCTTTACTGCATTCCAATGATCAATTTTGGGGCAGTGTATGAATTGTGATAACTTGTTGACCGTGTAAGCAATATCCGGGCATGTGAGTGATAAATATTGGAGACTACCAACAATAGCTCTGTATTCAATTGGATCAAATAGGGATGATCCAGAGTGAAGAGTAATGGTTGGAGTAGTGGCAAGTGGCGTAGACACGGGCTTGGCATCAGACATGTGAATAGAAGTAAGGAGATCGTGTATATATCACCATTGAGAAAGAAAGATGCCCTGCGGGTGTGGAATGACTTCAACTCCAAGGAAATATGAAAGTAGATCAAAATCCTTGAGGGAGAATCTATTGGAGAGAAGATGAATGATATCATCAATGTAGATCAAAAGATATATCATGATGCCTGAAGCATTGTAGACAAATAGAGATGTGTTGGCATAAGAGTTAGTGAAGTCTGAGGTAATGAGAAACTGACGTAGCTCATGGTACCAAGCACAAGAGGCTTGTTTGAGACCGTATATTACTTTGCGCAATTTACAGACATGATGAGGATGGTCTTTGTTAACGAATCCTTGTGGTTGCGCCATAAAGACGTCCTCAAAAAGAGAGCCTTGGTGAAAGACATTATTGACATCAAGTTGTCGTAGTGACCATCCACAAGTGATGGCAAGAGAGAATAAGTTATACTGTTGTTGGTTTGACAACAGGACTGAAGATGTCATTGTAGTCAACACTGCGGCATTAGTGGAACCCCATGGAAACTAAAAATGCTTTATACCTGTCAATAGAACAATCAGAGAAACGTTTAGTTCAAAAAATTTACTTGTAACCTACGAAATTTTGGGACGGATGAGATGAGGTAAGGTCCCATGTCCCATTCCGAACAAGAGCATCATACTCCTTAGACATGGCTTAACGCCATTTTGGATCTTTGATGGCCTGGGTCACTGTAGAAGGTTCAAGGTCAGGGTTGGTAGAAAGTTGTGCGGTGAGATTGAGTTTTTGGATTAGTTTGTGGATATTATTTTTGGATCGAGTAATGATACCTTGATGTGGAGAAGGAATAGGTGTCGGGTCTGGGGGGTGTGGTGAACGGGTTATGGGTGAGTTGGATTCAGAGGGTGGGGTTTAGGGTGGATGCTGGTTGTTGCGGAGTAGTGAAGGTGGAGCCATAACACTGAGTCTCGGGTTTGGTGGGAGAGAGATATTTTTGGATGGGAGAATGATTGCGGTGGGTATGGTTGTGGTGTCTTGAGTGGAATTCGCTTGAGGGTTAGGTTCGATAGTAGCAAATGGTGTGATGGTAGCCGGAGACGATGACTTGAAAGGGAACTAGACATAAGACATGGAAGAGAAAGGACGAGGAAGATTAGGTTGAATGGTTTTGAAGGGCATAATCGACTCAATGAATTTAACATAATGACATGTGTAGAGATGTGAGGTTACGGGATCAAGACAAAGATAGGCACTCTAGGTGGAGGAGTAACTAAGAAAGACACAAAGGGTGGAACGGGGAGATAGCTTGTGAGACGAATATGGACTCAACCAAGGATAGCATAGAAAACCAAAACTTTGAAGTTTGGAGTAGTTGGGAGATGTGCCAAAGAGCTTTGCATATAGTGATAGAAGTTGGAGAGTGGGAGTGGGTAGACGATTAATGAGATAAACAGCAATGGAGAATGCATATGACCAGTATGCAAAGGTATGGAAGCATGTGAGAAGAGTGATAAGCCTATTTCAACAATATAACGATGACGACGTTCAGAATACCCATTGTGTTCAGGAGTGTGTGGAGGTAAGGTTAAGTGAGATATCCCACTAGAACTAAGGTATGATGAAAGTGTTTGATATTCCCTCCCATTGTCAGAATAAAATGTGATGATTTTTCAATTGAAGTAGTTTTCCACCAGTGATTTAAAGCGAACAAAAATCGCATAGACATCGGATTTTCTTTTAAGTGGATAAAGTCATATGTATTTTCTAAAATGATCAACAAAACTAACATAATATTTGAAATCATCAATGGAATGCACGGGAGAAGTCCACACTTCAGAGAATATTATTTCAAGTGGAGAAGTTGAAAGGAGAGCGAAAATGGAAAAAGGTAACTTGGACTTTTATTGCATTGACACGCATTACAATTGAAATGCAGAGATGACAGACTTGTGACTTCTAATTGAAAAGCAGAGACAATATGTCTAAGAATTGACAATGACGGATGACCTAAGCAATGATGCCATTAGGACAAAGTGGTCTTGACATTAGAAAAAGCTACCAAAGGAGAAGACTTGATAGAACGGACATGCCATTCATACTCACCTTAGTTTGACCTTATAAAAGTGCTGCCCCCCGTGCGAAGATCCTTCACAAGAAAAGAAGATGGTAAGAATTCGATAGATGTATTGTTAGATTTACAAAATTGAGAAATAGAAGTAAGATTTTTATACATGGTAGGAACACAAAGCACATTATGAAGTGAGAAGGTATGTGAGGGAGTGTGTAGAGATGTAGAACCAGTATGTGAAATAGGAAGACCCATTCCATCGCCAATCACAACGTCGTCAGTCCCTGAATAAGGGGTATGAGCTAAGATATTACTCAAGTCGGTGGTAACATGGTGAGATGCACTACTATCAAGGAGCCAATTAGAGCTTTCGGATTGGTCAGTTATTACAACATTAGCATGTGGTTTCCATGGAGCCGGAGGTCGAGGTTTCCATTGATGAGATGCTTGCGGCTGTGGATTGGACTTCGAATTCGTTGGTGTCAAGTGAAATAGAGGACACTGTTGAACTGTGTGTCCTTGAGCACGATACCCTTGACACTTTCCAAGATATGTTTGAGGAGGAGAAGGATCAGTTCGCATATTGGAGTTGGGTGGTGTGTGTGCCCATGAACGTTGATTCCCTGATCCATTTGGTCGAGAGTTGGCCGGAGTTGAAGTAGGATTTGCCGAGGCCAGAAGAGGATTTGTATTGGAGAGATGAGATCGGAGAGACAACTCTTTGTTAATTAGCTTCTCATCGAGTTCATCAAATAATATGGAAATATCTTGTTCATTGATAACATCAACAACGAGTTTGAAAGCATCATCAAGTCCATCAAGAATTTTCTCAATGATGTCTTCATCGTCCATAGGCTTACCAAGGAGAGCAAGTTCTTCAGTCCGAGTCTTGATGAATTGCATGTATTCTGAGATTGTTTGTGACCCTTTAGTTGCATGCTTAATTTGTTCCTTAATTTGCTTGATATGACCACGAGATGGCCTTGCATAGGTGTTGGCGAGAATCGTCCATGCCTCATGAGATGTTTTGCATTGAGTGATGAGAGTAATAATATTTTGAGAGATTGAACCCACTAGTGCTCCAAAAATTAATTTGTCTGGACGAAGCCATGTTAGATATTCTGGATTGAGAATGAAAGCTTCATTGATAGCGATCGTGGCAGGTGGTGTCGAGAGGGCCGTCAATAAATTGTTGCAGATCGTAGCTAATAAGAATGGATTCAATTTGCAGTTTCCAAGAGAGATAATTGGTAGATGTGAGTTTCACGAAGTTGTGTATATTGATAACGGTAAGGGATTTGGTGGGTTCTTGAGTGTTGGGAATGAGAACTTGATTGTTATCAATGGCTATGGCTGGAAAATAAAATGGGAAGTCCTTCTGCAGGTGTCCATTCTGAGAGGTGGCTGTTGGGTTCTAATGTTTGAAGGGGTGGGCGCTGTCAGTTCTGATGTTTGGAAGGGTGGGCGTTGGGCTACGGCCGTGAGGAAGAGGGAGATAGGAGTTGTGACTGGCTAAGGATGAGGGAAGCTTAGGCTTCTTTTTTTGTTGTTGTTGTTGTTGTGAGGAAGAATGAGAGATGAGGGAGGAAGCTTGAAGAGAAAGAACAAATCTCTATTATCTACTTAGGGAGAGGCTGCTGCCGTCTGAGCAAAGAAGGAGAGAGAGGTTGCTGGTTCTGGTTGCTGTAGCAGAGAAGAACGAGAGAGAGGCTGTGCTGAGGGGGAGGCTTCTGCAGATGTCGGTTTGGAGGGGTGGGGTTGCGGTTTTGATGTTCGGAGGGGTGTCGCTATAGCCGTAAGAAAGAAGGAGATAGGGGAGAAAAAGCTTGCAACTGATTGAGGGAGGTTTAGGGTTTTCGCAGGAACCTTAATACCATAAAGAAATTGATGAAATATGAAATATACATTACATTCAATCAAATTGGTTATATATATAATATAATCATTAATCAAAGAAAAAGTTATATGGTATAATAGGTAACTAATCTCCTATATTAATTATGCAATAATCATGAAAAATCAAATGATCTATAATAGGTAGGTAAATAATCAAGATCCTGTACACATATCTTTATCAGTTCCTCTTAATTTGATATAAGCAGCAAAAGGGAAAGAAGAGGTAGAGAATAGTAATTTAAACAATGAAGAAATTTTAGAACAATATCACATTTCATGATCGACTATTCCCAAAGGAAAATTGCAAGTCAAAAATCAACGAAGATGAGAAGAGGTTTATTATTGAAGAACTCAATACCATTTGTTAGTGTAATCGTCTCTATTTCTTGCCTCGTCGTTATTACTCTTTCACTATTCAAATTTCCAAATGTATAATACGAAAATGAAAAAAAAAAAAAAAAAGGACAAATAAAAATCAAATGTTTTTAGGTTAATTTTGCAAGACAATTCTCAAAAAGCTTCCCAAAGATCTCGCCTTCACAATTTTCATGCCTTCAGATAAGGCATTTGAGCGCAATCTAAGGCTGAGAGTAAACAACTACTTGAATAATCCAGAGAAGAGGAACAATATGTACACAATACTTACTCGAGTGCTAGGATTCTCTATGGTGGCTCGGACGATCGAAGATGGTGGATTTGAGGAAGGGGAATTATTGTTGTGCATTTGATGAATGAAGTGATTATGGATGTTGAGTTTGAGCAATTGATTTTGAGATGATGATGAAGAAGATTGATGATAATGAAATCAAAATAGAAAGCAATAAATTGATTTTGGAAATCATAATGGAAATTGAAATCAAAAATCAATAAATCGAAACCGAAAATCATCCTTTCAAATATCGCAAAGTATTTTCATAAGGTTTTGGATATTACTTAGACCTTTGTGCTCTCTCTCATAGCCACCTTCGCTCAAAGTAAAATTGGAAATAATGGTGAGATATGCTGAGGTAAAATTGGAAATAATGGTGAGATATGCTGAGGAGCTAGATTTGTTGAGGGTAAAAATGTCTTAACAAAAAATAAATAAAAAGAAAAGGATGAGCCCATTAGGTGAAAATAATAATAATAATAATAATAATAATAATAAGTAAAGGCCAGCTGGTTGAATATTTTAGGCCCACAGGCTGAAATTTTAAGTGACACTTAATTGATTAAATAATCGTAAAAAAAAAAAAAAAAAAAAAAAAAAAAAAAAAACTTATCAAACAAACTTAATTAAATAAATACTAATTAAATAAATATTTAATTTGGTTATAAACATGTTCCAATATTATTAAGTGGGGTTGCGTTTGAAGGTGCCTCAAAATATTAGATTGTTTGTATGGTTGTTTATATGGTTGCTATTTGTTTTAAATGTGACTGTCCTCTAGAGGATAATAACCACATTTTTAGGAGATGCCCCAAGGCTATAATTATTTGGAGAGTATTCCGCAATCACAATGGTCCAAGGGAGCTCAACCAATTGAGCTTATGTGGGTGGCTAAAGAAGTTTAGGGAAAGTAGAGTTGTGTTTGGGTAAGATAATGTAAGAGAAATTTCATTTCGATAAGAGATTTTACAAATTCAGTTTAAAAAATTATTTATTTGAGTACTATGAAAGAAAATTTATGAAATCCATTTATTTATAAAATAGAAGAATAAGAGGAATTTATAAATTTATTTAAAATATATATTATTTTAAAATTCTTTCAAGAGGGAATTTGTTATTTTTTTTAATTATTCGCTTATTTCACTTTAATCTCATTTTTTATTATGTAATTGTATGAATTTCAAAATTCTCTCTTCTCTTTATATATTATATAACAAAATTATATGTTTAAAATAGATATAAAAATCATATTATTGAAATAGTTATGTATAATTAAAGTTATATTATTAAAATAGGTATAAAAATTGAAATTATTAAAATTATATCATTAAATTACTAAAAATAAAATATATTATGAAATATATTTTCACATTTTTTATTATTGAAATTTAATAGATTTCAAAATTCTGCATACAAATATTTGTCTATCCAAACAAATAAATTAAGAAATTACACAATCAAATTCTAGATCTAAAAAGTTATTCAAATAAGAAATTTGTAAATGATTAGATTTCACAATTTTAAAATCTCATCATTTATAAATTTCATGATTTATTAAATTCATTACCCAAATAAAACCTAGACTCTTTTCTAATATGCCTTTGTGTGTAGTATATTTGGAGATTACACCTAATGAGTTTGCTGCAAACCAAATTATAAAATTTGTTAAAGATATGGTGGCTTCTTTCTCTAGGCCTTGAATTAGGAGTTCTTTACCAAATAATTAGATTAAAAAAAATTAGTCTTTCCCATCTTATTTAGATAACACAGGTCACCCAGGGTTGGTAACCCTGAGTACTTAAACTACCAACCTGGGGAACAAAAAAACAAAACTACCATATACCCGGGGTTCACAATCCCGGGTATATGGTCCTCTTTAAAAAAAAAAAAAAAAGATGGGAGTTGTGAACCTCGGTTACAAATTCCAAAGAATATCTGCAAAAAATTTCAACAGAGATTCTTTCGAATTTGTACCCGGGGTTCACAACCCCAGGTTTTTTTTTTTTTTTTTTTAAAGGACCGTATACCCGCAATTGTGAAGCCGGGATATATGGTAGTTTCGTTTTTTTGTACCCGGGGGTACCAACCTCGGGTGGCCTGTGTTGTGTAAATAAGATGGGAAAGGTTTGTTTTCAGAATTTTTTTTTTTAAGTCTAATTATTTGGTAAAGAATTCCCTTGAATGAGAGGCTCCCACATTAATAAAATTAATACTCATCGGTTTAAAATGTTTGCAGGAACATTTGAGCTCAATGTTGACAAAAGTTACAAGGCGAAACTAGGTATCGGATGCTTTGGAGGCTTAATTATGTTCAACTGGTGTAAAGATCTATTGTATTAGGCTAAGTAGGTGTGTATAAAACTTAGAATGGATCCTTATTTTGTAGTAGAATTTATGTAAGGATATGTTTGTGTTTTTACCACTTGCCTCCCCGTCATTTGACCTAAGGCCACGAGCCTCCTTAATCATTTCTTAAATATCAATCAACTCTTTTGCCAGATTTTTTTTTTTTTATATAAACATAAATGCCTCCTCTTATTTAAGAAAATAATCACTTTTTATTTATTTATTTATGTAAACACAAATGCCTTCTCTTATTTGAAAAGAATTATCTTTTATTTTTCAAAAAATTCACTAACACTCCTATCTAAAAAAATAAATATTTTTTACTGCTAAAATTTTTCAAAAATTATTTTAACCCCACCCCGAGCAACCCCTGCAACCCCCCACTTCTTCTTCTTTCTCCTCCTCATCATTCTCTCTCGATCTCTCGAAACACGGTTGTGATTGGGTGAGGTGGGGGTAAAAAAATAATTATAAAAAGATTTAAGAGTAAAAAATAATATATTTTTTAAAATAGGGGTATTAGTGCAAAAATGTACTATTTCGATTTTTAAATTTTAAATGGAAAAAAATAGTAAATAAAAAAAAAATGACTGGTAAAGTAGATATATGAAACTTAAGGGTATCAAATATAAATTAACTCCACACTTGGAAAGTGGGGGTATTGAAGAGAGAAAAGAAGGAAGAAGAAGAGGGGGTGAGGGGGGGATAAAAAATAATTATAAAAAAAAAATTAGGGGTAAAAAATATTTTATTTTTAAAAATAGGGGTTTTAAAAAAAAAAAAAAAAACATAAAGGATATTTGTGTATTTTAGTTCTTAATTATTATTTAATCATATTTTAACAGTTACAAGTAAAATTTGTCATTATAATTAAGATTTTAGTTTTTTTTTTTTCCTAGAGATAAAATAAATGGTATTTGACTAAAATGATGAGAGATTGATAAGTATTTTGCAAATGACGAGGGTGGTCATTCGCAAAATGACAGAGAATGTAAATTGTAACAAACTGGATATGTTATTGCTTAATGTACCTCAACTACTTTATTTAGTTTTAATTAATAATGTATTTATATTTTGTTGATTTTCGAAAACTGACTAGTTAAAAAAAAAATGTAGGTCTATAAAAAGAAATTTGTTTTTAAAAAAAAAAAAGAATCAACCATGAGTGTTTTTTCATGTTTGCTCTCAAATATAATGAATCAGTCAAAGAATGAACATAAATATATTTTTCCTTCCATATTCTTGGGAGTAGAAACAAAACAACAGAAACATTATTTATGTTTCCGCTCCCTGAATTCTGGTCTTGCTCCCAAAATTTGAGATTAATTTGAGATTGATGTACAAAAACATATTTAGTAAATATATTTTTGTTCTCAAATATTCTTAAAATTTTGGGAATAATTATGAAATCATTAAGAATTTGAGAAACAAGAAATTTTGATTCCTTTCATTCCCACAAAACTGTTCCCATTCTATTTCATAAGGATAAATGTTCAGAACCATCACCACGACGGCCACCACCTACCACGCCAACCACCACCGCATATCTTCATTTCTTCTCTCATCTCATCCTCCTCTCTTCTCTCTCTCTCTCTCTCTCACACACACGCGTTAAAAAAAAACAATCCAAATTTAGTTGCAATCAAACACTTTTTTTTTTTTTTTATTTCTGAAAAATTATAAAAATATTTTAAGAATAATTCTTATGACCAAACACGATTCTGTTCTCAAAATACTTCAAAACAAAAATAGAATTCCCATTCCATTTTATTGGGAGTAGAAACAAAAAAAACGGAAACATTAATCAAACGCCACCAAGTATCCCAAACCTAGCACATTCATAGGGTGTTATATCATGAGGAGAGCCTATCGAACATAGGGAATAGCTTGATGAGCAGCTTCCATACAATAAAGAGGATGTGTGTTAATACTTTAGATAACCAATAAACAATGACAGAAGATGCAATTTGTTATTCAACTACAGTTTGTTTACAACATTAAAGTGAGACAAACTTGCCAGGGTCGCAGGAACTAATTTGGGCGGAGAGAGGAGAGGACTACATCTTTGAGAGAGCTATCTCTTTGCATTGCAGCTTTAAATTCATCAAATGTGACTTTTCCATCGCTGTTTGCATCCATTAGGTCAAATATCTCATCCAATTTTCCGGGTTCTGTGATGTCCACTGGGAGGCAGTCATCGGGCAATGCCTGCAATCACGAACGTGAACTCACGGGTCAGTCAATATATATTCGGGAAAAGATTTTATTTTGCAAGAGGAAAGGAAGTCCATTACTCTAAGCATGGATGCTACTTCTTCCTTGCTGATGCAACCAGATCGGTCTGTGTCGTACATCTGAAGAACAAACAAATGCAACTGTTAGCACTACTATTTCATATTAATTTATTTGGTACTTAAAAGGTGCTCAGTTAACGTCTAAAATTGACTAGCTCAAGGGATCAGTCACCAAATTTCGCCTTCACTTTGTTCAAATTGTATTTATTTGTTCTGGGCAGAACCAAGGGGTTGGGGCCATCCTCCAAGCAGCGGCAGACACATGGTTTTCAATAAAAGGGGAAGAAAGTATAACACTATCATGGAGATTAGCTCTAGCTAACAAGTTAGTGAATTATTAAGAATAATATTTTTTCCGATAATGGAATGTATATATTTTAGAAATTTCTATATAACATATAACAGTGGCGGACACATGATTTGCGTGTTGGGGAAGCGAATAAAAATATAGGAGAATATAGGGGTAGTTTTTTTAAAAAAATATAGCAAAATGGGCTGAATATGTATATAAAATACATACTATATAAAATATAGCAAAAATGAGGTGTTTTTCAAAATGTTGGGAGGGCAGTAGCCACCACTAGCCGTTCTGCTCTGCCTCCAAAATTTGGAAAAGAAACCCTTTTCGCGTATAAATCTAGAGAGTATCTATATTTAAAACCAGGACAGTATGGATTCGATATATTATTTTCATCAATAGAAGGACTGAGATCTATTACAGAAGATGTCAAAAATCTTAACCATTAAATCGAAAAAATATTTTATCCGTTGGATTATATATTTGGAGAGATCGTGACTTATGTATTCATGATCTTAATTACTAAGTCGAACTCACGCCATATATAATATAGATCCGCTTAATTGAGATAATTTATTAATTATATTTTAAAATTACATAAAATTAGGTTACAGTTGGGTAAGGAATTTGGTAAATTCAAAGGATTTGTGAAATGAAGGAATTTTAAAATTCAGGATTTTGAAATCATTTCATTTCACAAATCTGTTGTTTGGATAATTGTTTGAACTGAAATATTTAGAATTTTTTTTTTTTTTTTTTTATGTTTAATTTTTAGCATCTAACTTCTGTAAAAAAAAAAAAAAAAAACAAAAAAAACAAACAAACATATCCAACAACAATATCCATGAACCAATAACAAAATCGAACCAAGAAACTTGAACCCTAATTCGAAATTGAACCAAAAACCAAGAACAAAATCAATTTTAAAATTGATTCTGTATCTATGATCCTATTTCGGGGGGGGGGGGGGGGGGGGAGAAGACGAAAAAGAAGAACGAAGAACAAATGAGAAATCGAAACCCAAGAGACGTTCGATTTCGATTTCGAAATATAAATCGATTACAAACCCCTTTTTGGATTTCGATTTTGAAATCGAAATCGAAACCTAAATCGAAGTAGAAATCGATTTCGCACCCTTTTTGAATTTCGATTTCGCAGACCACGACGACGAAGAACGAAGTAGAAGAAAGAAGACGCGATCAAAGACGCGAAGACGGGGGTCGTCGGTGGCGAAGGAGGGGGTCTCGTCGAATGTCATTGCCAAGCGGAGAAGAGATGGACGGAGGTTGTCGCTCGGAGATGGACGACGGACAGCAACGAAATCGACGACGAAGAACGAAGACAGTGGTCGTCGGTGGCGAAGAGCGAAGATAAAGAACAGACGACAGCGACAGAAGAAGACCAGACGACAGCAACGGAGACTAGACGACGGCGACGGAGGAAGACCAGACGACGGAGGGAGCTCGTTGAATGAGAAGGAAAAATGGGAAGGGAAGGATTTGAGAAATTCAACCTCTCCCAAAAGTATTTACAAATCCTTCCATTCATCCCCAAAAGGATTTGACAAATTCCTTCCTCTCTTACCCAAACAAGGAATTTGTCAAAAGAGGATTTTGAAATCCCTCCCCCAAATGAAATCCCTCCTACAAATACCCTATCCAAACACAACCTTAAGGTTTTTATTAAAATAATATTAATAAGTGTCTGTGCCAAAAGACTTCTTTAATATTATTGTAATAAAATAAATAATTAGTTTTATATAATTTAATTTTATTTTTTTTTTAATTTCTCCTCTTCATCCAATGGTCCATCGGAAGATAATTTGGACCATTGGATGAAGAGGAGAATTTTTTTATTTTTTTTTTTAAGGAATTACAGTTGCGCCGCCCAATTTCTTTCATCGCATTCTTCTCTCTCACACGGGCTGCATCACGCTATCTACCCACCACCCTAAATCTTCCCCCCTTATTCTTCTGTCAATTGCATCTCTTCTCTCTCATAGGGTCCTCTCAAATGCATCGATTTCTCTCTCATAGAATCTCATCTCTCAATTGAAACCCTATGTGTTCCCGCGACGATCGGATCCACTGCTCCCAAAGGCCACCACCATCACCAACTCCTCAGAAGACCATTGAGGATGCTCCCAATGACCACTGCCATCAATGATGCAGCGATCTGCCGTTAGATCCACCTACCTCTCTCTTTCTCTCTCTCTGAGGTGTTCATCACCTGACCATTACAGATGCGTTGGAGCTCCACCGCCGACGTCCTCCATCACAAATGTAGCAGACACTCACGTCTCTCTCCCCTCACTACAAACCCTCCTTGTGTCACTATTGGCATACTCTATTGCAAGTATTTCTTATTTTTCTTTCTTCTCTCTCTCCACCATTGTCACCATCAACATCCTCAATTTCTGCCCTCAAACAACTACCGAGGTGTCCAGCGCCAGACCCCTTAATTTCTTTATTTTGTTTTGGATTTCCTATGTAGAAGAGAGCTGTAGAAAGAAAGACAGTGTGACCTGAAAACTTATTTTCCAGAAGTGAAAACCGCAGCCATGGACACCTAATTTTTTAACCTCTATTATTTTTCTTCTTAATTTAAGTTCTAATTTATTCAGATTTCTTATATTTGACATCTAATTTTTTATTCAGATTTAATAATTTTTACAAATCTGTGAACAATTTTGTTTCACTCCATGGTATTTGTTCAAACTTGGAATTGAATAGAAACATTTTGTTTTCCATACGTCTGTTATAATTCACAATTTTCTGGAAGAAAAAAAAACTGGGAACAAAAAACAAAAATACTAAAAACATAGGGCCTTGGTCAGTGTTTTTGTTTATGGTCTAATTTTCTAATGGAAAGAAACACTAAAAACAAAGGCCACCTGATTAACCGAGAAAACTAAACATGAAGTTAATTTCTATAATATGAACTCAGGAATATAAGATATTGTTTTGCAGAAATTTGTTCAAGGTGATCTTTAGAACAAATTTCATGGATCAAAATAGGAACATATTACTTTTTGTTTTTGCTTTTAGAACAGGGATTTTTTTTTAATAAACTTAATCAATTTGTTGCTTTTTTTTCATGTTTCTAAAATGTATAATTTGTATTTGTCAGTTGTTTTTTCTGAATGAAGAGATTGTATTGTTTTTGGCGTGTGGTTTGAATGCTTGGTCAGATTGATATCGAGATTTTCACGACAGGAAAAGAAACCCACAAGTATTTTGCAGAAGAATACGATCTTTATCACGTAAATGAGGTTAGTTAGGTGGCATTTTGTTTGCAGTATTTTTGGTTCCCAGATTCCGTTATATGTTCCCTGATTTCTTGGAACAGATACCGAAATACAAGAAAAAACAAAGTATGTCTTTTCTATTCCCACATTTTTAAATGAAATTATGGGATTTGAACAAAAATAGTTTGTCTTTTGGTTCCAATATTCAATATTATATATCAACTTTCCCAGGAACAGAAATGGAAATCTTGGGATAGAAAAAGTTTTAAAGTCAAGTATTTTTTTTATTTCTCCTTTCCCCATGTTCAATCTCCATTATTTGCGATGAAGTTGTGCCATCATATTTTTGTTTTCTCTATAGTTATCAATGTCGGTGTGATTGGTAGCATTGGTTTTCCACTTAGTTTTCTCTAGGTATTTGCATCATATTTACTTATCCAATTTGAATAGTGTATGTTATTGAGTTTTTTTAGTCTCTCCTTCTCTACTAGCTCGTATGTATCTATAAAAGTTGTGCCATAATCTGGCAATAGGCCTTTTTTTTTTTGCCGTTGGTATCTTTTTATAACCTTATATATGGTGAATATTAACAAGATTATTGACTATCCATCATTGATCATATATCTATATGCATGATATTGCTCATAGGCTTGAGCACTTGATATAACTATTTGAATAACATGGTTATAAGTCTATTTTACATGCTTTTCCCCCCTATAGAGGCTTAAACGAATTAAATATGACCTCGGATTTGCAAAGAACCCTAACTTCTACATCAGCAAATTCTTCATCTTCTTACTTTCCTTTATTTCAAGTTTTAAGTTTCATAGGAAACGAAGATGAATATTGTTCAAAATCCAATTCATACTAAAATTAAGTTTTGTTCCCCAAGCAGATTTTTATTGGTTCTTTTGGTGGCGTTTGGTTAGTGTTCTCACTTTTCTCAACCTAACTGGGATGGGTTGGGTTGAACTGAGTTGAGAATTTTGTTTCCTACCGAGAATATAATTGCGTTTGGTAACGACAATTTTTTTGGTTCTGAGAACAGAATCGCGTTTCGTAACGCTAATATCCTAAAATTGTTTTCACACCAAAATCAAAAAATCAAAACGAGATATTACACACACACACATAAAAAAAAAAAAAAAAAAAAAAAAAAAGAAAAAAAACCTGCAAAAAACCTAGCAACAAAAAAACGAAATCGAAATGAAAACCTGCAAAAAAACGTTGACGAAACGAAATAGAAATCGAAAACCAGCAGAAGTAAATTGAACGATCAATGAAATCAGATTTCGGTAATTGATTGGGTTCGTGAACGAGCAACGATTTTGCTTGGGTTCGTTGGTTTCCTGAAAAACGAAATTGAAATCGAAAACTGATTTCACGAACAACGAAATTGAAATCGTTGGCCTCCTGAACGACGAATTCGTTGTTCGTCACCTTTGTTCATCGTTGGCTAAGCAATGGCGAATAACAGTGAAACGGAGAGCAACCCAGCTCTCGGTCTAGAAATCGACACCCCAAAACACAAATTCAAGAACCAAACCCTAAATCGAAATCGAAACCTGTTCGATTTGAGCTTTCAGTTTTCTTTGTTCTTGCAGGCGATTTCGATCTGTTTGAAGTCGAAATCGATCGTGGACTGAAGAACGAGGACTACGGCAATGGCGATTGAGGGTTGAAGAACAAAGAGGACAAATGTAGTGGCAAAGACGATGGTAGCGGCGAAGACACAGAGAGCGATGGAGCGAAGACGAAGGTAGACGACGAAGAAGAAGACGAGAAGAAGCCAAACGAGGAAGACACATGGAGAGGGATGGGAAAAAAAAAAACTCTTGTTTTGTTTTGAGCTTAACAGAAGTCGAATAGGGGATCTCATTAACAATTACAAAAATTCTGAGCGTGTCCCTAAAGTTGGGTTCAGTTTTTTTGGCACAAAAAAAGGTAAGTTTTTTTTGTTTCTCATTTTCTTAGGATTTTGAAAATCAATTCTCATTTTTTAAGTTGAGTTTTGTGTTGCCAAACGCATTCCCAAAAATCAATTCCAGAATTTTTGGATTGGGTTGGGTTGGATTAGAATGGAAACACTAACCAAACGGGCCTTAGTATTTTTGTTCCAAATTGTTTTTGGGAATAGAATTTTAGACACTAAACAAATGCCACATTTGTTGCTTGGAATCTCTAAACAAAATTAACTACTTTATATTTGCAGGTATCTCAATAAGAACAACAATAGTGGACATAGATGTATTTTTGTTTGTAGGAATTGGGAGAGCAAAGACAAATTTGATATGTTTGTGGTTGTGGGGAGTTCACAAATTTTTATTGACCCTTAATGTGGGCCAGTTGACTGTTGTGTATTGGTGAGGTTGTGGTATATGGTTGTAATTGTCAAGAAGAATGATATTAGATTTTTTATTTTATTTTTTAAAATTCTTGAGCTAAAAAAAGTGTGAATTTGAACATTATTATATTTTGTAATTTAGTGATTTTTTAACTTTATTTCCTTAAATATTATAAAAAAAAATTGATAATTTTAAGTTAGTATGTAATTTTCAAGTTTGTGTCCGTAGACATGGGGACCACGGGGTATACGCTAGTTAATTTTATATTATAAATTTTTATGTATTTTACAAATTATGATCAATAGAAAGGTAGGATCTCTCCAAATATAAAATATAAGAGATTAAAATTTCTCTAATGATTGAGATTTAGTCCACATCTCTACTAATAGATCTCAACCATCCTAACCATCCTATTGACATAAATTATTATGTACAACCCACACCGTCTAGATTTATAATAAACTAGGTATTCCCCATGCCTAAAGACACTATATTAATTGTCTAATTTATATATGTAAAAAAAATGACCAATTAATTATAAATAAAATTTTGAAGGGTTAAAAAAATTTAACAATCCTAGAAGTGCGTGTATGAATTTATTTAACGCTCCAAAACTTTTTATGTCCTAATTTATTATAGACATTTGTGTGAGATATTAGTTTATTAGATATATTATATTATATGACATAAAATTATAACAATTTAAAATATTGTTTGATTTCAACCGCTAGATCTAAATCAATTGTTATTTATTTGTTGAGAGTTTTATGTTTTCAGCCCTTGGATGATCTAAGGACTGAAAAATGTCTCCTAGAATCCTTTAATCTTAGCCGTTAGATATCTAATCCAAGGGTCCAAAATATCTCAAATGTAAAATATGTTGTGATTTATAGAATAAATATATACACACACACACACTATAGCATATAATTCGTTCTTGAAGGCACCAAGTTAAACAAAATAACCTTAACTTTTCAAAAGAATAACTTTAATATTTAATATTTTGATAATGAAACCAAATAAAAAAAAATCAACTTTAGTATTCAACATAGTGAACAAAAATATCTTTGGATATCACAATTTGAATCTATACCCAATTATATTATATGATTTAGGTATGTAATGAACTGTTTCGCTACTTTTAAAAAAATAATAATAATAATGCATGAATTGTTTCGCAATTTGTTAGAAAAAATTAATAATTATACATACAACACCCACACGTCATTGTGTTCAAAAATAAAAATAATGTTGATATGTTATTTTGTATAGCCAACATGAATTAAAATAATATTGGTAATAATATTATGAAGTCCTTTATCTACGATTTTTTAACTTCTTTTCCCATATTTCAGAACAATTTATTTTTTGTCCTTTTCAACTTATTTTCATATTAAATAAAATTTGATATTTAGTTGATATTAAAGGATGAGTTACATAATTAGTTAAAATTAACTTAAGGACCAGAAAACAAAGAAGAAACAAATAGGAATAAAAAATTATAAGTGATTTATTTCAAGGATATCCCCATAATATTTTTATTTTATTTTAAAATTTGAAAAATGAGAGAGAGAGAGAGATGGGGTAACTGTTTTTGGGCTCTTTTGAAATAAAACAAGAAAAAGAAAAAGAGAAGATGCTTGAAAATTTGTTTCAAAATATCTCCAGATTCAGAACATCTATACTAAGAGAAATATGGGGTAACTGTTTTTGGGCTCTTTTGAAATAAAACAAAGATGCTTAAGAATAAATAAGGGAGAATAGGAAGGCTTGGATGGTCCGTGGAAGATAGATACAAGGAGAAGGATGATATCCACCTGTATTGAAAATGTCTCTAATTAATTTGTTTCAAAAATATCTCCAGAACATCTATAGTAAGTTGTTTCCTATTTTCAATTCTAATAGCTAACAATGCATCGTAAAAATATCTTTCGAAAGTATACTCTTTCCTATTTCATTTTATTATATAAATCACAAATTGAAAAAAAAAAAAAAAAAGAAAGAAAACAATATGAGGTGATGGAATTTGAGCTGTTTTGATTGAAAAAAAAAAATTGGGCCTTAAAAAAATAAGAGAGAAGTGGAGGCCTTGAACTTGTCCATGGAAGATAGAGAGAAGAAAAAAGATGAGACCCACCTGTTTTGAAAATGTCCCATAAAAATATTTATAAAAAGCATCTACTAGGAATGTATATTGAATTGTTTTCTATTTTTAAACCTAATGGGTAACAGCATCTCTTAAAAACACACTTTTGATTATTAATTTTACTTCAAAAGAAAAGTACTTTTTTGTTCCCATTAATATTTTCTATTATAAAACGTATTTAAAAAAGCCTAATGAAGCCTTAATTTAAATGTTATTATCATATATAGTATATTGATATTATTATTTAGATTTTCAAGTGTGATGTTCACCTGGAAACAGAGGTGGAGAGCATCATCTCCTCGTGAATTCTTGAGGCTAGAAAACCCACAGATTATCTCCCTCATATCAACCGTCCCATCACGGTTGTTGTCGAACAAATCAAAGATGCGCGGTGCCAGCGGGATCAACGATGAAAGGTTTATTGCTTTGAGGACATCTTCAAATTCCTTTAGCGTGGCATTATCCCCATTGGAACATCTGCATTTCACAATGAATTATTATTACTAACAATTAAAAGATCCTATAAAATAAAGGGAATAAATCCCCATCTGAGCTACTTACATTCTCCTAAAATGCATCCTCAGATTCTCGAGTTCTTCTGGCTTAAGATCATATTCACCGACTAAATTTTTCAGCTTCTTTGTTCTTAAGAAAATGGAGCTGCTCCACACGCTAGCGATTGCAGCAGCACGTAACTTGCGCCTTGCGTTGAAACTCTGTAACCGAGAAACAACCTCTGCATCCAGCTGTTCCTCCTTAGCCGAATGTCCAATCACCCATGGATGTTGTAGAATCTAAAACAATGACAAATTCTAATGGCCACTTTGCTTGTCTAAATTATCTTATTTTTATATTCATTGATTCATATATTTCTCCATTTACTTATTACTTAATTAAGTGTATATACTGCTTGTTTAAAGGGAAAAACATACAATTGTTTTAGTTTACTTAAATTTTTAAAATATATGTTACTTCAATTACACGATAATATTGCATCTGAACTAGAATTAAAATGGTTAGCAAATTTACGTGTTTTTAATATTTACAACAAAACACTAAACTATAATAGTCATAGATTGACTAATTAAAAAATAGTACAGTTATGAGTTTAAGGGCAACCAAACTGCAATAAGGGACTGTTCCCTTAGGAGGAATTGACCCATCGCTAGAGGCCAAGTGTCGGTGTCCGACACGCGAGATGAACATGTGGACAATTCAGAAGCCAGTGTCATGAATTTTTATGGGCGGTCAATTTTGTAATTTTTTTATTGACCAACTATAATTACATTATTATTTAAGGATCATAACTTGTAATTTGATATTAAGCAACCCTATTAAATGGGTCTTTAACAATTGGAGAAACGAGAAAGGAGAAAGGCAAAAAGCCAACCGTCTTATTCACAGATGAAGGGTGCAAAGATGATAATCAATTAATCGACCTCGAGTGAATTTTTTTTGTGTTTTTCTTGCTTTTGTTTATAGGAATTTTTTGAATGTAAATGTTAATTTGAACTTCAAAGATTCGTGATTATTAGTTTAGTGGTTTTTGTTGAATGAATTTGCTTAATAGCACATGTCTTTTGTTAATTAGGCTAACATATATAAAAATATATATTTATTTATTGACATGTCATTGCAATGTCCGTGTCAGGTTTTTTGCAAAATTGTGGTGTTGCAATGTCCGTGTCGTGTCATGCTTCATAGTAGTTCCCATTGCTGCAAACAACTGTTTTATCTGAGAGGTTACTTGCACTCGTGCTTACGAATTTTTTTAAACATACTACATTTAAATTACGTTCAAGCTTGGTAACTAAGGTGGCGTTTGGTTTAGTATTTATTTTTTTATTATTTTTAATATGTTCCCTGAATATTTAGAATGAAATCTGAAAAACAGAAACAAAAATTATGTTGTTCTTATTGCATGAAAAAATCTATGTTTTGGGGTTTCCCTTTTGAAAAATAACATGATTTAACTCTCGCTATGTAGTTGCATCATACCTCTTCAGCACTAGGTCTTCTGTGAGGATCAACTGCCAGGAGACTGGAAATCAAATCTTTGGCCGACGAAGAGATGTTCTTCCATGTTTTCTCATAGAAACTGAAGTTCCCCTGATTTAATAAAAAAGCAGTGTCAATTGGGAAATCTAAGCAATGCTAACAATGTAAGCTAATAATTATTGACATACATGCATTATCATCTGTTGCTTTTCCCGATTTGACTGCGCAATGAAAGGTGGGTACCTGAAACAATACAGGGATTCAGAAAAGGTAAATTGAAGTACAATATGACACTCAGATGCGAGATTACATACCCAGAAAGGAGGATATAGAGGATGACGCCCAACGACCACATATCACTCTTGGAAGTAATTGTTCCTGGGGAAAGAGCCTCAGGCGAGACATAATCGATGGATCCAAACAAACCCACAACTGGATCGGTGAATTCCTCCACAGAGCTAAGTCCAAAGTCCATAATCTTGAGTGGAGAATCCTCTTCGCCATTTAAGAAAAGGCAATTCTCAGGCTTCAAGTCCCTGTGCACAACATTGGCATTATGAAGTGCCTTTAAGCCATCCGCTATTTGTCGAACAACGGCTGCAGCACCGGCCTCGGAATACCTCTGTTGTTTCACAATCCGGTCAAAAAGCTCCCCGCCGGAGCAGAGCTCAAGTATGAGATGAACACCGCCGGAATCTTCACACACGTCGTAGAGTTGTATCACATTCCGGTGTGGCGATACGTCTTCCACGATTCTCCTCATCACTAGAATTTCGTTCGTCAGCAATGCATCCGATACACAAACCTGTCTCCAAATTGGAAAAGGGGTTGATTCGATTCTTTTCTCGGCCCCACGATTCCCTGGACTTCCTGAAGGAATCGAGGGTCCGGAACGTCTTAGTGTCTTGATGGCTACTTGTGTGTTTCCTCCCCCAGATTTTCTTATGCCTTTTCGGACAACTGAGAATCCTCCGCGTCCCAGAATTTCGGTCACTTCATATTCGTCCCTAAGCCTTCTCGATTCTTGTCCCATGATAATGGCTTCACAAGTAAACGAGGGAGGAGAGGAATGTGGAGGTTCAATGATAGAGGATGAGGGGGGTCGACATCAGCCTGTTGAAGTATGATTGATTAGATTATAGGCCTGTGAATTGACTTATATGAAACTCACAACGAGGAGGGAATATAGTAAACAGGGATAAGAGCTGGGAAATAATAGACAAAAAAGGACCAAGTCAATTGTTAGGTAGATTCGTGCACACTTATTCTTCATATTCTATTTGTATAATGCAAGTGTTTCTCCAACAAGACAACATTATTAATATGTAATGAATTAAATTATTAATAAAAAATTTAATCATGTCTTAAATGAAGTCAAAAGATAAGGTAGAATTCAGGGGAAAAAGAAACCTTCATCATCGTCTTCCCCCTACCCCCAACCCTTAGAACTGCATTCCTCACTGTTGCCATGTTTGCCACCATCACCGGCATCATCATCTTCAGCCACCGCCACCGTCTTCAGCAAACAACACAACAGATCCGCCACCGTCAGACAAATTGCTAGAGCGAGATGAATTCTAAACACCAGCCTCCATCCAGATACAGAAACTTGAACTCCGACAAATCAACCTTAATTTTTTGCTATTGAATGCCGGTAGTGGTTAGGTAAATAAACATTGGCTCAAGACGTTTTGAAATTATTGGAGACTCAATGCGCAACTTGAACGCCCAAGTTGAAGATCTGGGTTTGTTTGCCAGTTTGGCCAAGGTGAATAAGACGCTGGCTGATGAAACACGTCTCCCAAATGCCCTCCACATAATTTTCTTCTGAAGCCGCCAAATGTCCTGAACGAGAACCGGGGGACGGGTCTCTTCAGATCTCTCACCTCCACACACAAACACAAATGCACAGAATTTGGGAATTTGGGTTCCATATTGAACCCACATTCCATGCACACAAACCCCTTGGTTTCTTCGTAAAATCACAGAGAGAGAGAAATAGACAGATAAAATCAAGGGTGGTTCGGAGATGCGGGCTAGAGTGAGTTCCTACAGGTGCATCAGGTAGTAGTGGCACCGAATAAGTGGGGGATCGCGGCAGATCTGATTCCTGGCGGTGGTGGACGGGAGGTCTGTAGAGGGAAACTGAGGCCCCGTTTGGTTACTGTTTCTAACCCAACCAAAAATTTTGGTTTTTGATTTTTGAGAACGTGTTTGGCAAACATAAAACTCAATCCAACCCAACCCAAAAAATAGGAATTAATTCTCAAAATACTAAGAAAATGAGAAACAAAAAAAACTTTTTTTTTTTGTGCCTAAAAAACTCAACCCAAAGGAGTTGTTTGACGGACTTCGTCTGAATCATTTCTCCATCGCTGACCATGCCACCGTCGACGTCGTCTCTCTGCTCCAAGCCAGTCGTCACCGTTGCCGAAATTCCTCTTCAATTTGTTCGACATCAAAGCTCACCTATGGTCGAAGCTCATCAAAGTTCGTCATCGTCGTTCTGATGTTCGTCGTCGTCTTCAATCTGTTCAACATCGAAGCACACCGATGGTCGAAGCTCAGATGTTCGTCGTTCTGATGTTCGTCGTCGTCTTCAATCTATTTGACATCGTCGTCCTTCCTGATTTTCGAAATCGATTTCGATTTCGATTTTCGATTTCGATTTCTATTCCGATTTTCGATTTCGAAATCGATTTTCAAAATCGATTTCGATTTCCATTTAGGGTTTGACTCTTGATTTTAATTTAGGGTTCGTTCTTAATTTTGGTTTACGGTTGGTTCTTGATTTGAAGATTTTTGTTGAATTTGAGAGTTTGGTTGAATCAATTCTAAGGTTGGTTCATGAAATCAATTCTAAGATAATATTGTTACCAAACGTGATTCTGTTCCCAGTACAAAAAAAAAAAAATTATCGTTACCAAACGCAATTATGTTCCCAGTTGAAAACAGAATTCTTAACCCAATTCAACCTAACTCATTCCAGTTGGGTTGAGAAAAGTGAGAACATTAACCAAACGCCACCTAAGGGTTTAGGTTGTGCAATGAATTGAAGAATAAAGAGAAGAGGGGATCTGAAGTTGTGAACGAGGATGGTAGCGAGCGGTGGTGGGTGATTGGACGATGATTGTAGGTGGTGGGGTGATAGATAGTTCTTGTTCAAGTGGGTTGGGAACCGGAGAGTGGGGGAGAAGAAAAAAGTAGAAATGGAGGTAAAAAGGAAACGGAAGAGGAAAAAAAAAAAAGGAAAAAAAAATTAGGCTGTTTCGGCAATCTTTTATTTTACCCTTATGTTGCGTTTGGTTAAGGGATTTGAGAAAATCAAGAGATTTGTAAAATGATGGGATTTCGAAAAAATAAAAAAAATTAAGTTGCATTTGGATAAGAGATTTGTAAAATTACGGGATTTCAAATAATGGAATTTCGAAATCCAAAAAAAAAAAATTAGGTTACATTTGAGTAAGGGATTTGACAAAAGAACAAAAACCAAGCATTACCCCTCTCTGTTCTAGTTCTTGAATCGATTCTCGCCTGTGACTTCTCACCTTCGCCAAACAAACACTCACCTGTGATTTCTCGCCATCACCAAACAAACACGAAACGACGTTCAACCAAACCCATCGCCATTGCCAAACAAACACGAACCTATGATTTCTCACAATCAAACAACTGTTTCTCGCCATCGCGAACCCTAAAACGAAACGACGAACCCTAAAACGAAATCAAAAATAGGAATCGAAAACGAAATCAAAATAAAAAACGAAATCAGATCAAAGAAATCAAAATCAAGATAAAAAACGAAACGACAAAGAAATACCAGCTATGGAGAAGATGATCGATGAAGAAGACGGCAAAAACGAAGACAAACGAAGAAGACGACAACGCTGCGACAATCGGTAAATGAACAAGCCACGATGAGCAAGAAGAATTTGTCAAATTCAGCCTATTTCAAAGGGATTTCAAAATCCTTTCTTTTGCCAATTTTTTAAGTTTAAAGGATTTTATAATTTCCTCCCTCCTAAAATCCAAACAAAGAATTTGTCAAAAGATGATTTTAAAATCCTCTAAACAAATGAAATCCTCCCTACAAACAATGTTTTTAAAACCGGACCGGACATCAAACCGGAAAAGTCTCCGGGTCACGGGTCATCGGTTCAACCGGTAGACGAATCGCGGTTGAACCGGTGACGTCATAATTACGTCATTAATATATATATATATATATATATATATATATATATATATATATATATATATTTATTTATTTATTTATTTAAATAAAAAATATTAAAAACAATCACATGCGCAACAAATGACAATTTTCTATCCAAAATTATAATGAGGATAATGATCACTTAGATTGCACTGGGATAATTATGAAACTTTAAGCTACTATATGTTCAAATTGAAAGTTTGAGGACTAAAGTGAGATTTGGGTCAAACTTAAGGGAAACAAAGTGTCAAAACCCTTTTCAATTATATATATATATATATTATTTAAATCATAGCTGTCCTCCACATATTTTGTTTTAAAGGGAGACACATTTGGGACCATTGGATCATTGGTTAAGATAAGAAAAAACAACCAAATATCCTCCCAACCCTAGATATCTCAGTCGCTGATTCTCAAATCCCCAATTCCGCATCAGATGGCTCTCTTTCTCTCTCTTTCTCTCACGTTGCAACCCTAACGACGGCGATGACAGTGAAACTGGGCGAGGGTGTGAATGGCGATGGTCAGCAGTGGTTCATCAACGGTTGGTACGGCTAGCGATCGTGCCTAGTGAAGTTTGGCGATGGTTTGGAACGCACTAGTATGTGGTGGTTGATCGTTGAAGTTGCACGAGCAAGGAACCTCATCGATCAGAAAAGCGATATGTGGTGGTTAGGTTGTGGATGAGAAATGTTCAAAAACCGCCCCGGTTCAGAGAAAACCGGACCAGTTCACCAGTTCGCGGTTGAACCATCCGGTTGGCCAGTTTTTAGCCCCAAGCGTTTTTGGGGGTATTTTCGGACCGGAAAGGCAACCGATCCTACCGGCCGATCTGGTCCGGTTTTTAAAACATTGCCTACAAATCCCTTCTCCAAACACAACCTTAATTTTAAAAAATTAAGTCTCATGTGCAATTGCAATTTGTATTTTAGTTCCGCATATTAAAAAAGATAGAAGGTTCAATACATGCACTTGCACTCATTCAGTTTCATGTAACTAGTTTGTGTGTAAAATATTTGTTAGGTGTAACAAATATTACTATAATTTATAACATGTAACTAATTTGTTTGTAAAAATTTATTAGATGTGACAAATATTACACAAATACATATAACTAATATTAAATTAATTTATGTATATAATATTTGTTAAATGTAATAAATATTACACAAATACATATAATTTGTAACGTGTAACTAATATTACACAAATATATGTAATATAGTTACATGTGATTTATAATTATTAAGTTGTAACTAATATTCATTATAATACAAATTTATCCACTAAGTTATTTCTATACTCTGCGCGTAATACGTGACATATGCGAGACTAATACGCAATTAAAATCTAATTTAAAGGACTAAATCAAAACTTATGTTTTAAATGTGACTAACAACAGATTACCTCTACTATTTGTGACTAATTGCCAGTTATCCCAAAAAATTATTAGTAAACAAAATTATAAGAGAGAGTTATGGAATTTGGAGTTGTTTCCCAAAATATTAAAAAAAAAAACATTTTAATGGATATATGTCATTCCCTGTCAAGTAAGTTCTACATGGTGGATATATGTTGTTACCTGTCAGGCAAATCCTGCAGGGAAGTTGCTCCTACCATTGGAGATATTGAATGGCCCTGACACTGATAGTCACCTCAGTTGGCACAGTTGTGCAGGTTAAGGTACTGTCGTAACTCCCGATCATGAGGTGAAATAATCATATGTCTAATAGATAAATATGTGCGCGACATTTTATTATATATCAAAATAATTTGATTGATTGATTTAAAAGCCTCATTTTATTGTATTGATAACAGTGGAATTTTATCCCGGCTTGGTGTGCGGTTATATCATATTATATTTGAAATGTGATGTTTGATTGAGCTATCCATTATACCATGTCACCGCATCCCAAAATTAAGGCATATCTTTTTGATGCAGTGGACCAGCCGTTAACCTAAACCACAAAAAAATCATGCCATATTCAATGGGTTAACGTAACTCAACTTCTATTTGGGGGCTTAATAAAAAGATAACCAAATAAGTTCCATCGGAAAGAAATGGGATTTGATCCGGGAAAAAAGTTGATTAATTTGAGTGTCGCCCGTAACTCATCCCTGGCCGACTAGAGAGTAAATCAACAAAAGGTGAGGAGCGGGTTAGTTCACTACGGTTAGTGGGGTTAAGGCACTCGTCGTCCGGCTGAAGACGTTAAATTTAGTGCTGAGTGGGAGGCAACCCACTGTTGTTTTAAAATTTTCTTATTTTAGTATTTTATTTAATGAGTTTTCCTTGAGTGTTCTGTCAGACAGATTTACGAGCAGTCTACACCGACTCAGTATAAATAAGCAAATCTGATATGTCAGGTTGTATCTCTCATTGCCAATTTAATTTCGTAATTTTCACATTGAGAACAATGCAAGTTTTAGGTTTGGGGGGATATATGCTTGTAGTCCTTCTAATATTTTATTTTACACTTAATTTTGTCAATCTATCTATGATAACACGTCTATCGAGTACAAACTTGTGTTTGCTAAAATAATCATTGGAACATATGACTGATTTTTAAAAATATTTTATTTTTCGCCCCTTATATTCATGCTAATTTTCTTTTATTTTAAATTTAGTATATAAGTTGGTTTACTGAATTTTGACATGAAAATAACCTATCCTTGAAGTTTAATTATAAATGTAAAAAAAAAAAAAATCAATCGTAAAAAAAAATATTATTATAAAATATTTGTAATAATAATAAAGATTTTATGTCTTAATGATGAACTTTGACTGAGTAACCGGGCCTCTTGCTCAGTAAACTTTGAGTGTTCGCGTCAAAAAATGGAAACAATTTGTTAAGACGATAAGTGGTTGGTTAACTTCGAAGCCTAAATTGTTCGAGTTATTAAGTGTGAATGGTGCTTTAACATCTAATACCTTGAGCCAACTGGATTGGGATCATTGGCCCAACACTCGCTACACAGACATCATAGAAAGTTCAGTGGGGTTAACATTGCACATATCACTTATTTAAACAAAATTATTATTTTTATATATAAATAAATAAATAAATAAGTAAAAGATATTTAAAAAAAAAAAAAAACAACAACGAGAAACATGTATATTTTTATTTCAAGTTATTTGATTGTTTAAAACCAGTTAACTAACTTCTATGAGCTAAATTTATTATAAACGAGAGTTGCATGAATGTTGTGGGTGCAAAAATAAATATTGCTAGGAATCACGTGTTATGAGAGCAATGATTATTTTAGTAACTCTTGTATAATCTCGACTTGATATGTTAGTATTGGATATGATTGATAAATCTTTTGTGAGGAATAAGATGCACAATAAGGAGCTTGAGATGTTTGTGGGTAGTATCACTGTAAACCCTCAAGAGACTAAACTCGTCCACTAGGGGTGACCTAAGGGTTTAAAGTCTTGTTGCATACACTAAATGCAATCGTGTTCCCTACGAAAGTGGCTTTTCAATTACTTAGTATATTTAGTTTTGCTCTAGGACTAGCAAAATTTAGGTTTGGGGGTGTGATCGCACCATATTTTGTGCGATCTAATATTACTAAACTAAATTTTGCTAATCTCTTAAATAAATTAAATTAATAGAATTAATTTATTTTCTTTGCTATTGTAGATTTTTGGAAAGGGTATAAAACCACGTTAATTTGGAGCAAAATGCAAAGAAATTGATCAACCGGAATAGAGTCTCTATTTACTACACTAAAAGCAAAATCGGAGTTCGTATGAGAAAAATATAGTTATTCGAAGTTGATCGGATTGGTTTGCTGCGTGACTTGATTTCGGCTCGGCTTCGCGGCTCGGGTCCTATGCAGCTCATGTGCGGCTTAGCCCATTTTATTCCAGATTTTTTTGGCTTTTGAACACCCTTTGATGTTCCTTTTACAACCTTGAAATATGGATTGTCTCCCCATCTTTTCTCCTTTTGCTTTTTCTTCTCTAGTGGGTTATCATGAAACCCACAAGACTTTGTTTGTTTTATCGTTTTTTGGGAGGTGATTGGATTATATAAGAGAGGTTTTCTTTTTTGGTTTGAGAGTCTTAGCCGAGAGTTTAGGCCAAAGTCTTGTACATAGTTTTTTAGGTTTTCTCTTTTTCTTCCTCCATTCTCACTCTATTGAAAGTAGAAGCCAAGATTCTTGAAGGCAAAAAAATAGTGACGGCGATTTTGAGGATTGTATCCTAGAAAATGCCGTTCTAAACGGCGATGAGCGGCTAATCTTTCTTCAATCGGGTTAGGATTGTGGTAATATATTTTGTATTTATGTAATATTGTATTTTTCTATTTAAATTTGGATCATGTGTAACAATTGTGTGATGAGAATTTGTATTCTTAATTTTGTTATTATTATGGTTGGATTTATTTTCAAAGTGTTTTTGTAGAGATTTTGATCTAAATCCAATTACTACTAAAAACGTTAGATCTAGTACATGTGATCTAGATCTAACAGTCACACAATTGTATTCTTGGGGGATTGATTATTGCCCTAGATGGTTTATGCTTAGATTTTAATTCACTGTAGATTAGTGTAGTGTAGGAATTAAATACTGAAGATAAATTATGCCAGAGAATAACAATCAAATCTTTCTGAGTTGTTCCGGCTTATAGTTGGGAACACTCGTTTACACAGATCCGATTTGAATAGAAAATACTAGAAAAACATAATATCCAAAATACTAAACCCACAATTCCTAACCCGGTTCTCTATTTTATTTTGTTTGCAGATTTAGTATTTATTTTTCTTTCATTAAAAACTAAGAATCAAAATTCATTTTCCTTTCGGAAAGAAGAATAATAAGAAATCAATTAATTACAAGACCGATCTCTATGGTTCGACACCCTACTTGAACGTCGTACTACACCAGTATCGCGATACCATTTAAGGGTATTATTTTTGAGCGATCACAAGTTGACAATCTATACCTACCTTATATGGGTCGGTGAAGTAACATCATTTCCTACCTTAGTTGGTCAGAGAAGTAGACAATCCATACCTACCTTACACGGGTTGGTGAAGTAACATCATTTCCTACCTTAGTTGGTCGGAGAAGTAACAATCCATACCTACCTCACATAGGTTGATGAAGTAACATCCTTTCCAATCTTAGTTGGTCGGAGAAGTAGACAATCTATACCTACCTCACACAGGTCGGTGAAGTAACATCATTCCTATCTTAGTTGGACGGAGAAGTAACAATCCGTACTTGCCTCACATGGGTAGGTGAAGTAACATCCTTTTCTACCTTAGATTGGTAGGAAAAGTCACCGTCTATACCTACCTCACGCAGGTCGGTAAAGTTGCATCATTTTCTTTCTTAAGTGGTTAAAGAAGTATCCATCCATTTCTACCGCACACAGGTCGGTGAAGTACATATCATACTAGTCAAAGAAAACCTACATACCTACCTCACACGGGTCGATGAAGTACATCTTGCCTAACCATAGTTGGTTGGAGAGTTAGATCTATACTTGCATCACACAGGTTGGTGAAATACATCCTATCTAACATTAATTACTTAGAGAGTTAGATATATTCTTATCTCAAATAGGTCGGTAAAGAGGAAAAATTACGTCCTAACTCAAGCAATTGAAGATTCCATAAAGCCCCATGGATAGGTCATTCAGCCGCCGTTGAGAAGATCCAGCCATAAAATATCAGAGACCGGTCATTCATCCTACTCTGAGATCATCAAGGACCGGTCATTTAGCCTCCTTAGACAAAATCCTTTACCGCTTCCAAAGGGTAGATGTAGCAATGTTCAGGTATGCTCTTAAACTTTACTTAAAGTAAGATTTAAATTTATGCCTTTTAAACATCATGTCTAGCAAAACAAATATCTGTGTCTCTTTCTTTGTCATAACGAGTAAACTCGCATGACAAAGAGGGGCAACTGTAGACACCTCATTTTCTCCTACCCAATCGGTGTCGAATTAAAAACACAAGTTCAAATAAACTTTAAACTTAGGTTTAAAGGAAATTTATACTTTGGATCACACTAGATAACACAGAAAAACCATAATAATATAAGAAAAACCTAAAAACTATTGAATTTGACTAAATTCGGTAAAGTAAAAGTTTTGAGTCAACCTCGAAATTCTTAAAATTAAAGAAGGACTAGGATGACATTATTAAAGGTTTATTTTCATTAAATCACCTCTAATACGAATAAATATTAGTTACTACCCTTTAATTGTAGGAAATTGCACCAAATTACCTCGGTTACCTACTTTGACCCCTAAAACATTTGTTATCACCGGTTTTGTCTATTCGACACCAAAAATACTTGTTTAAATAATTGTGTAAAGTACTAATATCCGTAAAATAAATCCAAAAGATCTAAATCAAGGCATGAAAATTCCATGACAAGTTCAAGTTACACAACGTAACTATGGATTAAGACTGGTTGAAATTGACCAAAATCAAAGTCATCTTGATTAATCATCAAAGCCTAATAAATTAAGGGCCCAACCCATCAAATAATGACTCATAAATGTGAATTTAAATGACAAATAAGGCCCTAGATATTCTCTACACAAATATCTAAGGAAGAAACCAAGTCACTTAGGAGAACTAACCACTATCGAAACTAAACCGATTCGGTTTGTCACCTAAGCAAGGCATTTAATATGCATTAAATGTCCATACCATCAAATATTAAATGCTTGGGAAGACCTAGATATGTCACATTCAAGGGATGTAGATATTTTGATCAAATTATCTTAGGTTTAATCGAAAGTCTTGAAATGTGACTACCATTATGAAAACCAAATCAATCTGGTTTTCCACCTAACCAATGCATTTAATGGTCATTAAATGCACATCCTATCAAGAATTTATTGCTTGGGATGACATGCAAGGGATGGATTTAAAGAACCTAGATATTTTCATCCTAATATCTAAGGTTGCGTTTGGGTAAGAGATTTGTTGTTGGAAAACCAATCGGTACGCAGCGGAAGTTTATCTCGGTGGACTTCAAAAAATTTTACCGAGATCAAATCCAAAACCTTTATAGGAATATTATTTAAATAATACAACAAAATTAAAAGTATCGTAGAATACTGCTTGTAGTGCAAACCCGAAGAAATGTCTTGAGATCGTGGACCTTCCGAACCTTGACTCCACGCCGATTGAAGCAAGACAAGTGGGTGTCTCTTTAAGAACTAGAGCAATATTTTCTTTGGGTTTTCTCAACACATTAGAGGAATCGCATACTAAAAGTGTTTTAGTTTTGTGAAGAGTTCAAGAATTAAGAACTCGATACAAAAGAAAAACTTCTTCATCAAAAGGAAAATGAAGCTCTTAAAAAAAAAACTTCCTTAAGCAACTCTTTCTTTAGCCTTTGTGTACATATTTAAAGAAATGACATTTTTTCTTTCTTTTCTTCCTCCAGTTACGACAAGTCACATGGGTAACAAAACAAATACTATTTGCCTTTTGACAAAAACAAAATAAAATAACTATTATTTTCTTTTTGACAAAAAAAAATAACAATTATTTGCCTTTTAACAAAAACAAAACAAAACAAAATAACAACTATTTGTCTTTTGAAAAAAACAAAACAAAACAAAAAAAACATCACAACATGTTTCTTTTGTTTGTTTACGACTTGTTTTGATTTTTTTCACAAAAAGTAGAAAATCAACCCATGTGATATGTTTAAATTTTGTAAACAAAACCAAATCAATCCATTTCTTTAAATTAAATAATCTAATTATTTAATGTTTAATTAATTCAAAATTAATTAATGGATTTATCTAGACAACACTTGTCATAATATTATGTGTCAAGTTGAAAATATTTTTTCGTTTAATATAATTAATTCTGAATTAATTATAAAACCCAAAATACCCTTTGTTCAATTAATGTTTATAGAGAAAACTCGTGGGGCCCTTGGATCCATAATTCAAGCTCCAATAAATTTGACTATAAATCAAACTCTTTAATATATAAATCTAATTTATTAATTTCAAGATTACTTTACTATAAATCTGAAATTGCACTCTTGAAATTATAGAATTAATTACTCAAAAAATAACCAATTTGATATAATCATTACATATAGATCAATCCTCCAAAAATAGTTCAAAAATAACCCTTGTGTACCCATGATCCTCTAATGAACAATTTATTTATGATTTAATCATAAATCGACCGCTCTTTGTTCAAGACCTGAATCATTACGCAAGAGAACTATTTTATAACTTCCGATTGGAAGGAATGGATTCCGTATCCATGATTAATATTCTCAACCATTTATTTCATTATTTCTCTAACATAATAGGAATTTAATTCAAACAGTGAATTTTTACCGAGTTAATCAAAAGACACAACGTCACAAATAAGAGTCTATTAATCACTCAGGATTAAGATAGTTCAATATATGATGATCAGAATGATAAATTTAAATTCTCTTTTATTAACGGAGATTATTAGAGGTTTCAAATTCATCTATCCTAATTTTATATAATCACATTATATAAAGTGTCTCTATTTTTAATGTCTCTACATTAACAGTTCGGATAAGATTGTTCTATTCTCAATCGTTATGAACCACACTAGTAATTTTAATTAATCAAAGATTCCAAACTTTAATTATCAATTACGAACAATTTAGATTATTATTCTTAAATTTAATCCTCACGTATGTAACAATTACATACTAAGTTTAAGGTGATGAAATAATCAAGGAATTTTCAATGATATTTAAAATATTACTAATAACATATGCAAACGAAAAATGTATCTTTATTTATTTAATTATTATTCAACAATAAATACAAGATCATATGCCTATAGGGATCTAATCCTAACATTTGTAAATGATGAGATTTCGAAATCCCATCATTTACAAATTCTGTGTTTGGATAATTATTTTAACCGAAGAATTTGATTGTGTAATTTTATAATTATCTTATTTGGATATAAATTAACTCCATTGTAAAATACAATGAAATCACGGAACAATTCTTGAATTTTTTTTTCTAAAACTGAGAATAAAAACAAAAGAACAAAAACCAAACATCACCTAATTTTAAACACTACAAGAAAACAGAATCGAATCGAAATTTAAAAATTCAACAGATTCTAAAAGGAACCCAATGAACCCTACTTAAAACCCTTCAAAATCACACTCTCTTACTCTCTTCCGTATAAATTTCTACACAATTCAAACATAAGGGTCAAAACCCATGTGAGATTCACCTGGGTGTTCAGCTTCTTAACTTCTATAAAACGAAGATATGAATATAGGAATTAATGAAAACATATGTAAATATGAAAATCATAGGATAATTTAATAACCTGGGAGATCAGTCGCTTATCATCGTCAATAATGAGAGTGAGATTGTGAAGAAATTGGGGGATTTCTTACTACCATTACAACGTCTCATATTCAAGAAACGTAAGCGACGGTAGGCAACGAAGAACGATGGACGACGAAGAAACGACGATTAAGGCGACAAAGAACGATGGACGACAGAGACGAAGTAGCCCAAAGACGGCGGTGCAGATTAAAGATGACGGCGAAAAAGATCGAGCCTCGAGAGTGAAGACGCAATCGCGAAGATGGGAGTGAAGAGCAGTCTAATTTTGTGGAAGTCCCTCATTCAATGGATTTAGAAAATGACATCTAAATGAAAGAGATTTCAAAATGACTTATTTCACTCTTCTTTTTTTTTAACATAAAAGCATTTTATAAATTCCTTCCCATGAATACCCAAATTAGGTGTTGTTATATGTGTTTTGATGATGTTAAGATATGTATTTTGATGATTTCACAATATGTGTTGTGGTGATGTTAATATTAGTAATATGATGATATTGTTACATTGATATTATTAGACATAAATTATATGTTTCAATGTTTTTTGATTTAATCATATCTTGAGTATACTAACCAATGTGATATCTTAAGTGTAGGTATTAAGATTCAATTATTTATTGTACGTGCTTACCACTACGAAATTTTAAGTGTGAAATACAGATATAATCTCGATATTAAGAGCACAAAACTTAGGTGCGATTAAGTCTATAGAATATTACTCTTAAAGAGATTATATACTTTGGGTCATTAGAATGCACACACACACCAAAAGTGCATATATTCATAATATTATGATTTGAACATATTTATTATTTGATTATATTATGATACATGTGATTGGATTGTCCAACACATGATTATTTATTAAATTCATAATTTGATCACAATATGCTTAATATGAAAAAACTTATTTTCAATATGATCATAAGGTACATTGTATACATAATTTGATCTAACATACTCAATATACTCTTTATATAATGACAACATGATATACTTGATCTAATATGCTAAACTTATATTTATATCATGATATGATGTATTCAAGACACACATTGATGCATTAAATGTTCAAAATACTCAATATATGCTTATAATGATAATATGATCAATATACGCACACATTTGTGATATCTCGATTCGAACATGTCCAATGTACTTATATATCACAATACGTATCATCAGGTTGATCATATCGTGGTTATGTGGATAATTCACATCTTGATCACATAATATGCTTAAATTGCTTAAATTTGGTTTATATGTGATTATAAGGTACATTGCATGATTTTAATATGAAAATATTTGATATAATATTTTGAACATGTTCATATCATTATTATATCATGATCCATGCAATAATATTGTTCATACCTTGCTAAATTGAAAATTTCACATCTTGATCATATTTATGCAAAAATTGAGAAAATAAATTTTTAATAATGTCACAAGGTACATTGTGTTTTCCAATCATTTAAACACTTTAAATATCATTATTATATGTTTTTAAAGTATTTAGGATGATAAACAATCATGAATCGAGACCAAAAAAACAAAACAAAGAAAAACGACACTTGTGCTGAAATTACAGCACAAGTAGTTGACTAGATTAGGGACATGTAGTCGACTACTTCCGAGCAGAATATTTTCTCTCTCCTGCTCTATTTTCAAGTTGACGTTTTGACTACATCAACTTGTTCTAAGTGACATATGAATGCTCTTATACATTATTAAGGATGTTTAACATCATAAACATCAATTAATTTGATCAAATCAACCTTGAATTGAAAAAACTTGATCAAAATCTTTTGAAACATTCAATAACATAATTTACAGATTTTTGTCATGAACTTAAAATTAGTTTTACATATAAAATCTTGTTCAGAATGCTCAATTCATGTTTTAATATGTTTATATGATATGTCAATATGATATATATGTGCTTGATTGGTATACATGACATCATATAAAAGTTTAATTGACATTTTAGTTTAATGACATTGAAAATTCTGTTTTGTGCATGAAAAATGTATTCTAAGTGTTGAATATCTTGAAATACTTGTATATGCTCAAATGGATTGTATTTATGTATAAAATACATTACACATCATGTATTTGGATGCCCAATTTTCTGATCATGTATGTATGCAAGTATGAGGTATGTATTTGTTAAGACTACTAAGTGGGAACACCTTTAATTAAACAATATTTAATTTTATAGGTGGGGTTAGCTAATTTCATACTCAACCATTTGATTGTATCTCATTTAATTACTTACCTACATTCTCCTCAATTTAATGAATATGTCTTGAGAAGAGTCCAATCAATCTTCCATACACATTTATTGAGTTATGTATCCACTATATCATGTTCACACTCTTTCTTCATAGAATCAAGGGAATATGTCAATATTCCAATTTGAATACACGTGGTTTGTCGTAAAACATTTATTGTATTCATCATATCCTTCATTTGTGGATCTTGTTGAGATTGTGGTGTAATTAATTATTAAGAAAAGGTTGTTGAAATCAAGACTATCATAGAGCTAATGGAGAAGAGCCTTATTTGTCTTGACAATTTTGAACAGAAGCTTACCAACGTCCAATTGCTCTCAACTCTTCATTTGTGATATCCTTCCTACATTCTCTACATATATAAAAGGAGGAAGATTGCTTGAAGAATTAAGGAAGTGAATCAATCAAGTGAGCTACAAAGATCAATCACACTAAATAACTTCAAAGAGTTATACTACAAAGTGATATTCCTTTATTTCATCTCTTTGATTCTTATTCTTACACTTCTTATGTGATCACTCTTGTACTTAAAGTTCATCTATCTTTTCTTGAGTGATATTTGTGAGAAGTACTAAACATTAGTAAATTAAAGTGTTGTAATTTTTATAGAGAGTGTTTAGAGCTCAAATGTCAGTTTTGTAAGTTAAATTACAAAATAATTTTTTAGTGTTGTTTTGAGAGATTATACTTCATTAATATATCAAAGTAAGAAAATCCTCAAGGAACACCACATCAAAGATCATCTCATGGAGAAGTTGTAGAGGACCAAAGAAGGAGCCTTTGGTTGTGATGGACCAATCTCGTTGGAAAGAAGATTATGAACGGTTTAATCTTCACCTGTAAGAAGATTGTGTAAGGTTGCTTTTCACCCGTAAGAAGATTGAAAGGTTGTAAACGGTTTGATCTTCACCAGTAAGAAGATTGTAAAAGGTTTAATCTTCACTCGTAAGAAGATTAAGGATTAATAAACTAGAACTCTCCGTCGAGAGTGCGGAGGAACAGAGTAGCCAAAAAGGTTTTGCTGAACTATTATAAATTTCTTGTGTCTTGTGATTTGATTGTCTCTATCATTTACTCTTTATATTGATTATTTTGATTTGATTGATTATTCCATGGCACACACAATTACAAGAATTAACAAGTTTGATTTGAGATTTTAGTAGAAAGATTTTACGAAAAGTTTTTATAGATCCAATTCACCCTCTCTTGGATCAATCTCTAGGCCAACACAAGGTATTTTGTCAAAAAGGATTCTGAAATCCCTTACCCAAATCAAATCCATCCCCCAAATCCCTTAACCAAACACAACCTAAGGGTTAACTAGAAGTCTTGAAATGTAACTACCCGTTACAAGGCAAACTGAGTCGGTTCAATCTAAAACCAACCGAATTAAAGCCCATCAAATCATGAGTCATCATTATGCATTAAATGCAAAATGACTAATCAAGACTAAATGCAATGAACCTTGGAAACATTTATGGAAACTAAAGCAAAATAGTGAAACTAAGCGATACTTAGCCCCTAAAGCCAACCGAAAATGTCACTTAATGCCATAAATGCACCCATGTGAAACCAATGAGATCAGAGATTGATTAATGATTGCAAATGATTGGCAATCATTATTAATGATTTCCAATCATTACAAGAATCTTGGAAAGATTTGGTAATAATTACCAAATCTTAGAGAATCTTCCACAATCTTTAAAATTCGTCTAAAGGTGATCAAGATCAAGACAATAAGACATGTCCCCTAGGCCAAACAAACCCTATGGAAGGGTCTAATATAGCTTGTGCATTCATTCATGCACAGGACCCTGACCTATATATACAGGGTATTTGTTTCTCATAATTTTAAGCCTTGGAACCCTAACTTCTCTCTCTAAGCTCGAGCAACAATCTCAGATGCTAGACTTTCCAAGCATTTCTCTTCAATAACACCTCGTTATTCTACTGAAATTTGGTCCCAAGGGGTGTTCTTGAAGTTCTTAGAGCAAGAACTCAAGAAGTTGACAGCAACCGATTGAGTTCAAACCGAGAAGATCAAGAAGAAAATGAAGTTAATTACTTAGGGAAGACTACTTCTCCTAAGTATGTATGTGTATTTGAAACCCCCTTTAATTTGTCTTGAATATGTATATTATGTTTGTATATGGCATGATCATATAGTATTCATACTCAAAATTCATATACATAGCATATATAACAAGTAATCAAGACAAAAAAGTAGAAAACATGTTAAAATCATCTAACTATATTAAAATTGTTCAAGATCATGTCAAGAACAATCAAGAACATCAAGAACATGAAGAACACACGAAACCAAGCCTAAATGGACTACATCAGACCTGATCTTTGGTTATTCGCCAAAGTACGTAGGCAATCTCATAGGGGTTTGGTCACCTTTAATAAATAAAATCATATAATTTTAATCCTAAATAAACAAACTACATGATGTCCTATTCTTTAGTTACTCGCCAAAGTACGTAGGCAACCTAATAAGGGTTCGGTCTCGTAAATAATAATTTAGTTTTAGTTTGCATGCTAGAATTACATGTCGACTTGATTCTTTGTGAAAATAAGGATATGTAGGAAACCTTTATAAGGTTTGGTCGTTCATATTTCTGTATATTATAATCTGTTATTGGGTTGTCGTTGCTTAGATTAGTGTAGTAATTTACTACTTTCATTATATCAAAAATACATGAAAAGGGAAAAACTTTAAAAAACTGATTTGTTTTTGTTAGGTAAATCAATGAAAATTACTTGGATATTGTTTAACAGTGAATATTTATTCAAACCAAAGTACCATTTACGGATAGGTGTCTTGGGGGGTGCGTAAAACTTTCCTCAAGCATAACCGACACCCGAACTTAAAGAAATCTCTGGTACATAGACCTTTAAGAGTCAAAACACGGGTCATTTCAAAATAATAATAAATTTCTAAAATCTCAGTGACCTAACACACCATTTAACACATGCTAGTGGCAACTCCATTTTCAACATAAAATCCCGGCCCAAGAAGTTTTTCAAAACCGATACCTAGAAAAACCCTTAAAAAACCATTTTCAAAGTGAACGGATTTGGAGAACTGAGAAAGAGAGGAATGGACACTTGTTTTCATATTTTTTTCCAATTTCTACTTTTTTCCGCTATCAAAATCTGGGGTGCGTCAACAGTTAAGTAATTGCTTAACTACGACTTTATTTAAATTTAAATATTAAATAAATTGTCCTGGTGGGTCAAGAATTGACTTGACACGAATCTGACCCAAACCCAACTTGGATTCGATCAGACCCAGATTCGATCCAAACCCAACCCAAATTTAGATCGGATTGACTCAACCCTGACCCGACGCGGCCCAATCTAGGTTGTATACTTAATGACTTGTCTTTTACTTCTAACTTATAACTTATGGGCTCAAGTTCTTTCTTTACAGCCAATGTAGGATTGCTTCTAACTGATAACTTGATATGGTGCTCAAGTTATTCCTCCACAATCTATGTGAGATTTGTTTATCTATTCTAGTCTTCTACCAATCTCAAGTAAGTTACTTTGAGAATTAAAATCTTACTCAAATCTTAATCATTTTGCATATAAATATACTAAGTCAATCCCCAAACGAAGAGGAATGCATTGGAAAACAAACACGATTAATTTAATTAATGAGTTCCACTTTAATAATTAATTAATTAAAGTAGCCAAAAATTCTAACAGTTTCAACTCAGTGTAAAAATAATTTTCAACATAAAGATGTACGAGTTTTAGAAAATAATTTTTAGAATCAAATTTCAACTTCAATTTTCTTGTGATAAGACCTAATCAAAAGATATTTTCAAGTATAACATAGAATAGATCAACAAATAAATCACAGAGAGAAAGTAATATAAAGAACGATTTCACCGAAAACTGAGTAAAATGTATTGACTAAAACAATGTATCTAGGTGATTCAGATCAACTAAAAAATCAATAGTTTTCCCCACATAAAAACTATCACAGGTTTCTTACAAACGATCTAAGATTTTCTTTTAATTCAAACTCTCTTTTTTTCTCTCTTTGAAATATTTTTAATCTCTTTATTTTCCACTTTCAAAACTGAATAATACTCTTAAGTTCTTAATTTTTAAATTGTGAAAACGCAGCTAATATAAGTTGAAACTCTAAACCCTTCCAACGACTAGTTTAAGGCTGGATTCTCCACTTTTCAAGCCTTAAAACCCTAACCCTTTGACCATTCATTTACTTCACAAAATTAAGCCTCTTTTGACTAAGAAACTAGCTTCAATAATGTCCAAATTCAAGTCATAGATCAATTAATTTGACTGCCCAAAAATATATATTAAGTAGGTGTTACCGAACAAATCAAAAAATAAAAAACCTTAAGGACCAATATTGAATTCTGAAAAAAAAAAAAAAAAAAAAAAACCCTCATTTTCAAAAATATTTTGCATGAAAAATCTTTTAAAAAAATATTTATAATAAGATAATATTATTTCAGAATATTAAAATTTTATTTTAGAAATATTTATCACTGAAACCGATGCAAAAAGTTTTTCAGAAAATGATCAATTTTTTTTAAAAATTTAGCAAACTAGTCGACCGTTTTATCAATCCAATCGACTAAATTGAGTTTTCTATCAAAAGTTCTGGGAATCTGATCCAACCAGTCGACTGTATCATAAATCGGTCAATTGAATCACTTAAAAATCTTAAAATATCAGTTTTCTGTATAATTCAATTGACTAATTTATCAACTCAATTGACTAAATTATACAACAAAATCAGTTCTCTTTCGTCTTAATTAGACAAAGAAAGGGAGGTATAATCTAGAAACATTAATTGAGGAGATTCTCTCACTCCCATGGACTGAATCAAATCTTTATAGCTTTAACAATAATGATGACTAATTTGAATAGAAGGAGCCCAAAAATGCTAAGTTGTTAGTAAAAAAAAGAAATGTGTTGGTTTAAAATTTGGATTGAATATTTAGATATCATTTTATTTTGAATTTCAATTTATTATTTAAATGTTATACTTTTTTGTCATCTTAAATTTAGTTACCGGCAAATCTATTGTTATTTTCAAACTTGATCAAAATAAATATTAAAAAATAATTATTTTCTTTAAAACATCGATTTCATGACAAAATAACAATTGATTACAGTAAAGTTGGACTTAATTTTTTTTTTAATCATTTTTCGAACATAACAAAAACTATCATTCTTTCAAAAAAATAAAACATACAATCATTGTTCAATCTTTTACCATATGTTTAGATCATAGAAATGCTTATAACAATATTTTCACATGACTTGAAAAAATATATGATATATTAATTTTACATGTTTTACAAAACTATTTTTTTTTTTTGTAAAAAAAATGTTATTACAAATAAACTTTTTGTGCTATACAAATGACGTTAGCTTTTAACAAGCCAAAAGCGCTAATCTAAATACCGTTTTCACGATTTTTACAATAGGGTACAAAACACTATCCTCAAGGGTCAAACACACACTCCCGAATAGCGTGTTCATATGAAAATCTAACAGCGAATTCCACAAGTTCCTACATGGGGAAAGTTCTCACCCAACAAAGAATAAAGGTTTTCCCTCGGAAAACACTCATTAACCTAACAACAATTACGAAGTTCAATTTTCTGAAACAAACAAACAAGATATACAATTGCAAACACCACCATACTAATACGCATCTGCTTTATATAAAATCACATAGCGACAGCAACAGCAACTTACAACGCTGAAAAGATTCCAACCATTTCCACAGCAGTATAGAACACAGAGGCGGGCTTCATATACCCAGTTCTCTTATTTTCCATTGACGATACTGCTATAACAACCTAATCACACGTAAGTTTAAAAGACAAGAAAAACGAAGTCCCATATAGTTTAAAACATCTACAAAAGCCCAATATATTACCTAACTACAATAGCCAGTAGCATCACCGTTTAGAGAAGAAAACAATGTGACAATGAACTTAATTGCATGAACCTTTTACCCTAAATCATATAGGTCTTACCCATTCTTCAAAGGTACCACATGGATATATCTTGCTTTGCCAATGGATCAACAGAATAGTCAACCAATGCCATATTGATGGGAGACCCGAATCTGATGTCCGCCATGTTCTCGTTTAGGCTGGCATCAAACACGGGATCATATGATTTACATTGATCAAACTGTAATTGCGCTGACGGAAGAAGAGAACAATTCGACGGCAAGTTGGTTCCCCGGGATATGTTCCCTCCTGCTATACCACCATGTCCAAAGAAGTCATCCAGTTGAAACTGAATTTTCTTCTGCGACAGGTTTTCATCTTCTTCAACATTATAAAATTGAAAATTTTTTGGCTGAGGGTTTTGATTTTCCACAACATCACTATTTCCAGAATCCAAGCTCTTCTGCTGAAGATTGTTATCATAGAACGACATGAGCTCCGAAATCATTCTTTCACCGTCTTCAGGAAGCCCAATTCGGGAAACATTGAAAGAAGGGGGAGACTGGTTAACTGATGAAGCATCCGACTTTGATTGAGTAATGGGAATGGAGAACACTGACTGCTTCTCATTGTCAATTTGTAAATTTGGCACGCCATGCCCTTGGGAAAAATTACTTCGGTAAATACAATTCACCTGATGATTGTTTCTTGCACTCCTGTCACGGAAACCTAAACGACTGTCATTATAAGGGCACTGTGGATACTCACATGTATATGTCTTTTGATCCATCACCATGTAAGGCTCATCAGATTGCTGCTTCCTCTTCTGGACGGTGTCTATGTTGGTATCAAGAAGTTCTCCCTTAACTTGGGCCAAGGGTGGCCCCATTAGCCCATCTTTACCTATCCCAATGTTGAAGAGATTGATATCACGAGGCTTACAGTCCTCCACTTCAATAGTTTGGTCACCATCCAGTCCATCAACATCATAGTCACTAGTATCACTGACCAGATATGACCCACTACCACCAGCAAAAGATGTCAGGGAACAATTCTCGGGATACAACTTGTGGCACAAGGCCTCCTCCTGGTTGATGATTGCAAGCCAAGTAGCACTCTCCTTTGCTGTCATCTTATCCTGCAAACACTTGGACTGCCTCACGAGCTTTCGAATCTTGGCAATGTCAGGGGACATGTGTTTGATCACCGCTGT
Source organism: Eucommia ulmoides (assembly GCA_016647705.1). Lineage (NCBI taxonomy): Eukaryota > Viridiplantae > Streptophyta > Magnoliopsida > Garryales > Eucommiaceae > Eucommia > Eucommia ulmoides. The sequence continues at coordinate 28,548,424 of CM028341.1, forward strand.
CAGAACACTCACCTTCCAGGCTTTCTTCAAATCATGTGGTTTCTTATATGGAGGAGGGCCTTGATCCTTTGGCATACCCAATTGGGGCCACCATTCCTCATTTCCAGAAGGCCACCATGGTGGGGCAACACCCTTCTCCAAAGGAAACCTCCTCTGGGGTGGATTGCAATGCTGCATGAGAGCTGACAAAAGCGAACCGAGAGTTGTATCCTGGAGCTCTTGCAAGTTGTGAGGAGTAGAGGCAATAGCACAACGATCCTCGTTCTTCCCAGGAATTGAATGCTCCGCCTGGTACTTGGCAATTGCTGCAGGTCCATTACGATCAAATCTAACCTTCTCCTTCCACCAAGCACGAAGGTTGTCAGAAGCTCCACTAACAGGTTTTCCTTTCTCCGGGATGATACCGTAAACAAAACCCTGAGCTTTACAAACCTCCATCATTTTCAGCATGTATTTAAGGATACCATCTTGTGCTCGAGACATTTTCTTCCTGCGTGCTTGCTCTTGAGACTGACGCAGCTTCGCACTGTCAACTCCGTCCTTAGATTTATTCTGTTCTTTAAGTCGCCTCAAGAGCATCCGGTCTCTCCACATCCTCCTCTCTAGCTCATCAACATCCATATCTTCGTCACTGTAATCTTCCTCAGCAGCTGCCTCTGGTTCTGCTTCTGGGGCCACACGTCCTTCCCCATGAGGAGCTGATAGAAAATCAAGGTTCCCACAGAAACCCATTTCTTCAAAGATGCCCATTTAGTAGCGGCTCACAGAAACAAACCCCAACCCAACAATGGACTATCAGCTACTTGCAATTCCTTCAAGTTTATAACGATCCTTTCTACTTATAATAGATTGCAGATTTAAACCCCACCTGATAGCAATATTTTATTATGATTGTGTGGATTTCATATTAATCAGTACAAAGTTAGAAGCATCCAAGGAATTCTATCTGGTCCTGCAAATTAAATGAGACAACAGATCCTTCAAATAGTTTTCCATGCATCTACCTCTTGCAAATTTTAAAATTACTAACTATGTCGGATCAGATCTTAGCCTAATACAAACGACACAAAAAGTTAATACTCTAATGCAGACAAATATCGCATTGATAACATCAAGATGGGTAATAACGAAAAGCAACACCGACAATCTCCCAAAACAGTCAATCACACTAGCAATTCTTCGGAAAGGCTACTTAGCAAAAGACTAATGTAAATTAGCTTACTTCCTCATCAACATCCATCATTTAACAGTCAGAAATACAACACTAAGAGAGAACAAACAGCAAGGAAGATAATACCGGATAAAAAACAGCGTCATTTATCAAACTTCTCCATTTAATTTATAGTTATTGTTCAATTCAAGATAGGCGCTAAGCATGAAATAGAACATTCGCATATTCCCAAAAAAAAATGATCTGCAATCCTTTTAACCCTACAAACCAAAATTCAAGCCACAAAATCGGGAGTAAATTATGGTTGTGGATATAGGAAGATTAAGATACATAATAAAGTACAAATTCCATTCATAAGAGGTTTAGATCAAAAATCGAAATCATACATCTGTTCCTCCAAAGTCAACTAGACTTGAAAGTTCAAAAATTGCAAATCAACACCAAAAATATTGCACATAAAAATAGAAATACATAGCGAATTCATCAGAAAAATTACTTATGGATATATATAATACAGAGATCCATCCAATAACTTTAATACCATTCCGGAGAAGATCATCGCAACTGCTGCCCAACGAAGTGCAGATAGATAAAGGGGTAGGAGAAAAGGAGCTTACGGTCTTTATCTAAAAATCGGCTTCGGCCATCTAAAGTCTCCATCGCCAAGCTCTGCGCGCCTGTTATGCTCGGACAGTGAGGTGAGGGGAAGAGAGAGGGATGAAACGGAGATAAAAAGGCCGTTTCTGCTTTCCTCTTTTCCGTTTCCAACAAAAGGAAAGCGAGTGAATGGGCACGAAGTGGTTTTTAACCATGGTTAGTGTACTTTAACCGCGGTTAAGCCGTGTGGGAAGGTAAGCAATTAATCCAGTTTTACTAATAAACACAGGTCAATGAGAGTTATTATTACCACCGACGTCGCCTACTGTTTTTAAATGTTCTTTCAAAAATCATCTAAAAGCAATCTAAAATTACAACCGATTTTGTATTGCACATTCACATGAATAGTGTGATAACGCATTTAAAAGTTATTTTTCGTTTTGAAGTTACCTTTCATATTATAAATAGTATTAAAATTTTCTCTCCTTCACCTTGTTCTTTCATTTTCTACCGGAGAAACCTTGCTCCTTGAACCCACGAGCAACGATACCATCCCCACCCAATTGGCCAATTCACCTTCCTCGTACCACTCATGCCCATATTTAAAACTGGCAAAACGGATACTTACACTATAACACGACACGATAGCGACACAAAATTATTGGGTATGAATTTAGCTTATTGGGTAACAGGTCATCATCGGATCTGATCCGATAAACACGATGAGAAACAAATCAGGTTATCGAATTTACCTGATAACCCGAAGATAAAATAACTCAATACCTTCATGCTCTTGATGCTACCCAATTGGAATCACACACGACACTTAAAATTGATTATTTTATACGTATCATGGCAAGAAGTGATAAATTTAAAAGTTTAAATGTTTTTCATAAAGTATTGATCAAGAAAATATTTTAAAATATGAAAAAAAAAAAAAAAAAAAAAAAGGTTTCGGGCTAGACAGTTGACAAGGCTGACCATTCGTGTAATAGGTCATCATATGATAACACGAAACACGATAAGACCCAAACATGAACACGACACGATAAACATATCGTGTCAGACTACTCAAACACGAACACAACACGAAAATTATCGTGTCAACACGACACGACACGAAACCTATTAGGTAAACACAACACGATAAAACTTGATAAATTTCCATTACACATTAACCTATCTATTACACGTTAATGACCTGTTAAGTTGACATCATGTTAACAAAATTTATTTACAAAAGGAAAAAAAAAAAAAAAACTAGTTCAACCAAATAAGAAAAAAAATCCATTATTATATTTACAATGTCACACAAAAAAAAAAAGAAAATACCAACACAAACATCATTCACAAAAACCCTTATTCGAACGTAGCCCTAACTCTTCAAATCTACAAAAAAAAAAATTGAAATGTGATGATAACAGCTACTTGGAGTCGAACGAACAACTGAGATTCGAACAACGACGGTCGTCGTTGTCTTGTGGAGCAGCAGCGAAGGGAGAGAGAACGAAATGGAGTAGTGGCGGTCGTCGTCGTCTTGTGGAGCAACGGCGAAGAGAGAGAGAACATAGTGGAACAGTGGCGGTCGTCATCGTCGTCTTGTGGTGCAATGACGAAGGGAGAGAGAACGAAGTAACAGAAAACCACCAATACCACTATCCGATCCGGTCGGCCGGCGGACGACAGTAGAACGAATATCAAATGACTAAATGAGTAGGGTTAGAGAAATGTGAATATATATATATATATATATATTAGATACTAAATTATAATATTTGATAATTTGGAAGTGTAAAAATAATTTATTAAATTAATGGGTAACCCATTAGATCTCAGGTTATTGTGTAACTTGAATACACGATAATTTTGTGTCGGTTTCGTGTCGTGTCATCGTGTCAATACCTGTTTTGCCAGCCCTACAGTTGACCAATGAAGTGGCTGGTCGATTGGTAGAAGCAGTGCATGGAAGAAAAAGCTTTTGGTCCGTACGGTTGATCGACGGGAATACTGGTCAACCAACAAAATCAGTAGGCTTGAGGATTGTGTTTCTGGCCTGAACGGTCAATCGCCAATATAGCCGGTCGACTGGTCTAGAGTGTTTAACAGTCAAAATTTGGACTGTTGCAAGGCAGCCGGTTGACTAACTAAAAATTCAATCGACGTATCAGTCAGAAATTAGATTGTTGAGTGATTCGTTTTTCAATATTATATATTTTGAAGATCCTATTAATTAGTCATTCTATTAATTGATTCTATGAGTTTAACTGGTAAAACTACTTTCTCTATTGAAAGGTTTAGAATCAAATAAATTTTTAAGACTAAATTAATGTATTTTTAAATCAAATATATTTTATTTGAAAAAGTGTTTTATATGGGGTCTATATGAGACATTATTAGTCTTATGTTTTGAAAAATAGTTGTTATAGACATATCTTGAATTTTATAAATATAGATCTGCATTTTTTAAGTTAATAACAATCAAGAGCAAGAGTTTTAATCAGACATATTTATAAAAATAGTATTATCTTGTTGAGAATATTTTCGAGAGACAATGTTTTGCTTTGAAAAATCATTATTCTTGTTATTCCGGGTTTGAGTCTTTCCTACGATCTTATAAAAGAAATCTTGGTGAGATTGTTCTTGTTTACTTACTCAAAATTAAATAAGCTTTAATTGAGTTATATCCTTTAATTGAGCTTGTAGTATTTTATGTGAAAATTTGTTTTCTATTCAAATTATCTTGAAAAGCTTGTGAAATGGTTTTTACCTATGAACTCTGATTTATATTATTTTTTGTGTTTAAATTGAGTAAAATCATATTTGTATTCTCATGTAGTTCTATCACATAATTTATTGGGACATTAATCGAACATATATTGTATTGAGGTAGTAGAAGCTCATGTGGGAAGAAAATTGATATTTTTCGTATTGGTAAGTATGGGAAGATTAGACACATTTAAGTCGATGTCTAATTAGGGTTTAGGTTTGATTCTTAACGTGAAAAAAGATTAGGTTTGATTATGCCTGTAATAAAATTAGGTTAGTCTTTAACCTAGTAAAAAGATAGATAGTTTGATTCTTAACCTACCAAAAAATTAGGTTCTTCTTTAACCTGAAAAAGAAAAATTGTAAAGGTTTGATTATGAGCTTGGGAAAAGAATTAGGTCAGTCTTAGCCAGTGAAAAAGATTGTAAAGATTTGGTTCCTACCTAGGAAAAGAATCAGGGTTAGTGGATTGTGAAATCCCTATAGGAGCTTAGGGAACTGAACATAGACAAGAGTAGCTTGCCGAATCAGGATAAAAATGCATGTTCAATTTTTCTATCCCTATCTGTTTGGTAGTACATTTAAATAAACACATTTTGCTATAATTCAAGATAAAATTTGGATAGGAAAAATTGGTGATTACTTGTTTGATAATTTATTTGTTTAAATTTTTTGTAACTACCCAATTTGCTTCTTCCTCTCTTGAGTAGATTTGTGGACCAACAAGGACAAAGTCTATTAGGCTACTCTTATATTCACTCTTAAATTTGATAAGGTGTTCATTCCTTTTTCCTGAAACATGTATTTAGAAATACTGAATCATGCACCATAGTAAAATCTAAAATCCTCCATTCGATTGTATTCTTCTCTCCAACTCCATAACCACCATAAACTTTCTCGAATGTCCCCATTTTACTTCCCTACAATGTCCACTCAAATCTCCCCTAAGCCTCTTAGTTTCTTGCAAATATAGAATTTTAATCTTCCTTTTACTTATCACGTCCACCAATTCTCTTGTCTTCCCCATCAGTGTTCCTATATTTCAAGTTGCTAACCTAAGATTATTCTCATGGACTAACTTCTTTATCTGCACTCATCCACCATAATGCAACAACCCTTACCTATTTGACACCGTATCTGGGCAAAGACATGATGCATCGCTTCCAGGCGATGTCTTTACTTATTTCTCACTACATTCAGGCAGTGGTAGGTGTGTCACTAGTAGGGGATGCCCCAACGTATAATGTATTCAAATTCATGTTACGCTGGTTGTCAACTTCCTAACGCAATCCTCATTCTTTACCTGGGTTGGGATCGCGCCTATGTAAAGAATAAAGTATAAAACACTCACACACGGAGTTCCCTACTACTAATAGATTTTAATTAAATAAATAACTCAAAAGAATAACTTCCATGCCCTAAAAAATATCTTTATCTAAAAAAGATGGGTGTACAATAAATGTACTAAACTTAAATTCATTGAAATTGATAAATTGATAAGATAATATTGTTAAACTTTTATTATTTTATATTACATATTAAATTCAATCTTATCCTTTACTCTTATATAAAGCAAAGTTTTATCACTATTCATTTACTATGTAAATTGACCAAAATATCTTCATATTATGCATCTATTTTTTAATTACCCAAAGATGATGAGACATCTTCACATGTGGAGTAATAATGAAAAACCCAAAACTCTTGTTTTTTCTCTTCTCTCATGTTTGAGCATGGGTGAGAGACAAAAACCAAATACTTGAGGTTTAAGTTTGACCATAGACTAGATCATCGTGATGATGGCACATTCTCTCGTGTGAAGTGTGAATTATCTTCTTCCCATGATTTGACAAAACAAATAGGCCCCATACCTCTTGCATTTTCTCTCCCACGTGTGAGAATGGGTGAGAGAGAAAAAGACACACTTGATATTTAAGGTTAAACATGGGCTACACATCTCACAAACCAAACAATTTCCAATTCATTTTTCAGAAACAGGAACTGCCTCTTTCTTCCCGATATACCAACTCTCTGTAAGTTTCTTTCCTTGTTCATGATTTCCTCTCTTCTTCCTCTCTATTCTGCACGAATTCTTAAAAAAATCACACCTAAATCTATCATTTCCATCTCAGTGTCATGGCCTCTGCAGAAGTAAGGCAACTTACCGCGTACGGAGATAAGTGTCATGCCTCCATGCCCTCTCTTCTTCTATATATGAAGTTGGCAGGTCCAAATCTCACATTCTCCTTCCTATCATGCTACATCGCCATTTCCGTTCGGTAAGAGCCCTAATTTATTCTAAATTTCTATTTTTGTTCAATAAATCAATCTAATTCCCCCCCCTTCAATTTCTCCTACTTCTCTTGCATTTGCCAATTGGTCTCTAATTGTTTCTATTTTTGGTTTGGAACATGTGAACTTCAATTTTGCCTCCCACGTTCGAGCAACATAGCTGCCAGGTTCTTCTCTCATCTCACTAAATTATATAGATAAATGCATATAATTTGTTTTTGTGCAGATAGTTAGACCTAGAATCAACTTATATGGTGGTATAATGTGTTTGTTTAAACTTTTGTTTGATATTTAGAATTAACGCTATAATCGTCTCGCGTAATGTTCTTTTTATTTTATTTTATTTTTTATATTTTTGGGTATCAAGTAGAAGGTATATAAATTGATAGCCATAGAAAGCAGCAATGGAGGACTCATTACGTTTTTGTAACTTCCTGCATCAACTTATAGAAAGCAAGCCCTCCTTGATGGCAGCCAGACATTTCGAATGACATGCTCTCCAAATGATTTTGGTAAATGAATACAAGAATAGTTAATAAATGAGCATAATTGACCACTAGAAACAACTAAAACAAGCATTTGAGTTGCCGTTCGACAATTTTTTCTGTTTCTGTTTTATTTTTTTTCCCTGGTCTGTGTGTGTGAATGGTGTTGTTGTTTCTGGAGATTTGGGAACAAAAAAGGCAAAAATGGAAACAAAAAAAAAAAAAAAAACTGTGATGTTCCCAGAGTTTTAGAACAAATTTCTGGGATCAGAACAGAAACAGATTCTTTGTCTCTGGTTTTTGTTTGTGTTTGTGTTTCAAGTTTCTTGAAATAAAAACAAAAACACTAATTAAAAGCCTTTTGATTAGTGTTTCGATTCTTTTTTTTTTCCCTCTCTGTTAAGAAAAAACTAAATTGGGATCAGAAAAAATAAAAATAAAAAATCCATTTGTTTAGTCTTTATGTTCTCAGTTTTTGGTCTTGCACCCATATTTTTAGATCAAATATCGGGGAACCGAAAAGAATTGCTCCCAAATTACCCTCTCCGTTTCAACATTTTTTGGAACAGAAACAGTGATTTCTTAACGGATACACTATAGAAATACTACTTCTGTTTCCGTTTGGTTCCATAATTTTGGACCAAATTCAGGCAACCTTACAGAATTTGATGACAATAATCCCCCCAAATGTATGAAAGTAGAAAAAAAAAGAAGCTATACCTACTATGTAAGTACAAAAATAAAATCTATAACTATTAAAAGTATCAATTAATATAAAGTTTGTTCTAAATAGAGTGGAAAATATTATCTATTATTTTAAAACTGTCTCTTAAAACTACTTTAAATAATGTTAAATTAAATATCGATATTTATGTCTGTCGGTACACATTTGTTTTACTTATGTTTATATTTTAATTAGAGATTCTGTGTGTTGTTTCATTTGAATTTCTGGGATGCTTTGTGAAATTAGAATTCTTTGTTTGCATAATTTGTTTCATTCAATACTCTGTTCATTTTTTTTTTGTCACTTAATTGAAATTGTTAGTTTGGTCCATGAATGATTAATAGTTAATGAACTGACACGTCAAAGAATTGTGTAAATAGACTCTTATATATTCATAAGAACTTAATTTTATATGCCCCATGTGTTGAAGCCTGCATTCTGTCTTACGCTTCATGCTTAGCCCTTAGGAGAGCCATATACTTTAGTGCACCTTTGAGTAACAATGGTCCTAATTGTGTCACCTATGTTTATTGCTTCCCTACTCTGTGCATAATCTTTTGATTTATTACTTTACCAACAAGTGCATGCGTCATAATGTCTACATTTCTTTTATATGATTTAATGTATTATAATTAAAATATATATTTTTATCCATTAAAGAGTTGATTTAACAATTATATAACTAGAGATTTAGGAAATATGATGATGATTAATAACTAATGAATGTAAACAATACTTTCTGAGTTTTATGAGACATCGAGTATAAGTAATGGTTTTGAGTGAGAAAGTACTTTTGATTTATTTTAGATTAAATTAAGTTGGTGTGATTGTTTTGGGTGATAAAGATTATTTTCTTGAGTTGGGTTTACCATGCAATATTGGAATTAAAGGAGGAAAAATCTTAACTGTTCAAATAAAAAGGTATTTTGAGCACTTGTTCTACTGAGACCCGAGTACTTTTTGGGGCAAGAGGGAAAGACCTTCCTGATATGTTATGTAGATCGTTATGTGGTTGAGGACTTTCATTGCTTATTGCACACAATTGGGTATAACTAAAGTCAGTTGTTAGTTTTGATTGCATTGTATAATATATTGTTTATTTCATTTTATTTTTGTTGGTCTAGCCTAGCCTATTCGATCCCCTCTAGGAAGAGTACGGAATCTTATAATTTTATGACTTGACCATTCACCGAATATAACGAGTTGATAGGAAAATGCCTTGAATATATGTGGCTTTTAGAGGCCTTGAGTAATTGGTGGACATGCGAACATGATTTCTTTTACCCGTATCATCTTGCAGTCTTTTCCGAGCACCTGACCTTACTCTATTCCAGTGTTTTGACTAACTAGATATAGGGGATTTATTATTGAGAATGTGACATTTAGACAAATAGTGATGTGGAATTTACCTACGTCTTCATTGTTGATGCATAGCTCTTTGGCACCATCTTTTTGTATTAGTTAATGTCTACTTCGTTAACTTTGATTGTGAATAACTTTTTTGTTCATTGGATTGCTTTTCCAGGGATGACGCCAATTCATTGTTCACCAATTAATTATATATTTGTGTGTGTATGTGTGAATGTTGTGCATGTATATGGATCTTTTGGTCTTTTAGGTGTTCAGTTTTATCTGAAATATGTTGAATCTCTTTAATTTTAGTGTTCAATGAGTTGATATTCTTTGTTTGGTCAGATGAAATTTGAGACACGGTTGAATTTCTTTAAATTTTGCCTACTGAGTTTCGTCCTCTTCAATTCCTTTTATTTATCTACCCTTGTCAACAACTCTATTTTTCTCTAATTTTGATTCAGGAGTATATGTGAACTTCAGTTCTGCCTCTTACATCCGCTCAACAATATTCCAGGTAATTTACCCACTTAAATATATATATGTATGTGCATATATAATGTTTGTATTCAAGTTAATTTCAATTTTTTAAGCTAATTATAACCTTCTCATTTCATTACATTAAGCGTTGACATTGTGAACTTCAATTAAGGACACATTCGAAAATTTCATAACAAAAATGACCAAATAAACCATATAATCGTAGTAAAGTGAAATTAATTTCAATCCCAGTTAAATAACACCATTGATAATTTCATTTGTTGTAATAAAAAAGATAAATCTTTGATGATGATAATCCCACCAAATGTATGAAAATACAAAAATGAAATCCATAACTACTATGTAAGTACACAAAAAAAATCTATAACTATTAAAAGTATCAAAATTAATAGAAATTTTGTTCTAAATGGAGTAATAAATTATGATCTATTATTTTCAATTTGTGTCTTAAAACTACTTAAAATAATTTTAAAATAAATATTGGTCTTTTTGTCTGCGGTCACATATTTGTTTTAGTTATTTTTATATTTTATATTTGTATTAAACAATTTGATTTTTTTTTATACCAAATAGGTGTACTTTTAAGTATGCAATACAAAAATGGGTGACTATTTTTTTAAAATTCTTAAGTGTCATTTATAATAGTAGTAAGCCAAAGAAGCCATATAATAGTAGTAAAGTCAAATTAATTTCACTCCCAATAACACTATTGATATTTTTTATATGTCATAAAAAAAAAAAAACATTATATGTCAACCTAGATTGCCTTATGATTAAACCTAGCCATTTAATTTGCTTTATAGTTGTAAAGGAAGTAATATCAAAAATAATTTCTATGACGAAATATTTTGGGATTAAAATTGCACACTATTAAAGAAAACTATTAACATATAAATTGAAGCTTGGAACACAATAATTTGAAATTGTAATCTCCACATCGAATATAAGACCTGAATTTTCTTCGCATAATTAGCCACCTGGACATATAGTCCATTAATTAAATCTAAAATAAAAGCATATATTTGCTAAACATGACTGATTATATTGATCTCAATAAACAACATATAGGAGGCCCTTCAATTTGATACCAATTTTTTTTTTTTAATTTTCAAATATTTGTTTTATTAATATTATGTCAAATAAAAAATCTCATCTTTGGCTCAATAATTATCTTCTTTTTTTCTTTTTTTTTCTTTTTTAAAAAAAAAGAAAAAGAATTAAGAGTATTCTAAAAAGTATTTAACATTAAGAGACACAATATTAATTTCACTTATGACTTCTAATTTCTAAATGCGGACCTGCTAAAGAACACAAACATTGAATAATAATTCCGACCATTTAATGCTTCTTGATTACACCTTTGCGCTTAAGCATTTCCGGCGAAACTTACATAATCACAAGTAAATAGCTCTAACTTATAATCAATTATACTCCAAAACGACTCTCATTTGTAATTCTTCTTTGAGTGTTCTAAATTACCACAACAGCCTCAAAAAAATAAACATATCAATCTATTATAGCGAGAAGCTTTATGAGCACGAACGAAACCTCGAAGCCAGTGATTCGAGTACATTGAAGTCTTTACATAATATGCCATGTTTTTGGGGACTATTTGGTAAATATATATTCTTAAGTGCCATTTAAAATAGTAATAAGCTAAATAAGTAAATAAGTCATATAATTGTAGTAAAGTCAAATTAATTTTAATTCCAGTTAAATCACACTATTGATATTTTTTATATGTTATAATAAAAAATAAAAAATTGACGATGATAATCCCAATAAATGTATGAAGGTAGAAAAAAAAATTATAACTACTATGTAAGTACAAAAATAAAATCTGTAACTATTAAAAGTATCAATTAATATAAAATTTGTTCTAAATAGAGTAAAAAATATCATCTATTATTTTGAAATTGTCTCTTAAAACTACTTTAAATAATTTTAAATTAAATATCGGTATTTATGTTTGTCGTTGCATATATATTTTACTTATTTTTTTAAAATTCTTAAGTGCCATTTAGAATAGTAGTTAGCTAAATAAGCCATATAATTGTAGTAAAGTCAAATTAATTTTAATTCCAGTTAAGTCACACTATTGATATTTTTTATATGTTATAATAAAAATAAAAAATAAAAAAAATGACAATGATAATCCCAACAAATGTATGAAAGTAGAAAAAAAAACTATAACTACTATGTAAGTACAAAAATAAAATCTGTAACTATTAAAAGTATCAATTAATATAAAATTTGTTCTAAATAGAACAAAAAATATCATCTATTATTTTAAAATTGTCTCTTAAAACTACTTTAAATAATTTTAAATTAAATATCAGTATTTATGTCTGTCGTTACATATTTATTTTACTTATGTTTGTATTTTATATTTCTATTAAACAATTTGAGAATTTTTTGTACCAAAAAATAGTTCTTTTAAGTGTGCAATACAAAAAATGGGTGACTATTTTTTTAATATTCTTCAGTGCCATTTATAAATGTACTTCGTGTATAAAATTATTATACAAATAAAATGTCTACGTTTACATGTATATTATTGCTATAAAATATACAAAAATATTAAATGCCTTTCTTTAAAAAAAAAAAAAAAATTCCAATTTACTATGAATTAATTTACAATTTTACTTTGCATATGAACAATAAACAAAAAAAAAAAAAAAACTAATTTTGATAATATAGATAATAACTTAATTGTCACATACATATATATGTATATAATAAATATACATAAAATAGGTAAAAAGTTGACTTTTAATTCTCACAAATTTTTAGGACAAATATGAAATTTTGCGTGTGGAAATGAATAATAAAGCAAACCTTGATGTAGATAATAGCAGATAAAATATTATTTTTCAAAAGATTACCGGTATAATAAGATTACGATAGATAGATGCATTGATTTTTTCTTTTAAAATAATAATAACAAAAAAAGGATTTTGGTCTTTGATTTTGAAACTTTTGCACAACTTCATAATTTCACTTAAGAAATGAATTGTAACAAGAATTACCTTATATGAACTATAAAGATAAAAAGATAAATTTGGAATTTTATTTATAGGGATGAAATTTCAAATTTTATTTATACAGATGAATATTGAAAAAATTGATTTTCATGGTAATCATTAACAATAAAATTGCTTCATTTAGAGATAGATATAAAAGGAAAAAAAGTGAAAACTTAGATACTTACTTTTGAAATATTTGGAGGACATATATGTAATTTTTACATATGCAAATTGGTAGTGAATAATGTCAATTACATAGACAAATGAATTATAACCAACTTCAATGTTATGTTTTCTTGCTTAACGACTTCAAACAATTAGAAACATATTTTTTTACCAGTCATTTATAAAGATATTGCGCTAAGAAAAATGAATATTAACAGTCAAATATCTTATAATAGGTAATTATGCAAACAATTTAGTTTATGTTAGACATAACTATATTGGAGGTATATAATTTTCATAACAATGCATGCATACATACTTTTAATTTTTTTTATCTTTAATTTAATTCTCATTTTCCCGGCAGTTACTTCAATTTTTATAATATATGTGACCTTCTTGTCCATTTTGTTATTTAACATCTTGAATTTATGTCCTCTTCTCTCCCACGTAATGATAATAAGTGTTTTGTGTTATGACTAGGAAATACTAAAATGCACAAAGTTTTTACTTTCTCTTAATTTTCTTTTCGAATTATAAATTATTCTTTGTAATAAGCAGGAATTGATCATTAGAATACCTATACTAACATTCTATATGTCACAATTTTCCTACTAGCTTGTTCTTTTGCCTAGCATGTTGTAAATCCAAACACATTTGCCTACAACCTGATAAAGATGAAAAGAGCACGCCAAATGTCTTATGACAAAGCTAGGATGATGTGTTATAAAATAGGTATTGTCACTGTTTTCCTAACACCTAACACAACCCGCTACAAAAAAATTCATTACATATTTCCTTGGAAACAGATGAAACAGTGAACGCCAATCCTGTTCATCGAAAACGAAGTAGAAACGCCAGTTTGAATGAATATGGGTCACCTTCATTCGTTGTACCAGTCCATCCAAATTCCCAAGACAATTCACTGATGTATGAACATGCGTCGGATGTAGTTGCATCATTGTGTACAACAAGCACACAACTGACGACTCATCTCCCAAGAGAACAAATGTTAGAGCCATTTTTCTTCTTCGTATTATCTATTGCTATTTTATATAGTATTCTCAGAAAGGTGACAAAGGCATCATTAATCACCAAAAATATGCATTTGAAAAATACTATTTTCTCCCTGACCTCACCTCTATCATGTTTTTTTTTTTTTTTTTCCTTTTCTTGTTTTTGTTCCAACTCTTTAGGGACCATATTCAAATTCAGCCCCTTTTTACTGTACAAGCCTCTCCACAGGATAAAGGTAATTAGTTGCAAGACTATTGAGCATCCTTAATACCCATCCATACCTCATAACCTTCTGTTGTATTATTGATATCTAACAAATTGAATTATCTTAATTATGTCATTTCAAGGTAAAAGAAAATACAGTCAGACTGTTCCGCTATTTGAAGTTGTACCTTCAGAGCCTTCTCAATTGCAACCTATTTCGGCATGCTTTTTTTGCAACGCTGTCCGATTCTAGTATGAGCCGACCACATTTTGTTGTTTGAATGGAGAAATTGCTCTTGCCTCAAACAATGCGCCCCCTTTCATGTGGGAATTGCTAACTTCGAACTCTATGCAATCCAATGAATTTCGCACATATATTCGCACCTACAATAACACATTTTTCTTCACGTCATTCGGTGTCAAGTACGATAAGGACCTTTGCAAGAGAAGCAATGGTATTTACACTTTCAAAGCACAAGGTCAGGTCTACCATCACATCAATTCATTACTTCCTACTGATGGAAACCCAACTTATTTGTAATTATACATCTACGATACAGACCACGAAATCCAAAATAGAATGCAATTATGTGATCGTCTAAATTTTGATATCTTGAATATCTTAATGTCAGCCTTAAGCAAAAATCCTTACACGATCTTCTTTAGGACCTTAAGGGATTTACCAAACCTTATTGACCATGAAATTGTAATACGTGCTAACCCCAGCTTGGATCAATGGGATACAATGCTCCTTCTGCATCACAAGTTGCAGCAATATGGGTAGAAAGTGATGAGGCTACTAATTGTGGGGATCGCGACATCATTGTATATAGTAAACCGGGCTACAGCTATAGAGTACAATACTACTTTGGGTGCTATGATCCTTTGCAATACCCCCATTTTATTTCCTTTCGGAGAGAGCAGTTGGCATGTAGGGATCAAAAAGAATATCATTGATAAATCTAGGTGTATTGCTATGTCAACAACATCTCCAATTGATCTAAAATCGGTTTCCTCAGCATCCAAATTAAGTGAAAAATAAACTCAAGGTTCGCCTATATCTCTTATTATGTATACCTCCGGTACATTTTTTTTTTTTTTTTTTGCCTTTGTTTTGTCTCTAACCAATTTGTAATTCTTTCAGTCCTTCAAAGTGGGCGAAAAAAAACGCGGTTGTATTTCATGCCGCGAATATTACTGTTAGAAAATGAAAATTTGGCCATTTGAAAACTCCTTTATTCTACACTCGGGCCGTTTGTTCAAACAATATGCAGTCGACATGTATATTAAACTTGAAACTTCTCAGTTGGACTTTTTTCGTCTTAACCAAAAAACATATTAGAGAAGAATTGTACCAAGGAATAGTTGACAGTATACTAAGTGGTGAAACACGCGGTGCTAACGTTGGGAAACGTATTGTTCTACTGTCATCGTTCATAGGTGGCCCCAGAGATATGCGAAGACGCTATGCTGATGCTATGTCTTTAGTACAACGCTATGGAAAACCAGACCTCTTTTTAACCATGACGTGCAATCCATCTTGGTCTGAAATTAAACAACATCTCCTTTATGGGGGAAGAAGCCCAAAATCGTCCAGATTTACTTGCAAGAGTGTTTAGAGCTAAAGTTGAAGAACTGAAGAAGGATTTGTTTAAGAAGCAAATTTTTTGCCCCGTCACCAGATATGTGTACGTCATCGAATTTCAGAAACGTGGCTTGCCTCATGTACATTTTCTTCTCATCCTGAAAGGAGAAGCAAATATTAAAAATTCAGAAATATTTGAAAAGGACGTTTGTGCTAAAATACCAGATAAAGATATTAATCCCCATTTATATCATGTTGTATGGAAACATATGATGCACGGACCATGTGGTACACTTAATCCTAAAAATGTTTGCATGAAAAAAAAATGAAACTTGTAAAAATCATTATCCTAAAGTCTTTAGTGATATTACTACCCAGACTAAAGACTCATTTCCAATTTATAGGCGTCAAAAAAATAGAAGGACAATAAAAGTGCGCAAACACATCCTTGATAATCGTTGGGTCGTCCCTTATAATCCTTATTTGCTTGCTAAATATGATTGCCATATTAATGTATAAATTTGCTCTATGATAAAAGCGATCAAGTACTTGTACAAATATATTTACAGGGTCATGATCAAATAGCATTTCAAGTAGTAGCAATTGCTGACACAATCCTCGATGAGATTGATTTATACCAATCTGCCAGATGGGTATCACCTCCTGAGGCTACGTGAAGAATTTACAAATTTCTGATGAACGAAATCTTTCCTGCTGTTATAAATTTACAGCTTTACCTAGAGGACCAACAACAATTGGTATTTCCTCCCTCAACTAATTTGTTAAATCTTGTTAGCTTTGCTCATTTGACAAAGACAATACTCACTGAATTCTTTCACATGAACGCAATTGATGTTAATGCACAAAATTACTTATATCGTGAATTTCCTGAGCATTATGTTTGGAATAAAAAGGACAAAATATGGACCCCACAAAAGCAAGGTTTCTCCATTGGTTGTATTGTTACAATCAACTCTACTGAAGGAGACAAATATTATTTACGTTTGTTATTAAACCATGTAAAAGGTCCAACTTCTTTTGAAGCATTGAAAATTGTTGATGGAATTCGAGCAAATTCGTTTAGGGAAGCTTGTTTGCTACGTGATTTGTTGCATGCTTATAATAGCCTACAATTATGCTTACGAGAGTCATCGTTATATCAAATGCTTGCTGCATTGAGGTGCCTTTTTGCTACCATCCTTATCTATTGTAACCATGTAAATTCACGTGCTATTTGGCTTGAATTTGAAGAACATTTATGTGAGGACTATTTGCGCCTTCTTGGAATGAGCGCTTATGCTAGCCGCAAAAAAACACTTCAAATAATAGGGTCGCAACTCGAATCAGTGGGCAAGAATATCAATGATTACTTTATTATTGAAGAAAATGTTACTAACAAAGATGTATGAAGGGGATTTAAAGAAATTGATGAGGAAATGAGTATTGAAGTTTCACAATTTGACCTTCAATGTGTTGATGAACTCAATAGTGAACAAGAAGCTGTTTTTAATTCAATTGTTCATTATGCCCTTTCTAACAAAGCATGCGCTTTCTTCGTTGATGGGCCAGGGGGCACTGGGAAAATATTTTTGTATCGTGCCTTGCTCGCTTTTATAAGATCCAAGGGTTACATTGCTCTCGCTACTGCAAGTTCAGGAGTAGCTGCATCTATATTATCAGGTGGTCGTACTGCACATTCAAGATTTAAAATTCCACTTAATGTGGATTACGACACCGCATGCCATGTTAGCAAACAAAACGGATTGGCAAATTTGATCCAACAAGCCAAACTTATCATGTGGGACGAAGCACCAATGGTAAAAAGACAAGCAATAGAGGCATTCGAGCGTATGTTACGTAATGTTTGTACCTCGGATATTCTATTTGGGGGAAAAGTCGTCGTATTTGGTGGTGATTTTAGACAAGTTTTGCCTGTACTGCCTCGTTCAACTATCGAGCAAACCATTGATTCGATTTTAGTTAAATCACATTTGTGGAATACACTTGAAAAAATAAAATTAACTCAAAATATGCGTGCAAGATTAGACCCAGAGTTTTCTAATTTTTTATTGCGAGTCGGTGATGGAAAAGAGGAGACTATTATCGATGATAATATAAAAATTCCTTCTTCGACGTTGTTAAATGATAATATTCATAACCCTTTAAATGCACTTATTGATGCCACATTTCCAAATTTATCTAACTATGTTAACAATGTTGATGCCTTCATTAATCGTGCAATTTTAGCCCCAAAAAATGACATGGTCGACGACATTAATTCTTTCCTAATAGATCAATTTCCAGGAATTTCAAAAGAGTATATTAGTTATGATGAACCTTCAGACATTTCAGATCATAGATTCCAAGATGATTTTATCAATACACTAAACCCTACTGGATTCCCACCGCATATATTACGCCTTAAACCAAATTGCCCTATTATTCTCCTATGTAACATAGATCCATCCAAAGGAATGTGTAACGGCACCCGTTTAGTATGTAAAAAATTCTACCCGAATATGATCGATGCTAAAATAGTCGTCGGAATACATAAAGGTGATCGAGTTTTTCTTCCAAGAATTCCACTACTACCTCCGGAGAATGAAAACGGAGTTTATCCATTTAAGGGGACACAATTTCCTATTCGCCTAAGTTTTGCAATGACTATTAACAAAGCACAGGGTCAAACATTGGACTTCATTGGCATTTATTTACCACAACCCGTTTTCTCCCATGGTCAATTGTATGTCGCTTTATCCAGGGCTAAAACTTCCAGAAGTGTCAAAATTCTCATCGATTCAAATACATTTCCTGAAATCAACACCTCTTGTACAAGGAACGTGGTGTACCAAGAAATCTTGCAACTTGTATCACAAGCTTAGCGGTAGAATGCCATAACATATGAAATCACAACAAAATTTACATCTGATGTTTTACTTATGTAATTTTTTTTAACTAGCATACTAATGATTCATTATCTTGCGTGCATACATGATGATAAATCATGTGCTTAGGTAACTTAAACCCCATCCATAAATGGTCATAATTCGAAGTTAAAATGCAATTTTATTTTGTCGATTTGTATTAATGAAATGACCATTTCAATAAGTATTGTCATTATTTTTCTTAGTATCAGATATTTTATTTTTAGTATCTTTTATGTTGTCTACATATTAAAGCCTATAATAGCATTTTTTATATGCATATTGTTTCATCAACTAGAATTACTTGTAATGTTGTTGTTTTCTTTACCTTCATTTTTAACCTGCATTTTCTATGCAACACTTTTATTTAATACAATTGCAACCAAATGTAGTTACGATCATTATTCTATTGTTTGCATGCATAGGTTTAATTATATATATATATATATATATATATATATATATATATATATATATATATATATATATATATATATATATCATCACTTTAACGATTGCATTTTAATTCTCTTGTTGACATTCGCAAATTTAATTTAACTATGCAGAATTCAAAAAAGGTTTAACCTTTTTGGATTTTGTTAGTTTATAGGGGTAGGTAATGCAATTTATAGACGTTTGACATGCATGCATGCATGCAAAAATTACCAATGAGTTGTGATTTTATTTTGAACTTTATTGACAATGTTAATGACAAGGGTATCGCCCTTGTTCACTTCGAGCGTCGGTCCATGGTATTGCCCATTCACCGTGATTGTGCTGCGTTTTTTGCACAGCCTTGTCACCGGTGTTGCTTGAACCTATGACCACCAATCCTTTAAATTTAGCAACTTAGTGAAGAAATGTCAGAACCAAGAGAGGAAAAGAGAGAGCAACATACAACAAAATCTTGTTCTTTTTGCTTGGTAAGCTTTCTCTTATACCTTTTTTTTGGGGTTCTAAGAAAGTACAAGTGTAGGATCTTCTTTTTATAGGACAAGCTCATGAATAAAGGTTTTTTTTAAAGGTCTGTTTGGGGTTGGAAGATTAGGTTTAGATTGAAGATGATGGTATACATAGTTCAAGTCTAACATAGTTTAGTGCACCACAACCACTGACCCCTGCCCTTCATGTCTGTTTTCATTAATAACTTGCTTCCAAAATCTACTCTCTGGGCATGAATTTCAACAAAGTATGAATATCTCTTAGAGGTTCCATTAATTAAGTTATTAGTCAATCACGATGAGGTGTTGAAAAAACAAATTTTAATTGAGGAAATCACATGCTTAATGTTTGGATTGAATGATAATTGGCGAGTCTTCACTACTTTAAAATATATTTCTATGTGGAAAATTACTCTATGCTTGTTTGGTAAACTTTTTTAAAAAAAAATAAAAATTGGTTAATTTTGAAAAGTTTATTTTGATTTAAGCATTGAAAAGTGAAGTTCTGATTTGTAAGCTATGTAATATGTTCATTTGAAATGATGTGATTTGTATGGCAGCCTACAGTAATTTATCGAAATGAAGCCTAAATGCGGGAGTAAAAAAACTATTGTATGCTTGACAGGGTAGGGTAAATATCTTAGTGTTCATTAAATTCGAGATAGTTTCTTGTAATTTCCAAAAATACCAAAAACACTTTAGACATTTCCTATCTTTTTCGGTTTCTTTATTTAAGACGCCCTCGATTACATTCAAGATTCTATTACAATTGGTTCAGAAAAATATCTTTCGAAGTCGCAATGTAAATATTTGTGGTTGTTTAGTCGTGTTTTTTATTTTGCTAATTTCTTTTCTTCTATTATATATATATATATATATATATATATATATATATATATATATATATATATATATATATATATATATATATATATATTGTGTGTATATTACACCCATACTTCTTCTCATTATCGATTTTTATTTCTCATGTTTATTTTTACCTCTCCTTTATTTTTCTTCTCACTTAACAGGTTCAAAAATGCATAGAGAAGTAAATTCAATAAAAGAAATTACACCACAAACTAGGCAGCCTTGGACTGTGAAAGTTGTAATTGCTGAAAAAACGTATCCAAGACAACCGATTTCTAGCCCCCAAAAAAACCAAAGGATAATACTTGCTGACTTAGAGGTTTGGATACTATGACTTTAACTTATTGTTGGATATTTAATCATGTGAGAAAGTTTAATTATTAAAGTTTTGCTAAAGATGTACTCCAACAATTTAAATATTGTAGTTCATAATATAATCATTTAGACACTTACCCCTATTTCCATTCATTTGCATTGGTTTTATGTTAATATAAACCCTAAACTAAAGAATGATTACTAATCTAAATTGCTAGGAATTGAAGTAGCTTATTTTTCAAAACAAATGCCTTGCGAGGAGCAATTATAAGATGAAGGTAAAACGCATAAATTCATAAGTAAATAATGTGAATTGCTTTAAGAAACGTGACTTATATTTAAAAAAAATAGCAAAAACACAAAAAATTAAGTCAAGTACATTTATGAATACCTTTCTGGATTTTTCCCATTTCTTTATTTCTTACAAACAAACTATGGTCCAGAAAACTTATGTCCGCGTTCCCTTACATAATCTCTTTATAGGTTTTGTCGCTCTCTACGTAACTGTTAAAATCTATATAGTAAAATTGTTAAATGGAAGAAAAGGAGTAGTGGTGAGCTATTCTTTCAGATTGGTGGCCTGATTAGTTGGGGGTCGTAGTGGAGATTTTTGTTTTTTCCTTTCTAATCATTTGAAGAGGTCATTGGGTTCATTGTATTCAATGACACGTTGGCTTCCACAACATAAGAAAGGAGGTGGTTGTTTGTGTGTTTGTGCTGTTGGTTGTTCATTTTGGGTTAGATTTTTCTTTGTAGTTGATTGGCCTCTACTTTGGCAGAAACTCCAATATAGTTGGTTGGGTTTCCCTTACATGCCAAGTGGTGTTGTCTTAACAATCACTTTTGAAATTGAGTGAATGTTACATGTTAAAGGTATGGGAGCAAGCGATGATTAAACCTCTTCAAAGAAATGCTTTTTTATTTTATTTTATTTTTTTGGCAATAGAATTAAGACTGATTTTGCAAATCTCACAAGCATAGCTTTCATTATGTCTTTTCACGTCAAGATTATTAACTTACAGTGTTTTTCCTTTCGTCTTAAACCTTCTTGTTAGGGAACACGAGTTCAGGCAACTATCTTTGGAAATGACATCAACCTACTTCAAAACACTCTTGTTGAGCTTGAAACGTACAATATCTCAAATGTCATTGTACAATTTGTTTCCCCTGAACACCGTCTTGTCGCACATGATTTTCAGTGGATAATCAACTCTCGGATAGTCATTGAACATGTTCCTAAAAGTATTCCACCCATTATAAGTCCTCCATTCTATTTCACTTCATTTACTGAGATTTTAGAGTGCAAGAACGAGGATAAGGAAGTTGGTATGTGCATTTTATCCATCGTTTATTGTAAAAAAAAAAATACACACCTTATTTATTTATGTTATTATAAGTGTTGTAAAAAAAAATTCATTTATTTTTTATGTAACTATATTTTCGTTTATTGTACAGATATCATTGCTCTTATTTTGCATGTTTTTCTAGCCAAAACTCAACCCACCAGAAATGGCCATTGTAGGGTGCAAGAGTTCCTCCTCATCACTGAATCGTAAGATCCATAGTTTTTTTTTTTTTAATTCATATTTTTTATTAACTATACTTATTTTTTAAGGTTATAGTAAATTGTTTTTACTTTGAATTATAGGAACAAACCTCTAATTCTGACAATGTGGAACCAGTTCACTGAAAATGAGAGGATGGCCATCAAGCGGATGATTGAGACGAAACCTATAATTATTGCTATGTGCCTTCGTACCTATACCTATCATGGTTTGCCTTCCACCCCTAATAGAGTGATTGATTTTGCCAACCATTTGTTACTTATATCTTGATGTGTGTTTAAGATATTTCATTATCTACACGATCTTCAAGCGCTTTTATCATTAATCCAAACATTCCGGAAGCTGATCAGTTGCGCACATGGTATATTATTTCCTCCATCATACTATTATTATCTTTTAGTTAAATTTAACATTTTAGTAGTGTTCGCTTTTCAAACTTTATTTACACGTCTCCTTATCATTCCATATACTTGATTCACGACGTTAAATTTTTTTATTCATTAATTAACACTTAAATTTATTTTATCTTTTTTCCAAGGATGAACCAGAATATCTCTTCAATAAAGTGTCATATTGCACTTGCAACTGATCCAAAAGCCAACAACTTCCAAGACGAACCTCGCGAGCGTCGTATAGTTCACCTTGCAACTTTACCTAGAATTCCTGATAATGTCTCTCTCTTATAATTGTGTATCTCAAAATTTGTATTCCATATGTATCTCATTAATTTGACATTTTCCCTAAACAAAAAAAATTTTCGCAGCACTCTGTTTGGGTTAAATGTCGATTGTTTCTTGTTAACCTGGAGAAGCCCTTGTGGTACATGGGATGTAGCCATTGTCACCGAGAAACTACTGCCTTGTATGATCAAGTATTTACCTGTTTCCATTGTCAAAAAGAGAACACACGTGGTAGCCCCAGGTAATATCGAAAAGAACATTTTTGTCATTAAAGCTATTTTTGTCTAGCCTACATTTGGTTACATTTTTTGTTTAAGGTTATTGTTTCGTACCAAAAAATAGGTACAAAAAAAAGACCAACTTTATCACTTTTCGTAATTTTGTTCCCTAGAAAAAAAAAAAAAAAAAAAGTGGTAACATAAATGCCAATTTAGTAACAAAAAACAATAAAACAAATGAAACATTTTGTTTCTATTCTAAATAAACGAAAACAATGAAACCTAGAAACTTTATAACATATCTATGTCAAACTCCCACGATTATTTCTAACTTTTATTTCTGATTCTAAATTTTGGATAATAAAATCAAAGTAAGAAGACAAACAATGAACAAATTCCACCTATATTCACCTATGATCGTCAAATGTTGAACATTAAAATGCAGGTGCCTTATTGATGTTGAAGTTCGCGATGAAAGCGGAACCATAATTGGTTCTTTATTTGGACCTAATACTGAGAGCTTCCTTGGTTGCACCGCTAAAGAACTCATGGAAAATACTACCAAGGTTATATATTTTCTTAGTCCATTTTTTTTTATAAGAAATTACTCTACTAAAAATTTAAATTATCTTTGTGTTTTTACTTAGCTTATAATTGATCTAATTATGCTTCATTTAATTTTAAATTGATAATCTGTATATCATTCCTGTGAATTTTTTGCTTAACGACTTTGAAATTTTTTATGTCTATCAAATATTGTTTTGGACCATTAGTTTTCCTTACAACTTTCTAATTCAGCTTGCGTCGCATAATAACCTAGAAACATAACACTTAGAAATGCACAATACTTAGATAATAGTGATTCAACATGCATTTTCATCATCTATCGCTAATGCCTTTATAAACTCAACTTGGTCCCCAAACACAAAGTTATACAACAAAAAACATAGTGAAGTCATGAGAACAATTGAGTCATGTGTCCAAGACCTTCTAAACAAATTTCAGCAGCGAAAATTAAAAAAAAAAAAAATACCGTTTCAAGTTAGTTACATAGAATTGGTGAGCGCACTTAGTTTTATTCTTTCGAACTTCACAACAAAAACAAAAAAATAGAACAAATAAATAAATACATATAATTCTTTTTTGATGCAAAAAAATAAACATGTTTTATTTCTTTTATGTTTAACAACAAAGAAAAACTAAATTCAAAATTTTGTTGCCATTTACAAACTTTGTTGTTCTTTTTGTTTTGGTAAGAAAATCCAACCGACCTTTGTCGCATTGTAAAGACTTCAACAGAAATTGACCACTTGGTATGTGTTCGCCCGTACCGATACCAAGTTCGTGGAGAACTGAAACGCCTTTATAATTTATCCTCTACATCTCTTGCCCATGAACAACCAACACAATGTATGGAAAAAGATGCACCTCAAGCTTCCGTTGGAGAAACAAGCAATCAGGATTTAATAATGCCACCTGCAAATATCGATGTCATCTCTGCTTCCACCACAACCAGTTCGAATGTCAACTTTTTTGGAGAAGAAACATCCGTTGATGATGCTTGATTCTTCAATCTAATATTTTGGACTTCTCGTCTTTTGATTTTTTGTGGAGGGGGTGAGTGAATGAAATTGCAATCTTTACATCAATCGTATGTTTTAAATACATTCTGGCCTTGTATATATGCAAGAGCATGTATCGTGAACGACTTCGTACTCGCATGCCTTGTTTATGGAAGTATGCTTAATCTTTTGATCATATCATGCACATGTTTATTATTAGTAGACATTATAATTTCAGTTAAACTAATTTGTTTTTTATCACCATTTGATACATAACATAATACTTGTATTCAGCTTAATTTCAAATTTTTAAGGCAACTATAACCATGACATCTCTTTACACAAAGTGTCTTCTATTAATTGTTTTAAACAAGTTTCAACATTTAAAATCGTAAGTAATTTTCTTATATCATATTTCTTCATTGTTTTTTCCTCTTTTGAACTAATATACATATTTTTATTACGGATTTTATTAATTAAATAGTGCTAAAGGTCGTAAATATGTCAAACAAAAGAGATAACAGAGCACGTGCCTCGCACGTGCTCTTCACCTAGTATATATATATATATATATATGATGGTTGTTTTGGTAATTATTTCTTTTATTTTTTACCATATTCGTATTTAATTATTTATAAGACGTTAAAAATTATGGATCCCCCCTTAAGGTGTAAACTTTAACTACCCCAAAAGTAAAAGGAAAAAGAAAGTGAAAGAATGATTTGAAAACGAAAAAATAAAATAAAAATAATTTTATCATTCGCTATTAAAAAGACAACTATCATTAATGATGTTTATATATCATTAATGATGTTCATATATATCACATGTGATCATTTTTCGTCCAATATTACAATCAAATTGGATAGAATGACAATTTCAAAATAAAATAAAAGATATGGCGTTTAAAGTGCAACAAATTAAACTTAACGGGCAACATAAAAAGAATCAAATTTATAGGGTCAAAACTACAATTTGACCTAATTAAAATGCATGTAAGAGATTATGAATAATCTTAATATTTTATAAAAGATTTACCATTAAAATTTGATAAACAATATTTTTTTTTTTTTTTTGATAATGTAAGATAAATTAAAAAAGGAAAATAGAATGCATTAGTAGATATATTGCGAGTACAAATAGTGTAGCACTTTAAAATTTTATCGAAGATTGATGATATCAAACATTTTGAAAAAGTGTGGATGCGTGCAAATTTTTGAAATGCTACTGTAAAATTTTAAACTTAATTTATCGGTTACAATTTGTGAGATTATTTTTTAAATAAAAAATAGAAAGGGTCAAATTGAGTTGATTTTTTTTTTTTTCTTTTTTTTTTTAGGGGATTTTTATTTTATTTTATTTTATTTTTATTTTTTTTGCGGGGGGAACTATTAGAAGATAATGAAAAAACGAAGTGGAGAAAATAAATGAGGTAAAAACCTGATATGCCACCTTCTAGGCTATCTACTTCGAATATGCCCAAGAAGAATAATGGAGGTAAAAGAAAGAACTAGAAAGTTGACGAGACCCCACTAAGACTCGTAAGAAAATTACCATACAGAGCCGCCACGACACCTAGATAGGCGATACCCCGCTGCCGGCAGCACGACGGCTAGGGCCCGTTTGGTATTATTTTTTTTTTTTTTTTTCCCATTATTGTTACCGCTTCCAAAATTTTAAAATTAATGCACAAAGACACATTTAGTAAATATGTTTTTGTTCTCCAGATTTTTAGTGCAACTTAGAATCAATTCTTGAATTCTTTAAGAATTTAAGAAAAAAAATGTTGATTTCTATTCATTTTCACAAAACTATTCTCATCGTCATCCCGCCGACCAACACCATGACGCCGGCCACCATACATTCAAAGGAAAAAAAAGAATAAATATTGTAACCGAACATGTTTCTTATTTATTCCTCATAAATTAGAAAAATCAATTTCAGGATAATGGTAGTTACCAAACATATTATCATTCCCGAAATACTCTGCAATAGGAAAAGAATTCTCATTCTATTCTATTGCAATTTATTGGAAGTAGAAATACAAAAGCAGAAACACTAACCAAATGCCACCTAGATTGTCCGTATCAGCCCCACTCCCCAGCAAAATAATAATAATAATTGGTCAATAGTCCCAATTAGAGAGTCAAATTCATTAATTATCCTATTTTAATTGTAAATTAAACACAAATCTTTTAATTATGTTTTGTTTTATGTTTTAGTCCCGCAATCAATACTCTTTTATATCTCAAATCAAATGTTTTCAATTTAGATTTATGTCGTCGGTCACCGGCACCACCCACCACCGTCCACCATCAAACCTCAGATCTCCGGTTACCTAAATTTGGTCACCGACCACTGATTTTTTTTTTTTTTAGTTACATGTAATTATTATTTTAAGTATGTTTTTTTTTAGTTATATGTAATTATTTTTAATGTATTTTTTTGTTGCGATGTTTAAAATTATTTTTACTTACTTTTATGTAATTTTTTTTTACGATCGATAACCGAGAATAACTAAAAATATATTAAAAAGATGTTACTAAATATTAGTTGAATATAAGTAAAAAAATTCCGGAGGTTGGTGACTAGAGTTCTGGCAAACGGCGGTGGTCAAACGGCCAAAGTTTGGCGGGACGACAGTTGACGATGCAACCCTAATTAGAATATTATTATTTTGTATTTTAATTTATTGTAATTTTTTTTTATTAATTTTGTATTATTATTAAGAGTCGCACTTAACTATTAAGAAAAGTCTGAAAACAGTAAAAGGGCCATCTTTTGTTGTGCTTCTCAGCATATACGGGAGAAAATTAATTTTTGTTCTATTTTTGAATTGCTGTAAGCAAAAGCAAAAACACGTTAAAAGGCAGCTAAAGAAAGCAATTGTTAGAAGCAATAAAAGCAGTAACCATCAAAACTTGGCCGCCTCCTTTGACTTTTCTTTGCGTAGTCACGTCAGGGGTCAAAGTGGTCGCGTAGGACCGTAAATTTTGAGACCCTTTTGAATTGATGGCTGCGTTTCTTTTCTTCTTTTTTCTTTTATTAATATCTTTCTTTCTTTCTTTTTTATTTTACTATTTATTTACATATACAAAAAGAGTTCTTCGCCTAATAATTATGAAATAAAAACAAAATTTCTGAAAAAAATATAGAATAGAATCTTATTTATAGTGGGCACATAAAACGCATAAGGGAAATGCGTTTTGGTTAAAAACACACAATCCTTATGCATTTTTAGTCGGAGGAAAAAAAAAAGGCAAATCGGAAGGACGATTATACGAACACAAAAAATGCAAATGTTGATTGCGGTTCACAGAAAAACGCAAATATCATTTGCGTTTTTCCTTCCCCATGCACCTCTGCAAGTTCTGCAAAAACCTCTACGTTTTTCTTGTCCAACACCTACCCCACACCCTTTCATTTTCATTTCGATTTCGAAAATTTGTTCGCCAGTTCTCCTCCATCACAGTCGGCCGCCGGTCTTCTCTTCTTCTCCATTTCAGTCTGCTGAGGTATTTTTTTTTTTTTTTTCTGGCTTTTGAAATGTAATACATATGTGTATATGTGTAGTTGTGTGTCTATATGTGTTGTGTGTATATATGTGTATATGTATGTATATATGTGTATATATTTGTAATTTTACCGTGTATATTTGTGTGTTGTGTATATGTGTGTTTTTTTGTTTTTTGAAATGTAATACATATGTGTATATGTGTGTGTATATGTGTTGTGTGTATATATGTGTATATGTGTGTATATATGTGCATATATTTGTAATTTTACCGTGTGTATATGCATGTATATATGTGTTTTGTGTATATATGTGTGTTTTTTTGTTTTTTGAAATATAATCTAGGTTTGTGTTTGTGCTTGTGTTTAGGGTCTAAGATTTTTCTTAATTAATTACATTAGATTTCGATTTTTATTATGTAGATCGGTTTTAGATGTCGTCGTTATTATATTTTGGTTTTAGTTACAAATTTATTTTTCGATTTCAATTATAAAATTTATTTTGGGTGTTTTCAATAAGTTAATTGCTTTCAACCTAAAGTTGTGCGTTTAAATAGTTGAATTTTGCAGTTGAATTCAATTTTTTTTAATGATAATGATAATAATATTGTCTTTGTTTTGTTTTGATTTGTGATATTATAGTTGTTTAAAATGGAGAGCATTACATTATATTTGTATTGGGGTGGTAGAATATTTTAAAAAAACTGAGTTTGGAGTGTCGTATAGTATGTCTGCGGTCAAATCGTTGGATGTTTGTTGGAGGATTACGTTAAACGAATTGATTGCGATGATACGACCTTATATTCTTGAGGATGGAGTTGATGGAACTTTAAAGTTAAAGTGTAGGTTGTTGATAGCTACTATTGGGCCGGGGAATTATAGACATATGTTGTTTTCAATTATTGACGGTGCGAGATTAGACCATGTGTTTCAGATACCTCGTAAGGTGTCCTCATTGCTTGGTGCTGAGGTGTATGTTGAGGTAGAGCGAGCTTTTGATCACGCTCCAATATTTTCTTCCCAACCTTGTCCTTTTACCTAATTTTTAAGTCAGAGTTTCAATCCTTATGTTGCCGTCTTATCCAGACAAGTTTCTGCGTATAACATTCATATGTTCGATCGCCAAGTTATTCAATCCAGTTACACTCACCGATCTCCCTACATTCTTGGAGAATATCAACCCCATATAGTGATTGACCGTGATGCAGCTACCAGTTCTGTCGCTCCACATCATCATCATTCACCAATTAGTCCACCGCATGATAACAATTGTGATAGGATGAGAACGTGGAGAATGGGCCAGTTACAGTTGATAGTTTCCACAATAGTGGACATACAGATTTCGAAGATGCTGTTGCGTTAGGAAAAGGGGGGAATGGTGGGGATGGAGATAAAGATATGGACGTTGAGCTGAGTGGGAAAGGGAGTGAACAGTTGCCGTTGCATATGATTCCTTCATTCTATAATGAGTTGGAATGGGGTGATGATGATGACATAGCAAAGTACAAACCAAAATTGCATAAGAATGTCTGGAACTCGGAAATGGATGAATTTTGTAGCGGCATGGTATTTAAGGACAAAAAACATGTTCAGAATGGCATGAAATATTACCATATTATGAAAAATAAAGAGTTTTGTATGGTGGAGACGCATCCTAAGGTTTGGTCACTTAAATGAAAGCACGGTTGCGAGTGGAGGATACGGGCGACTCTGAAAAAAAATCACGGAATGTTCCAGATTACACAGTACAATGGGTTACACATGTGTTTCTACAATCATACGACCTTAGATCACGAAAACTTGGATTCGGGTGTCATTTCTAACATAATACTTGGACAGGTCGAAGAGGATCCGGAAGTGAAGATGGGAGAGAGCCAAAAAATGCATCATACTTATGCGTTTTTTTCCAAAAAATCCGCCTTTTTGGCACGATCGAAAAACGTAAAGCACTTTTGCGTTTTTAGTGAAAAACACATATAAGTTATGCATTTAAAAAAAAAAAATCTATGAACGCAGCTGTGATCAGTGTTTTTTATTTATTTATTTATTTTTGGCTTGAAAACACATATTGGATATGCGTTTTTATCAAAAACGCACATCCCTATTGTGTTTTATAAGAGATTAGTGTATAAGGTTTTTTATATAATTTTTCAGGAATTTTTTTTATTTAAATTCTAATTATTAGGTAAAGAACTCTTAAATTTAGTAATAATATAAAAATATTAAAATTACGAAAATTAAATTAAAGAAATAATACAAAATAAAAAATATAATATAAAAAAATTATGAACATTAAATTTACAAAAATTATTAAAATAATATATACATATTAAATTTAGTAATAATATTGAAATATTAAATTAACAACAATTAAAGTAAAAAATAATATAAAAGAAGAAATATAATACATGAAAATTTTGGATATTAAATTTACAAAAAATTATATAAATAATATATGGAGATTAAACTTAATATGTCGAAACATTAAATTTTTAGAAATTAAATTAAAAAATATATAATTTGCGAAAATTATGAATATTAAATGTACGAAATTAATATATGAATATTAAATTTAATAATAATACATAAATACTAAATTGATAAAAAAAATAATATAAAAAAAAATTAAATTTATGAACATTAAATTAAAAAAAATATATATAAAAGTAGAAATATAATATACGAGAATTATAGGCATTACATTTACGGAAAATATAAAATAATATATAAACAAAAAATTTAGTAAAAATGTATTATATTAAATTTATAAAAACTCAATTATAATTCAATTACTATTTTCTTATTATACATTTTTTTTTTTTTTTGAATAATATCTTAAGTATATGAAAAAATTATAAGTATATACAAAATATATAAATACTAAAGTAGTCTAATTTTTAAAATTCACCGATGTTAATGCTTATCTGTTCAAGCACTCCACAGTCCACATCCATCCAAGCCTCACGTTTTCCCTTGACCATGCCCCACCAATGACTTAGCTATCCTTCCTTTCCAATGGTCAACTGACCAAAAATATCAAGTACCAAACCACACAATTCCGATTTTGCATCTTCCCAACGAATACATTGACTATTTTCCAGCTAATTAAATCTTCTGAAATTGAACAACATATACAATAAACATCACCAACAAATTAAAGATGTTCGTATTTTATAAAATTACAAGCCGACATCAACTTACAATAATGAAAAGCTTCAAAAGTAGTATAGAACAAGGAGATGGGGGTTCTTCCCAGATCTCTTATTTCCATGACAACCACCACCTAATCACACCTAAGACAAGTAAAACTAAGTTTCATATAGATTTAAACATCTACAACAGCCAAACACATCAACCTAACTACAATCACCAAGAACCTTCACCTGTTTTGCCAAGAAAACAATGTGACAATGAACAAGACTTACCGTCTCCAGGTTTATCAGAACCTTTTTTTTACCCTAAAGAGGCAGGCAGGCAGAAGTCCTGCCCATTCTCAAAGATACCACATTGATACATCTTGCTTTCCCAATGGATCAACCGGGTAGTCAACCGATGCCAGATTGAAGGGAGACCCAAATCTGAGGTCAGTGATGTTCTCATTTAGGTTGGGATCAAACACGGCATCATAGGATTTACATTGATCAAACTGGAATTGTGCCGATGCAAGAACAGAACGATTTAATGGAATGTTGTTGTCCTGAGGCATGTTGCCTCCCATCATACCATTTCCAAAGAAGTTGTCATCCAGTTGAAATTGAATCTTTTGCTGCTGCAGGTTCCGATCTTCTACAACATTACGAAATTGAATTTTTTGTGGTTGAAGGTTTTGATTTTCCACAACATCAGAATCTCCAGAATTGAAGCTTTTCTGCTGGAGATTGTTATCATAGAACGACATGAGCTCCGAAATCATTCTTTCCCCCTGCTCTGGAAGCCCAATTCTGGAAACATTGAAAGAAGGGGGAGACTGGTTCACCAATGAAGCAT
The DNA here is from genome assembly GCA_016647705.1 of Eucommia ulmoides. NCBI lineage: Eukaryota > Viridiplantae > Streptophyta > Magnoliopsida > Garryales > Eucommiaceae > Eucommia > Eucommia ulmoides. The sequence continues at coordinate 28,580,879 of CM028341.1, forward strand.
CCAGCTTTGATTGAGTAAAGGGAATGGAGAACACTGACGGCTTCTCATTGTCAATTTGTAAATTTGGCATTCCATGTCCTTGGGAAAAATTACTTCGGTAAATACAATTTACCTGATGATTGTTTCTTGCACTCCTGTCACGGAAACCTAAACGGCTGTCATTATAAGGGCACTGTGGATACTCACATGTATATATCTTTTGATCCATAACCATGTAAGGCTCATCAGATTGCTGCTTCCTCTTCTGGACGGTGTCTATGTTGGTATCGAGAAGTTCTCCCTTAACTTGGGCCAAGGGTGGCCCCATTAACCCATCTTTACCTATCCCCATGTTGAAGAGATTGATATCACAAGGCTTACAGTCCTCCACTTCAATAGTTTGGTCACCATCCAGTCCATCAACATCATAGTCACTAGTATCACTGACCAGATATGACCCACTACCACCCGCAAAGGATGTCAGGGAACAGCTCTCGGGATACAACTTGCGGCACAAGGCCTCCTCCTGGTTGATGATTGCAAGCCAAGTAGCACTCTCTTTTGCTGTCATCTTATCCTGCAAACACTTAGACTGCCTCACAAGCTTTCGAATCTTGGCAATGTCAGGAGACATGTGTTTGATCACCGCAGTCAGCACACTCACCTTCCAGGCTTTCTTCAAATCATGAGGTTTCTTATATGGAGGTGGCCCTTGATCCTTTGGCATACCCAATTGGGGCCACCATTCCTCATTTCCAAAAGGCCACCATGGTGGGGCGACACCCTTCTCCAAAGGGAACCTCCTCTGGGGTGGATCACAGTGCTGCATAAGAGCCGACAAAAGTGAACCGAGTGTTGTATCCTGGAGCTCTTGCAAGGTGTGAGGTGTAGAGGCAATGGCACTGCAGTCCTCGTTCTTCCCAGGCATTGAATGGTCTGCCTGGTACTTGGCAATTGCTGCAGGGCCATTACGATCAAATCTAACTTTTTCCTTCCACCAGGCACGGAGGTTGTCCGAGGCTCCACTAACAGGTTTTCCTTTCTCCGGGATGATACCGTAAACAAAACCCTGAGCTTTACAAACCTCCATCATTTTCAGCATGTATTTCAGGATACCATCTTGTGCTCGGGACATTTTCTTCCTGCGTGCTTGCTCTTGGGACTGCCGCTGCTTCGCACTGTCAATTCCATCCTTCGATTTATTCTGTTCTTTAAGCCGTCTCAAGAGCATCCGGTCTCTCCACATCCTCCTCTCTAGCTCATCAACATCCATATCCTCATCGCTGTAATCTTCCTCAGCAGCTGCCTCTGGTTCAGCCTCTGGTGCCACGCATCCTTCCCCAAGAGGAGCCGAGAGGAAATCAAGATTCCCACAGAAACCCATTTCTTCAAAGATGCCCATTTAGTAGCAGCTCACAGAAAATCAACCCCAATCCAATAAAGGACTATCAGCTGCTTGCAAATTACTTCAAGTTTATACCGACCCTTTCTCTGTATAACTGATAGCAGATTAATACGCCCAACAGATATGATTCTACGGATTTCACATTAACAAGGAAAATTTCGGAAGTCTTATCTCATCCTGCAAGAAACGGACACAGAGAATCCTTTCAATAGATTTCCATGTATTTCTATCTTTTGACAATTTTAAATAAGTAACTATGCCAGATCAGATCTTAAACCCGACACAAATAACACAGAAGCTATAAGCTAATTGCATTGATAACGTCAGGTTGAAATAAAAAGGTGGTAAAGTGCTGAAACAGTCAGTGAAATAACAACAAATTGAAAAGGTAATTAGCAAAAAAGTACCTTTAACACCTTGGATCACTAGTATGCACGAAAACAGTTCTAACAGTCCTTAGTGATATAGTTGATCACATGTAAATTAGCTTATTTCCTCATCACTTCCCATTATTCGGAAATCATAAATACACCATGAGGAATGAGGAAAGAAGAAAAGGCTGATAGTAATGGAGAAGCAAACTGCTTCTTTTCTTGGTGGTCTAGTGAAAATTTCGATTTCATTCCTCTTATTCTTTTAGAATTTCATATAGATGCTAAAAGGACCTGAAATTAATCGCTCTCGCTGTATGAGCACAACAAAGTTTATCCAAAAATGATTTCCCGACGTTTACAAATAAAAAATTCATCACATAAAAAGACTAAACGGGGGTGGTCGGAAATAAGATTTGGGGTACCCCGGGAAAAACCTAGCATCAGATCTATCATATTGTCCAACATATACACGAGCCAAATACCTTAAGAACCCAAAATTCATAGTAGTCCAAATACAGTGGAGGAAGAGAGTTGAAAATTGCGACACATAACACAGTATCAACTAAATTCATCGGAGGTTTAGATAAAAAAAACAACGATTTTTAATGCACGGGAGAGTTAGATCAAAAGCAACGATAAGAAATTTGTTTACCAAAAGTCAACCAGAACCGAATCCACCATCAAAAGAGAAAACCAAGACACGTCTCTTGTAAAGATACATAACAGAGCGATTCACGCACAAGCTCTTACACAATCCTAGAGAAGATAGTCGCAATCGCTGTTCCGATTAAAACGGACGATTATCAAAAGCACGAGGGATAGAATTCACATATTGGTATGCGAAAAGTTAAGAAACGCATGGATCGGAAGAAAAGGACTTACCGGGTGTATCTAAAACTCAATTTGAGGCACCCAAAGTCTTCATCTCGTGTGCGCGCTCTGCTCGGACACTGGAAATGAGAGGATAGAGAAGAGAGATGAAGACGGAGATAAAAAAGGAGCGTTTTTGCTTTTCTCCTTTTTGCGTTTTCCTACAATTGGGAAGTGAGTCAATGTAATTCTTAACCATGGTTCGGCTACTTTAACCGCGGTTAACCCGTGTTTGTAGGGTGACGAGCAATAAGAAAACGAATATTTAGCCCCCCTCAGCTTTCGAATAATATAAAACATTCAACGCAGGAGCTCTTTGTTATTTTTTATTTTGTTCGTTGTCTGGCTTTACCTCGACTAATCATTTTACTGGATAATTTTAAAAACACACTATTTTATATTACCAAAATATATTCAAGATTAAATTCCTGAAATGCTCATCAAGAAAACCGAACTATAGTTGACCAAAAAATGAGACACCTTCTCTTGTTAACCCGGATAACACTTTTTGAAAACTCTTTCTCATTTGATCTCGTACAAATGATACTTTTTATAAATTGATCTAAAAAATATAATTTATAGTTATAATTTTTATTTTTATTTTAATTTTAAAAACTCATCGCAACTAATTATACCATACGTAATAAGATTTTTTACTCATAAATCAATTTATCAAATTTTTTAAAAAAATTTATCCCAAAAAATTCTTAATATACACAACTAAAAATAGTTTCACTATTGCAATAGTATTAAAATATATAGAATGCTTAAATTAAAGAAATTAAACTAACATCGCATAATGTTTTTTTTCTTTGGCAGTCAACTATTAAATTTGGCTTTCTTAAATTTTTCTTGTTACATTTATGAATATGTGAAGAGAAACATGAATGTGAGTCATCTAATATGAAGAAGAACCATAATAATCAGAAATATCGAAATAAATATAATAGCACAAAGTTTTATTATATAAATTTGTATTAAATATGTATTCCAATCCTACATAAATGAAATTAAGATAATAAAAATAGAAAAAAAATATCAAAATAATCTAGTTAAATCATTAAATTTACAAGATGGTCTCAGACTTTTTTTTTTTCCCCACCTAATAGTCCTTCAAAAAACACTAGTTTGCACCAAATAGTCCTTTTTTTTAAATGACAATTTTACCCTTCAGCACCAAATAGTCCTGATTCTTCTTCCTTGATGTCTTGAACAGACGACTAGTGGCCAGATCTGGAGGCCGATGGCAATGGCAATGGGGCTAATGTGCGATGGGGGTGGCCAAATCTAGACGACGATGGAGATGGTGATCGAGCGAGCTTTGGCCGAGAACGGGACAACAAAGGCGACAAGGACATTGCTCTCACTCAGATGCCGGAGTCGACCCTCTGTTGCAAATCGAAAATTCGATCGATTTTTGGGGGAGAGATAAATAGAAGATGCGAAGGGTAAAAAAATAAACTGGATCTGTGATGGCTTTGGAACTGCGACAACGATAGCTTCGGATCTAGGGCTGCTAGTTGGCATTGGCTGCGTATGGGGAGATCTTCAGATCAGGTAGTTTGGGGGGTTGGCGACAGTAAGAAATCTGGCTTGGGGTTTGGCCTATTATGGTGGCCTCATCATCTTTGATTCATGGTGGCTTGTTCTGAGGTGAATCTTCGATTTACCATTCATGGTGGCTTGTTCCTTTTCAATTTTAATTTAAATTGCTTTGAGATGATTTTTGTGAGTTATATATATGTATATGGAATTTAGGGTTCATTTGTTTGGATTGATTTAGTTGGATTGAATGGTGAATTTTGATATACGTGTATGTGCGTGTGTGTAGAATTTAGGATTCTTTTAGTTGGACTGATTTGGTTTGTATTGGGAAAAATTAAGCATACGAATGTAGAGAAAAAAATTATCAATTTGAATGAAAAAATTAGAATATAACACGATGACCGGCGGCCCCGAACTCGTCGCCACAAACAAATGAGAGAGAGAGAAGAGACTTTGTTTATACCCCTGGTGGAGTGGAGTTTTATGTTGGTATATTGTATAGTTGTTTTGGTGAGATGAAATGGGTACGACGACTTGATAGAATTTGAACGGCGTGAAAGTGGAATATAACATGATTTAAGATCGTGTTGAATATAACACGAAGGATAAAATCGTTACAAAAAGACAAAAAAACTATTTTGTAACATGTGTTTAAAAAATATGTATTTGGTAATTTTGTCCTTATATGAAAATTTCTAGGTAACTACCAAAAAAATAAGATTTTTTTATTATTTAGTCCCCATTAGAGAGACCATTGAGAAAAAAAAAATCTTTTCCAACTATTCACTCATTATTCAGACCACACAGTACAACCAATTAAGTTTTTAGTTCTTGGGCAGATAAAATAGAACGTGAAAATACACATATACTCCTCTCTCACATTTACGTTAACTCTCTCTCATTTTATCTTTGATCCACAATCTTCACTCTCTCTCTAAACCCTACCCACATTCACTCTCTCTCTAAACCCTACCCACAACAATATCAGTGGGTTTCACGTTCACTCTCCTCGCCGGTGTGGAGACCAAGAAACCACCAATCATCCATGGAAGAGAGAGGAAGAAAATCAAGAAGGACACCCATCTCCTCCGCCGTCGGTTCTCCCTGATTCTTTTAAGCAAATCATTGAACACCTTGAGGATGATTTGCACCCGTCTTCTCCACCAGATTCGACCACCAAATGCCACCGCCATCTAGATCGGACAACCGTCGGCCACCACTAGCCAGATCTGGCAACCACCGCCGGCCACCAACCAGATCCGGACCTCCCCCACTCTCTTATTTTAATTTTTCTGGTTTTGATGTTCGATTCGGCAGTGTTTGTTTGATTTTTATGGTGTTTTTTGGCAATGTTGATGTTTGATTCAACGGTGTTGTTTAGCGGTAGTGATGTCCATTTCCCATTCGGACAATCATCGGCCACCACAAGCCAGATCCGGCAAGCACCGTCGGCTACCAGTCAGATCCGGACCTCCCCCACTCTCTTTATAGTTCATGGTATTTTTTTTTTCTTCTGGTTTTAATGTTCAATTCGGTGGTGTTGTTCATTTTGGTGGTGTTCTTCGGCGGTGTTAATGTTTGTTTTGGCTGTGTTGTTTGGCAGTGGTGATGTTCGTTTTCGATTCGAACAACCATCGGCCACCACTACCAAATCCGGCAACCACCGCCGGCCACCAGCCAGATTAACGTTAACATTAACATCGGTGTTTATGTTCGATTCGGCGGTGGGGTGAAAATGTTCATTAACGTTAACGCATACCAATTTTCAAGTTGCACATATATTTTTCTGGATAATACTTGACGTGTTAACGTTAACACATACTAGTTCATAGTATTTCTTATTTGTATTTTTTTTTTTCTGGTTTTGATGTTTGATTTGGCGGTGTTGATGTTCGATTCGGCGATGTTGTTCGGCAGTGGTGATGTTCATTTTCGATTTAGACAACCATCAGCCACCACTAGCCAGATCCGACAACCATCGCCGACCACCATCCAGATTTAACGTTAACGTTAACATCGGTGTTGTTATTCGATTCGATGGTTAGGTGAAAATGTTTATTAACGTTAACACACACCATTTTTCAATTTGCAGACATATTTTTTGTGGACAATGCTTGACATGTTAACGTTAACACAGATGAAACCTCAAAAAATGTGTATTTAACGTCAACATTAGTGTTTTGTTTTTCATTTCTCACATATGGAGTTTCCAAATAACATGAATACGTTAACACAAGATACCAAAGAAAAATGTGTATTAACGCTAATGCAAACAAAAAATACTTTGATATTTAACACAAAAAAACCCAAAAAATATTTATTAACGTTAACGCACACCTAGACAACAGTATGGTGCAGGACGTTAATGTTTTAACACAGAAGAGAACCCAAAAAATGCGCATTAACGTTAACGTAAATCCAAAAATGTGCATTAACATATGAAGACGATGAGTTAACGTAAACACACAAAAAAGAACGTCAAATGCAAGGACATATGTGCGTTAACGTTAACGTGACAACAAAAAAATAAACATGAAATGCAATAATGCTAACGATGGTTAAAATGCGTTAATGTTTATATGGTATGTTAATGTTAACTCATAAAAAAATTTCAAACAAAAAAAAAGATACACGTAACGTTAACACATACAAAATAGATAGACAATATGCGTTAACGTAAACACACACAAAATAAGCTAAATATTCAAGAAAAAAATAAAAATACGTCATGTGGCGAAATAAGTTAACATTAACGTAACACACAAATAGATAGATTGTGGAAGATGCGTTAACGTGCAAAAAAATATATAGATTCAGTAACGTTAATATGAATTTAAAAATGTAATTTTGTAATATAGTGTCTGAACAGTTTTACGTTAACATTAATTCACTGCTGTCCAATTTTGTCTTATTGCATAGGATAAAATAGTAGATTCATAAATATTACTAAATAGAGTGGCCAAAATTAGGAATATTTTTCTAAAGAATTTGTGGATTGATCCCTCAAATAGTTACTCTATATAAATGACTAAAAACCCAAAAAATAACTCAAAATGTTTTACGTGTCAATTCAATGGTTGGAACCCATCTTTAGGTTTCTTTCCCAATTATTTGATTGTTGAATAAGCATTTCACCTTTCATTATTTGATTCATTCCATGGGCACCACCACACAACACCTTATTATGGGTAAGTTTTGTTTCCGTTGTTCTTAAAATTTAGCGACTACAATTTGGGAACAGACGAAAAACTAAATAACAAAAATTTGGGAATAGACTAAAAACTAAGGCCCCGTTTCGTAACCATTTTCATCCCATTCCATTCCTAGATTTTTGGAAATTCTGTTTGGGAATAGCGTTTGGTAATTTTTTTTTCCGTTTCCATTTCATTCTCATTTGAGAATTGTGCTCAACTTTTTTCTTAAGAAATGAGAAACAAAAAAAATTTGTTTCTCATTATTCCCATTCCACTCCCAAAACCTATGGTCACTATTCACCTACCGGCCGCCGACCGCCCGCCGCCGCCGGCCACCGTCCGTCGCCGCCGACCGCTGCCGGCCGTCATCTCCGGTGACCGTCGCCGGTCACCGTCCGGCCGGAAATTTTCCGGCCACTTCCGGCCTGCGTCGTCGGCGCCACCGCTGTCCGGTCATCGCCGGCGGGGGGCACCGCTGTCTCCGACGCCGGAGAACCGTCGGCGGCCGGTGCCGGAGCGCCGGGCCGGCGTCGCCGGAGCACCGCCGCAGACCGGCGACGGCGCCACCGCCGTCAGGCCAAAACAGAAAAGAAAAAAAAAAAAAAAAATTAGGATAAAATCGTTACCAAACACAATTCCCTTCCTAAAACAAAAAAAAAAATTATCGTTACCAAACGCGATTCTACTCCAAAAAAAAAAAAAAAAATTCTCATCCCATTCTCATCCCACTGCTGGAATAGAAACAGAAACGGTTACCAAACGCCACCTAAATAACAAAAACTTGGATGAAGTTTGCTTCCAGGACAAATGAAATTGGTAACTTTTGACTAGCTGACGAAGTTTGAGGACTGATTAAACTCTATAAAATTAAGTTCTCGTCTTTTATTTTGGTTCATGTTTAAAAAAAAAATTATAAATCGATTCATTGGTTGTTCAAATTTGTTCCAAAAAAAACAAAATCGATTTTATAAAAAAATAAAAACAAATTAATTCCCAAAAAATACATTAGATCTGATGAGAAATCTTCAAATCACGTGAGTAAAACTAAACAACCACTGAACCATTTAACTTTGGAGTTTTGATGAGCGATCTTTAAATCAAGTGAAAAAAAAAAAAAAAAAATCAGAAACAAGATAAGAGGCGTGAAAGGCATAAAAAATAAGAAAAAATGCCAGATCTATTATATTGCGTCAATTTGGGCATGGACGACATTGTGGGACATAATAAACACAATATGAAAACAAAGAGGGGTCTAGCGATGGATATAGAAGCGGTGGGCGACAACATATATCTTGTTGAGATGGGCAATAATGATGGAACTAACATAAGAGAAAGATAGGTAGAGAATAACGCGCTTGAGCAATGGTCGACAATAATGACGGATATGGCAATGGGAACGAGAGAGAGAAAACAAAGAGAGGGTTCGATGAGGGTGACGATGGCCTGCTGGAGGCCAACAATGATCAAGAGAGAGAGAGAGATTTTATCTAGCGCGGTGAAGGGCGACGACAGAGAACAAGATTGAGAGGGAGAGGGTTCAAGAGTCAGACGTTGGTATGCTGGAGATTAATGGCGATTGAGAGAGGGAGAAAAATGTTGGGAAAGTTATTTCCTTGGAAGGTCAAGTGAGTGAGGATGTAATGGGGGAAGAATGACTTGAGTGGTGTAGACAATTTTGAAATTAGTGGATTGAGTGGTGTAGACAAGTTTGAAATTAGTGAGTTGAGAAGTAGAGAAATTCAATCTTAAATATTCATCTTTTAAAATTAAATTACGAGTAGTAAAATATCCTCCATCCAGTTTTACTAATAGATATCCCTTTATCATATTTCATACCTTACTACATAATAATTTTAAATTTGTTTTTGTTTTCTACTCTTTCTTACTTTGTTTTTCGTTATTTTTTTTTTTTTTACTTTTGTTCTTTATTTTTTATTTTATTTGTTTACTTTGTTTTTGTTTTTATTTATTTTTTATTTTTTTGATAAGGTATTCATAGAAAAAAATAAAAGTAAAAGTAAAAATTTTAAAAATAAAAAGTACAAAATAAAAAAAATAATAATAAAATAAAATTATAAACGAAATAGAAAAAAAAAAGTTGCTTTTTTTTTTTCCTTTTGTTTTTATTTTTATTTTTTGCCTTTTGTTTTTTGAAATTATTTTTTATTTTAGTATTTGTCTTTTATTTTCTATTTTCTATTTTTTTGTTTTTATTTTTATTTTTTGCCTTTTGTTTTCAAGGTTTTTACTTTTGATATTTTTTTTTAATAAAATCTATAAACACCAAATAAAAAATAAAAAATAAAACTAAAAATAAAAATTAAATGAAATGAAAATACATAATAAGAGAAAAAATACAAATAAAAAAGATATAGAGGGTAGAAAATATAAACAAAAAAAATTAGAAAAAACAAAAACACTAACGGCATGTTTGGTTGGATGGAATCGAGGGCGGAATGGAATCGCATTCCGCCCTCGATTCTTATTCCGTTGTTTGGTTCTCCAATGGAATCACTTTTGTGATTCCATTGGAATGAAATTGGATGGAATGAGATTCCATTTGAAATAGGGTGGAATGGGATTCCAACCCAATGGAATCAATACCTTAAATTACATAATAGCCCTTGTAATTAAACTCTTGAAAATTAAGAACAAAAATAGAAATTAGAGAACATAAATTGAAATTAGAGAACAGAAAGTTGAGAATAAAAATAGAAAATTGAGAACAAAAAATTAAGAACAGAACTAGAAAATTGAGAACAGAAACTGAAAATTGAGAATAGAAACAGAAAATTGAGAATAAAAACCAAAAATTGAGAACAAAAACAGAAAATTAGAGAACAGAAAATTGAGAACATAAACTAAAAATTGAGAACAAAAACAGAAAATTAGAGAATAAAAAATTGAGAACAGAAACAAAAAATTGAGAATATAAACTGAAAATTAAGAACAAAAATATAAAATCAGAGAACGAAAACAAAAAATTGAAAACAAAAACAGAAAATTGAGAACAAAAACATAAAATTAGATAATAGAAAATTGAGAACGAAAACTGAAAATTGAGAACATAAACTGAAAATTGAGAACAAAAAATAGAAAATTAGATAATAGAAAATTGAAAATTGAAAAAGGAAACTGAAAATTGAGAACAAAAGTAGAAATTAAAGAATAGAAACTGAAAATTGAGAACAAAAATAGAAATTAGAAAACAAAAATTTAAAATTGAGTTGAATAGTGAAATATAATAAAATGAGAAAAGAAATAGAATAATGAAATATAATAAAATTTTATTATAACCAACCAATAAGAGAATGGAATAATAATTTTATAAGGGTAAAATAGAAATTTTATTATATTTCACTATTCCATTCTTTCTTTTATTCCATAATAACCAAACAAGAGAATGGAATAGTAATTCCATTCACAATTCCATTCCATTCCTTCTCTCATTCCATTACTTCTTCCATTCCATTCCACCCTCATTCCATTCCGTCCAACCAAACATGCCGTAAAAATATTACATTGGAATGGTATTTTTGTCAAATAAATATGATAGATGGGGACTTAGGTTACCCAATTGGGTGCTTCTTTGCTAGCCCAATACCCATTAAGATAAATAAACAAAAATTATTTAAGATAATTACTATTTTACCCTTCAATGACTAATACACATATCCGTTTAAGCTTTTACTTTTTACACTTTAAACCGTCATCCTTCTGCTCCTTCCTTTATTCTCATGTGTATACTCATGCAGGTGTGGTCGCTGGCACAAATTTCTCTTTTTCCTCTCTCTTAATTCCCCCATTTCTCTCTCTCTCTCTCTCTCTCCTAAACCCCCTGTGTCACAGCCCGTCCCGGACACCCGTCATCTCGAGGCTGGCGTGACTACAACATGACATCACCAATACCCAAATAATCAAATGAATGACAATATACACCCACTGTATAATACAAACATGTATTATGGGGGGACACACTCGTCCCGAAATATTAGTAACTAAAATTATTTATCTATGAACCTTTTATAAGTTCGCCTTTGACAGCTTCTCTCAATCGCCTATATGACTCCATCACGTAACTCTACCTAGTACCAGTAGGGGACCGACTCCTAGCTGTTGTACCTGCGAGTGTACTGCCTTCTTAGTAAAACATTTTTATAGTAATAATAATTTATTCTGCAACATCTAAATAGATCAAGTTTAAATATGTAAACATTACGTAGCTCGCAAAAGTTTTCATAATATTAGCAGTGAGAATAAAGCACTACATATAAGTTCTATGCAAAATCATTTAGTATAAGAATTATGCCAATCACCATAATAAATAATAAATCACTCAGTATAAGCAAAATACCAAATCTCAAAACATCCTCTCAAACACACACACGCTGGCCAGCCCAAGTGATCGTTTTAACCTCGCGATCGGGAGTTTGCAATGGTACTGTACCATCCGTAGGATATGCCTTCCTACGAACACCCATCACTCCGCCGAAGCGGATAATCACTGCGCAGTATAACGTCTAACATCACTCTGCCGAAGCAGATAAACATCACTCCGCCGAAGCGGATAACATCACTCTACCGAAACAGATAAATATATGGTATCGTCAAATCAAATACAGTATCATCGAATCACAACTCAATAGATATTGTCTACTCAACCTCGTCAAATCACCACGTCTATCTCTTTTCCTCAAAACTAACTTTTAAATTAAAAAAAAAAAATCATAATTCACACTTTCTTGTAAAGAAAACGTCTGATTTTATCAAAACCACTTTTCCCCCCTTTATTTTTAGAAAAACCAGGCATTTTTAGAAAAAAAAAAACAAAAACAGATGTTTTCTATTCTTTTTAAGAACACCGTCTGATTCCAACAAAAAATCATTTTCAACTTCATTTCAAAAACCACCGAAACCTTCCGAAAACCAGTTTACCGACTCACCCAAATCCTGTTTGATCCATATTATTTATAAATTCATACAGTTTAAGTAAATACATATTCCATTATATAGATACATAGAAAAATAGTTTCGCAAGAAGACAGTACACTCACCTTGTTAACCGCTCTCCAAAACCTTCACTGACCACACTCTATCGGGACACTGGTGCCTGCAAGCCTAATAGTGACAGAACCTAAATTAATTTCTTATTTAAAACATCTGAATCATGTAATGCAAACTCTATATTCCGAATCGTTACTATTTTATGTGCAACGTAATTAAAATTAATTAATCGTTACAAAATTATTACAAATTTTAGGATTTGTAACGCTAAATGAAAATTAGTAATCGATTGAAATTTTACCTGTTCCGAATCATCCGTCGGCCACGAGATGGATTTTGGATTTTTGTTGGGGCTGTTTGTGTATATTTATTTATTTTATTATTTTTTTTCCTTGTTTTTTCCTTTTTTCTTTCTTCTTCCTTTTTCCTTTTTTTTTTTTTTTTCGGTTTGGGTTTCCTGTTCCGCCGACTGGGTTCTCGCCGGCATGCTCACGCCGATCAACCAGCCGGCAACCTCACGTCTATACCACAGCAGCTGACCAACGACATACATACCCATACACACTCTTACCGAACGACGGCGACGAATCGCACACCACCGCCATCGACGCACACGCCTCCACCGAAACCCACCGACCGACGACATTTTCTCTCTCACTAGTTCTCACTCACCGCCGGCCAAACGATCAACGGCGACACACACACACACACCAGAAACACGCACACCCACAACCGAAACACAGACCCACAACTAAACCCACACATACCCACGGACAACGTCCTACCGCCGGCAACCGCAACTGATCACGCACACGCATACAGCATAACGACGACGGCCGGATGACGGAACAGCCTACTCACACACGAAAGATCGAAAACATCTACCCGTACGGCCGACAAACCACCCAGCGATGATCACCCTCCGCCGGCCGACGTCACCACCGTCAATCCTCTCTCCCCCTTTCTCTCTCTAGATTTTTCTCTCATTTTCAGAATGGATTCCTAACCCTCGATCATGAGTTTCTTGATCCTTTCACATGCATGATTTTAGTGGGTTGATTTAATCCAAGCGTGCCACGTTGTTTTTCTCTCCAACTCTCTGCCGGCCAGCTGCTCTTCCGACCGTCGATTTATGTGTATGTATATATATATGATAAACTTTTTTTTTTTAATTAATTGCTCTTTCCTCCCCCAACTTCCTCTAAACCTTGATTTTAATCTATTTCAACTTTTAAAAGTTTCTAAGATTTTCAATTTCACCCCCTGAAAGTTTCATTTAAAAGTTAAATGTCAATTTACCTCCCTAAATTGGGATTTACTGTTTCTATATTTTCAATTTGACCCCTAGACTTTCTATTTGAATTTTTAATTGTCCTAATTTCACCCCGAATTTTCACAATTACTCTAAAATACCATTGAAATGACGTACATGCTACGATTGAGGTCTTACACCCTGCCCCCATCAATGCCCCCACCTCTTCTTCCCACCTTCGCCCCAACCCCCAGCTTGCCCCTGTTGTCCACTCTCTTGCCCTACTGTCGTACCCTACCCCTTTCATCCCCATCCGCAACCCCTTTCTTTTTTTTTTCTTCTTCTTCTTCTTCTTCTTCTCTCTATCTCTGTATATACGTATATAGATAGATAGAGATAGAAGAAAAAGAAAAAGAAGAATAAAAAAGGGATAACGGGGGCTGGGGTAGCGGTGGATGGCATGGGGTAGACAATGTTGCAGGGTAGAGGTGGTTAGTGATATTTTTAATAAATAAAAAGAGTAAAATAAATAATTTCTAAAATTATTTTTAAAAATGATAATTTAATTAAAAAAAATTAAAAAAGGTGGGTACATATTGACTTAGTCAACCAAATTTAAATAATAATGAATGTCACACGTATTATTCAAACTATAAAGGGTGCCCTTAATATAAGACCAAATAATAAAATTTATTAAGCATTAAATCTAACATAAAATACTTCCTTCTTTTCTGCTAACTAGTATATGTTGCACGTGGATTATATTGTAGTTAATTTATTTAAAAGTTACCAAGTTATATGGTTATAAATGTTTTATGCATTAATTTCAAGGGAAAAATACCATATAGTCTAGTTAAAAGGTTCAAACTACAAGATGAACCCACTAGTTTTATTTTGCACCGAATAGTCCTATGGTATGCTGCAATCGTTACCAAATAGTTTTTTTTTTTAAATAAACTTTTTTCTTGGTCGGTCTTTCCCTCGCGTGAGCTTCACATCAATCGTCAATTTCAAGCTTCGTCTTTGTCGGCATTGATGATTCATCGTCGCCTTATGCTTTTCCGCCCTTCGTCAACCTCGAAAAATCTTTGTAGATCTCACTGTACGTTCGTTTATTCACTTATTGTTTACATTCGCTTCTCAATTTCAAGAGTTTATGCTTAAATTTCCCGATTGATGAAGGTTCGTTATCATTACTCATCGCTGATCTGATTTTGGTTTTTTCTTTTGTTTCCATAAAGTTTTGGCTTATTTTCTCTATTTATCGATGATCTGATTTTCTCTGCTGAACGGATTTGTATGTGTAGTTGAAGATTGTGTTGAGATTGTTTAATACAACATGATATCATGTTGAATATAACACGGCCTCGTGTTATATTCAACACGGTATCATTTTCAAAGGAAATTACGTGAATCTAGATTTTTCAATAGATTGTGCAACAATGTGAAGTTGAATATAACATGATGTTATATTCAACATCACACTGATCTGAATACTTATGGAGTTTCTAAGATTCTAATTATGTGAATCAAGATTTTTGAATTGATTATGCAACAGTGTGATGTTGAATATAACATGATTTTTTTTTTTTAATGTGATGCATTAATTTTTTGAAAGAGTTTTGCAGTAGTTGTTTTGTGTTTTTATGATAATATGTGATATTGAATATAATATCATGTTATTTTCAACATGATGTTGATTTGTTGTATTCATTGTTCCATTTGAACACAACATGATACCATGTTGAAATATAACATGATCGTGTTATATTCAACAAGGTTTTATTTACCAACATTATTTTTTTTTACAAAATATTTTTCGTACTTTTTAAGAATTATCATGGTTTAAATCAAAATGATATCATGTTGAATATAACATGATGTTATATTCAACGCAAATTTGGTAGTATGAAAATATCAAACCATTTTCAATTCAAAACTTAACGATGTTGAATATAACACGACCGTATGTTATATTCAACATCAACTCGTATTGCACATAAGAATTTCGTTCAAATTTTTTTATCTATAATTTTGTTTGTTTTTGCTCGAAGCCTGCATATTCTGTTGTGGATATAACGATGTTGAATATAACATGTCGTTCATCTTCTGTTCGTTACTTTAAAATCGATCTCTTCGGATGTTACAAATTTTAGATCTTTTATCCAATAAATTTAGCAATCGATCTGTTCACAGTTACTACCGACGACTAATCTATGTGTTTTTTGGTAATTTGATGAAATATTTTTGAGTTGCGGTGGTAAAGGAATCAATATCTGTTTGAACTTTTTTCGGATATTATTGTTCTCATCAGTAAGAATCGATAATGAATATGTGTTTTTATCGAGATTTATGCAATGAATCTATCTGTTTTTGTTGATTAGAGAATGAATTTGGAGTTGCGATGCTATAGGAAGAGAGTTTTTTCGCGACTGTAAATAATCTCAGATGCACGGTAACGGAGGGGTAAAATTGTCCAAAAAATTAAAAGGACTATTTGGTAACATGTTTTTGGAAAAGGTCTATGCTGTAATTTTGTTCTCTTTTGAGGACCTCCCGGTAACTGACTCTAATTTCAATTGTTGATTCAAAAATAAAATATAATTTTTTTAATGAATTCGGTCAAACAAAAACTTAACAAATAAACTGTACTAATTTTGCAAAGCATTAGATCATCTTCTGCCTTTCTATCTATGGAAGTTGTCACTAAATAACCATAATTTTTATTTTGAAAAGAATAAACAATATTAGGAAACAATCAAAATATTCCGTTTATATTCTTTCCTATTCCATTTATACTTTTTCTTATTTTCTATGATTTAGTCTTTTATTTCCTTGATTGTAATCTTCTTGATTGATTATAATTTCTTCTTTTCTTCCCATTACTTTTCTATTGGCCCAGTGAACTACCGAAGAGAGAAGGTGAATTGAGTAGTTCTAAAATCAATTATTATATTTATAATGTAACGGATAAGTGTTATTAAATCTAGATACACACTCAAACAATAGAAAATAGATAAAGTAAAAAATGTAATACACAAGGATATATCTTGGTTCACCAAGTTACTCTTGGCTAATCTAGTCCTCCAAGCCCTACAGAGATTCGCACTTACTAAATCACTTGATCCCTTTAACAGGTAGGAACCAAACTCTTACAATGATTCTTTTCACAAACTCAGAATCAACCTTTACAATTTTATTTTCACAGGTTAAGAAAGAATTTTATTTTTTTGCAGGCTAAAGATTAACCTAATTCTTTTACTAGGCTAAGAATCAAACCTTACAAATCACTCTAAGTATCATTTTCACTGGTAAGGATAGAACCGTTACAATTCACTCAAATTTAATTATAATTAGGAAGATTCAACCCTAACTCTTTTCAAGGGAAAAGAGTAACCTAACATTTTTATCCACTAGGTAAAGATTAAATCTCAATCTTTTTTCCCATAAAATATCAAAACCCGAGCTACCCTTGATTAGATACTCCCAATAGTATCTAATCCGCACAAACTCACCAATTACAAGAATTAATGAATTTCTTCACACTCAGAGCTTTTACTACCTTAAATCAACTAAACTCAATTAATGTCCCGAATTTACTAGTGATAGAATTTTAGGTGGGGAATTTAATATCTGATTATAATAAATATGGGTAGCACGAAAATAAGCACGTAATTAAATAATCACAAAAATCGTTTTAAAAGAATTTTTATGCTATTTAAAGTTCAAAAACGATTTCACAAAAATCTTATAACCAAGCAAACAATAATAATATAAAATCACAATAACAATCAAAAGCTTAGAAATATCTCACTAGGATAATACCGAAAGCTTTAAATTGAATTTCAAGATAGCTTAGATCCGTGATGCCAAAACACTTAGCGCTTTAACTCAAAAACTTTTCTCACAAATGATCTCATAAGTGATCTCTCGATATAATCTCAGAATAACGACTCTTAGAAAGCTCATGAACACTTAGTTCTTGATGGAAGTGATGTATTGATCTCTAAAAACGCAAGTCTATTTAAGCTGGTTTGAAAAAGGTCCTTTAACGGCTAGTTTCCTCAAGATATGACAATTAAATGCACATATGGACCTCATATATCAATACCATTTAATCCTGGTCCAACTTACTTAAATATGGATTTTAAAATATTCAATTTAGTCCCAAATTGTTTCTCAATCTTAAATCATAAAGATAGAAAATATTAAATGTACCAAATTGATAAACACTTTAAATATGTACCATATCTATAGATATAATAAAATACATGTATCACATTATTAATATATCCAAATCCTTATAATATCTTGCTCAAATATCTAAAAAATGACTAGTTTTTTGAATAGTTCCTCGAAATCCTCAAAACTATAACAACACAGTCGATTGATTGACCTCTGTCCATCAGTTGACCGAAAGATACAGGATGTATCCAAGCTATTTTTCAAACACTGGTCGGTTGACCGATCCCTAATGGGTCGGTTAATCGATCAATACAGGATGCTTCCTCAGGCCTATTTTCGGCCCTGATCAGTTGACCGATCATCGATGGTCGATTGATCAATCAATATAGAGAGTTTTTATTTCGGCCATCGATTGACCAATCTCTTCTGGTTAGTTAATCGATCAATTCAAAGACTCCATATTTTCCAACCCTTACCCATCGATTAACCGATCCCTTGTGATTGGTTGACTGATCACTGTTGGAACACCCATTACTCAATTTATTTCAACTCCAAACTTCGACGTTTTAATCCTTTTAACTGATTTCTTTTCTCGATTAATTTAATTTACACTAATATTTATTTTTAAACACTAATCTTGCTTAGGTCAATTTTTCTTTTTCAATTTCAAATTGGAGCAAATATTTGAACAATAATTAGGACCTTAATTAAAACACACATAAATTAAGGATACATTAAGAGTAAAATAGACTTAAGTTGTTTTCACCTAGTATTTTCAGAATCTTCAATACCCTTTAATGTCCATTTCTGCATCTTTCATAATTATTTCATGATATTATATTAAATGAAACTCTTTAAACTAAAACACTCAATAAACACATTAGTTCCACCAAAAACATCAACACTTAATTGTCCATCAAAATCTCAGGATCAACATTTTAATTCTCTTGTATAAATAAGTATTATGATGTTAACACAAGCGTGGAATTCAATCTTCAACAAACATCTTTATGGTGCTAGAGCCCTAGCCCAACGACAATTTTTTTCCCCTCTCTAAAAGACGGAATCTTCTGCCCTAGCCGCTTGCTTAGCAATCTCCTCAAGACGTTTTAGCCATGGCCAGTCTCCATCCTCAATTTCCTTTACCAAGGGCAGCATAGCCAGAAAAATCCATTCCCTCTCATACTTCACCCTCTACTTCCTTAGAAATACCCTTATCACCCAACACTTTACCTATTTCTCAAGAAAACTATATTGTCTCCATAAATTCCTCTGCCCATGCTCCATTAAAATTGACCTCTACCAACTTCCGATCTTGGAATACCCAATGGTATTCTTAACTTATTGGGTATTATTTTCTTAAGTTTGTTGAAACCCCACCAAATCCAAATCTCTCTTCTACTTCTTATTGGGTCCGTCAAGATCACTTGATTCGTAGTACTATTGTTGCTTCTCTTTCGGCTGATATTGTTCCTTTTGTTATTGATGCCAAAACTTCTTATGATGTTTGGCATATACTTAAGACCACCTATGCTAAGCCCTTTCGTGCTCATATCATGAGTTTTCGTGAGTTGCTTAGTAGTACCAAAAAGGGATCATCTTCTATCACGACCTATCTCCAAAAAATAAGCAATCCGTTACTTCTCTTGCCATTATTGGTATTACAATCTCAATGGATGAGGTTGTTCTTCAAGTGATCCATGGTTTTCCTAATGAATATAAAGAAATCGTTGCTGCTCTTTGTGCTTGAGACACTTCCACCACTTTTCAAGAATTAAATGAAAAGTTGACTGACTTTGAGACTTATTTGGTACGGGAGTCAACCTCTTTTGTTGCTCCTATCAAAGCTAAGTTTTTGACTAAACCGAATCATAATGTCTCTCGCAACAATAACAGAGATCACCGAAATACTCAAGGCTTCTTTCCTTCTTCTTCTGGTCGGAACTTTCAAAGCAACACATCAAGGTCTTCCCAAGGATCTTCGTTTCCTCCAGGCAATCAAAATGCACAGCCTAGAGTTGTTTGTCAATACTGTGACAAGCCTGGGTATATTGTCAAGCAATGTAGAAAGCTTATGGCTCCTTTTCCTTGGATTAGATCTTCGTCGAGCAACTTCTCCAATGCTTCCCGTCCTCAACCAAGTGCCAATTTTGTCTCTCAAACTTCACAATCACAGGTGGATTATAGATTTGGGTTCCTCTCGTCATGTCACTCAAGATATTCAAAATTTGCCTCTACATTCCAATTACAAGGGTGGCGATGATATCATTCTTGGTGATGGTACAACTCATAAAATCCAACAAATAGACTCTATTTTTCTTCCTTTTTCTACCCATCTGCTTTCTTTGTCCAATGTTCTTTGTGTTCCCACCACGAAAAAAAAATTTAGTTTTTGTTTATAAGTTGTGCTCCTTTAACAATGTCTTGGTTGAATTCTCACCATTTTCCTTTGTTGTGAAGGACCATCACACAAGAGCACCTTTGGTGGCGGGGAAACTCATTGCTGCAACAATGAAGGGAATCGCTGCAGTAATGGAGGTCTAGTCGCCCTGTGTTGCTGGATGGACTTTTTGCTCACTCTTTAACAGTTTCTCAACAGACATCCTACCGATTTGCTCGATTTTCAACCGTTTTTGCCCCTAACACCTGATTTACATAAAAATAAATAAAAACAAATTAAAACATTACAAGAACACTAGAAAACTACCAAAATTTGCTTGAAAATATATAGATAATTTCAACTATTTAAATACCCTCAAACTTGAAATTTTCCTAGTTCTCGAGCAAAACACTCATACTAAAATAAATAACCACAACTAATTAATGAAGTTAAATACTAAAAACGAAAAAAAAAAAAAAAAAACCACAAACAAACTAAAAATAACGACATGTGAGTTTTGAATTTCAACTGATAGACCAAAACGTTTTCCCTCAACGGCCCCCAATCATATCGAGTTCAAGTATAAAACCGCACCATGTGATGTTCTAGAATTTTAGCATTCAATAATGGTAAACGCCCTTCTAGATCTTTTCGAAGTGTGTGTGCAAAAACTCAAATATACAATCATCTAAAGACCGGATTGGATTATTCACCAACAAAGCTTATGACCTGAACCTTAAAGGTATAAGATATCCATATGCCAGACTGGGTTCCACTCTCTACTAATATAGACTTAGAAATTCAAGAGATCAAAAGGACTTGGATCGGTTTTTATCAACTGGCCAAAGGTATATCGAAAATAGGTAAACGTTATTAACTCAACGATACCCAAGGCACATGTTTACACTCAATCACTCTCGTACCTACACAGATTAATTCGAAACAACCCTGAACTAGCATTTTAAAACATTGTACTCACTTGTCAATACAAACAAAAATAGAACCATATTTATATATGGTTTTTTTTTTTTTTTTTTTTGTTTTTTTAACCACACCCCCAAACTTATTTGATTTGTACAATTTCACAGGTGTGGAAATACGATAAAAAAATGACAAGTGAGTACTCGAATATTGAACTAACCAAAAGTTTGCCCAAAATCCAACCGCTCACTTAAAGTAGGATAACAAATGCTAACTTGATTATAAATCGAATCGTGCCTTAGGTTTAGCGACAGTGGTTTTGAAATATTTTAATTAGTCAGGGTATTTGACACGTGTTCAGAATTGAAACGGCTAAACGACTTCGACAAGGTAACGAGGGATAAAACATATTGCATAGAAGGCTTTAACGACTCAAGCAATCAAAATGAATGCCTAAATCATATCTCTTGAACTACTTCGCCTAGGATTTCGCCTCGAATTTCTCCTAATCAGGTTCTAGAATCTCTTAAATTATCATGAACTTGGCTACTGGAAAATTGGCGTCAAATCAATTGGATAACTAGTACATTGAGTCTAGATGCTCGTGAAAATCAGGATCCACAATTACTTTTACCAAAACGAAATGTCAAGCACACAGAACACACATGAATGGGAATTACCCTTGATCTCAATAAACAACTAGGGAATAATCTCATCATCGAGTAATGGCCCAGAAGAACTACAAAACTCAACACACAAAAACAACTACTACAAACACACTTTTACTAAACAAACATGCATGTAAACAATTTAACTTAACTACACAACATTAAAAAACTAGTAAACTTAACTACATAACTAACAAAAAGACATCATACTAGAAAGTATACAAAACATCCCCTCAAACTTAGAACAGGCAGTGTCCACAGTGACCCAACATCAAACTCAACAAATAACATGCATTATAGTGATGAATGGGGTTTTGAACACGTACCTGGGAGGCGAGACAATCTCGCCCTCGAGTGTAGTTGGCGGTGATGGATTGATTTATTTGAAAACTTAGGTTGCCTCCCAAGAAGCACTTGATTTAATATTCTTGGCTTGACACGGAGAATGGCTCATAAGAGCAACTTCTACCCATAGTATGTGTCATATAACACAACATATGAGTCTTGATTCAGAACACCCTCAAACTTGGCGAGATTTGGCATTGATTAGCACCTACTCCCAACTTGACTCGGCTTTAGATTTTGTGCTTGGTTGGCATGAATGAACGAAGTTGGAAGTGGGGGAAGACATATGAGCTACATTGGATCTGCATAGATGTGATCGTCATGGATCGGGGGTGACATCAAAATTTGGATCTCAAATAGTGAAAAATCACAATCGTCAACATGTGATTCTTCATTGCCAATCCACACTTGGGTTTTCTCATCATTAGAATAATCGTCATTGAATGCACCCAAGTTCCTTCCGCTTGTATCCGGTTGCTCCTGGTGGCTTTCACATATGGATGTGACTTGTGTGTCTCTTAGTGTTACCACTTCTAACTCAACCTCAATAAAACAAATAAGATGACCGATTTGCGTCTCAAGAGACTTTACGGTCACATCAATTTTAGTTTAGGTCGTCTCAATATTGTCAAGACGATCCCTATGCTCATTAAGACAATCATTTGTTTCCCTCCAGAAAGCTTGAGTCTCCCTTATAAATTTAGCGAACATTTCTTCTAGGGTGGGGAAAAACTCCACATGTTGGTCCGGGATGTCAATCCATGGCGTCGAAACGTTAGAACTATCCCCCAAGCTTTGGTAGCTTGTTAAATAATTCTCACTCTGACATTCAAACTCTGACATGTCTTCCAACAACTAATAGGATTCGTCCATGGTTAGTTGGTCGAATGAGGTAGTATCATTTCTCCTTCCACCCAAGTTCTTGTTGTGGCTTGTAACCCATCGAGGAAGTTCAATAATTGACACTCCTTCAGGAAATCATGATTTGGGAACCGAATGAGCAACTCTTTGTATCTATCCCAAGCACAATAAAATGGCTCGAAACTCGAAATCTCGTTGAGAAAATTGCAATAGCACTTGTTGATGATACATCTTCAAGTACCTTGCAAATCAAACAAAACTAAAAACAAAAATTAAAAATAAAATTAATGCCTAAATTAAAATCAAGTTACTTTTTCACAATATCAACAACAATCTAAAAACCAATCTCTGGCAACAACGCTAAAAACTTGTTGGCGATATTTTAATCGCTTTGAATTACTCGCAAGTGCACGGGGTCAAGTTTTAATAGTATAGGAAGAGTTGAGTTATCGTATCCATAGGGATTGGTTTAGATTGTCGCTAAGTACTGCGATTATCGTAACCGAACTTTATCTAGGCGATCCAATTTTTAGGTTTTTTATAGAAATAAAACTAAACTAAAATACTAAGAATGACGTTTATGGGAATAAATTATCTAGGGATTAACTTCGTTCATTTAAATGTGTGTGATTCAATTTAGTTTACATTAACCGTATTCAAACCATTCGACAATCTAAGTATCAAAAACTCACTCACTAACTCTCCTAAGTGTAAAGTGAATGAATATACAATTCGTCTCAACATCAATATCCCTATCTAGCGTCTAAACGATTACATGAGTCTCGCCCCAACCTCACGAATTGCACACTTTCTAATAATCTCCCGAAATATTAGAACGTCGCGTTGTGTTTAAACCTTAATCCGAATCCGGGGTTATCTCTCCCGAGTGTCAATCTCCGTATTCTCAAATCAATCAATATATCATAACAAACATATAATGGAAGTAAAATAACGGCAAACACAATCGAATAGAGATGAACAACCGATAACGAAATAACGATTTACTCAAACATGTATATTAGTAAACTACATCAATCCCTAAAAATATATGTTTAGCTCATGGACATAACCACATATTCAACTAAAAAAAAGTTATACATGATGAAACAACCAACAAGAGTTTAGAAATAAAGAGAGAAACAAGGGAAAATAACCGTTATCTCAAGAATGGATGGTTCCACGTCCTTAAAATCCGATCCGATCTTGTTTCCTCTTCTCCAATTTGGTGTTCCTCTTGTTTGGTATGTTTTTGGAGCACCAAAATACTCCCAAAAAACGTGCTCATGGTGTAGGGAATGGGTGGATATTAAAAAAGACAAAAAATATCTTAAAATATCCTAAAAATATCTTTGTCAGGTGGTGTCGGGTCCCTACAGCGATGAAGGGCATCGCTGCAGCGATGAAAAGTCAGTAGGACTTCTGTCTTTTCAGTGCTGCAGCGATGGAGGGTCAGAAGATTTTTTGCCCTTTCTTCACTGCAGCGATGAAGGCAATCGTTGCAGCGATGGAGGGCTAGTGGCCTTGTGATGCTGGATGACATTTTTGCTCACTTTTCAACCGTTTCTCCACCGACGTCCTACCGATTTGCTTAATTTTCAACTGTTTTTACCCCTAACACCTGATTTATACAAAAACAAAGAAAAACGAATTAAAACATTACAAGAATACTAAAAAACTACCAAAATCAGCTTGGAAATATATAGATAATTTTAACCTATCAGAAACCTAAAGGTGGAGTTTGAGTGTCCATTTACATCTACATCTTTACCACTTCATTTATATTCTCCACAAGCCTATTCTATCACCACCACTTCAGCTCCACATTGGCATCAGCTAATGTTGCCAAAAATTCTCAGCACGTGCATTCAGCTTCTCACGTGCTAAAAACCTCTTCAACTTTACCTTTCGACTTGTAAAATCGATGAGTTCTTAAGGGGGACACAGGTGTGGTATCAGCTAAAGAATCTCCTTCATGAGAATAAGTTAATCTGATTATGGAGAATGCTAAAGCACTCGAATAAGTCATAAAGATAAAATAATGATACATTCCTTTTATATAGACTTAGTGAACCTCTGCCATTTCATGGGTGAAATCGCATGTTACATAATCTCTACCTAATGGCATGGGATATGGCCACGATCTTCTCCATTAAACCAGGGGAGGATCTCTGTAACGTTGCTTTCATCAGATATGGGTCGCTACAGTAAGTCGATTGTAAAGTTCCTCATGCATAGGGAATGTGGAGGTCATGGGCTAACCTATTCTTAGCCTTTGTCACTGTGGGTTCTAATTTCCCATTATTGGGCTTACTTATGCAGCCTGTTTCATTTGAGTTTTGGACTTCTACAGCTCTTTTCCGATGAGCTTGATGCGCTCAGCTCAGATCATATGTTGGGTTATATTTTTGGGTCGGATCATTGACTCGATTCGACCCACTAAGACTCTCATGCCTTTAACAGTTGTGAGTGAAAGCTTTTTCATATCATTTTTCCTCCTGACTTTCGTGACGATTAAGAGAAGAGAGACGAAATATCAGCTCTCCTATTAGCGTCAATTTTTGTCTTCCTTCAATATTTTGATTGTTTGTTGCTTGTTCACATCTTTATTCTGATTTTTGTTGCTCTGTTTCAATTGTTGTTGAGTCAATCAAATAGTCCTAATGACACAGAGAAACGTTTGGTTTAATGTTCTCAGCTTGACATGGAGAAGGGTTCGTCAAAGAGCGGCTTCCGCCCATAGTATGTGTCATATAACACAATATACGGTTCTTGATTCTCAATGCCCTAAAGCTTCGAAATGTGGCATTAATTGGAACGTGCTCTCAACTTGATTATTCTCTGGCTCATGTGCTTGGGAAGCTTGAATAGACGGAGTTAAAGGTGGTGAAGGACAAGTGAGCCACACAGGCTCCTCGTAGATATGATCGTCTTGGATCAGTAATGGAAACACCAATTGGATTTCAAGAGGTGAAGACTCAAAATCATTTTCTGATTTGTCATCAACGAACAATTCTTGAGCCTCGTCATCTTTCAAATCATTTTCATAATGAACCTCCAAAGTCATCCCATTTGCATTTGGTTCCTCATAGTGGCTTTCACGAATGGATGTGGCTTGTGCGTCTCTAAGTGCCACCACTTCTGACTCGGCCTCAATAAAGCAAATAAGCTGACTAATTTGCATCTCAAGAGACGTTACGGTCATATCAATTTCAATACAAGTCATCTCAATATTGTCAAGATGATCCTCATGCTTATTGAGATGGTCATGTATTTCCCTCTAGAAAATCTGAGTCTCCCCCATAAATTCAGCGAACATCTCTTCCAGGGTGAGTGAAGACTCCACATGTTGGTCTGGGGTGTCAATCCATGGCGCCGAAACGGTGGAACTATCCCCCAAGCTTTGGTAGCTTGTTAAATAATTCCAACTCTGATAATCAAACTCCGCCATGTCTTCCAACAAACAATAGGCTTCGTCCGCTGTTAGTTGGTCGAATGAGGTGGTACCATTTCCTCATTCTACCCAAGTTCTTGTTGCAGCTTGTAACCCATCGAGAAAGTTCAGTAGTTGACACTCCCTTGGAAAACTATGATTGGGAAATCGAAAAAGTAACTCATTGTATCGTTTCCAAGTACAATATAACGGCTCAGAATCCTAAATAATAAGTGTTTAACTCATAGCCATAGCCAAATATTCAACTAAAAAAAATATATACATGATCAAACAATAAACAAAAGTTTAGAAATAAAGAGGAAAACAAATGAGAATAGCCGATATCTAAAGAATGGATGGTTCAACGTCCGTAAAATCCTCTCCGATTCCTCTTCTCCAATTAATGAAATCTCTTGCTTGATATGATCTTGAGCTCTCAAAAAACTCCCAAAAACGTTCTTGGTCTTGTGGGAATGAGTAGATACAAGTAGAGGTGCAAAATATCCAAAAAATATCTAGAAATTATCTTGTCAACTAGTGTCGGGTCGCTGCAGTGATCAGGGGTTCAGAAACACACTGACGGACCAACGCAGTAGTGACCAAATCATCGCTGCAACGATCAAATTATCGCTAGAGCGATATAGGGATAGTGTCTGGTGCCTAATTTGTATTTTTGCCGTAACTTTGTCGTCCGAACTTCGATTGAGGTGATTTAAAAACCTATGAAAATCGAAGACCTAGATCTACAATTTTCATGTTTTTAGATTTTCCAAAATAGGATTTCATAATTGTCAAAAATGACCTTAAATTTACTGCACCAGAACCAATTTTGCATCTTGTTTCCCATTTATTTATAAACCTACAAAGCAACACAAAAATATATTAAATTAACAAAAATGCTTGAAAACACACAAATATTTAAACCTAAAAATACTTTATTTGTTAGTAAATAAACCACTCATCAACGGTACCTCTCCTTTAAGGGTGATTGAGAATTTTCTCCTAAATAAATAGGGCAACCTTCAATTGTGCCGAGGCATTTCAATTCCCCGAGTAATTCCCTTTGCTTTTTGTTTTCTTTGTAATTATAATTTAGGGATTTTATAACAATGGTCTTGATTCCTTCTTGGGTTGTCTAACACAGGTGGAGAAGCTTGCAAAAGTCTTAGCCTTACAACCAAGGTTGAGGAAGAGCTAAAAAAGTTGCTCATTATAGAAAAATGGTCCTGCAAAGTTTTTGCTTACTACGCCTTCAATCAGCCAGCAATTGACACATTTTAGTTCAACCAATTGGAAAAGCTATAAATTGGGAAGAAGATAAAGAGATTTACAAAGAAGTCCTCCAGGCCAGCTGGGCAGTTATCAGCTCAGCCTGTTGCCTTTGTCGCTTCCAAGTCTACAGTTCAACCTGCTGTTCAGCCACCTGCTCAAGTAGCGGCCAATCCAATAATTCAGCTTACTATAGAAACGTCAACTCCTTATCCTAATCCCATCTTTTCTGAGTCCGATGATGATTCTCATCCCTTGAGAGGACGTAGGCGTATAGTCATTTCTGTGACAATTCCTGTAGCCCAGGTTCCTATTCCTACAGAGATCAGGGGGTTGGAACTCACCACTCATTCAGCTGGCGTTCCTGCTAATCATGTTGCTGCTGAGTCTGCCTCTGCAAGTCGTTAGCCTCTTCCCACAACAATTGCTTCCAATCAAGGGGCTTCAAGCAGCCGTGACATGTCTCATCAACAGATATGCCAAATGATAAAGGAAGTTGGGCCTTTAGTCCCAGGTCGCCAGTAAAACTTTGACAATGCAATTAGGATCTTATATAAGGAGTCTTGGAGCAAGAATCGGAGGCTATAACAAGGTTGAACTCTTCAGGATTCTCATTTGTGCACTCTTTTAGGTAATCATCCTTATACTTAATAAGTGTCAGACCTCCTGAGTTGTTAAGCTAGTTTCTGATTAATTGTTATTGTATTGCAGGGCATCCGTGTATCTTTTGCACTGGCTGGAAATTCTAATGACGTGAGTGAGTTAGATACTCAGCTCATGTATCAGTTGATGGAGTCCAGTCGACTAAAAGAAGACCTATGTGCCATCCAAGAGTAGAAAGTCTCTCTTGAGATAGACTTAGCGCTGGTGAGGTAATCTCAAGAGATGTTTGAGATAGAGCTACGCTCTACCAATGAACAATGTAAAACATTGCAGAAAAGTAATGAGCTATACTGCTCAAAGAACAACAGGCTTCAATCGGAGAACACTGTTTTGAGGAGAGAAAGCTCTACTTTGAGGGAATATATCCTCACTCTGAAGGGAGATATCAACTCAGTATACTTAGAAACGGATCACCTGAGAGTTGATCTTCAGATTAAGGATATTTCCCTCCAAGCAAAGGAGAATGCCCTCCAATACCTTCAGAGTGAGAGGAATTAACTCTCAGCTGAGTTGGACCAAAAGCAGTTGAGATCTATTGATCAAGCATAGACAACGGAGAGGCTGACGACAGAGCTGGAGGTGAAGGGAAAAAAGACTGAGTAGAAGATTAAGGACCTCTAGGCTAAGTTTAAAACTAGATCAAAGAACATCCAGTTGGTGGGTTTCCACTACTGCCAAAAACAGATGTCAAAAGAATACCCAGAGATAGATCTTTCCTTTTTGGAAACTGAGTTAAAGGATGCAGCAGAAGGAGAAGATGTTGCTAATGACGAGGAAGTAAATGCTGAAAGTTTAAAGCTTCCATTAGAAGCTCCTTTGTCAACTACCGAAGTGCCTGCAAATAGCTCAACACCAAGCCCTTCAGGTGACCTCGCCCTAAGCTCAGATCAAGCTCAAGGTCAAGCTCTGCCTGGCGTTGCTACTTCTGATCTTGCTAGTCTGTAGATTTATAGCCAACCAAATGTCGCTGACCAGAGAGTTGTCCTTTGATTTGATAGTCCGTCCTTTTAGTTTTTTTTTTTTTTTTTTTGTAATTAATTTTTTTACAATGATGAACACTTTTGTAATTATAACTTGTTTTAAAACAGTAGTCACCGATTATTCTTGGAAATATACTATCATGATTACAATACATATCCTGTCAACGCACGTCACTCACTTCATAAATGCACATTACTTTGACATTTCGTTTACACTTATCTCTTCATTGGTTTGGCTATTTAAAGCCAAACCATACGTTGAGGTTTCACACAAGACCAAGTGTTTTCTTTTTCTCTGTTTTATATTTTCACAGAGTTTATTCATTGTCTTCTCATTTTCACCCTTTTGCACCCATGTCGTGACCATCCTCATCCTTCTTTTAGGCGATTCAAGTTGAGAAGTAACGAGAGATTGAGCTGGGTGAAAATTTTGTGCCTTGATGACAACAGCAAAAACCCTTACCGACAAGCACCCTCACCTCAAAGCCTTGGAGGATGCCTGCGTCGTCTTTTGTGCTATGGAGGCGACTCATTTTCGTGTCATTTCACAACTCCGTGAACTTAGAGAGTAGTTGAAGAAATCAGAGCGAAAGATACGTGAGATGTCTGCTAATTTGTACTTCCACAACTAGTACGCTGATTCTATGAAGGAGAAGCGCAACAAGCTCTAGGAGAAGAATGAGGAGGAGAAGACTAAGATCCGAGAGTTGATCTGTAAGATCAACCGATATGAAGAGCATGATTTCTACCATTCTCATTCGGATTATGAAGGTTTAGGTTCTCTTCCTTCTCCTAGGTCGGAATAATGCCACCAAATCAACCCTGGTTTAACAGAAAAAGTTTCAGACTTTTTTCTTTCTTTTTTTTAAGTGAATAATTTTCTGTTCTTCTTTCTTCTTTTTTGTATGGTAAACAATCTTCTGTACCGTCTTTCTTTTTTTCTTTATTTTGTAACAAAGTACCCCCATTTTTTTGTTAATATGAAAGATGGGTTTCAATATCTGTATGTTTATTTGTGTTGCCTCTATGTTGTTCGTTGTTGCCCTCCCACCTGCCCTCCTTCATAACTTGGTTAATATACTAAGCTAGTTATGGACTAATTTAGGTTTTTGGTAGTAAAAAAAACATTTGAAAACGAACATAATCACAATAAGCAAAGTCACAAAGGGAAGTTAAATCAGATTTTACCATCACAGGAATCTTTGAATGAGAATTTATCTTTCGTCTTGTTCTATAACTTCCTTCTCAAGATGTTGTCCAGTCTTAAACTTATCACTCCTTATCATGGAGTTAGTGTTGACTTGAACAAGTGTTTTGGACTTAAATCTTGATTAAATAAGCAATGTGTTGAAGACGAGAACTCCATATTTCATGGAGTCTTTGTAGGAGTTTATTTGGTGACTAATAAGTCCACATTGACCTCCTCTAGTTTTGAAAACTATGAGTTACAAATGGTGAACTGATCTGCTCTTCCATGCAATGAGTTTTTCAGTCCATGTCTGGGCTGATCTACCCGGTTTATCATATGTAGCAAGTGAGCTAACCTGCCCGACTTACTTTATTATATTAAGTGTTTTATGAGTGACCTAATCTGCTCTG
The DNA here is from genome assembly GCA_016647705.1 of Eucommia ulmoides. Taxonomy (NCBI): domain Eukaryota; kingdom Viridiplantae; phylum Streptophyta; class Magnoliopsida; order Garryales; family Eucommiaceae; genus Eucommia; species Eucommia ulmoides. The sequence goes on from CM028341.1 coordinate 28,611,803, forward strand.
CTCATTTGTGCATAAGTGAACTAATATGCTTTGTTCATGTCTGAGCTGATTTACTCAGTTGTCTAGTGGGTGAGGTTTCTGCCCTCCTCACTTATGCCTCACACTTAGTTTTTCACTGAGTGTTTTATGAGTAAACTAATCTATTCTACTTATTTTTGAATGAATGAGCTTATCTTTTCTACTCATATCTGAGCTGATCTGCTCAGTTATATGTGAGTGAGCTGACCTGCCCTCTTCACTTATGTCTGACACTTAGTTTTCCACATATTAAGTGTTTTATGAGTAAACTAATCTGCTCTGCTTATTTGTGAATGAGTGAGCTGATCTGTTCTACTCATATCCGAGCTAATCCACTAAAAGATAGAACCTTCTGCCCTAACTGCCTCCCTATCTATCTCTTCAAGACGTTATAGCCATGGTTGGCCGCCATTCTTAAGTTTCCTCATCGAGGGAAGCATAGCCAAAAGAATCCATCCCCTCTCATACTTCACCCTCTGTTTCCTCAACAATACCCTTATCACCCAGCACTTTACCTCTTTCTCAAGAAAACCACATTGTCTCCATAAATTCCTCTGCCCATGCTCCATTAAAATTGACCTCTATGAACTTCCAATCTTGGCATACCCAATGGTATTCTTTACTTGTTGGGTATTATTTTCCTAAGTTTGTTGAAACCCCACCAGATCCAACTCTCTCTTCTATTTCTTATTGGGTCCGTCAAGATCACTTGATTCGTAGCACTATTGTTGCTTTTCTTTCGGCTAATATTGTTCATTTTGTTATTGATGCCAAAACTTCTTATGATGTTTGGCATACAATTGAGACCACCTATGCTAAGCCTTCCTGTGCTCATATCATGAGTATTCGTTAGTCGCTCAATACAACGTCATTTTCTATCACGACCTATCTCCAGAAAATCAAGCAAACCATTACTTCTCTTGGCACTATTGATATTACAATCTCAATGGATGAGGTTGTTCTTCGTGTGCTCCATAGTTTGCCTATTGAATATAAAGAAATCGTTGCTGCTCTTCGTGCTCGAGACACTTCCATCATTTTTTAAGAGTTACATGAAAAGTTGACAGACTTTGAGACTTATTTGGTACGGGAGTCAACCTCTTCTACTGCTCCTATCATGACTAATTTTATGACAAACTGAATCACAATGGCTCTCGCAACAATAACAGAGGTCACCGAAATGCTCAAGGCTTCTTTCCTTCTTTCTCTGGTCGAAACTTTTAAAGCAACACATCAAGGTCTTCCCAAGGATCTCCATTTCCTCTAGGCAATCAAAATACACGGCCTAGATTTCTTTGTCAATACTGTGACAAGCCTGGGCATGTTGTCAAGCAATGTAGGAAGCTTATGGCAGCCTTTCCTTGGATTAGCTTTTCGTCAGGCAACTTTTCCAATGCTTCTTGTCCCCAACCAAGTGCCAATTTTGCTTCTCAAACTTTGGGTACCAATCACAGGTAGATTGTAGACTCGGGTGCCTCTCATCATGTCACTCAAGATATTCAAAATTTGTCTCTACATTCCGATTATAAGGGCGACGATGATATCATGTTTAGTGATGGTACAACTAATAAAATCCAACAAATAGACTTTATTTTTCTTCATTTTTCGACCCGTCTGCTTTATTTGTTCAATGTTATTTGTGTTCCTACCATGAAAAGAAATTTAGTTTTTGTTTATAAGTTGTTCTCCTCTAACAATGTCTCCTTTGAATTCTCACCATTTTTCTTTGTTGTGAAGGACTATTATACAGGAGCACCTCTGGTGGCGAGGAAACCTAAAGGTGGAGTTTATAAGTGACCATTTACATCTACATCTTTACCACTTCGTTCATCTTCTCCACAAGCCTGTTCAATTACCACTACTTCAGCTCTATATTGACATTAGCTGATGTTGCCAAAAATTCCCAGCACGTACATTCAGCTTCTAACATGCCAAAAACCTCTTCAACTTCACCTTTCGACTTGCAAAACTAATTAGTTCTTAAGGGGGATACCGGTGTGGTGTCAGCCAAAGAATCTCTGGTGCGAGAATAAGTTAATCTGATTAAGGAGAATGCAAAAGCACTCAAATCAGTCGTAAAGATAGAATAATAATACATTCCCTTTTATATAGACTTAGTGAATCTCTGTCATTTCATGGTGAAGTCACCCGTTACATGATCTCCTCCTAATGGCATGAGATATGGCCCCGATCTTCTCCATTAAACCAAGGAAAAATCTCTGTAACATTGCTTTCATCCGATATGGGCCGTTACAGTCAGTCGGTTGTAACGTTCCTCATGCATAAAGGACGTGGAGGTCATGGGCTGGTCTATTCTTGGCCTTTGTCACCGTGGGTTCTAATTACCCCTTATTGGGCCTGCTTATGCGGCCTGTTTTATTTGAGTTCTGGACTTCTACAGTCTCTTTCCCGATGGGCTTGATGTACTCAGCCCAGATCATATGTTGGGTTATATTTTTGGGTCAGATCATTGACCCGATCCAACTCACTAAGGCTCTCATACCTTTGACAGTTGTGAGCGGGAGTTTTTCCATATTATCGGTGACTCGGGCATCCTTCCACCTCCATTCTTTGAAATGTTTTTCATCTTCTCAATCTTCTTGTTTCCTTTTTAGACAAAAATTTCTTTTGCAATTCTTGTAAGTGTAATAAAATGCACAAAAACCCTTTTTTAATCTTTAATAAAAAGTTCATCTCCCTTGGAACTTATATACTCCCATCACCACACCCAACCCAAGAGAACTTATCTTCATCTTTTTCTTTATCAAATAATTTTATTTGATAAAAAAATGTACTTTTTCTAAGAGTTCTTTGTTGCTTCTACTTTTTCGGAATTATGTTGGGTTCAGAGTTTGCTACAAGAGGTGTCAGTTTCTCTATCTCAAGTGCATGTTATTTACGGTGACAACTTAAGTGCCACTTATCTTTGTGTCATTCCTGTCTCCCACTCCAGAATGAAGCACATTGAAATCGACTATCACTTTGTTCGTCAGAAGGTTCAGGATGGTGCATTACGTGTCTCATGTATCCTCTAAGGAGTAAATGGCTGATCTAATAACAAAAGCCTTATCGAGCCATGATTTTGAGCGTCTTCGTTCCAAGATTGGTGTCTTTCTTAGACCGACCATCTTGCGGGGGGATATTAGGAAACAATCAAAATAGTTTGTTTCCATTTATATTATTTCCTAATATTCTATGATTTAGTCTTTTATTTCCTTGATTGTAATTTTCTTTTTTTTCTATTCTCTATGAATTAGTCCTTTATTTCATTGATTGTAATTTTCTTGATTGATTGTAATCTCTTCTTTTTTTCCTATTACTTTTCATTCTCTTGTATAAATAAGTATTATACAATAAGTATTATGATGTTAATACAAGTGTATAATTCAATCTTCAACAAACACCTTTAGAAAGAAGGATTTTTTTTTTGAAAAAAACTATATGAGAAAGGCATGTTCGGTAATGCAAAATGTTGCCAAACACTTTGGTGTTTTTATAATTTATTCTTCTTCTTATTATATAAGTAAATATCATCAAACTTCACTGCAGTTAATTGTTTTGTATCAGGATCTCCTAATACCAACCAACCAGCCAGAAATTAAAATCTTTAGAACATGTGGTGTCAGCATACTTTATAGGCAAATATCCATAATATCTCTATTAATTTATGCATATCACTAAAAAAAATTACTTAACATATATTTCTCTAATCTTATATTTCTAGTGGTGAAGAAACATGCAAGGCATAAAATTATAGACTCATTCTTTTGATATATAGTGATAAATTCACCAATAACGAATAATGTGATAATAAATATATCCAAATAAAATTTAGGATTAATTGCATATTACTCTCAAGTATTTTTTATTCATTTTCACTTTATCTTCTTGAACTTTGAAAATAGACACTTCGTCTATTTGTACTTTGAACTAAAGTGAAAAAAATGAAAAAATGAAATTTTCCTTCAAAATTAGCTGTATATGTATCTCACATGCAAAAAAATGCGTGAATAGTATATTTTTTTATCAAATAAAATTATTTTGTGACTAAATTACTCTTAAAACTCTTAGATCCAGATATTAAAATACATAGGTAGAAAGTGTAATTTTTTCTTTTTTTGAGTCTTCCTCCTCGCACACGTTGTTCATGTCACGAATACTACCCCAATTACCGCCACCCGCTCATGCCACAGATACTACCCCAATTACCACCACCGATCATCACCCAAATTTCAAGTAATAAACTCAAAAAAAAGAAAAAAAAAAAAAAGAGTTAATCGCATGTGTTAATCGCATGTGTTACAACTTCCAAAAGAAAACTACAGTATTTGACATTTTTGGGTAATTTTTCTCCTTTTCGCGAAGTAAAACTATGCTTAGATCAATAACCATGTTTTAAAAATCGCATAACGCTGTCCATGGAGGCATTTCATAGTAGTCTCATTGTGTTCTAGATCAATCTCCAAAAGACCTTTAATCGATGCCCATGAGTAATTAGTTAAGTGATGAGTTTTTGAGTATTATGGATGCATATAACCAAATAAGGATCGACCCATTGGAAGAGATAATACGACCTTTATCAGGAACTTATAGCTATACACTTATGCCATTTGGACTATGGAATGTGAACACGACTTACCATAGGTAGTGAGCCAAACGTTCTGAAAATAGATAAGGAAAACGACGAAAGTCTACATTGATAATTTGAGGGTGCAAAAACAAAAAAAGAGAAGATCATTTCAAAAATCTGAGAAAGACTTTTTAGATCCCCCGTGAATATCACATGAAGCTGAACCTATATGAATGCCTTACGACTTGTTTGATAACGACTTAATTTTTAAATGCTGAAAATTTAAGTGCTGAAATTTTAAGAAAACTGTTTGATAAAATTGTGCTGAAAATTAAAGTGTTGAATTTTTTTTTATTTGTTTAATAAGTACAAAATTTGTATGCTGAAAATTGTTTAATTTACATAATTACTTTTGAATTAAAATAATGTGAAAAAGAAAAAAAGAAAAAAAAAATTAAGAACAAAACAATAAAATCAGGGTGCCATTTTTTTAAAAAAAAAATTATATTAAAATTAAAAATAGAAATTAACCAAAAAATATGTAAATGTAATTTGATTGCTTAAATTAAATTATAACAATAATTTAAATATAAAATAAAATTAAAATCATAAAATAATCCAAAATTAATCTAATTCTCATTAATTTTAACTCTAATTAAAACGCTCATAGAGGATCAAGGATAAAATGGTCAAAATATATTTTTTTTTAAATGAGAAATAATTGAGTGCATTAAGCAAAATGAAATAAGTGAAGAGATCTTTACTTAATTTTTTACTCACATTTTGACTTAATTTTTAAGTTAACTTAATTAATTAAGTGATATTAATTACATTTATCAAACAAACTTAATTAATTAAGTACTTAATATAATCAATTTTAAGCACTTAATTTTTTTTTATCAAACATGCTCTTAATGTCTGACAAGTTCTTGGGATACAAGTCAAGCATTAGGGCAATCTGGATCAATTGTCACCAATTAGCGTGAACATGCTCATTTCAAAATTTACTGAAAATTGTTTTCCTTTCTTCTAAATTTAAAGGGAGAATTAAGGTTTTCATTGGACATTGTGATAGAATATATTTTGATGATGTCACTATTACATTCACCATGCCATTAATGATGTTGATGATGCCACTATTGCATTAATGATGGCATTATGTGATAATGTGCTCAATTGATTAGAGTTTGGAGTTTGTACTGGCACACAATTATATGTATTGATATGTCATGATATACTTATAGGTTATTTATTTATATACACAACACATGGTATGCATGTTTGCATGTCTTACATTGATATGTCACAATGTACTCATATGTTGACTATCTAATATATGGGGTGTAATATGTATGATTATGATCTTTCATAAGACATCATTAGTACATGAATAATAAATTGATATTGTTGAGATACATACAGTGGAAGTTAATGTAATGGATTGAGTTGTATCATGCCAATTTATATGTTTATATCTTCCATGATCATCACCATACATATCTAAATCATACATAAGATGCCATTATGTATGATTCATGCATATATGATACATGTGATTACCTGAGTACCTGATTTTGCAAAATATCCAAAGTATAAACTCATAAATGAGATAAGAAGTAAAAGGATAAAAGGTACAAGAAGACTAAGACAACTCAACATTGAGAAATAGGCCATCAAGATGAACGCAAAAAAAGGAAGCTAGAAGACTCGTTGCAGAGAAAGATCAATAAGCATCAACGCGAAAAAGATCAAATCTTAAGGTAATGACACTCTCGAACTTGAGAAGTATGTTGAAGTAAGCCTATAGGAGACACACACAAACACAAACACTTGTATTGCCTAAGATTATTAAAAAATAATTGAGTAAAAAGGGATCAAAATCGAAATTAAGTTGATTAAAGAAATAGGATAAAAATCAAAATATGCAAGAACCTATCAACTGATTCAAACAATAACCTATATAAAAAAAAAAGAACCAGCCTAAATTGGTCGACCAATATGGAGAGCCGGTCAACCGATTCTGGCAGTAGATTGTGATTTGTAAGCAACCAGTCAACCAATTACACCAGTAGGTTTTCCTAAATAGCTAATCAAGAACATTGGTCAACCGGTTGCCCAAATCGGTCAACTAATTGTTGGAGCTATTCGTATACATTGTGTCAAAATTCAAATTCGACTTTATTTTGAACACCAAAATGGTTTTTATATTCCATTAACTATATTACCTCTCATTTCAATCTAGAATTATGAATTATGGGTAAAATCAAAAGGCAAATATGATGTTTAAATATTTTTATTTTTGGAACTCTAAATTTCATGCTTTCTTGAACTACTTTATCTCCCAACAGGTTCTTACTCTAATTGATCAAATTGAAATGTTAGAGATGACTATTATGATCCGATTACATGCACATAATGTTCATATAATCAATTTTAATAGATTAATAGCCTTTTGATCCCAAATTTGATGCTACAGTCATTGCCTTGACAAACGTAATACAAACCACACTTAGGTGCACGAATTTCATAAGGATGACCATTCTTTAGAATTACCTATTTATTCTTCAATGAGTGATATAATATGAGAAACACTATATAAACAGAAGAGAGCAATTTGATAAGGGCAAAATCTAGAGTAGGTCTTTAATCCAGATTAGGCGATGCCCTAACATCATGAGGGAATCGACAAGGAGGAAATTTAGTCATTCGAGAGGACGCAACAGTCCACCTCATTGTCATTAAATCTGAGGAGTCTACCCCATTATACAGTACATTTGATTAATGCTTTATCTCTATATATTGAAACATGATTATTATGTTCTTAATTGGTAGCATGTCTAGATCATGCTTTACATGAATAAAATGGTTTGTCTAGACACATTACAAATATCCATGTTTGGTGAAATAATTAATCTATTTGTATGCACACTTATATATAGAAGTTTCTTATATCGATCATGTCTATATCTCTAGATTATAAAGTATATAAAATTGACATCGTGATAAAACGATAGGAGATTTCATATGGAGCTTTCTAAGAGTATTTTAAGTACACCTTGAAATCTATCATTTTGAAAAACCTAAAAGCTTTTATAATAGAATGAAAAGGCATTTTAAATTATATCAAGAGTTCGTTGGATTTGATATATTAGACATGGAAAGAACTCTCGCTTCCGGCGAGATTAAATTACTCATCGAGATCTTAAATCCTTTGCGTACCAAACTAACAAGGGGTAAGCCAAATGGTCATTTTCACTGGACTTCCTAAGAGTTAATTGTTCTCTTCAAAAAAAAAAAATTAGTTTCATATTGAAAAGGTTCATACTTCCTATATGTTGAGCTTAATTGATAAATTTATTCTTTACATCACATCATTTTACTTGATTACATCATTGATGTGGTTGTATGTGCATTATATCCTAAGCAGATTATAAGTTACCATAGAGTTGCGCACATTGATCTATGTTGAAAATGATTATTTGATTACTATGAACATTATGTTATAGATTTAATAATGCACTCATGACGTCCTACTTGTTCTTAATTTCTTGTATGTATGATGACCATTGTTACTATATTATTCATGTTGTATTCTTCTTGTGTGATTGATAAATGAAAGCGATGGAAAGATTATATAAATAAATGGGTTGGACCTAAAACTAAAATTGAACTTGTGTTATAACTCCAATCAAAAAATGACAAGTAGAATATCCGTGAGTTGAATGAGAAATAAATCAAAGGGGAAGAAACTTTAACTTGACATCGGACAGATGTATACAAGGAACAGATTATGACGATGAATCAGGGAGAATGATTACTTTTGATCTCAAGAGTAGATGCATATTAGTTGAGTTTTGCACTTAAATTGTTTTTAATTGTATTTGCTTGTTTGAGAGGTGTACTAATTGTTGTACTTGAGAAATCCAAGGGAGTGAATCTTGGTAAGGATGCATAGGAAAAGTGATGGCCCTAGATGTTTTGATGAACTAATTAATATTGATGATTGAGGAACTAATGTGTTTATTGAGTATTTTAGATTTTATTTCTAGTGCTTGAATGAGAAAATTTATGAAGACAAGTGATAAAGATCGAGATGGTTACAATGAAGATATTGAAGAATTTTTTAGCAACAAGATTGATTTTTTATTTTATTTTTTGTATTTCTAGGCAAACAACTAAATTCTTCGTAAGCTCTTAATGCAACGTAATTAGAATCACACACGAAATTTAAAATTAACTTGAAATATTTTTAAATTAGGTAGAAGTGGTAAATTTATGCGATCAAATGATTTTCCTAAGTACACGATCAAGAAAATATTTGAAATTTTTTTAAAAATTGATTTTTCGATCTGGTCAATCAACTACCCAAGAGACCAATCTACCGCTTGATTCGGGATGGTGTTTTCAGAGTTTTAGGCTATTTGGTAGACTGACAAATTGAACGGTTGATTCAGAGTCTAAAATGATCGATCGCCTGATCGATCGACTTGTTGTGCAATAGCTAGAAGATAATCCGTTGTAAGCCATCCGGTCGCCCGTTTGATACACTGGTGGACCGACAAGGTTTGTTTTAAAATTTGACCATCAAAGATCTTCCACCAATTTTTTAAGCATTTGAACGTTAGAATATATTATTTTAATGGATTTTTACTAGTATTTCAAAGATATATCTTATATTTTAAAGATCTTTTTGATTTAGTCCATATATTTTTTTATTTTGTGATTTATACCGGATAAACTTCTTTCTATTCTTTTGGGTTTTAAATACAAATCTTTTTAGGACTAAATTAAGTATTTTAAAAATTATATTTTTGGTCGAATAGAGTTGATTTGAATCTATCTTTGTATGGGGTCTACATATGTCATTTTGAGCATATCTTTCAAAATATAATCGTTATAGTCATTGTTTAAATCACATACATATAGACCTGCGAATTTTATTTTTAAATTATCAAGAATTCTAATCAAATCAATTTTTTTTTTAAAGAGAGAGTGAATATTTTATAAAATATATTTTTATAGAATCATTTTGAAGAAATTCTTGATTGTGAAAAAGACTATCTTTGTGAAAATTTCACGTTTGATTCTACATTGATATTATTTACATATCTTTCAAGAAAATCCCAATAAGATTACTCTATTTATTTTGACTTGCTCAAATTAATTTTCACTTTAAGGGATTCATATATATTTGAGAATTTGAGTTTGTCATATTTGTAATTGAAATTCATTTTTATATAATATATTGAAAATCTTCTAGAAACGGTTTTCCTAAAAATCTGAACATTTAATATCTGTGCTTTAATTATTGAAAAATATATTTATTATCACACATAATTTCTATCACTAACCTATCGAGACATTAATTGAGTTTAAATTTTAATTGAGGTTGATGCTCCTGTAAGAAGAAACTTGTTAATTTGCTATATTTGTGAATTGTATCTTAGACCTAATGGTACCTAGTCTAAGTCAGAGTGTATTAGGCGTAAATGGATGTTTCCTAATCAGTGTTAATCATGTGTGATGCGAACCTCACCAAGAATTAGTGAGACCCGAAACCAATTTATGGTGTCTTTGCTAGGATCGATCTAAAATCTGGATTTATAAATGAAAAGAAAGAAAGGAAGAACACAAAAATACATAATGTTTGATAGAAACCTTGACCCAACGTTTATGAATTAAACGCGAACCAAAGGTATAAAATAACAAACCTCGACCCAAAGATTATAATAGAATCACGAACCGAAGTTATAGAGTTTGAACGCCACAAGAAATTCTTGATAAGTTCAAAGAAAAGTTCTATGAAGAACTCAAGAGAAAACTCTCTCAATCTGATATATTATTCAAGTAATTGTCTTTTTCCCATGGAATACAACTCTCTTAAATAGGCAACCAACACAAAGGAGAGCCTAGGCTAGTGGGTGGTCAAGCACACCCTACCTTAGATAGGGGGCGGTCTTTCACACCTAGGGATGTCCTTTTCACACAAGAAATCTTCAACTTTAGCACACCCTACTATAGGTAGTGGGTGGCCTTTCACACCTAGGGGGAGACTACAAGAACAAAAGTCCTAGATGCCTTTCATACTTATTACAAGATCAATACTAAAAAATAAAAATACTAATTGGCATTGATACCTTACAAAATGATATAAACTAAAACAAATAAGTAGAATTTCGTGGGTCTCATGTTTTGGGCCATTTGAGTTCATGACTAAGCCCATTTGCTTGCCTTTATGAGATGGATTAGGCCATGATTTCTACTTGGGCCTAACTTGGGCATTACGACTTTAGATTCAGCCCATATATCTTGAATTAGCCCATTAAGTACTTCTTTGATCTTCTTGGATTTTGCCCAAGTAATAGGCCCAATTGGAACATGCAGCGGATCCTTTGTTGGTGCATGTTGGTTCTCATCAATGTGCCTGGAGAAATGATAGGTTTAATTATGAGTCTGTGAATAAAATTATGTTGATTCCTGCGCCTAAGAAAATGATAAGTTTGATTATGAACATAGAAAAAATTAGGTTAATCCTACATCTGTGAAAAAGGATTGTAAATGTTTGATTCCTACTTGGGAAATGGATCGAGATTAGTGGATTGCGAATTCCTTGTGGGAACTCAAGGGAGATAAGTAAACAAAAGTAGCTTGCCGAATCTCTATAAATCTTTGTGTCAATTTCTCTATCCTTATATGTTTGGTTGTGCATTTAGTTAAACACGTTTTCATTAAATATCAAAATAATAATTAGTTAGAGAAATTAAAGTGGTTTGATTTATTAAAGTTATTTATTTAAATTTTTAACTACCAAATTCACCCATTTTTGGGTAGATCTGAATTTTTAATATCCGATCCATTCATTGTGGTCGACAGCGCAATATGTTCTTTTGAAGGTGAGAGAGAGAAGAGAAAAAGGGGGAAAAAATAAAATAAAGAAGAAAAATGAATTACTAAAAATTATCCGGAAGACTTAATTGTCCTTAATTTAGGCCATGTGTAGCGCACGTGACCTATTCTGTCAAAGTTAACTAAAAAAAATTGTGGGATGACGAATTAAAATAAAGCAAAAGATATAGGTTTAAAATGTAATAGATTAACTTGGTAGATAACATAAAAAAATAAAAATAAATAAATAAATAAAAATAAAAAATAAATAAAAATAAAATAAAATTATTATCAAGGCATGGAGGGTTAAAAATATAGTTTGACCTAAGAATACCAAACCTCATTGATATTTTGAAAAATACGGGAGTGTTTATTATTTATCCTAAATGATAATGGTGACAAGTGATGGTTATTTTAAGCAACAATTTTACTTATTACCTCCAAATGGTGGTTGGTGGGTACAATTTTACCAATTACCACAAAAAACACACGTCTTTGGAAACAAAATTTAATTATTGGAGTTAAAATATGGAAATAAATTAATTTGGAAATCTATGAAATTACACATGTTACTAATTTCAATTACAAAAACTTGAATTTATTCACCCAAACACTACCTTATATAATAACACATATATCATTTACTTTCTCCGAGAATTAAAATGATATCAATGATATCCCAATTTTTCTTAAAGTATCACAAATTTTGTAACTAACAACGGTTAATTCTGGTTAATGGAAGTTGTAAAACTATATTATAACCCTTACATTATCTACCTCGCTATTTAGTTAACAAAATATATAAAATACATATAATAACAAAGAAAAATTAAAATTACTTATTTTTATTTTTATTTCATTTTTTGTGTTTTTCTTTGTTTTCTTTCTATTTTTTTGGTTTCCTTTTTTGTTTTTTTCATTGTTTTCTATTGTTTTTCTTTTTTTGTCTCGCGTTTTTCTCGTGTTCTCTCCCTTTCTCTATTTTTTTTTGCATAAAAATTCTAAAATGGATTGGACTTATGCGTTAAAATTTCGAGTCTAGTTAATTTTCTTTGAGCTTGATTTTAAGGAAAAAATTCTTTAAAATTTGGGGCTTTTTTTTTTTTTTTTTGGCAAAGCAATATTTAAAAACTTTGGAACATTCTTTATATGTCATTTAAATATTAAAAACAAATTAGTTACTTACCTATCATATATATGTGAAAACTCATCTTTATCTGTTGTTGTAGACACAATATTTTAATTGCCTAACAAAATTTTTAATTTTGTCTTTATTTTATTTTATTTTTCAGAAATACAAAAATAAAAAATAAAGAAGAAAAGGAAGAAAAATCAAAATAAGAAAAGAGGGGTAAAATTGAAAGAGAAAAAAGGAGGGGAGTAAAAATTAAAGAAAAGAGAAGAGAGAGAGAGAGAATGAAAAAGAGGTAGACCCCACCACCCTTTTTGTGTCAACCGAGAGTGAGAGGAGATAGAGAGAGAGAATGGGAGGTGGGCCATGCTCTTTGACTTGTAGAAAAGGAATGGCCCCTTCCTTTGCAACGTGTCAGCACCGAAACAAAAAGGAAGAGAAATTTCAATAGGGGAGGCGGTGAAAAAGCGAAAATTTCATTTTTTTAATTTTTTTCAACTTTTGGATTCGGTTCAGGCGGACAGGCCTACTTTTTAGAATTTCTTAAATGATTTTTACGTCACCTCTTTTTATTTTATTTTTTTTTTTTTATTTTTTTTTATTTTATTTAAATAAGACCTTTCTCTTCTTAATTTATTCATTCAAAAATTGGGAAAAATCACCTCTAGAAAAGTGATTCTCAAGTCCTATTAGGAAGCCGTTTACAAGAGAGAAAAAATTCGAGCATCAGAATTCTTGGCCTAAAAAAAGTATTTATTTATTTTTATTTTTTTATCTTTAATTTTTTTAGCTTATTTCTTTTCTCTCAATTTAAATTCTTACAAATTTTATTTTTTTTAATTGTCCAATGACTTGGTAAAAACGTCAAGATGAGATCCTCATTCTTAATCTGAACTTTTGAGCGTTTAGACGAGGATATTCATATCTCGCTATTTTATTTTATTTTATTTTTTTGCATTCTTTTTTTTTTTTATTTGTCGCAATTCATAAAAGAAAAACTTAAAAAAAAAAAACATAAGTTATTTGATAATCCGATGAAAACGTCGGGATGAATTTCTCATATTTCAACTTAATCTCCGAGCATTAGGTGAACAATATTTTTTTTTAATTATTTATTTTTTGTATATATTTTATTTTATTTTTATTTTGTTATCATAAAAACCTAAAAAAAAATATAAAATAATAATCAAATTTTAGTTTGTGGGAATTAATCCTTACAAACCTTAAGATGAATCCGACGATTCGATAAATAATGAGAGAGTTTTTTGTGACCTCATTTCCATCCCCCAACTAGAGTGGAATTTAAAAAATATTGGTTTTATGAAATCTCTTCCCTCGGTAAATCAATTTTACTTAAACCTTTTTAAATTGTTTTCTAAAAATTCGGTAATCTAGCACACTATTTAAATCTAATGTTAAGTGACGACTCCTTATTTTTAAATGGCCTAAGTACCTTTTGTAGCAAACTGACACTTTAAAAAATCTCTCTCTTTACGCTTATTAATATTTCATATCTTTTTTTCTTTCGAAAAATCAGGAGGCATCACCTGTTATGTCACATGTTTAGTAACACTATACAAATATATTTTATTTACATGTCATATAGATATGTTCATACCCATTCTTCATACACAATTTACAAGCTTAAAGATTCTCTACATTTACATGTCTAATTCATACACAATTTACAAGCTTAAAGATTCTCTACCTTTACATGTCTGAACTCATGTTCCTTGTCATTTTACATGGTTGATAAAATTTCCAAAATATCTTGTTTACATGTCGTCATATACATCAAATCCTTTTTACATATTTTTTTGGTACATTGTTTAAAAATTTCAAATTTTTTATGTCCTATACATCTTTACATTTACTTGATTAAATATAACAAAAATTATAAAAAGGAAAAGTTTATATTATGTCATATGTTTGTCTTACCTTATTTCACATGTCATTTGTATGTTTAATATAATCTTCCCACATGTCACATCGTATATTTACACATCAGATGCCAAAGTTATTTACATGTCCATGCATGTTAATTTAGGTTTTAAAAAAAAATATCCTTTCCATTACTACATGTTGAAGGAAACGGCGTTTGGTAACCATTTTTATTTCCATTCCAACAGTGGCGTTTGGTAACCATTTTTATTTCCATTCCAACAGTGAGATGGGATGGGATAGGAATTTTATTTTCTTCTTGAGAGTAGAATCACGTTTGTTAACGATAATTTTTTTTTTTGTTTTGGGAAGAGAATTGTGTTTGGTAACGATTTTATCCTAAAATATTTTTTTTTTTTGGCCGGACGGCAGTGGCGCCATCGCCGGCTGGCTGGCGGTACTCCGACGACGGCGACAGCCGGATGACAAGGGCGCCAGCGCCGAAGACGGTCAGGCAGCGGTGGCGGTTGAGTAACAGTGGCCGGCGGCCGGACGGTGACTGGCAACGGTCGCCGGAGATGGCCGGTGGCGGCAGACGGCAGTCAGACGACGGATGAACAGTAACCTTGTGTTTTGAGAATGGAATGGGAATAATGAGAAACAATTTTTTTTTGTTTCTCATTTCTTAAGAAAAAAATGGACACAATTATCAAATGGGAATGAAATGAAAACGAAAACTAAAATTACCAAATGTTATTCCCAAACATAATTCCCAAAAATCTGGGAATGAGATGAAAATTTCTAGAATGGAAATGGTTACCAAATGGGACCTAAGTCTACGTGAACGCAACAAAAAAAAAAAATTAAATATGTTTTTTTACAATTTAATTTTCTAACCCAGAATCAATTTAAGATGTATAAAAAAACAATGAAACAATTAATTTAGTTAAATAGATTAATATTGTGCTTCAACATCTAATCGGTTGTCCATCAGTGTTACATCTTAGCTTGTTGAATAGATTAATATCATGATCTCCCGGGCATGATATTCATGTTACTTTAGATCTATGAATAGTGATACAACTATCTCAACTATAACGGTATCACATAAAGTTCTATTGATGTAATGGTGCTCTTTCGAACCCCAATAGTTGTTTATATCAAGAGAATAAAGAAGGTTAGAAAATGTATGTCTGTCTTCCATCGCCTATGATAGCAAATGATGGAAAACACAAGTGGAAAAAATGACAAAGAGAAGGCGACTAGGTCCCTTTAAGTGGATGGCCATATAGCCTCTTTAGGTCTATACATACTATCTAGGGTTTAAAATTAATAGACATCTCTTTCTCCAATATTAAATTTTAAACTTAGAACATTCTTATGTTGTTCGACATTCCTTCCTATTATTTCTTAAAGACCATTAATACCTTATTTTGTCTCTTATGTTTGATCCATTAGCTTCATATCAAAAGTTGGTCTATGAAAATTTATTAATAGTTTTATCCATTAAATAAATAATTGTAACTATTCTAATTTTTCCATTGAAGATAAATTATGTTTTTAGGGAATTCCCATTAACTATAGTTAACTCTACCAACATGCCATTATTGCCATCAAAGAACCCGATCATTTATAGTTACTGTGCAATTCGATCTCTTTATGTTCATATCCCGAAAGAACTAATAGGACGTGGATAAAGTCAAAATGTAAGACCCAAAATTTCCGCGAATGCATAATCATTAGTTGCATTGTAGAACATTTGAAAAATAATGGGGTAGAATGTGTCATTTATTATTTAATTTAAAATTTTAAGGAGTTAATTAGTAATTTTGAAAAATATTAATTTTGAATTGGGGTTAAACAATAACTTAAAGGAAGTTTAGGGGAGATTTAGGTAGTTAAAAACTAAAATAAATAATATATATATTGATCCCAAGATTTTGATGAACAATTAAGTATTGATGTTTTGGTGGAACAAATATTTGATCAAGTGTTTCAGTGATTTAAAGTTCCAGTAATAAAGATGTCAAATTGAATGGATGCTTAATGAAGATATCAAGATGATGAAGAAGTATTAAAAGTTTGACGAAATTAGGAAAAACAACTCAAGTAAATATTAACTCTTAATATCTCATTTAGGAACGCACACATGACACAAAACGAATCTTATATTTTATGTGTATTTTTGTTAAGTAAAATTATTTGCTCCTATGTGAATTAAAAAGAAATATTTTTGAATGACTAAAATGGAATACGAGAGTATTAGTGAAGCTTATATAAATATAAAAATGGATAAATGGGCGAAATCGTAAAAGAAAATAGGTTAAAGACGAAATCAGATAAGTGATTTAGAAGGAGGCAATCGACTGAGGAGGCAATCGGAGAAAGAAGATGAAACATCCTGAATTGAAGAGTCGACCGACCGGTAGACCTGTGAAAACATCTTAACTCTCTGAATCTGCAAGTCGACCGAGCGGTCGACCGGTGGAAGCATGACAAACTCTCTGAATCTGTGAGTCGACCGGGCAGTCGACCTATGCTCATTGCGGCGATGGTTTGGCTGCAAGCTGAGTTAGGCAGTCTATCGTATGTGTTGGTTCAGGATATAGTTTGATCCGAGTTTAAATCCAAAAGTAGCCATTTTTTGTTAGAATTTGAGAGAGATTTAAGGGATATTATCTATATTTAAGATATAGTTCATATACTAATTAAATCCTTTCAATATGGTTAATTAAATATTAATGTTTCTTAATTTGGTACTTGAAATAGATTCTATACTTATTTATTTTGATTGAGAAAAACTTTGAGGGTTTAATTGGAAGATTCGAAAGATGTTTTTAAGTTAAATTGAACTTAAAAGAAGTCCTTATGTTATAAGGGGTCTATAAGAGCTTTTTTATTGTCAAGACACTTGTAAACTAGCCGTTAGAAGGCTGATTACATATTTCTTTAAATAGACCTGCGAATTTTATTAGAAAAGCTAATCATTCTAAGAGAGAAAATCAGTTTATATCGTTTTGAGAGCGTTTTTGTAAGAGTTATCATTCTACGATACTGTGAGTTATTCTAAGAGTGATTCTGATAATCAACTGTGATCTATTCTTGCTGATACCGGATTTGAAACTATATTGTTCTAGTCATTATTTCTGTGGATTCCAAGTGAGATCTTTCTATATTATTTATTGTTTATTATTTTATTTTGGAAATTAATCTTAGAATTTATTTTTGATTTTTGAAGAAAATATTCTTTCAACCAATTCTTGAATCTGATTACGTGCTCCAATTTGCTACCCATATTCTTGTTAAAATCAAATTTCTGTATCTCACGTATTTCATCACTAGTTAGGATATTAATTGAGTTTTAATTTGTCTGGGGTGGTAGAAGCTCCGAGTGAGATTTACTTATCAATTTTTGTATTAGTGAGTTGTGACGGATTAAATATCATTGGAGATACTTAATCAAAGGTAGCAGGGTTTTAGTCTCTTCCTGTAAAGAGATTAAGGTAGTGATTCTTCCTGAATAAGAATTGTGTTTTTTAGTGATTTTGTAACGGTTCAATCCTTACCTGGTAAAATAATATTTAGAGTGTTTTTGTGAGGTTTTTATTATTGACCCTTAATGTTAAAAAGAATTAGGTTATTCTTTAACTTGTAAAAAGTAGAGGTTCTTCCTTAGCCTGAGAAAAGGAAATTGTAAAGATTGATTCTGAGCCTATAAAAGAATCGGTGTGTGGATTTGGTTCCTACCTTTAAAGGAATCTTGATTTTAGTGGGTACGATCTTCGTGGAGTTCGGGGGACTGAATTAGCCAAGAGTAGCTTGGTAAACCAGTATAAATCTCTGGTGTGCTGCTTTCTTAATTTGTTTATTTTTGTTGTTTGGGTGTGCACTTAGATTTATTTTAAATCCACTGTAGTATAAAGATAATAATTAATTTAGGTATAAAATTAATTATTTGATTTATTCAAGTATATTCTGATAATATTTTTTAATTACCCAATTCACCCCTCCTCTTGGGTATTCTACTAGGCCAACAATATATATATATATATATTCGCACATACACTAAGCAGAGATGAGGGAAAACAGGAAACCGAAGAGAGAAAGAGAGGTCGGCCGGTTAGAGTGCTCGTCGGCGGTGTGTCTGTTCATCCGGTGTAGGTGGTTATCGCCGGTGAAGTAGTGTGCACACGGTGTGGGTGGATATGTGATCAAACATGTGTGTGTGTGCGGATTATAGGAGTGATCGTCGGGGGATCGTTGTCGTTCATTCGACGATCGTGTGGGTGTGTGTGTATGGTTTGCTCATGTTGGTGTGTACTGCTGCTGTGTGTGTGTGTGTGTGTGTGTCTGTGTGCCTGATCCAACTGTGTGTGTATTGATCGGCCAGTGGGTGTGTCGTCGGTGGAGGAGGCGTCGCCCTTCGGTGATGCGTTTAGCTCGTCATCAAATGTGACTAGGTGTGTATGTGTGCTCTTGTCGTTGAAGAAGGGCGGTGAGGGAGAATGGTCGGCTGAACTCGTAATGTGAAGCAGAAAAAGAGAACCATTGCTATGGCGGTGAGATCCGTCGTCGCGGCGGTGAAGATACAGTGAAGCTAAACAAGGATAGGGGCGTTCGCCACGGCGGTGAGGTGACGGCCGCGGCGGTGAGCCCCAACAACCAAAACAGGAAAAAAACAATAAAGGAAATCAAGTTAAAAATTAAAATCTAAAATTCAACTTCTCGGCCTGCGAGCGATTCGGAAACAGGTAAGATTTTAATTGGGTAGTATTTTCGTTAAATTAAATTATTAGTATTAAAAGTTTTGCAATCGTATTAGTAATTTTTGTAATTGAAATAATAATTTTATTAATCGCTAATTCTAAATAAATTGGTACAGTAAACATTAACGAAACAAAACGGACGAAATAATAATTTCTCACAATGAAATTTGGGGAATGAGGAATTATGGAATTTAGGGCTTGCATTGCGTGTTAGGGTATTTTAAATAAAATATTAATTTAGGTCGTATCGCTATTAGGTTCGCAGGCGCCAGCGTCCAAGTAAAGTCTGGACGGTGATAGTTTTGCAGTGCGGAAAATTAAGGTAAGTGTACTGTCTTCTATATAAATTTACAAATTTTATTTTCATATAAATTGTGAAAAATGTGGTTATTTAAAAATAAATAATTTTGTGATGCATTTGGATTGAGTTGGTTTTAAAGGAAAAATAATAATTTTTCCTTTATCAAATTGGTTTTAAAGGTGAAAACGATTGTTGAATTAAGTTGGTTTTAAAGGTGAAAGATGATTTTTAGTCTGATTATGCCATAGCTATGATCCCGTCAGGAGGGCATGTCCCACATGATGGTTTTGACCTGTTAGGAGAGTATGTCTTGCAGATAGTTGATTATATTATAACTTGTTCGGAAGATTAGTCTGGCAGGTGGTTGCAGATATTATGACATGTCCAGAGAATTAGTCCGGCAGGTGGTTGTTGACATGATGATCTGTCAGGAGTGCCAGTCCTACAGGTGGTTGATTATATTATGACATGTCCGAAGCGTTAGTCCAACAAGTGGTTGTTTATATTATGATATGTCTGGAAGGTTAGTTCGACAGGTAGTTGTTTATATTATGACCTGTCCGGGGGATTAGTCCGATAGGTGGTTGTTGATATTATGACCTATCATGAAGATTAGTCTTGCAGGTGGTTGATTGACCCGTCAGGAGTGCAAAACCTACGGATGGTACGGTACCATTGCAACTCCTGATCATGATGTAAAAACGATCATATGGCTAGTAGAAGAGGAGGTGTGGTGTTTTTCATTATACGTTAAAATATTTGGTCTGGTTGATTTAAAATATTTGGATTGTTGGATCTTAAAAAAAAAAATCAATTGGTGGATTTAAAATGCTTGAGTGTGGTTTATTTGAAATGCTTAAAGGGGTTAACCTAAAATATTTAACCAGGGGATTAATTATATTTCCTCATTTCGTTAGTGATAGTGGAATTGGATTTTCAACATAGTATGCGGTTATATCATTACATTTTGAAATGTGGTGTTTAACATTGTTTTAATATATTAGCTCATTCATTGGTGACAGTAGGACCGGATTTTCAACCTGGTATGTAATTATAAAATATTATATTTTGAAAGTTGATATTTAACAATTGTACTTAATCCATTTAATGTTTTTATTATAAAGACAGTACACCGATAAAATATTTTTGGTTCCAGGTACCGTTACTCGAAATTGGTCCACTATTGGCAATAGGTAAAGTCTGGTGATAGTGTCATTTTGGAGGTGAGCCGGTTGGATGTGAACCGTGGAAGGTTTAGGTATTTTTTGAAAAAATAACATTTACAGTAGCACGTGTATTTATGTGTATCTATTTGTATTAGTTGATTTGGGCGGGTAGCGTCATGTCGACGACACGCCCGGCCTCGAGTGACGGGTGCCCGGGATGGGACGTGACACAAAACCTCTACTTCAATTTAATCTACCAATTAATGATATAATTCACTTGTGATACCAATCAGATTCTAATCATTACACTTCTTTAGACAAAGACTTAATTTAATTAAATTATACATAATCAAATATGATTGTTCTCTTTTTTGTTAAAGAGCGAGAGATCTTCCATTTTATATTCGAATGTCTATATATATGTTGTACTATACCCAATGAGTACCTTTTCCATATTTGTAGTGAGAACACATAACTTAGCAATACCAAATTATAGGAATACAAATATATAACAAATAATATCTTAAGTCGAAATATCACATGCACTATTACAACTCAGATAATTTATTTTGACATTAAGCAAGTTTACAAGTATAGAATATGAATAAACATGTTTAGACTCTTATTACTCTTAACAAGTACCTTGTGGTTGTTCTAGTATCTCACACTGATGGTTTTAAGATTTACCATTCTCAATAGAGAAAACACCCCACAAGCTAATCTAATGGAATTATTAAGTACCGATTTAATAATTCTACTACTAAGAAAATTTAGGATATTAGTGAGATAATATTTACGATCACACTCCTTTTAATCGCCATTAAAAACTAAGACGTTTCAACTGAATATCTATGGTACCTTATTAATAACTATATAATACATACATAGTGATATGTAAAATACCAAAACATTTCTTATCAAATATTTTTTACTTGAGATTATTTTTCTGAAATAAATAAAAAATATAATGGCTAGGATTATCTATAGGGATTGTCCCCAACAATCTTTCACTAGCATTATAGTCAACCCAATAAATATCCAGTACTCATACCGTAAAGATGCCAATCTAGTTGTGATGCACCCCAATTTTCCGAAAGTAAAAGGATATGAAATAGTAATGCTTAGAAAGAGGAGTTTTTTTATAAATACCAATTTTCTCAAAAAGTACTTTAGACCGTTTAAAAAAATAAGGAGTCATCACCTAACATTAGGTTTAACTGGTGTTCTAGGTCACCAGAATTTTTTAGAAAACAATTTAAAAAATCTAAGTAAGAATTAACTCCAAAAACACGATCAAACCAAAAATTCATTTAAAGAGCTCGGGGTCGGTTACGCTCTGAAAAGATGTTAGACACCCTAAGGCACTCATCCTAAAATAGTACTTTGTATCCAATTAAGTCCAATTAGTTTAAGTTCAAACATTTTATTTTATTTTAAAATATTTTCCTTCTTATAAAATCTTTTTGGCATTTTTCAAATTTAGGCAAGACAATTTTTTGGTATTTTGAGAATATTCCCCCGGTATGACCTCATATTAAATATTAAAGGATTTGACAAGAATGGTCTCCGAGGGGTGATTTTATGTATGTTTCCAAGGAAATTCTTTGATTCAAATGGGAAAACTAAAATAAGTGAAAAAATATAAAGGTATGAATGCAAATAATAATATTAAACTAGCTTGATATGAATTTATTTTTATTTATGAAGAAGTGTATATAACAACCTAAAAACAACTTATATGGTTTTTATGCAAGAATTGTCTTAATTCAAATGTGCCAATGCAAATGGTATGAATACGAGAATAAATCATGAATTAATATAATTATATATGACAAAGATTTAATTAATTAATTAATTAATTAATATATATATATATATATATATATATATATATATATGAAAATATGCAAGTGGGGTACGTGTCGTATACTAAACAGGAAAAAGTGGCACGAATTATGAAATCTAGAATAACCTATATGTGGTGAAACATAAAAAAGGTGTAAGTAGTGAAAATGTCTTAAACATGTCGTCTAAATGATACAAAAGGTAATTGGCTAGATGTCGTGAGATATTATGCTATATGGATGTAAGGGATGCATATTCTTTAATTTGCCTAATTAATTCAAAGAAATCCCAATTTGAAATTTCCTCAAATCGTATGGAGATGAGAATTGGGGGAAGATCGCAGAAACAAGTTTGTCGGAATTAATTTTTGCAACACTTAGGCGGAATCCAACGAAAAGGTTTACCGAGAGAAGAGATTTCGTAAAATCTATCGTTTCCAAATTTCACTATATTTGGGGAATTGAAACGAGGTCATGAAAAACTCTCCCTCAATTCATCGAATCATCGAATTCATCCTAAGGTTTGTAAGGATTAATTCTTACAAACTAATTTTTATTATTTGTTTGGTTTTAGATTTTTTATTTATTCTTTTGTTTTTTAGGATTTTTATAAACAATGACAAATAAAAAAATAAAGAAAAAAAATAAGAAATTAAACATCCTTCGCCTAATGCTCGGGGATTAAGTTTAAACACGAGGAAACCCGTCCCAGTGTTTTCATCGGATTATCGGACAACTTTTTTTTAGTGTTTTTTTTTTTATTACAACAAATTAATGGAGAATATAAAAATAAAAAAGAAAACAACGATATATATATATATATATATATATATATATATATATATAAAGTGTCCTCGTCTAAAACTCGGAGGTTCAGTTTGAGAACAGAGAGCCTCGTCCCGACGTTTTCATCAAGTCATCGGACAATTACAAAAGAAATAAACTTGTGGGAACTTAAATTGCTAGAATAAGAAAATAATTAAAAATAAAAAATCATACCTGCTCTGGCTAAGATTCCCGATGTTAAGCCAAATGAGTTAAACTTGCTCTGGTAACAATTGTTGGCTCAAAGAGCTATCCAAGAAGGGGGTGAATTGGGTAGTTAAATATTTTAACAATTATATTCTTAAACACAAAATCTCAATTATCCTAAATTGATTATTATATTTATTAGCAGGGGAATTGTGTTTAATCTAAATGCACACCCAAACAATCATAAAAGAATAGGCAATGTAGTGCACAAATATTTATCCTGATTTGGCAAACTACTCTTCACTACATCCAGTCCCCCAAGCTCAATTGAGATTCTCAATCCACTAAACCCGTGATTCCTTTTACACTTAGGAAGCAAACCCTAACAATCTCAATTATTTTCATAGGCTCAAAATTATACGAACCTTTACAATCACATTTTTATTATATTACAGGAAGAATTAAAACCTAATCTTTTCAAGGGAAAAGATTAATCTAATATTTTTGCAAGACAAATATCAAACTCTAATTTTTTTCATAGGAAAAAAATCAAAACCCTATCTACCTTGATTAAACACCGACCCAAACGTATCTAATTCGTTCAAACTCGCAAATACAAAAAATAGCAAATTTTATCCCACAAAGAGCTTCTACCACCTCAATATAAATATATTCATTTAATGTCCCGAATAATAACTACGTGATAGATACAATGTGAGTCAAATAAATCTGATTATAAAAATAACAGGTAGCACACACATAGCACGTAATCAGATTTTCAATAAAAATAGTTTAAAATATTTTCGAGAATTAAGTTCAAAAACGATTTTTCTCAAACACCTTAACCAGGCAATGCAATAATAATAATCTAAGAAAGCGTGCATAAATAAATCTTGAAAAGATCTCACCGGGAATCACCGAAAGCAATAACGATTTTACAATAAGGAACACAAACCGGTGACGCAAAAAACATGCACGATCAAGAACTTTGAGTATAATCTCTCTTATAAATCTCAGAAATAATATCTCTCTTAGAATGATAGAAGGTTGATGTTCTTTATGTGTTTAATTCAAATCCCACAAGTATTTATAAATAGACCTAAAACTAGACCTCCAACGACTAGTTTTCAAATGTCATGATTAAAAATGACATCTCAAGGCCCCATATATAAAATATATTCAAAATAGATCTTTTTCATTTAAAATTATTCTTGAAAAAACTCATTTTGGTCCATAAAACGTTTTTAAATAGAAATCCAATGAAATAGGAAGTATTAAATCACTTTAATTAAAAGAATATTTAATTAAATGAACCAATTAAATAGGAATCATATATTTCATGGTAGATAACAAAAATATTTCAAATCCCCTTGAAAACCTCCCTTGGAATCATCAAAACTGAATTGGATTAACCAAAACAGATTAGTCAAATTTTCTCACTCACCAAGTCAGTCGACCGACACATTGCCGTAAGTTAATAGACCACTCACAACGGCCACTATATTGACCATCGTACCAATCCAGTCTGTTGACCGTCCGTCTCGGTCGGTTGACCGATTAGACTAGATTGTCCCTCCTTCATCCAATTTTGACTACTATTCATATCGATTGACCGACCTATCTTGCCAATTGACTGATTGGACCAATAGGTCATCAATTTCACTTTCAAAACACATTGTTTTAGTTAGTCGACTGACCCCTTTCGCCGATACACTGAATTAACCTGAAAACTTATCATTTTAAGCATTAAAACCAATTTTTCAATTGGGTCCATAACCAAAACCATTTCACATATTTAACACATTAAAAAACACACTTTATACCCCTAAATTAATCACAACACACATAATATTTGTTCATTTAAAAGTGTCATGCGTGATCTTAATTCGGGTTGCATTAAGAGTATATAAGTAAAGAGTTGTGTTGGCCTAGTGAACTACCCAAGAGGGGGGTGAATTAGGTAGATAAAAAATTAATCCAAATAATAATACTTCAAAAAATTAAATAATAATTTTTACCCTAAATTAATTATTATCTTTATAGCAACGAAAATATATTGTCAACTAGGTGCACACCAAACAATAAAAATATAAATAAAGTAAAAATAGCAGCACACCAAAAATTTATACTGGTTCACCAAGCTATTCTTGGTTAATCCAGTCTCCCGAATTCCGCGGAGATTCGCACCCACTAATCACTGTGATTCCTTTAACCAGGTAGGAACCAAACATTTACAAAATGATTCTTTTCGCAGGCTCAGAATCAAACTTTACAATTCTTTTTCACATGCTAAGGAATAACCCTATTTTTTTCTCGGGCTAAAAATTAATCTAATTCTTTTATACTTAAGCTAAGAATTAAACCTCACACAAAAATCAGTCCAAGTATCTTTTTACCCGGTAAGGATTGAACCGTTACAAATTCACTCAAAATTAATTCTATTTAGGAAGAATTAACACCTAATCTTTTTAGACACTAAGAAAAGATCAAAACCTCAATCTTTTTACCGGAAGAGATTGAAACTAGATACTCCTGATTAGACACTCCTAATAGTATCTAATACGACACACAACTCACCAATTACAAAATTGATAAGTTTTTTTCCCACTCGGAGTTTCTACCACCCTAGATAAATTTGAACTCAATTAATGTTCTGATACTAGTGATAGAAATACATTGAGAAATTCAAAATCTAATTTTAATAAATAAAAAAAATAAAAATAAAAACAAGGGTAGCAAATAATTTAGCACATAATTAGATTTTCTCAAGAAATCGTTTCAGAATAATTTTCAATTTAAAAATCAGAAAAATGATTTCAAAGATAAAAAATTCCAAGTATTAAACAATAATAGCACATAATAGTTAATAGCAAAAACTTGGAACGATCTCATCAAGAATCCACCGAATAAAGAATGATTAGCAATGAAATTTCAAATCGATAGTAACAATAATCCACACCAAATCTTCTTAAAAATAATTCTTACAAAACACTCAGTATGATTTCAGAATGATCACTCTTAGAAAGCACAAGAACTTAATAGCTCTTAATATATGAATTAATTAGTCTCTAAAAAACGCAGGTATATTTATATGGAATTAGAATAAGCCCTCTAGCAGCTAGTTTCCATATATCATGACAAATAATTACTCCAATCGACCCCTTATATCATTATGACTTAAACCTGGTATAATTTACTTAATTATAACTCTTAAAATGTTCAATTAAGTCCCTCAAACATTTTCTTAAACTGAATTAGATAGGATAGAAAGAATTACATGAACTAAATTGAGAAATAATCAAATTACATGAACTATATCTATAGGGATAACAAAATATCAATCATATATCTTAAATTCCATCAGATCCCTAAGATATCTCTCATATCCTAACCATAAAATGACTATTTTTTGGATCAAAACCATGAAATTCTCAAATCCTGAAACTGTCCATCGGTTGCCGACCAAAAGGCATAAGTCGACCGCCCGATTCAGGATGTAGCCCAAGCCAAAAACTCTTCGCCCATAGGTCAACCTCTACTTTATTTCTCTGTCGACCGAACGATTCAGTGAGTTTCGCAGGTTGATCTCTACCATTTGTCTGTCGACCTAACGATTCAGAGAGTTCCTCTTTTGGCCACTGGTCGACTTAGTTATCGACCAAATGATTTAGAGAGTTTAGATAACACTTATTAGGTTAACCTATCTGTCGACCTATCAATTCAGAGACTGCTTAATCCTTTTACCTTCTCATCGGTTGACCGGACCTTCTATGTAGGTCGACCGATCGAGCTGTGCTTCTTCCTTAATTCATTTTTAATTTCAATTTCTTCGACATTATTGCCCTTTTAACCGATTTTTTTTTCTCAGTTAACTCCAGTAACACTTAAATTCAATTTTAATATAATCTTTCTTAAATCAATATTTCTTCTTCAATTTCACATAGGAGCAAATATGTTAACTAATTAGGATCCTACTGAAAAACATATAATTGTAAATTCATTTTGTGTCGTGTATGATCCTAATCAGGATACATCAAGAGTAAAAATTTAAACTGAGTTGTTTTCCCCCTAGATTCTTCAAGATCTTCAGTCTCTTAATATCCATCATCTTTGTTAGTCTCTTTAGCATTCATCTCAACTTCTTTATGATAATATCTTCAATGAAACTTATAAACTGAAACACTCAACAAATTCGTTAGTTCCACCAAAAATATCAATATTTAATTGTCCATCAAAATATTAGGATCAACAAGTTGTTTTCACCTAATAGTCTTCAATGTCTTTAAAACTCTTTACGTCTTCATCATTTCTACTTTGCACCTGTCGTATTTTCTTTAACGATTCATCTTTTTAATCAAATTACATAGAACAATAAATCTGAAATCATTTAGTAAAAACATTAGTCCCATAAAAAATATTAACACTTAATTGTACATCAAAATATTAGATTCAACAAATAACCTTATCAGCAGCCTAATTATCACAATTTTTATCATTCTCACTAACAGATCCTTGATTATCAGAACAAGCAGGACATTCATTTATAACATCAAGACAAACAGAAGATTCACATACTAAATTATCCTCAGTGCATTCCATGTGATTGTGTTTAATTAGGATGTTAAGCCTAATCGAGCTAAAATCAACTCTGATACCAATTATTAGCCCAAAGATCTACCCAAGAGGAGGTGAAAGATCCACTCAAACTAGTAAATACAAAAGATTTTCAAGTTTCTTTCCACAAGGATCTTCTACCACCTCAAAACGATTATACTAAATTAATGTCCCAAAATTACAAAGTGCTAGATTCAATGTAAGGCACAACTCTGATTTAAATAATTTAACACACAAATAGCACGTAATCAGATTTCTCAAATAAAAACTATTTTAAAATATTTTCACAAAATTAGATTTAAAAATAAATTTTCTCAAATATTTTATCCAAGCAATTAATCAAAATAATCTAAGAAAGTAAAACAAAGATCTTGAAAAGATCTCATCGGGATTCGTCGAAAACGATTGTGATAATGCAATAGAGAACAGAACCCGGTGACCAAAAACGCTTAACGCTTCAATCAAGAACTCTTAATAATATCACTTACTAATTTCAACTAAAGATTCTCTCTTATAATAGCAAAAATTATGATGTTCTTGATTACGTTTTTCTTAATCCCGCATGATTATTAATAGACCTAAAACTAAACCTATAACGACTAATTTTCAAATGTCATGACTTTAAATGACATTCCAAGATCCCATACACCATATATATTCAAAATAAGTACGTTTCATTAAAAATATACTCTTGCAAAAGATCAATTTGGTCCTAAAACTTTTTCAAACCAAAATCAATAAGAATATGAAGTATTTTATCAATATAATTAAGAGAATAAATATATAATGGACAAAATAAATAGGAATCACATAATATATGATATATTTTAAAAATACATTTAATTCCCTTGAAATACTCCCTTGACATCATCAAAACCGAGGTGATTTGACAAAAAACAAAATAGTAAAAAAGTTGACTACAACCGTCTGTTGACCGGGCAAACTCGTCGGTTGACCGACCTCATACAATAGTCATAATTTTGATCATTGTACTGGTCTGGTCGGTTAACCAATCGAACCAATAGGTCCTCCCATTTTGTATATTTTTTTTTTCATTTTTAGCCACTAAAATGGTTAGTTGGCTGACCCAACTTGTCAGTTGACTGAATTGACCAGTCGGTCACCCATTTCACTTCTTAAACTCACTGTTTTGGTTAGTAGTTGACCGAATTGACCCAAAAACTCTCTATTTTAAGTGCTCAAACCATTTTTTTTTTTCAAATTAGGCCCTTAACCAACAACATTTTCATGCTATGGCGCATTATAAAAACCATTTATATTCTTGAATTTAATACTTTTAATTAAGACACACACAATGATTATTTATTTTTAACGTGTCGCGTGTGATTCTAATTCGGGTTACATTAAAAGTATAACAGTAAAAAGTTATTTTTACCTAATTGTCTTCAATGTCTTCAGTACAAATTTTCATTGTCTCCATTTTTCACCCATTATAAATTCTTTAATGATTCTTGATGTTTCCAAAAATTCTCAGCACGTGCAATAAGCTTCTTACGTGCCAAAAACCTCTTTAACTCATATTTCAACCTGTAAAACCGATTAGTTTGTATAGGGGACACCAATGTGGTGTTTGCCAAAGAACCTATGGTATGAGAATAAGTTAATCCAATTATAGAGAAGGCTAAAGCGCTCAAATCAGTCGTAAAACAAATAATGATATCTTCCCTTTATATAGACTTGGTAGATCTTTACTGTTTCGTTGGTGTGGTCGCCCGTTTCATGATCCTTCTCCTAACGGCATGGGATATGGTCAAGATCTTCTCCATTAAACCAAGAGAAGATCTTTGTAACGTTCTTCCACAAAATATGGGCTGTTACAGTCAGGTGGTTGTAACGTTCCCCATGCATGAGAGTTGTAGAAATCATGGGTTGGCCTATTCTTGGCCTTGTCACTGTGGACTCTGATCACCCATTGATGGGCCTTCTTGTGAGGCCTATTTGTTTGCATACTGGACCGCTAAGGTCTTTCCCTTGGTGGTCCTAATGTACTCAATGCAACTCATGTATCGTGTTCATATCTTTCGGGTCAGGTCATTAACCCAATCCAACCCATTAAGGCCCTCAAACCTTTAACAGTTATGAGTAGGAGTTTTCCTATACCATTCGCCATCCAGAATTTTGTAACAATTCAGAAAAGAAAGACAAAAGATCACTTCTTCCATTTGCCTAAGTTTTCGTCTTCCTTGAATCTTTTAATTATGTTGTTTGCTTCGTATTCTTTCTTTTGATTCTTGTTGTTCTGTTCATGACGTCGTTGAGGCAATCAAACAGTCCTGTTGAGGTTGGTTCATCATCAAATCTCCTTGTAGAGCAGACGACGACAGCACAGGCTCCTTAGTTCACTAATCTCTTAGTTAACTAGGGAGATCATAGGGCAAGTTTTGTTCCATAAGAGTGGTTCGTGCCATTATGGGAACAGTACGGTATTTTCTCGTCCGTGTCAATTAGGGTTTTATCTGAGGATGAACGCCCTTCCGATGTCAAAGTGGGTAAAATATACCTCTTCGTTTGGATGTTTGAATACGGATTCACTCTTTCATTCTCTCATTTCCTTCGTAATCTCTTCAGTCAATTACAAATCACTCATGCTCAGTTAACCCCTAATAGCTTCCATCAAATCATGGGGGTTGTTGCTCTTTTTCATGTAAATGAAGTCCCCCTTATTGTAGATATACTTAGGAGTATAGGTTCCCTCAAATTTCTTTCTGAGCTAGGGAGATTCTACTATTCCTTACCCCAAGAGGTTCTCCTTCTTTACCAAACTTCCTTCTGTAGTGAGAGGAGACTGGCCAAGACGATTGCAAATTTTCTCCTAAAGATATAAAGTTGTCTTTAGTTGTGCTGAGGCATTTCAATTCCCCGAGTAATTTTCTTCACTTATGTTTTCTTTGTAATTTGAATTTAGGAATTTCGAAACAATTGTCCTAACATTTTCTTGGGTTGTCTGATACAGGTGAAGAAGCTTGCAAAAGCCTGGGCCTTATAACCAATATTGATGAAGAGTTAAAAAAATTGTTGGTCCCAGCCAAACGGTCTTACAAAGTTTTCGCTCACCACCCCTTCATTCTACCAGAAATAGACGCATCTCAGTTCAATCAATTGGAAGAATTGTAGATTGGGAAGAAGAGAAAAAGACTTATAAAGAAGTCCTCTAGGCCAACTGAGCAGTCATCAGCTTATATTGTTGCCCTTGTTGCTGCTAGATCTGCAGTTCAACCCGCTGTGCAGCTACCACTTCAAATAGTGGCTACCCCAACAGTTCAACCATCAGAGGCTCGTTATCCCCAGCCTTCTCTCCCTACGGGTTTTGAATCTGATGACGATTCTCAGCCTCTAAGCATACACAGGCGTAGGGTCATCTCTGTGACGGTTCCTGCAGCCCAAGTTCCAGTTCCCACAGAGATCAGGGGCTGGAACTTGCCACAATAGCAGCCGATGTTCCTATTAATCGTGTTGCTACATAGCCCAATTCTGCAAATCGTCAGCCTCCGCCCACTATAACTGCTTCCAGTCATAGGGCTTCAAGCAGTCGTGGTATGTCTCGACAGTAGATTTTCCAACTAATCAAGGAAGTTGGGCCCTCAGTACAAGGTCTCCAGGAGATCTTCGACAATGTAATCAAATTCTTATACGAAGAGTCTTGGAGCAAAGGTAAGGAGAAGATTGAAGGCCATAACAAGGCTAAACTCTTCAGGATGCTCATTTGCGCACTCTTTTAGGTAATCATCGTCATATTTAACGAGTGCTTTGACTTTTTGAGCTGTTTATTGGTCTCTTATCACTTGCTCTTGTATTGCAGAGCATCCATGTGACCTCTGCACTGGCTGAAAGTTCTGATGACGTGACTGAGTTAGATACTCAACTCATGTATCAGTTAACTGAGTCCAGTCAATTGGAAGAAGACCTACGCGTCCTCCAAGAGCAGAAAGTCTCTTTTGAAACAGACTTAGCACTGCAAATAAGCAATGAGCTTTACTGCACAAAGAACATCAAGCTTCAAGTAAAGAGCTCTACTCTGAGATGAGATAGCTCAAGTCTGAGGGAGAAAATCCTTTCCCTGAAAGAAGATATCAGCTCGGCACACTCAGAAGTAGATCACCAGAGAGTTGATTTTCAAATTAAAGATGTTAGCCTCCAGGCGAAGGAGGATGCCCTCCAGCACCTTCAGAGTGAGAGGGATCATCTCTCAACTGAGTTGGACCGAGAGAAGCTGAGGTCTTCTAATCAAGCACCGATGGTGAAGAGGCTGACAGTAGAGCTGGCGACGAAAGAGAAAGAGTCTAAGTAGAAAATCAATGATCTATAGGCTAAGTTTAGAAAGAGGTCAAAGTACATCAAGTTGGTGGGCTTCCGCTACTGCCAACAACGGGTGTCAGAAGAACACCCAGACATAGACCTTTCTTTCTTGGAGGCTGAGCTGAAGGATGCAACAGAAGGAGATAATATTACTGATGAAGATAAAGAGGATGCTGAAAATGAAGATCTTCCATCTATGTCAGTTGCTGAGGTTCCTGCAAACAACCCAGCACCAAACCTCTCTGGTCAGCTCGCCCCAATCTCATATCAAGCTCCAACTCAAGCTCTACCTGGTGATGCTACCGATCTACAGATCTTTGGTAAACCAAATATTGCTGATCAGAGCGCTACTCTTTGATCTGACCTTCTGTCTTTTCAATTTCTTTTCTATATCTGTATTTAATTTTTTGCAATGATAACATTTTTTGTTATCATGACCTGATTAAAACAGTAGTCGTTGATTCAATCTTGGTAGTACACTATCATAATTACAGTACGTATTCTATCAGCACATGTCATTTTGTATATTAATGCATATTTTTTGACGTTTTGTTTTCCTCTTTCTTTATTAGTTGGCTATTTAAAGCCAAACCTAGTGTTGACGTTTTTCACAAGTCCAAACGCTTTCTTTTTCTCTATTTTATATTTTTTACAGAGTTTCTTCTTTTTCTTCTCATTTTCTTCTGTTTGTAACCATGTTGTGGCCATCCTTATGCTCCTTTGAGGCAAATCAAATTGAGAGGCAAAAAGAGATTGAGTTAAGTGAGAATTTCCATGCCTTGATGACGACAACAAAAACCCTTACCGACGTGCACCCTCATCTCAGAGCTTTGGAGGACACCGGCGTTGTCTTCTGCACCATGGAGGCAGCTCATTTTCGTGCCACCTCGCAACTCCATGGAATCTGAGAGTTGGTCTATAAGATCAACCAGTATAAAGA
Source organism: Eucommia ulmoides (assembly GCA_016647705.1). NCBI lineage: Eukaryota > Viridiplantae > Streptophyta > Magnoliopsida > Garryales > Eucommiaceae > Eucommia > Eucommia ulmoides. The sequence continues at coordinate 28,645,209 of CM028341.1, forward strand.
GCATGATTTCTACCACTCTAACTCAGATTCTGAACGTTTAGGTTCACCTCCATCTCCTAGGTCGGAATGATGCCACCCAATCAACCCAATTTAGTAGAAGAAGCTCCAGACTTCTTCTTTTTTGAAGTAAATAGTTTTATGTTCTTTTTTCTTCTTTTATATGACGAACAGTCTTCTGTTTTGTCTCCCTCTTTTGTCTTCTTTTTTTTGAAGTGATATACCCTCCTTTTCTCTTTAATATAAGAATGGGTTTTGATATCTGTGTGGTTATTTGTGTTACCTTTGTGTTGTTCGTTAATTTTCCTCATGTCTACTCTCCTTCATAATTAGTTAGTTTACCAAACGAGTTATGAACTAATTTAGGTTTTTGGCAGTAAATAAGACATTTGAACACGAACATGATCACAGTAAGCAAGACCACAAAACGAATTTAAATTAGATTTTACCATCACAGGAATCCTTCCAATGATAATTTCTTTTTCGTCTTGTTCTATAACATTCTTCTCAAGATATTGCCTAATCTTGAACTTGTCACTTCTTATCATGGAGTTAGTGTAGACTTGAACAAGTGTTATGGACTTTAATCTTGACTAAACAAGTTGTGTGTTGAAGACGAGAAGTCCATATTTGATGGAGTCTTTATAGGAGTTTATTTAGTGACTAATAAGTCCACATTGGCCTCCCTTAGTTTTTAGCACTAGAAGTTACAAACATCGAACTGATCTGCTCATACGATGTACTGCTCTGTCCATGGCTAGGCTGATCTACCTAGTTATTCTATTAGTGAGCTTTCATGCCCTCCTCACTTTGTAACTAAGTATTTTACGAGGTAGTTGATCTACTATGCTCATTTGTAAATGAGTAAACTGATCTGCTCAGTTCTCTGTGAGTGAGTTGACGTTCCCTCCTCGCTTTGTTTCATACTTAGATTTAGTACACTAAGTGTTTTATGAGTAAGTTGATTTGCTCTGCACACTTTTAAGCTGATATGCTCAGTGTGTTTGTTTTACACTTAGTTTTATACTAAGTGTTTTATGAGTAAGTTGATCTGCTCTGATCATATGTGAATGAGTAAGTTGATCTGCTCGACTCATTTACGAATGAGTAAGCCGATATGCTCTGCTTACTTCTAAGTTGATCTGCTCAGTTTGGTTGTTTTACACTTAGTTTTATACTAAGTGTTTTATAAGTAAGTTGATCTACTCTACTCATATGTAAATGAGTAAGCTGACCTGCTCTGCTCACTTCTGAGCCGATTTGCTCAATTTTTTTGTTTTACACTTAGTTTTATACTAAGTGATTTATGAGTAAACTGATTTGCTCTGCTCATTTGTGAATGAGTAAGCTAATCCGCTATACTCATGTCTGAGTTGATCTGCTCAGTTGGTTTACACTTGGTTCTAGTGCCAAATGCTTTTTATACACTTAGTTTTCAATTCACTAAATGTTTCCATACACGATTTAGATCAAAGTATGACAAAAGTAAGTGTTAAAAAAGTTGATAGAGAAAACTTTTGTTTATTGACATTATTCAAAAAATGCCTTATATAAGAGAAAAATAAACTTCAAACATCAAAAAAAAAAACATGAAATGTAGAATGATAAGAAATCTCATACGAAGTATTTTCGCAAGTAAGAGATGTTCCAAGACTTTGGAATTGCCACGCCATCTAGATCTTCCAGCCAGTAGGCTGCTGGCCTATTTACCTTGGTGACTAGGTAGGGGCCTTCCCAGTTAGAAGCTAGTTTTCCCAAATGAGCCTCTGGACGATGAGGCATTACCCTCTTAAGTATCAGATCTCCTACTACAAAGTGTCGTGGACGTACTACATAGTTGAACATTCATGTCATCCTTGACTTGTAGGCTGCTATCCTCATTGCTGTCTTGTCACGTCTTTCTTCCAGCTAGTCCATCTCTTATCGCAAATCTTCTTCATTCACCACAAGGTTGATTGTGCCATCTCATCCTAGCGGCAACCCAATCTTCATTAGAACAATAGTTTCGTTTCCATAAATCATGGAGAATGATGTTTTCCCTGTGGTAGATGTTGGTGTGGTCCGATAAGCCTACAATACTCCTGGTAGTTCCTCCACTCCACTTGCCTTTGGCGTTATCCACTCATTTCTTGAGTGCTTCCTTGATAGTACGGTTTATCACCTCTACTTGTCTATTAGCTTGCGGATACGCTGGGTTAAATGTACGGTGTTAATCTTTAGTTTGTCATACATCCATGCAACTTTGCCGCTGGTGAATGGTGTTCTGTTATCAAATATGAGAATTGTTGGAATGCTGAAATGATAGATTACATTTTTCTAAAAGAAGTTCTTCACTTCATTTTCTCCTATTGTCACAAAGGCTTTGGCTTCAATCCACTTGGTGAAGTAGTCAATTACCACTAGTAAGTATTTTCTGTTCTCTGGCGTTGGGGTGAACGGCCCTAACACATCCATCCCCTATTGAGAAAATGGCCATGGGCTGGTTATTGGTGTCTGCTGTTGAGTTAGAACCTTGATATCATTGGAGAACCGCTGGCACTTATGGTATCTCTTGACATATTCTTGCGCGTCAGTGCGTATTGTTGGCCAGAATAACCAATTCTTAGTGCCTTGTGCACCAAAGTTCTTCCTTCTTGATGATTTCCACAAATCCCTTCATGGATTTCCTGTAGGACGTAGGTGGCTTCCTTTGGTTTTAGACGAAGTAACAAAGGTTGAGAAAAAGATCTCCTATACAATTTATCATTAGTCCGCACATACCTTGATACTTTATATAGGATTTTTTGGCTAAATCTTTGTCATTTGGCAGAATCCCTTCCTTTAATTATTGAACTAAAGGTGTTCTCCAGTTTTCTTCTTAATCTACCTGGCTTATGCATGCGCAATGGTTAGCTAGTATTGCTATGAATAGATGCTCAAGGAATTCCATTAGTTCAGACCGCTGATCAAGTCCAAATGAAGAAGCTAACATTGACAGTGCATCTTCTTTCTTATTTTCAACTCTTAGAACAGCTTCGAATTTGCAGCTCTGAAGTGAGAATAGTAGCTCATTTACTTTCTCCACATAAAAGCGCAACCTTTCTTCATTCACAATGTATACTCCATTTATCTGGTTGACCATAAGTTGTGAGTCTGGTCTCATCTCCAGATATTGGGCTCCTAATTCTTTAGCAAGAGTCAGCCTAATGATTACTGCTTCATTGTTGGAGGTTCGAAAACCAAGTTGCATTACTCTTTCAAGCTGATTTCTTTCAGGTGTTTCCAGAACTATGCCTACACCATATCCCTTCATGTTTGAGGCTCAATCTACCCCCAACTTCCATATTATAGCTGACTGATCATGGAACTCTCCATCTTCCATTACAGCTTCTCATGTTGGAATCAGCTCAACAATAAAGTTTAGCAAGGCTTGCCCTTTGATTGCAGTTTAGGGCTTGTACTTGATGAATAACTCACCAAGCTCTACTGCCCACTTCATGAGACATTTGGAAGCCTCTGGTTTGTGTATTACAGCTTTGAGGGGGTAAGAGGTCATCACATTGATATCATGTGCTTGAAAATACGACCTGAGCTTTCGTGTTGCAGTCACCAGAGCTAGGGCGAGCTTTTCCAATTCAATGTAGCGAGTTTCTATTGGGACAAACGATTTATTGATGTAATAAACTGGTCTCTACCCTCCTGGGTGATCTTTCACCTATGTTGCACTTAATGCAACGGGTGTTACCACCAAGTAGAGATAAAGCTCATCCCCTGGGTTCACTTTAGCTAACGTCACAATAAAGCCCATGTAGTTTTTGATGGACTGCAGTGCTTGTTCATAGTCTTCATCCCACTAAAAGTTTGTGCTCCCCTTTAAGATTTTGAAGAAAGAAGTACACCTATCAGTAAATTTAGAAATGAATCTGTTTAAGGCCGCCAACCTTCCTGACAACACTTGGACTTCTCTTATGGTTGCAGGGGACTTCATTCTTCAAATAGCATTTATTTATCCTGAATCTACCATAATGCCTGACTGGTTCACCATGAAGCCCAAAAATTTGCTATATGTAACTCCGAAAGCATATTTTTCTTAGTTCAACTTCATACTAAACTTTCTCAGTATAGCAAAAGCTTCTGCCAAATACAGGTAATCCTCATTCTTAGAGATTTTGACCAGCATGTCATCTATGTAGACCTCCATAGTCGCCCTAATCTGATCTTGGAACATACGGTTCACCAATCGCTGATAGGTTGCTCTTGTATTTCTCAAGTCAAATGGCATTACTTTGTAGCAGTAAGTACCTCTTGGAGTGATGAACGTTATCCTTTTCTCATCCTGCTTATCTATGCGGATTTGATTATAGCCTGCGTACGCATCCATCATGGTCAGCCATTAATGCCCTGTTGTTGCATCCACCATTTATTCTATCATTGGCATTGGATAGCAGTTCTTTGGGCATGCCTGGTTGAGGTCAGTGAAGTCCATGCATATTTTCCACTTTTCATTCTTCTTTTTAATGAGGACTGGGTTAGCTAATCATTTTGGGTATATCACTTCCCTTATGTGGCTAATGGAGAGTAGTTTCTTCACTTTAGATTCAATCACTTCTTTCTTTTCAGGGCTTAATGTCCTCATCTTATGCCTAACTAGTGGATAAGACTTGGAAATATCAAGGCGGTGAACTGCCACATCAAGGCTGATGATGCCCTTCAAGTCTTTTGGAGACCAGGCAAAGATGTATAAATTTTCTTTGAGCAATTTTCTGATCTCATCTGCTTCAATCGGGCTTAGGGAGTATCAACAGCTTTTGAGCTGCTTTTTTTAAAGTGACCTCTTGTACCTGCTCAGCAGGTTGTAGAATGTTGGGGGCTCTCTGAAGTCATCAATCTCATGAGCTGAGCTACTCGACGGAGCTTCTTGCTGCTCCGGCTTTAATTGCTATAAGGTCTTCTTTTTCCCTTTCACAGCTATTGTAAAACACTTCCTTGATGTCACGTGGTCCCTACGTATTACTGTTACTATGCCATCCTTTAAATACTTAATGCACTGGTTGTATGTTGACGTCACTGCCTTCATTGCATGCAGTCGTCCTAATATTGCATTGTAAGGGGATAAAGAGTCAATTACCATGAACTCTGTGGCTTTTATTTACCCACCCTCTTCTTTATTTACTTTGACAGAAAGAGTAATCTTTCCTCTGGGAGAGCTGAGGTCTCTATTGAAACCTACCATAACAGTCGGAGTTAAACCAACATCTGAGGTGGGCACTCCCATTTGCTTTAGTATGTCCACAAAGAAGATATTAGCAGAACTCCCTGTATCAATCAAAATTCGTCTTACCTCAAAACTGGAAATCCAAAGGGTGATGACCAGAGCATCTTTGTAGGGGTGAACAATCCCCTTGCAATCTTCATCAAAGAAAGAGATGACCGGTCCAAGCTTCGCAATCATTGACATTGTCTCTCCATAGCAACACTCCAGTGCTACCTCATGGACTTTTCTCTTCCGCTCATGGTTGGTTTCTCCAGTAGCAGGCTCAGTAGTGTTGATCATATAAATGACCTCATGATTACTGTTGGGACAATCCTCTTTGGGCTCCTTGTCATGGTTTTCATGAGGACTTTTGCTTCTAGATCTATTTATGTCCCTTGAGCGCTCCTGCAAATAGCCACGTAACTGACCCATGCCAATCAGTTGCTTGATTTTCTTTTTAAGCTCCCAACAGTCGTCTATATCGTGGTCATGGTCCATGTGGAAATCGCAATACTTTGACTTGTTCTTCCTGTTGAACTTGGTGTTTTTCTTGGGGGCCATTAAACCACCTCAGATGAATGGATTTCATGCAAAATTTTAGAGGTTGACATCCGTAGACCTGGGAGGTTTGGTTTCTAACATGCATCTAGTCTAGAACCTGAACTCTTGGGCTGATCTTTACGCCTATCTGAGCTACTGTCCTTTGTTCTGTTGTGGTCTTTCTCGTTTTGCCTTGGGTGATCTTTGGTAAATAACTTTCATTCTCTCACAAGTTTGACGTCCTCCAGCTTCATGTAGGGTTTTGCTTTCTCCATCAGCTCAGACATGCTCTTCGGGTTGTGCTTAGTGAGAGAGTTTTGAAACCTACCATAGTGCAACACCAAAGTAAACACATTGATAATGAAGTTTTAGTCACACCTCTCAATGCACGTCAACTCTTCATTGAAACAGTTCATGTACTGGCACAGGGACTCTCTCTTCTCTTACCGTAATGCCAGCAGATAATCAGGTCCCTTTATCAACCTTTAACAGGTTATGAAGCGATTGATGAACATCTTCCCAAAGTCTTTGAATAAAAATATGGAGTTGGGTGGAAGCTTGTGTAACCACTCCAGGGCAAAGCCCTTCAAGGTCGCAGCGAAAGCTCTCCACAGCGCTGAATCACCTGCTCCGTATAAAGCCATGATATGCCTAAACTAGCGAATGTGGTCCACAAGATATGATTTCCCATCATATTTCTCGAACTTTGTGGGGTCAAACTTCTCAGAGAATTGTACAGCCACGATGTCTGAGGTAAAAGACATCTCAGTTCCTTTCAGAAACGTATCCAATTCATCCAGAGGTAGATTGCTCTCATCCCTACTTCTGGGTTACTAACGTAAATCAACAGTCTTAGTCCTGCTGAACACCCTTCTCTCTGGTTGTTGCTTAATGGTATCTCCCTAAATAGCTCTTTCCTCTTGGGATAGTGGGTCTGTAGACCCTATAGACTCTGCTTCTTCCCCCCAAGTCGTTGTTAACGATAGGAGGTTGTGGTCTATTTTTTGCAATCAGCTCCGCCATATACTTGATCACATCCACCATTTTTTATATTTTTCCCGTAAAGATGTCGATCTTTGCATCAGTGGTCTACAGCTCTTGGGGAGGATTAACCCGAACCTCCTCTGATGCTCCTATAGGAACCTCATTGTCAGTTGCTAGTGGCATGTTACTGTTGTGACTTGGTGCTGCTCCTCTTTCTCGTGGTTACCCCATTGTTGTGATGTAAAGCTTTTCTGTAAGCATTTTCCACAGACGACGCCAAATGATGTTGCCAAAAATTCTCAGTACGTGCAATCAGTTTCTTACGTGTCAAAAACCTCTTCAACTTTACCTTTCAACCTACAAAATTGATTAGTTTTTAGGGGGGACATCAGTGTGATGTCGGCCAAAGAACCTCCGATGTGAGAATAAGTTAATCTGATTATGGAGAAGGCTAAAGCTCTCAAATCAGTCATAAAGAACAAATAATGATACATTTCATGTATATAAACTTGGTAGATCTCTGCCATTTGGTCGGTGTGGTCGCCCGTTTCATGATCCTCCTCCTAACGGAATGGGATATGGCCACAATCTTCTCCATTAAACCAGGAGAAGATCTCTGTAATGTTCCTCCACAAAATATGATCTATTACAATCAGGTAGTTGTAACGTTCCTCATGCATGAGAGTTACAGAAATCATGGGTTGACCTATTCTTGGTCTTGTTACTGTGGGCTCTGATCACCCATTGATGGGCCTTCTTATGAGGCTTATTTGTTTATATGCTGGACCGTTAATGTCTTTCCCTTAATGGGCCTAATGTGCTTAGCCCAACTCATGTATCGTGTTCATGTCTTTCGGGTCAAGTCATTAATCCGATCCGACCTATTAAGGCCCTCAAACCTTTAACAGTCACGAGTGGGAGTTTTCCCATATCAATTCTTCTTTTCAATCAAATATTTTTCTTATTACAACATATGGAACTTAAATCTAAAATCGCTCAATAAAACTATTAGTGTCATAAAATATCAATATTTAATTGTCCATCAAAACATTAGGTCCATCGTCTTATTTCCATGATCATTTCAATTGTTGTTCTACTCTGTAGCAACTGTTTGAGTTGTCTTATCATCCGTAAAGGTAACTCGTTGATTTGTTTTTGTAGGACTTTTGTCCACTTTGGAAATTTCTAGTTTAAGATCAGTAACAATCTCCTTGTCTTTCTTTGACACTTCTGGTTTATGAGTCTTGTTATGATCTGCAATAATCTTGTCATTCAGCTTCTACTGATATTGAGGTGTATTCTTTTATCGCGATAATGATTATTCACTTCACAAACTGAGTTTGTGGCTTTCTCAAATTTCCTACTTTATACACTTGTATATTTCTTGCATTTATCCTCCTTGACCCAACATAATTTGCATTCTTAATTGCATGCAAAGTTTCTTTTCTTGGTATCTAGTTGTTTCTGGATTCGATTAGATAACCATGCAATTGATAACACCATTTTTCAAGGTGACCATATTTTCCACAACAATAGCATCTAAAAACTTTGAATGCTCCTTAGAAAAGTTGTTCGAATTAGTTATCTGCGTAGGTGCATGATACTGATAATAATGATATGATGTTGTCTTAAAGTCTATTGGTATTTCAAAAACTTTAGCTTTCTTAGAATTCTTGAAGTTTTCAATAGTTAAGCTCATTTTGAGTATGTTCAAGTGTACATTCCATCACTCCAATATTCACTTGAAGACCAAATTTTTTCTTATTCATAAATTGAAGATCATTCTTCAAGATTCAATAATCATTTTCAACTGAGTAGATTTTCAAACGTGCTCCATCAAATTCACACCTTGAATTTTCCAATTCAACATTTAAAGCTTCATTTAATTTTTCAAGATATCTAAAATTTGCAACCCCTTGAATTTTTCAAGATATCTAAAATTTGCAACCCCTTGTTGAAGATTTGAAACAATATTTTTCAAAAAATAATTTTCTTCTTCAAGAGATTTAACATTATCAAGCAAGTATTTTATTTCAAAAATAATATTTAAAAATTTCTCAGTTTCAAAATATTTATCCAAATTCTTCTTTTTGAGAGACAAAACACTACCAAATTTTTTGTTTTCAAGAATCACAGTCTTTTGAGAAAGTTTTAAATTTTCTTTACCAAGAAATCTTGTAAAAATAACAAGCTTCGCAATAGATTTAGGACAAGCCCTATCATTATTGTCTTTATCATTTTTACTTATAGAGCATTGATTCTTAGAATAAGTGGGAGACACCTAACCATTATCTACAATACAATACATGTAATCGTGTTAGTTAGGATGTGAAGCCTATTCAACTAATCTAGTTCTAGTACCAATTGTTGTTCCAAAGATCTACTCAAGAAATGAAGTGAATTGGGTATTAAAAAAATTAACAAATAAACAATCAAATTACCTCAATTTCCTGAAACAATTATTATCTTGATATATAGTAGAAATGTGAATTAACTAAATGCATAACCAAACAGATAAGGGATAAAGAAATTGACATAAATATTTATAGAGGTTCGACAGGCTACCCTTGCTTACATCCTCTCCCCTGAGCTCCCGCAAAGAATTCACAATCCACTAAACATGATCCATTTCCTAAGTAAGAACCAAATATTTACAATCTTTTTCACATGTGCAAGATTAACCTAATTCTTTTTCATGTTCAGAATCAAACTTTTACAATCATTTTCACAGGCCCAAGATTAACCAAGTTCTTTTGCAAGCTCAAAATCAAACCAATTTTTTTCTCAGGCTAAAGATGAACCCTATTTTTTTCTCAGACTGAAGACTAACCCTAATTAGGTTAGGTTCTTTCATGCCTAATCCACTCTCAATTAGACCAGGCACGTTTAGGTCATAAGCTACAACTCATAAATACAAAAAAAAAAAAAAAAAACAGTTTCCAGTCACAGGAACTTCTACACCTTAATTTAAAATTAAACTCAATTCATGTCCTGAGATGCTAGAAATAGAAATGGGTGAAAAAATAAATCTGATTTATAGCAATTAGACCACAAATATTTTAGCAATCATATTTTCAGACAAAAATCATTTTGGAACATTTTCAATGTATTAAAAAAATAACCAAATTTTTTTATCACTAGAATAACATAGTCAAATACTTAGGATATACATCATTCAAATTCAGCACAATCAATTTGAGCAAGTTAAAAATAACTAGAGATGTCTTACCGAGATTTCTTTAAAAAGATTAATAGAATAGCTACGTAGATTCAAACCTGAAGTTTTCACTAAGATATCATTTTTAATGATCAATAATTTCTTCAAATATTTCTCTAAAAAATATTTTAGCAAAATATTCTCTCTTTCTTTAAAAATGTGATTTTATATATATTCTTAATGATTTGAAAGATGAAATTCACAGGTCTATATGTAAGTAATTTAAATATTGCCTATAACAACTATATTTTGAAAGATATGCTCATAAATCGCATATATAGATCCCATATATTAAATAGATTCAAATAAGTTTTATTTAACCAAGAACAAACCTTTGAAAACACTCAAAGTAGTCCTAAAAAATATTTTGATTTAAAACCCCAAAAGGATAAAAAGAAGTTTGACCGATATAAATCACCAAATCGAGAAATACATGGATTAAATCATAAAATCTTCAAAATATATGATATATCTTTGAAATATAGTCAAAACGCATTAAAATAATACTTTCTAACGTTCAAATGCTTGAAAATGGGTAGAAGATCTTTGAAATTCGTTCTGGTCAAAGTTGAAAATTTACTGCATCGGTCGATCGACTGATCCATCGGTCAACCGGATGGCCTTCAAGGGATAGATTTCTAATTATCACTGGGCAGTCGATCGTTTTAGGCTATGAATCATTTGTTCAACCTACCGATTGATCGAATAGCCTCAAATCCAAAACACACCATCCTAAATCTTCTGGTCGACCTTTTTCTTGGACGGTCGACCATTTAGGTCGAAAATCCAATTTTCCTAATTTCTCAAATAATTTCTTGATCAAGGACTTGGGAAAGTCATTTCTTTTAAATTTATCACTTCTTACCACTTCAAATATATTTATTTTTAAATCCAAGTGACATATGTGATCTTAATCGAGTTACATTAAGAGTTTAAAAAGAATTGTGTTGTTTACCTAGTTATACAAAAAAATATGAAAAAAAAATCTTCGACATCTTTATTATAACCACCTTGATCTTTAACATTCCTCTTTATAAAATTCTCTCACTGAAGTATCGAAACTAAAATCTAAGATATTCAATCAACACATCAGTTCTTCAAAATATCAATATTAATTGGTTCATCAAAACATCTATGATCAACAATAATAATAATGAATTAAAAAATTACAGCAATAATTGCACTTAATTTTACTAAAATGTGATATTTTTTTAACTATAATAAAAAAAAAAATACCAAACACATCTCTTTAAAATAAAGTTCTATTGGACTAAAACTTCATCGTTCCATCAAATATTAAACAATATTCTCATTTTGAACACCAAAAGCAGAAATAGTCATTCATAATATTAATTAAAAAAACAAATATAACGTAAAAAATATTTCAAATAATACATAGTTCACCCACCAGTCTATCCTTGAACATTGTCCTTGTGTATATTTTAAATTACTTAAAAAATAACTAATACGATTCAAAAATATTTCTACCCAAAAAGAGAATAGATACGATATAAATTAATTAAATTAGAATTTGTTGACTTAGAAAAATTGATAAAATTAATCATAATTTATGGTTATTTGTTTGTTATTTTATAGTATATCAGTAAAAATTAATTTACAAAAATATTATTTCAAATTATTTATGTAATTTTTAATAAGTATATATATAAAATATTTATGTAATTTTTAATAAGTATATTTATTTTTTATATTTATAGAACATTATTATTAAATAAAAATTTTGCATTTACTTCTGGATATTGCTATCAAAGCAATCAAATGATACCTATGTGTTTCATGTCCCAATATTGAAAATTTATGCATTGCGCGAGTCTAAAACTAGTTTAGCTTTAATTCGGGAGAGACACGTGGAATTAGGGGACAATTATACCTTTTAATGAGGGAAAACTATTTCGTTATATACTCCTTTATTATATGGGATAAAGTACAATACATGCATGTATCGATACATCTCTCCCGTTATAAGTTGTCTTAAAGTTCATTCTATAGAAGTTGTAATTTCATCTAAAAACTTGCAACGGATCCATTACAAATTCATTCCAAAAAATTATAATTTTATTTAAAAAATGCAATTTTTTAAGGAATGTATGGATACGGTATTAAGTTTTTCCCTTATTATATAGATTCTACTTAAAACAGCCATAGATATAAGTTTGAGCATCGAATCCCCGTCTCCATCAAAACTCTGTGCATGGTTTTATATGTTGAAGTATATATAACACGTTTCCTCTTGTCTCAAGACATGCTGGCTTTGCGGTTAGAATCTAGTACATTTCTCTAATAAATTTGTTTCTTCTCACTCTCTCTCTCTCTCTCTCTCTCTCTCTGTGTATGTGTGTCGTGGTCACTCGTTTGGGTGTTTTGGGGGTGAAATTCTGCTTCAGAATTCCCAGTTTATGTACCTAGTCTTATTTCTCAGTGGTTTCTAAATTTTTCGTGTGGCCAAGAATTGATTTTATGTTTATGTCCCTGCTTTAGAAAACGTTGATCTGAAGTATGGTATTTTTCTTTAATTTGTTCCCTAATGTGATCTGTTTGACGTATATTTTTGGTCTTTTTTTTTTTTTTTCTTGGTTGCTTTTGTGACTGTTAGGGCATGCATCATTTTTGTAATTCTTGAAATTATGTTTCAATTTGAACTTGGTGAGATGTGTTTTTTGTGTGTTGCTGCATCGTGCTTTGCACTGGTGAAATCGGAGCAGTCTAATTGGATAATTTCTATGAAAATGGTTGATCTGAATTGACAACGTTTCGATAATATCTTAACACCCAAGAGGTGTTAGTCCTGTTGGCAAGGGGAGAGGTGTGCCTTCCTTCTCAATTAGGGTTCAACTCTCCTGGAGGACAATCCAAGAATTAAATCTTGAATGCACAAGACCGATGCGGCAGAGTGTTTCTAAAGATCGTCCAATGAGGTGATTAGTCGAGGTGTGCGTAAGCTGATACACCTTACCAAAAAAGAACAGAGTCTCTTCACTTTCTGAACAGTTACGAAGTTTTTTACGGATAACATTGTATCTGAACTTAGAAAATTTTTGTGTATACTCTGAAAATTTGTATGTATCCATCTATATGATTCAGTTTGAAAGTGTAGATTGATTTGCGTTAGAATATTTTTGTGACCATTTACCTCGTATCTTCTTCATGCAGATTGCTCTGCTGAAGCTAAAATCTTGCTGCTATATCCTCAAAAAAAGTTATATGTGCCTATTTTCGTAGCATTATGCTTTTCATTGTTAGATTTGTGGAGTTTGGTGGGTTCTGTTGATTTCGTTCACTAGCTCTTTCAAATGGAAAAGCACGTGGTTTTGATCTTGGAGGATATCCAATGCTCTCAGTATTAAAAAATAAATAAAAATGCAGATCGGAAGGAAAATTTTGAGCGTGGCATCACCAGTCTTTCTGGTTCTTTTGACCTTTGGATTTTGCTTTGCAACATATAATTTGGTAACAATTATAATTCACTATAGAATAGTGAGTTTGGGAAAACGGGTCACTGATGACTTGAAGAGTCCATTGCTGACTGATCCCATTGTTGAGATGCCTGAGAATGTGAAGAAACCTACCAATGCAAAGTCACTATTCCATGTTTCTCTAACGGCAACTGATACACCTTATAGCAAATGGCAGTGTCGCATTATGTACTACTGGTATAAGGAGAAAAAGGATTTGCCTGGATCAGAAATGGGTAAATTCACGCGAATTCTTCATTCGGGAAGTTCTGACAACCTAATGGATGAGATTCCCACTTTTGTAGTGGATCCTCTTCCAGCTGGTCTGGATCAGGTAAGAATCATTCCTTTTAATTTTTACTTTTCAGCCCCCCACCCTTTCATTTCTTAGGATTACTTTTGTAGGCAGTACTACATTTCGTTTTTCGGAAAACCTCTTACAAGCTTGTCTTGAAGTGGCAAAATCATTACCATAATAACAATTGTTTGATTCTTCACTATCTTAGTAACCTTACAGGTTTGCTACTTCAATTTATGCTTCCTTTTCTTCGAACTTAGAATTATTGAGTGAAAATTATGTGGCATATAACCAATTTGTTAGTCTCAATTGTGTTGGGAGAAACTTGGAAAGAGTTGATGACTGAGTGTTAGGTGACGAAAACATGAATGTCGAGGGGCTTTCATATCCAATTATACAAAAAAATTGGTATTATGTGCTAAGAACTTCAGGGATATCGTAGGAGTGTTTTGTGATTAGAAAACCTTGGAAGAATTTTTTCGTTTTTCGTTTATAGAGAATAAATGTTTTCGTTAGGGCTGACAAATCATGTCACAGGGTCGTGTTTCGTGCCGTGTCATGGTCTGACACGAACACGTAACACAAACACAACATGAAGCTTATTGGGTTGACACAACAAGACACGATAATTTATAGTGTTACACGCAAACACAAAATATTGACACGACACAATAAAGACTTGTTTAACCCACAACACATTAAAGACATATTAACACAATTTTATAAAAGAATAAAATATAAGAAAATTATACAACTTTAAGAAAAACATGCCAAAAAATAAAAAAAATCCACTAATACAATGGAACTTCTCAAACAACATTGACATGAACAACCATCAAATATGAAAGATCTTATAATTGCCAACAATTTCATAATCCATAATCAATAAAGTGAATTAGAGTTTGATAAAATATTAGTAACACTAATATATATAATATGGACTAAATTGTAACATTTGAAAATTTTAGGTAATGTTTACAAATATTTCTTAGTATATTTTTATTTTAAAAACAATTTATGAAATTATCGTGTGACTTATTATGTCTTTTCTTATTGTAACTTGAAAACTCAATTAATGATTGTCGTGTCATTCGTGTCGCTTATCGGGTTATCAGGTAAACCCAAAATTCGACCTATGTCTTATCATGTCCGATCCGATAACAACCCGTTACCCAATAAGCTAAACTCATACCCAATAATTTCGTGCCAATTTCATGTTATGATATTGTGTAAATACCCGTTTTGTCAGCCCTAGTTTTCATTATCTTCACACTTGCATCAAGTGCCCCCTGAAATATTAAGTTGGTTTCTCTAAATGTTTGATATTATACAGCACAGTGAAGCTACACTTTGCCTAGTCGTATTTTTCTCTTATTCAATATTCCACGTAAGGATACCACAAGCATTTTTTTTCCATGTTAATTGATATTTACTGCTCAAGCATTTTATCCAATTTGAAGCTTAGAACCTCATGTGTCTTACTTCCATGACTCAAGTTCCCCAAACAACTATTATACAAGAATGGGACTTGCTTGCAGCTTCCTTCCTATATAGTTAGTCACATTTTGTCTAGATCACATCTTTTAAGCGAAGGTGCCACTGATTATTTCCTAATTCTCCTCTATTGTCTTCTTTTCTCTTCTTTTTATGCGGCTAATATGTGGAGTGTCCTGTCACTCTGATTTCACTTACTAAATTTTTCCCGTCACTCTTTTAACATGGTTAGTATATTGTATCCAGGGTTACATTGTTTTAAATAGGCCATGGGCCTTTGTGCAATGGCTGCAAAAGGCTACAATTGAAGAAGAGTGAGTTTCTCGTAATGAGGTGAACTGATTTCCATTTGATTTTTCTGTTAATGGTAAGAAGCATAATTGTTCTTTAACTTGCCCAGATACATATTGATGGCAGAACCTGATCACATTTTTTTAAATCCACTGCCTAATTTGGCTTTTGACCCTTACCCTGCGGCCTTCCCCTTTTTCTACATTAAACCTGCTCAAAATGAAAAACTCATAAGGAAGTTTTTCCCCAAGGATAATGGTCCTGTTACAAATGTTGATCCAATCGGCAATTCTCCTGTTATTATTAAAAAGGTAATATCCAGATTTAGTGTTTCCGTTACCAAAAAATTGTCTTGATTTAGTTTGTTTGATGGGTTATTAATTTGTTGAAAACTGGAAACATTTTTACCTTGTCTTTTGTTCTACCATTTTTTTTTCATCTTTTAGTTTGGCTTTTTTTTTTTTTTTATTTAAGTCGCTTGTTGGATCGTCTGTATTTGCATACTCAGGATTTGTTGAAGCAAATTGCACCCACTTGGATGAATGTTTCTCTGAGAATGAAAGATGATCGAGAAACTGATAAAACTTTTGGTTGGGTACTAGAAATGTGAGTGGATCCTATGGGGAATTGTTTCTTGCTGCACTTTGAATTAATACTCACAACCACATGGGCTATTGCAATTTTGACTGTTTTATTTTTGCCCCCTTTCCCCCTGTTGGAACAAGGTATGCGTATGCTGTGGCTTCTGCTTTGCATGGCGTGCAGCATATTCTTAGGAAAGACTTTATGCTACAGGTTTTGGATTTGAGTATTAAGTTTTGACTATATATTTTTGTCTTTATCTACATATTGTTCTTGTCTCAACTTCAAATTTATATTGATACATAGGTAAAAAAATGTTAACAACATTATCATGTATATATTTCAGCCTCCGTGGGACCCAGAAACCAAGAATAAGTTTATCCTCCATTACACTTACGGATGCGACTACAACATGAAGGTAGTCTTTGTGGTTTTATATCCAGAATATGATTGCAAGACATTGAGATTTCAACTATAAGTTACAACTACGCGTGTTGTTGGCCATGATGTGTTCTGCATTTGTTTTTTAAATCTTTAACATTGCTTTTCTGTTCTTTTCTTTCGCTTTATATATTGGGGCAATGCTTGAAGTTCTTGGTCCTCTATGAACTTTGCACACCAACATTGTTGTTGCCAGGGTGAGTTAACCTATGGAAAAATTGGAGAGTGGCAATTCGATAAGAGATCTTATCTCGATGGACCACCACCAGGAAACCTTTCCTTGCCTCCTGCTGGTGTTCCCGAAAGTGTGGTATGTCCATAGCATTTTATTTTTCCTTTAAACTTTAATCAATCTCATGTCTCCACTTTATTTTCAATTCAATGTCTCCTTGTTGGAATTTGCATACTTCATAGATGCTAGCGCAAAGAGAAGTCAGATGCAATCATGCAAGTGACCTTTTGCATTGATAGAATACATCTTTATAGTGGCATTATGCAATTTTCCTTTTACGGAGAGGCTTGATGTTAACATTCATCAAAATTGTGTTTATTAATTTTTGGTTTTCTTTCGTCTTTTCTTTTCTTTTCCAATTTTGCTAAGTAAACTTACAATTTGGAGCCTTATGGGATATTAATCTCACAACTTGCAATTTATGCTTATTTTAAGAATGAACAAGTTCGTACTGAAAAAGTGTGCTCGGTCCTGTATTTGACCTTTCCAAAATTTATATTCATGTGCTCATAGAATATGGACCATGTACATGCGTAGGAGGTTAAAATGTTTGTGTTGGACACAGATTCATGTTGAACACTCATGGATGCGCGTCGTATGCACTTAAATGCATGTGTTTGGCTTGCGAGATACGTAATATCATTTGCGAGAAAAACGTGATACACCATTTTCTTTGTTTTTAGAACACTTTATCCTGTCCACTCCATATATTCTTTGGTATATGCAACTATACATTGCATAATGTGTTACATTATCCCTTCCATTTTTCGTCTATTATTCATATTTTGAATCATTATTTCTAATAAAGAGAGTCCTAGTCGTGTCCCAATGCTTACTATTTTTTTGGCATTGTATTTTCCGTATTGTTTTTTTGTCGACATTTGCCCGCATTGTATTTTCCATATCGTCTTTTGATACTCATCTCTTTATTTTAGTGATGGATTAATTCACATAACATATTTTGGATGAAGTACCGTTGGGTATGTTTTGCAAATTATACAATATTAGTTGATGTAACTAGATAAGGTCTCAAGAATAATGCTTTGTTTGGTAGATGGGATAGAAAATTGAGAAGGAGACTGTTTCCTCCATTGAAAAATGAAGCGTGTTTCCCTTCTTTTTTATCTTGTAAGATGGATGAAAAACTGGGTGGATGTACTTTTTGTTGTTTGTAATATGAATATTATAGGCAAGAAATTTACCTCTAAGATTTAAAACTGAACCAATGAATTAAATAACAATGGATTGCGGATCAATCCTTCAATCTTTTTCTTTGTTTTTTGTGCTTTCCTTTTCGTGGTGTCTTCGACTGAACTTCCAATTTTCCGGAGTTCCTTCAAACTTTTTTGTTGGTCCACTTTCAGTTAATTTGAATTCAACTCTTTCTTTGATCTCTTTTTCTTTATGTAAAGGGAGTTTGTCCCCCTTCTTGGGGATTTCCCATTCAAATCGTCTCCTTTCGTAAGGATTCATCTTTATTGTTCTGATTTTATTCTTGACTCGTTGACCTTCTCTTATTAGCCGTTCCCTTTATCCTTCCTTTTTTGTTTGATTTTCGTTCAAACTCCCTTTTTTTTGTGTGCGCACACACTCGTGCATGCACCCACATGTTAGTTTCATATTTTGTTAGATCCTTGGTTTTTAGAAAGGTCCAAAGAAGAAAGTTGTGGTGCCTAATATTAAACTTTTCGAGGCTCATCCTTCTGACAAGGCCCCAAAGCCGAAAATTTTGCTATAGCTCAAATGACCGATCTCGCGTCATCTCTGGGCCTTGACAAGCGCCGTCGCTTCATCAAAGAGGGTTCCACTAAGAGTGGATCTCATAGTTCCTCCTATGAAAGTTTCAGTCCTTGGGTCGGGTCCTTCACATTGGTTCCCTAATATCAAGGAGGGTATGTTCTTTGTGGATGATTCTTCTTTCTACAATCCTCATGTTGTTTCTTCCTTTTAAAGTTATTCGTCTCCGAAAAGACAAAGGGTTGCTTAGTTCAAGAACTTCAGACAAGTTGCACTTGATATATGTTTAGAAGATTAACTATTATATTGACTATTTTTGAAAGAACTATTTGTTGGATACATGTTTTGAATTGACTTATTGCCTATTTTGAAAGAATTATTGTTTGGGTGCATATTTGAAATATTGACTATCATATTGACTATTTTGAATGAATTATTGTTTGGGTACGTCTTTTGATACATGTTTGGAATATTGACTAAGAAAGAATTATTGTTTAGACAAATGTGAAGAATATTGAATTTTAGCCTGATTATGATTTGAACCGCGTCCTTGGGAAGTTAAACATTGACACACTGACATTTCGGATCTACTGGCAAGGATTGACATTGACACCTATTCTAAATCAGACTTTTGAATACGTTGGGTTTTGACTTATCAGTCTTGTCATAGGGAATATTGCGACTTTTGAATTATCAGTCCTGCCACATGGAATATTGGGCCATAGTTATTCTAATTGTTGTATTCTTGCTTTTATGAAAATATATAAATTTGAATCACTTATTTTCATTTATCGATATCTATATTTGAATAACTTATCTTTGATCCTAAGAAATATTGACTCTAATTATAAAAGTATTTATTTATTTATTTATTTATTTATTTGTAGTATCTGTTATTTTGGGCAATGCGTGTTTCACCTAGTTAGGTGAAGCAGTAATGGTAAGGGGAACAAAAATTGCAGGCATAATTTTTTTTTTTGTCAAATTCCACCTTTTACCCTTTAAATTTAGCAATTTTTTTTTTGTCATCCAATAAATTTGATGCATTTTAGTTTTGTCCCTTCATGTATAATGTGAATTTTAATTGATCCTTCTGTTAGATTTTTCCATTCAAAATACAATGCTAATCTTAAATGATCCTTCCATTAAATTTTCCATTCAAAATCTCTATTTTGAATGAAATGTGATAATCTGCTTCTTGCTGTCTGGAGGTGGTGGTATTGTCCTAGTAGCGGTGACAACTTTTTGTAGTAATAAGGTTGTGGGTGCAGGTGTTGGTGTTGGTGGAAGGTGGTGTATGGTTACAGTGAAGTCATAGGTGGTGATGGGGCAAATAGTTTTTGTTCTAGCGAGGTAATGGAGGAGGCGGTGGTGTTTGAGTGGTTGCCTGTAGCCTACGAAAATTATTATCATTGGTTAAGAAATCATCGAGTATACTGGGGTAAGACTGTGTACATTTGATACGCCCCAGATCCAGCAATGGCGGGAGTTTTTTTACACTAGGCTGCCTTTTTTTTGGTTAAGAAATCACCGAAAGTCAAAAGGGAGTATTTTTTTTTTTAATAAAAAATAGAAGAAAGGGTTAGTATGGCGAATTTTAATGAATCAGAAGATGTCGCAGTGATATGCATGGAAACTTGAGTGCTCAAAAACCAAAAGAGAGGCAACACATCTTACCACTACCTATTGTGATCATTGTTTTAAGTTTCCAGCAACTTTGACTGAATTATTGTTACTTCTGGTATGTGTACAGACTATACTTGTGATACTGGATGTACTTTTGTTATTTGCAGGGAACCCTTGTAAAGTTGGTGAATGAAGCCACTGCTAGTATTCCTGGATGGGACGCAACGTAGCGGTTCGCCTCATGTAAACGGGTATCAGAAAGTCATGTTAGGAAGAGAGTAGTCTTATCTCTTCGCGCCTATAGAAAAATTTATGTACACAGACCTCAGGTAAAACTATATAAGATGGATAGTACAAATGGAAACTATATAAGATGGATAGTACAAATGGTTTTTTGTGCCGAATATGTGACAGAGATTTGTTGCTGTTGGCAGACAAATTTTGGGATATTCTTCTTCTTATTTGAACTCCTGATTATATGAAATTTCTCGATATATTGAATGCCTATGTGACTGGTACTTGATGCTCCGCACAGTACGGTGGACATGCTAACAATGTCGAAAGAGCTGTTTTGGGAAACGGACTTCGACATTAGACCCCACAATTTTTGAATTCAACACTTGTGGCATGATAGAATCATAGATGTTTCCCTTTTTGCTTGGTGCATGCATTTTGGTTCCACCACTTGCTAAGATTCTTATTTTAGCTTCTCAGCTGCTAATGGCAGAGAGGATTTTATTTGCACAAGAGATTTTATAAATTTTGTTTGGAAAATTCCTTATTTAAGTATTATGAAGAGAAATTTATAAAATCCATTCATTTATAAAATAGGAGAATAAGAAGGATTAACAAATCCCTTCAAAACATTCTTCCAATAGGGAATTTGTTATTTTTCAATTTCTCATCTATTATTGAAATTATATTGTTAAAATAAGTATAAACTTGAATCTAATCGAATAGAATAGAAACTACCAATCTAATAAAAAAGAACTCTGGTGTTAAATATAACACGAGATAGTGTTATATTATTGAAATTATATTACTAAAATAAGTATAAGAATTATATTATTAAAAATATATTATTAAATTACTAAATAAAAATTATATTATTATCTATATTTTCATATTTTTTTATTATTAAAATTTAAATTACTTTAAAATTCTTCAAACAAATATTTGTCTATACAAACAAAAAAATTAAAATTAAAATTACACAATTAAATTCTTTATCTAAAAAAATTATCCAATTAAGTAATTTGTAAAATATGAGATTTCAAAATCTGGAATTTTGAAACCTCTGATTTAAAAATTTTATGGATATATCAAATCCCTTACCGAAACGCAACCTAAGATTTATCATAGTCTCGCTATTATCGGGGTCAAGGAAGAACATCTCCAAACCTATAGCTAAACTTGATAGTTTAGCTATTTTATATAAATTTGAGTAAAAATTTGTTATTCAATGGACAATCTACCCAACTAACTATTTTATTTTCAACTTTTTTCTTTCTTCTACATAGATCGTCAAATAAAACTAGTTATATCTAAAGAGCATAATTGGAGTATCATTTTAAATTATGCTTAATCAATTAATTTTACAATTAATTCAAAATAAATTCAAAGAACACAGTTGGAGATGGTCTGCCACACGACAACTTATGTGAGATTATCTTCACAAAATTGAAGCACAACTCCTTGGAGGAGGATAAAGTTAAATTAAGTTGTTTAAATCATTGAAGAATGTTGCTCTAAGTTAGACGTATGATCGCAGAGTTCTTCACATATTAATTAAAAGAATTATATATGTGTGTGTGTGTGTGTGCGTGTGTGCGCGCGCACGCGCGCGTGTGTGTGCACTAGATGCATTTACTATTGTTAGTTCCACATTGTTAGTTTGTTTAGCTTGCTTGGTGTCCAACACCTCCACAAAATCTATCTTTTACCCAACGCTAAATTTGTTGAGGACCAATTCCTCTAAGAACCCTACACGTCTAGCAACAAAACCATTTTGTTTTTCTGGGTGATAAAAGTCGTTAGGCCACCCTACAAACTTGCAAATGTGAGTCCTCGATTCTAACTTGTCTCCTTCAATTGGTCACATAATCCTCGATTTAGTCAAAACCTTATTTAGTAAATAATATACGGTCATTAAGGTATATCCCAAAATAAAATTGATAAATCAATGCGACTCATAATCGAACTGACCATATCTAATAGGTTATGGTTTCTCCTTTATGATACACTATTTAATTGTGGCATAGTAGGAGGAGTCCACTGATACAGTATATCATTTAATTTAAGATAATCCAGAAATTCTGTGGATACGTATTCCCTACCTCAATCTTTTCGAAGTGTCTTAATACTTTCCCCCGTCTATTTATCCAATTCACTTCTAAATTCTTTGAACTCTACATGTTTAAAAAAAAAAAAAAAAAAAAAAAAAAAAAAAAAAAAAAAAAAAAAAAAGACACATTTGTTCATGTATATGATAAAAAGAATATCCCATAGTTTCTTAAGGATATTCTAGAAACTTATAAATGTGTGTCCCAAACTCCAAATTGTCAGCCACAAATCGTTTGACATGAGCCGAACAACCCCAAATCGTAACGTACTTAAGTCTCAATAATAGAATAGAGAATCCAAGTTGGGCTTATTTCCGGTAATAATCTCAAGTAACTAAATAATGAATAAGGGAGAACTTAATATTTCACATATCAATCTGGTATTCTACACATGAACTTGTATGTATTATATAGCTATTAAGATTCTATGAATATTCTACTAAAATGACTTAGCTTTTAATGGAAGATTAAAAGGTTTGAGATTGTAGACATTTGGTAAATGATGCCTTAAATGTTCTTAGTCATAGGATTATTAATGGGTACTTAATAATCTCGATAGATTACCTCGTGGGGTGTTTTCTCTATTGAGAATAGTAAATATCAAATCCATTGGTATGAGATAATGAAACAACCACAAGGAAACTTGTTAGGAAGTAACAAGGGCTTGAATACACTGATTCTGACTGGGCTTGAGAGGTAGATGACAGACGATCTACTTTTCGTTATTTCAGCATTGTAGGTGGTAATCTTGTTACATAGAGAAGCAAAAAAAAAAAAAAAAAAATGTTGTTGCACATTCAAATGTAGATGTTGAATTTAAAGGTATGGAACTTGGAGTATGGCTAAGACCTCTCTTGATGGATTTGGGTTATCCGCCTAGGCAATCGATTCAACTATATTGTGACAATAAAGCAGCTTGTGATATTTTTCATAATTCGGTTCAACATGATTGTACAAAGCATGTAAAGGTAGACAAAATTTTCATTAAAGAGAAGTTGGATAAGAAAATTATGGAACTACCTAAGATTCGATCAGAGAATCAGTTGGCCGATATCCTTACTAAAACAGTTTCAAGTCGAGTGTTCTCAAAGTTTTTGGGCAAGTTGGGCACGTGTGACATCTATGCACTAACTTGAGGGGGAATGTTGAGATATTTTGGTTGATAGTCAACTATTCTTGCAATTATTATTAGGATTGACAAATTGATTAGATTGATATCTATAAATTCGGTAGACAAATTGATTAGATTGATTATAGGGTCAATAGATTAAATATAGGACTTTTCTATTATCCTTTAGCATATATATGTATTTGTATTGGTCCTTTTTATTTATATGATTCTAGAATTTGAAAAATGACATATTATGTAGGAAGAATGACTTTTTTGGCCCTTTATATTTGGGGGTGGGTGTTCAATTGGCCGCCAGCATATCGAGTTTGACATATTTGGTCCCTCATTATTGAATTTTGCTTTAATTTGACCCCAAGTTGTAATTTTGTTAGTCTAATTTCACAATTAGTCGTTAGTCTAAGGGTTTTTTCATCTTTTCACGTCCAAAGTAACTTCTCTCTCTTTTCTGTTTGGAAAAATGACAATTTTGGCCCTTTAAGTTTGGGTTGGGTTTTTAAGTGGCCCCTAATCTTTAGCACTTGACATATTTGGCCCCAGAACTATTAAATTGGTTTCAATGTCGTCTAAATTTCCTATTTTATCCTTAAAATTAATTACACATATTCCTCTACGATTTTTTTATTATACAACTTCTTCCCCATTCTTCCTCTCCTTCTTCAATCGGCGCAACTGTCGGTGATGGCTTCCAGTGATTCTCTCTTTCTCTCTTAGGCCAGAAAAAAAAAATAATAAAAAAAAAAAAAAACACTTATACATTTTAAAAATGAAATTACACTAACAACCTCCCAACCTCAATCCCCTACCTTGCAACTTTTAGCCACCACCTATCTCCTCCGCCCCAACTGCAACTATCGCCCATCCCCCGTCAGCCATCCTAATCCCACTATCCCTCCTCATTCTCTTTTTCTTCTTATTCTTCTTCTCACACCCATCTCTCTCTCTCTCTCTCTCTCTCTCTCTCTCTCTCTCTATATATATATATATATATATATATATATATATACACATGCTCGAATGCCCGGAGATTGAAGTGGGGGCGGAGGAGGTGGGGTGGCATCAAAAGTTGCAGGGTGAGGCGGTAGAGGAGGATCAACGATTGGAGAGGCAGTGTATCGTCGGACTTCATGGGAGAGGGACGCAGCATCTTGACAGTGTGAGAGCTAGGCTTGGAAAAATGAAGACCCTTTATAACTCATTTAAATGGGAAGGAGAGCAAGAAAAATTTAAATAAAAAGTTTATTGAAAAATATTTATAACTTATTTTAAGGGTAAAATTGAAAATTTGAATAAAAAACTAAATAATAAAATTCCTATTATAAAATCAGTATGACTTTTTTGTTATTAAATCACAAGTTTAAACACATCCAAAAGACATAACTAATTATGACTGATTCGAAAAACAACTTTGCAACTTCTCTACAAGAATCGCTTCTAGAAAACAAAAACAATACCAAACTAAGTGCGTGTTCGATAACTATTTAATTTTTAAGTGCTGAAAATTTTAAATATTTAATTTTAAGTGCTTAAAATATCATAAGGTTGTTTGATAAAATTAACATTTTAAATGCGGAAGCTTAATTTTATTTTATTTTTTGTTTGATAAGTGCAAAATTTGTATGCTGAAAATTGTTTAATTTACATAACTATCTTTAAATCAAGATAATACATAAAAAATTAAGAACAAAACAATAAAATTAGGTTGTCATTTAAAAAAAAAAAGTAATATTAAAAATAAAAATTAACTTTAGTTTTTAAATAAATTTTTATATTAAAAGTAAAAGTAAAAACCAACCCAAAAATATGTAAATATTATGTATTTTTATGTAGTTTGATTACTTAAATTAAATTATAATAATAATTTAAATTTAAAATAAAATTAAAACCCTAAAATTATCCAAAAAGTAGGGCATGTTTGATAACTAAATTAAGTACTTAAAACTGATTAGATTAAGCATCTGATTAATTAAATGTGTTTGATAAATATAATTAAAATTACTTAATTAATTAAGTTAGCTGAAAAATTAAGTGAAATATAAAACCAAATGTTTATCAAACACCCCTTTGCTTATTTATTTTTTAGCAAAAAGGGCTCAAAACTTTCTCCTTAAAAAAAAATAATGTTTTAACCATTTTGCCCTTGTATCTTATGGGGTTTTTTATTTACCAAACACTCTCAATTGTTAGCAACGAAGAGAGAAGTGAGGAGGAGGAGCGGGGTGAATTTAAACTCCTTGATCGAGTGAGTGATTTCTCGAGCAGTTCCTCAAGAGATCGACGAATTTTTGCCTCATTTTGATGGATAATCAATGGCAAATTTCAGACAAAACAGTCCATTGAGGTTTGAAGATCTCTAGAAGTTGATTTAGTCATGGCGGTGTTGAAAAATGCTTAAACACGATCGATTGACAGATTTCGAAAGCAATTCCTCAAGATATCGGCTAACTAGATTGCTTGTTGTCATTAGCGTCAGGTAATCTTTGCTTGGTAACTCCAAATTTTTTCGATTGGGGATTCGTTTGATTTTGTTGATTTTGAGCTTAAATTAAGTTCCGATCTGTAGTTATTGATTGTTATTTTTTATTCTTGCATTTTGATCCCTAAACTTTTTCTCGAGAAATTGGTGTGGTTATGATCTTAGCTTGTTTTTTAAGATCCTGTTAGGTTGATTTATTGTTGACGCTCGTTGAAAGAACTACTAATCTTGAAAATCATCGATCTATCATTTTCTAGTGCTAATTAGAGATTATGGAGTTAATTGTTTGATGAATAAACAGGAAAAAGGCATTAAATGTTCTTAGAGTTCAAGCATTCAATACATGAGTAGCATGTATTGAATGCATTTGGTCTTCATTTTTGGGATGTAGCATTTCTCATTGATAAAACTAGAAATTGAAGTGTTGAAATTTTTAAATTTTCATTTAATACCATTTGTTATTGCTTGTGTAGCTATTCATAACTATCTTCCAAAAATGATTATAACAGATAATTTTTTCGATCACTTTACTGAAGGATATGAAGCAAATAAATCATCTGATGATGAAATAATTAGTTCAAAAATTGAAACTAGAAAAGGAAAGCAAGCAAGCAGATCAAGCATATATGATTAATTTGAGAGAGAGATAATTGCAATTTAATTATTTAATTCTCGATTTTTTTATTTTTTTATTTTTTTTTTTGTTTGTTTGAATTCTATGTTATTGTTGATTTGTAATAATTTATATATTTAAACTTTTTATATGTTATTGACATTTTTATTTTATTGTTTTTTTATCATTTTTTTTTTTTTTTATATCATTTTGATTCAAGGGTAATTATGTAAATTAAATATTTTTTAGCATCCAAATTTTGTACTTATCAAACAAACAAACAAAAATTCAGCACTTAAATTTTCAGTACAATTTTATCAAATAACCTTCTTAAATTTTTAGCATTTAATTTTTAACACTTAAAAATTAAGTGGCTGTCAAATAAGCCCTTAATCCAATTCTCATTAAACCTAACCGTAATTAAACACTCGTAGGGGATCAAGGGCAAAATATTCAAAACGTATTTTTTTTAAGTGGAAAATAATTGAGTGCATTAAGTAAAATAAAATAAGTGAAGAGACCTTACCTTAATTTTTTGTTCACATTTTGGCTTAATTTTTAAGTTAACTTAGGGCTTATTTGATAACGACTTAATTTTTAAGTGCTGAAAATTTAAGTGCTGAAAATTAAGTGCTGAAAATTTAAGAAAGTTGTTTGATAAAATTGTGCTGAAAATTTAAGTGCTGAATTTTTTTTATTTGTTTGATAAGTACAAAATTTGTATGTTGAAAATTGTTTAATTTACATAATTACTTTTAAATTAAGATAATGTGAAAAAAAAAAATTGAGAACAAAACAATAAAATTAAGGTGCCATTGTTTTTTAAAAAAAAAATTATATTAAAATTAAAAGTAGAAATTAACCCAAAAATATGTAAATATTATGTAATTTGATTGCTTAAATTAAATTATAACAATAATTTAAATATAAAATGAAATTAAAACATAAAATAATTCAAAATTAATTCAATTATCATTAATTTTAACTCTAATTAAACTCTCATAGGGAATTAAGGGTAAAATAGTCAAAATATATTTTTTTTAATTGAGAAATAATGAAGTACATTAAGTAAAATGAAATAAGTGAAGGGACTTTGATTTAATTTTTTATTCACATTTTGACTTAATTTTTAAGTTAACTTAATTAATTAAGTGATACTAATTACATTTATCAAACAAACTTAATTAATTAATTATTTAATATAATCAGTTTTAAGCACTTAATTTTTTTATCAAACATACCCTTAATTAATTAAGTTATATTCATTACATTTATCAAACAAATTTAATTAATTAAGTGTTTAATAAAATCAGTTTTAATCACTTTTTTTTTTTTTAGTGCCAACTCAAAGTTTACTTTAAAAACTAAAGAATTGTAACTTTAAACTTTATTGAATACATAGCAAAGAAAAATAAATTTTGATCCAAAATATGCTCTATTCTTAGAAGCATAATTTGTTTTAATTATTTCTACTTAAAATTCACATTAAAATTAGAAGTGAACATCTACTGATTTTTTATTTATTTTTTTTGAAAATAAATTAAATTTTGCAAAATATTTTTAGTAAAATTTTATTTTTATTTTTATTATTAAAAAAATCAACAATGCTACTTGTTTTAAACAATTAAAGATTTCAAATCTTAAACTTCGCAAATTAAAGACCATTAGTTATATTCACAAAACTTCATGCTCGCGGTATGATTTTGATATTTTAGAGAATGGGGGTTAGCTAGCTCTCTCTTGGCATTTCCGTGAAGAGTTTGTTTGACTTTTGTTTAATTTCTATTTTATCGAAAAAAAAAAAAAAAAACATCATCATCTCATGGAAAACGCGCACGAGCTTTTAGAATTTAATTATAAGGTTATGTTTTACTAAGATAATTCAAAGAGAGATTTCATTCTAAAAACGAATTTCACAATTTTTGTTTATTTAAATATTAAAAAAATTATAAAATCCATTGAATTTGTAAAATAAATTTTCAAAAAAAAAAAAATCAAAATTCTTCAAAATATGTTATTTCCAGATCATTTCACTTCTCACAATAGATATAATTAAAATGATATTACAAAAATTATATTATATAAAAATTAAATAATTAAATATTATTGAGGTTACTAAAATTATATTATTAAAATAAGTATAAAAATAATATAAATAAGATAACATGAAAATGGTATAATTAAAATGATATTACTAAAAATAATATAATTGAAATTATATAATAGAGTTGAACATAATAAAATAAAAAAATTGAAAGATTTTGTTCAAATTGTTCGTTTGAAAATTTCCCGAAAAGCTGATATACATTAAGTAGAAACATAGTATAATTGAAAAAATATAAATAAAATCTTAGTAATAAAATTATATTATTAAAAAACTAAAATAAAAATTATATATTAACGGTATATTTTCCCTAGTACCCATATGGTGATGCTTGTCTCTATTCTAATATTGTTGACAGGACATGGAGAGTAAAGAGGGAGTGAGGAAACATGAGATTTGCCGAATAGACAAATATGTAAAAGCTTCAATCTCTAGATTGACATCAGAAAGATTAATACCACATCATTATCACCGTGAGAAAGCAGTCACGAGGAGTGAGTCCGATTGGCAAGAGGATGTGCCTCTTTTATTTGTCAACCAAATGTGTAGCACTCCGAGAATTTAATCATGAATGTACCAGGCGGCCAATGTGAGAGAGCACGACTTTAAAATCACCCGAGAAGGTGATTAGTCGACGTGCGTTTAAGCTAACTTGGACACACCTTACCATAAAAACCCAAATAAAAAAATCACAGCAAGAGAGCAAAATAGCTCCGGGCGAAATAACCTTATTTGAAGAACATTCTGCATTTACAATATAGCCAGCAGTTCAGAAATTGGAGTACAAAGAACATCCAGAGAGAGAAAGAGGGCCCTTATTCCTCAAGTCAAATCATTTTGAGAAAAAGCATGTCGAAGAAAACTAGGCTAGGAGGTGTAGAGGTCGTGGCCAGAGATGGGTGCCGTGAGCGGGCAAAACCTGATAGAGTAAGAGTAGGGTACAGGTGGAACCAAATAACGGGTGTGGACACATGGACTCCAGCTATCATCTCCACCCAAACCCATGTGCTTATGATCAAGATGCACCTGCACAAAACCAACATATAACAAAATCAAAAGGATAATTGTAATCGCCCTTCTTTTTTCACTTTACTACCTTTAATTTGAAAATAAGTGTTTTACCCCCCTAAATTTTAAATTAAAGTGTAACAGTTAATTTTTCCGTTAAATTTACAAAATAAACGAGAAGACAAAAATGCATCCAAACCCAGAACATACTCCAACTTCATAACAAAAATTGACTATCCCAACAAAATCTAATTTGGATGATCTATACATGCAGGGATTTATCTCATATAATACTACAAAAAATAAAAATATGAAAACAAAAACATGAAGATTTTCACCACGAAATTGCTCACCTATTCTCAAATAATATATTGTTGTCCTATATTATAAATTGAAATCATTGAAACATCAATTTTCTCTCCCCTTTTATTTGATTTTAACAACACAAATGTTTTGTTTTTTTTTTTAACGTTTTGTGAGGTGTAGAATCTAATTTTTGGATACACGCCATCCAAACAAACCTCTTTCAAAGTAGAGATATTGAAATGTAATATATATTTGATACTCCTAACAGGTTGCCGCAATGGTATAAACCCCTACCTCGGACCCAAAAACAATGAGATTTTATTTAACCATATTAATTGAAATTGAAGGAGAGATACCTCAATGTCATTGCCTTCAATAAGTTCCTCATCATGTGTTGCTCGGTCAAGCTCAGTTGTTGTGTAGTAACTCGCATTCATTTGCATAGGTACAGAATCACCATACACGGATGCGAAAATTCCACAACCTTCTTTATTTTGAAATGTCACCCACCGTACATCTGCTCTGCCTGAACTTTCTCCAGGAACAGTATAAGGAACATGCAGGTCTCCAACATTCATTTCATACAACCCCACATGTGCAGCTGCTTTTCGATCCGGGTAACATTCAAATGGCCCTCTCCCATACCATTTAATCTTGTCCAAAGATTTTTCCAAATGGAACTCAACCCCAACACGAGGCAAAGGAGGAAGATCAACATTTGGTTTTACATTGCATTCCACGATAACATCTCCAGAACCATGGATTGAATAGTTCAAATCAACTCTGAAGAGAACATTTGATTTTTCCTCACCCTTTGGAACCCCCAGATAGAAAACTGCTATTTTTACAAGATCATTTGTGATGTGTTGAACAGAGCTGCTTTCACAAGTAAATATGAGATTATCAAGTTTGGCAGCTTTCCACTTGGAGAAGTAGCTATCTGCCCCTCCCCCTTTGTCATTATCCGTTGGTGCTCGCCAAAAGCAAGGCAGTAAACCTTTCTGCATCACCAGAACTCCCTTGACCTACCAATAATCAACATAAGATAAGAGGTTGGAAGTAAAAATAGGACAGCTGTTTTCTCCTCGAAGCCAATATCAAAGATTACCTTCCAGTTCTCAATGGAACCTGTTTGCTTGTTAAATTTTATCTCCCAAAGGTTCTCCTGACTAATTTTTATGGTATCCTTGAGAACTTCCATCTCAAAAGTGGCATTTGTTGTTCTTATGGCCTGAAATAGAGAATAATTTGTGAGTAACTTACATAAGAAATCGCTAGTTTTATCCATCAAGACATGATAAAAGAAAACTTACATGAGAGACACTATATGTTTTAGGAGGCAACTGGACTTGAGTAGATATAATGACGTGGCCAGGTTCCACCCATCGTTTGGAGTGCAGAAGCTTTGCTGTTATTGTCAAAAACATTTCAGCCGCAAATGATGAAGCCCAAGGAGAATACCATGGGCCTGACTCCCACTTAATTTCATAACTACTCTGGGGTTCTATTGTTGGTACGGGGAGGATCCCGGATCCAAATTCACATCCATCACCCATAACTGCCCAGTTAAACTCCAATTCCTCCGTGGTTTCGTAAAAATAACTATTAGAAATCTGGAAAATAAAATCAAGGTTAAGAGTAGAATGGAGATGGAATTGAGGAACTAAGGAATTGTAAGTAAACTACAATACAACCTTAATTATGCCTTCTGTGAATGAAACCTTGATTGGTTGGTATACATATTTAACCTCTGAAAAACAGTAGTGTTATCATGAGGCTTGCTTTCTAACTCAGGTGAGCCAAATCTTGATAACTAACAGTATACATAAATATGTCATAAGCAATTATAGTCACCGTGTAGTGCAGGATGAGGAGTTCGATCCGGCCATGTAAGTCCATTAAGACAGAAATTCAAATCATTAGGCGTATCCCCAAAATCACCTCCATATGCCCACTGCTTAGTACCATCTGGACCATCCTTAAGTAACCCCTGTATAAATTTCAAATTCAATACCATATGGACCATCCTTCAGAGGCTGATTGCACGGTATAGAATTAAAAACAAGTGAATTTCCATCTCGGAAGTTAACCCACCACAAGTTTGTTTTTGGAATTAGAGAAAATTGCAGAAACTCAAAGTTCTGTTAGGCCTTGGGTGCATCATATACTGGGGAATGGACCATGGACAAAACAGTATCCTATTTTATTACTGGCATCCTGGAGGTCCTCTTATTCTTTTTGGTTTGGTGGGGGGGGAGGAAATTGCAGACACTCAAATTAGATCTGCTGCAGCTTCTAAAGGTAAATTTAATTATAATGATACATGGCATCAATTCAGGGAGAAAGGGGAGCCTTTCTGTTTTGTGTAAAAACATTTACTTCAAATAAATACTTCAGACAGATCCTCTAAAGAAATTAAATACTACAGATATAATGAAGAAGTACAACTGTTAAATTCTGGTCGGAATTTTTTTTGCCAACAAATGCTGCTTGCCACATATTGATTCTCATACTGGTATTCTGTATTGGAGGAATTCAGCATGGAAAACAAAGGATCAGATTTCCAGCATATCCAATATTGTTCTAGCTGCTATGGCATACATTTATGGAAGGAAAGGAATAAAATGTATCTAAGCAGATCGCTTGAGATGTGCACTGCATACAAAGGGAATATTTTCTATTATCCAAGCCAAGATTCCCAGAATTCAGCTTTCTGTCAGCACTAAGGAGAGAGGAAATGGTGTTTGGTTTAAGTTCCCGATATTTTTCTCATTGATTGCTTCTTCTTCTTCTTCTTTTCGTGTTCTGTAAATTGTTGTCGACTTGACCTTTGTTGTTTCTTTACTTAAGACTGTTTGCTTATAGTGCTTTAATAAACTGACTTTGCGGAAAGAAAGAAAAAAGTGTATTTTCAAGATTCAATAGCATAGAGCATGCAAGGATTCAGAACATGATAGTGATGATCATTCAACATAATCATTGAATGGAGGCCTTTGAAACCTGATCAACCCAATCCCAGATAAAGCCTCCTTGTAGACCAAATGTGCTATCAATTGCTTCCCAGTATTCATGAAGATTCCCGTTGCTATTTCCCATTGCATGTGAATACCTGCCAATGTTTCGGCTAGTATCTTTGAGCAAATCAAATCACATCACCAAGAAGATTAGAAAAAGGAGTGTGATGTTAGCCAATTGAAACAATAAAAGATAAACATACTCGCACAATATCAACGGTCGTGTTTCACTTGGATCATTTGCTATCTTAATTATGTCCCAAACACGCATATACATGGGGCATACTATATCTGTTGATAGAGTCCTGGAACCACCACCTTCATAGTGCAACACCCTTGATGGATCTTTTCCACGTATCCAACCTGAAATATGAAATTTCCAAAATTGTCAGTACACGGATGAAATAGGAGGAACTTTATGGAGGGTAATAGTGATTACATATGTGGCATTTTCTGGGATGTCTTTCGGGGGAGGGGAGGGGAGGGCGGGTGGCCCCTTATTTTCTCATTTGAGGTACTCTTGAGTAATGAATATTTGAAGGGGAGGGGCACTCAAGCCCCCTTTCGTTTTTCGAAAAATTTACTACAACGTTATTTTCCAGTTAGACACTTACTAAAAAAATTCATCCCCTTCTTTATATTGGTGCACCACTTTGACAGCATTCAATAGGTTCTTAAATCACTTTTCCAAGAAAGCAGATGGTGCACTAGTGCAGTTAAACTATTGTTTACCAAAGGTTGTGGGAGGGGAGGGGGGAAGGAAGAAATTGAAACAGCAGGGAGATTTCAACAATTAGTCAACAAAGTTACAAGATACAAAAAGAAAAAAAAAATTGTCACCAGCGGCAGATGCATGATTGGTTCCATAGCTAGACTCATTCCCCAAGGACCAAGCTATAATGCATGCATGATTTTTGTCCCTCTCCACCATGCCTATGATACGATCCAACATAGATGAAGCCCAACATGGTTCCATCGTAGGATGCTTTATGTGTGCAGAAAGATGAAATCCATGTGTTTCGATATTTGCTTCATCTATCATGTACATTCCAAACAAATCACACAACTCGTACCATCGTGAATGTTGAGGGTAGTGACTGTTTCTGACGGCATTTATGTTGTTTTGCTTCATTAGAACCAAGTCCTGCAACAATACAAATTAGACCTAAATAGAAACATATTTGTTCTGTTTTCTAACAGGAAGCTCACAGAAGGATTCAAAAAGCTACATAAGCGAGTTCGGAGAAGAAAATTTGACATCACCTTAACCATACATGATTCCAAATTTGTTTTCCCAAGACGTGGATGGTGTTCGTGCCTGTTTACCCCTCTAATGATTACAGGATGGCCATTTACAAGCAGCTGTTTTGGAGCTTTCGATACTTGTCTTATACCTATCTGGCAAGATTCACAATCAACCAAATGGCCTGATGCATCTTTGAGGGTGATAACAAGAGTGTAAAGATTTGGCTGTCAGTAAATGCAAACACCGAGTAAGAGTAATGGAAATGAGAATGTCAACATGAAAATCGTTTAAAAAAATGAGGAAAAATCGAAGTCAAACCCAAATCAGATTTAAACAGATAGTTTCTGAAATGTAAAGAAATTTGTTATTGGCACCATTAATTTTACAACTGAAATATAATTCTGTAAAAAATTTTGTTAAAAGGCACATGGGGCCTAGCCGAGGTTCCTTACATGCTCAGCAGACCAAAGTTTAGGCATTTCCAGTTTTCCATCAAGTTGATAACCACAAAATCCAAGAATTGGATCAGAGTGCGGATTGAATTTCCAATGTGCCACGTGAGTTGAAAGCAGATCAATTTGTCCATTGCCATCATACCAACTCCCAGTGTCAAATATTGCAGCTTCAATAGTAAAATTGGCAATGATATTTTCGTTGGATGTTTCCCTTGAATGATCAGCTGTTACTTCGACCTGGAATGAGAACACGCCAAAAAAAAAAAAAAAAAAAGGAAAAAGGACAATTAGAAATTTGCATGTCTTCTGCACTTATGGTGTAGTTATGACTACAAGGCAAAGAATTACAACATGAAAATGGACATATCTATTGTTGTGAACTATATCAGAATGACTGAAGTATCTAGATAAGAAAACGATCAAGTTGCTCGCTTATCAAAGAAAAGAAGATGACCAACTTGCAGTGCATAGTAATTTAGACTCCACTATCAGTTTAAAGTAGCCCCTCAATGGTTCTCTTGATAGATCTATGACTGTTAAAAGTGAAAAACAAAAATCGGAAGAACGAGACCGCCCAACTCTATTGTCAGTGTCTCTATTTATTTATAATGAAAAAGAAAGTGACGCCAAAATACATATGGTGTACTAAGCTATGCTTCAACACTCTCCATCAAGCTGGAGCATATATATTATGTGCTCCTACCTTATCACAAATATACTTTATCCGTGAACAACCTAATGGTTTAGTAAACAAATCAATTAACTAGTCAAAAAAATTTACATGTCGAGCGTTAATCAACTTCCGCAATATTTTCCAACTTGACTGTGTTCTCTTTTCTGATTAAAACAAATAGAGTAGATGCAATATGATTATCTCACACCAAGTTCATAAGATAAAAATAATCGAAACTGAGTTCTTTAAACATATGTTTCAACCTAACAATTCCACAAGTAGTGTGATACAAGGCTCTATATTCATATTCGGCACTTGATCGAGCCACCACATTCTATTTATTACTCTTCCAAGATATTAATTAGATTGCCTTCAACAAATGTACATAATATCCTGCAGTAGACGTCCTATCAAAAGGTGATCTGGCCCATCAGCATCTGTAAATCCCTCTACATGAATGTGATCATGGTCATAATATAAGATACCACATCCAGGGGCACTTTACAAATATCTAAGAATGCAAAAGACAACTTCCAAGGGAGTTGTTTTTGGATGGTCTAGAAACTGGCTGATAATACCAACTATAAATGAGATATTTGGTCTAGTGAAGGCCATGTAATTTAGATTTCCAACTAACTGTTTGTGTTGTCCAAAATCGAACAACAATTCTCCTCAATTTGCATGTAGTTTTGCGTTTGGATCTATCTAAGTAACAAGAGAACAGAAAGGGAGGAGAAGGCTCGATATATGTGTTAGGCTCTACCTCTATTTATCCCTCTATTTATAATACAAGAAAGTGAACATTACAAAGAATAGATGGACAATATCGAATAATACCCTTTAACACTCCCCCTTAAGCTAGAGCATATATATCGTATGCTCCTAGCTCATTACAATTGTAATTTATCATTGATCCCCCTAATGGTTTGACAAATAAATCACCTAACCGATCCACTAAATTCACATGCCTAGCCTCAACTACCTTTTGCAACAGTTGTTTCCGTATGAAGTGACAATCAACTTCTGTATGTTTCATTCTCTCATAGAAGACTGAATTGGATACAATGTGAAAAGTTGTTTAATTATTCACAAAGAAGGTCCATCAGTGAAGAGTATTCAAATCCAAGTTCTTCCAACATATTTTTTAAGTATGTTAACTCAGAAGTGGTGTGGGTCATCGGCCTACATTCCAATTCTACACTTGATCGGGCCAAAACTGTATGCTTTTTACTCTACCAAGATACGAGATTACCACCAACAAACACACAATACCTTGTAATGGACTTCTTATCTGATGGATATCCAACTCAATCTGTATCTGTATATCCCTTAATTTGAGAGTGACCAAAATTATGATATATCAAACCACAACCAAGAGCACCTTTCAGATATTGGAGAATATGTGAGGTTGTTGCAATGTAACACGCTAAGATATTCCTAGATCGCTTTACACACATCCAAATTAGTACACATATTAGCAATTTGAGGCTCCATCGAGCTCCACAACAAGCACAAAATCATGGGCATCAATTTGAATCCACTCCTCGTATGTCTTATCATCTTTGTGGGGTCAAATTCAATAAGGTGACGACTCTTGTCCAACAAGGACAACTTTCACAGCTTTGGACCATTGTAAGTAATTGGTCTCATTCAATTTTTGTGGTGTTAACGGTTTAGGTTGACACATTTCACATGAGTGTCTACGAAATGAATGATACAACACATAGGGGATGAGGACAACATACATAAATGCAACAACCAACTTAAAAAAATGGACAAAGGACATAAACAAACATGAACAAGTAATTGAGGTTAAAGGAAGGCTTCATTTTTTTCTATTTTCTATTTTTTTTTTGGTTTAAATGACATTGATAGAACCTAAATCCTGCCCATGAGAGTCAGCAATCCGTTGATGCATAGGCTTGTGGTAGATAGAGAATGTCTGTCGGAGGTCGGCAAATGTCCGACAGGGTGCGGCAAGTGTCGACGGTGGTCCAACGAGGTGAGATCTGGGTTGGACGAGGCTGAAGATGAGCGAGAGTGGTAGCTAGGGTTAGAACTACGAAGGGAAATTTGGGGTGGCGGCTAGAGATTTGGCTCATGTATCGTATGGTTGTTCTTCGTTTTTTCAGTGAAAGAAAGGGAAATCTTTAATAATGAAAAAAGAAGAACAGAACTACGGAATTAATTTCTCGTTCGTGTCTACTCTTGATACTGTGTGAAAGTAAAAATAGGGTTGTAAAAGAATGAGATGGCTTGACTACTATATCAGTCTCTCTCTCAATTTATAATAAAATAGGGAAACTAAACAGAAGTCCTAATCGAAAGAGAATGACATCAATACCCTCTAAAACAATAATGATGAAAGATCCCCATGCATACAAGTACAAAGAATTAAGAACAGTCACTCAGCATACATGGAATTTTTTGGCCACGACTTCATATTCTGGTAAAGAAAACCACGAAAGAAAAACCTAAATTATTTTCTGGGATTGACTTTTGGTTACCTGTATATCGGCATAAGAAAAATCTTCACTCAAGTTTGATCTGAAGAAATAATCAGCAATGAATACCTGCACATCAAATGGTTTAACCATGTCATATTATGCTATCCCAGTAAGTCAACGGAGGAGGATTGAAAATATCAAGGGAAAAGGTAAGAAATTTTTTATGACAATGTACTTTTCAATGGGCTCTTCACTACTGGAAAACAAAAACTACAAGCATGCAAAGTTCCATAGGCAATTCAAAAATATACCAAATCACTAGTAGCATGAAAAATATCCATCAACCCAAATCAAACCATTATTTATTTATTTTTTCGCTAAATAGACAAGAATACAAAAATACAGAAACACTGTACAAGCTGGAACCTCGAGTTCTCCTAGAAAATCAAGAAACTCATGGCTCACTGAAGATAACAAGCCTTCCACCAGAAGTAGAGCATGTAGAAGAAAGATTGTTTCAAATTGGTAGAGACAAAATATCCCCATAAAAAAATACATGGATTCCGCTCCATCCGTAGACACCAAAAAAGAGCTAGCGGCTTAATCTTGGCATTCCAAATTTGAAAAACAAATATGAAGTCTTTAAATTGAATTCCAACAACCATTGAAAGTGCAATTAAATAGAACTATTATTTCTACTTTGTATCTCCAATCTTTAATCTGAAGACTCAACCAATCCGGTCGCATTTCCCATCATGAGTATCCTTCCGTGGTGTCGCCGCCATATCTGGCCATTATATTTGGAGCTTCATTCAAGCTAACTCAAACCGTGACTATTTCTTTGGGTATAAGATTCATTCAATTATATTCATTTTAATTCTATTGATAAGAACATAAAAATAAAATAAAATAAAGAAAGAAGAAGAAATCCATGCACAAGGAACACCTTCATCCATGGGTTGCTCTAATTATCTACATTGAAATGAAATCTAGTGAATATAAAATCCATGCGCAAGGGAAAATGTAACGTAGAGCTTGAAGACCATCTTTTCTTAGAACTAGTTGTCTAAGCAATCTAAGAGTAAAATGAACATTAAAGAAAGTAACTCCCATTCAAGAAGGAAGTTTGCTCGTTGTATTAATTTTTCATCATATAAAGTGTCGACTATACTTGTGCATTGCATACGTAAGGGAAAAATGCATATATCACTATTTTGAACACCACCAAACCATACTCATGCCACTATCTTGGGTGACAAAGAAATGATCAAATGATATCTCCATAACTTAGTCATACCAGTCATAGTATATTTGTCTTAGTCCGTCCATTTACACCAATCATTGTTACAATAGCTAAAGCATTTGGAGGCAATGTGGCATATTTGGCATTCAATTTTTTCCTTCCGTAAATAATTCACAGGTACAAGTAGGATGGGCAAACAACTCCAACGGAACAAGATCGAAGATCACTTAGAAAAGTGTGGACTAACACCCTTCTAAATTTTAAGCTGGAGTAACATAATCCAATCCACCATTTACTAAAATAACACAATGCATATAAATTCTCGTTAGTTGCCTCTTTTTTCCTTTTAAAAAAAATGGAAAACTTGATCCATGTTTTCTTAAACATATTATGATACGATTATTAATTTCTAAACGTTCTATTTTTATTCATCAAAAATTGAAACATTAAGGGCTTATTTGGTTGTCTAAATTATCTTATTTCAGAAATTATCTCATTTTGGATGAATTCATTTGCACATCTCTCCATTTCAACATGTTCTAATTAAATTTTGCATATTGTTTGGTTACCAAAGTAACATACAATCGTTTTACCTTGGTTGAGTTTTTGGTTGTCTTACTCATATTACCCAAGAAAACAACTAAAAAATTAGAACCAGAATCGTAAACTAGACAATTTGAGTGTTTTCAAACACGAAAATAGAACAATGCGTAATTAACTAAAAAAAATTGTCCCAATTCGCAAATTGAAAAACAACCAAAAGACCCTAATAGTAACCCACCCCACCCCTCCCCTAGAATGATACAACATTGGAATAACTGCATTCATCTACAAATCTATGTATATTGATGTAATTGAAGCAAATACAAACCTTTGGCTTAGCTAGAAGCAAGACATCTCGATGAATACCAGACAACCACCAATGATCTTGGTCTTCAAGGTAAGAACCATCACTCCATCTAAATACTTGAACAGCTAAAACATTTTTCTTATCCGATCCACATGGATGACAAAAATCAGTGATTTCAAACTCAGCAGGCAATCGACTATCTTGACTGACCTAACCCAATCATAGAAAGTTCGTTAATATACGACCTAATGGTCCTAATTCAGCTGTATGCATTTACTCAGCTTCAAGCATGTAGACAATCAATAGATACACACACACAAAGTCATATAAATTCATGGATAAATCCTACATAATTTCTGTGATATTTTTGTAATTAACTTGGAACTCCTTTAGAATTGGAGAATTAAAAAATAATCTTACTTTTGCTGCCTTATTATATTCAAACTACATGATAAAGCAAGTCAAAATGGATTTCTAAATAAATTTAGATCAGATAATTGAAAACTATACCTATATGGCTTTCCAATTGTAACCATTTTTTGGTGATCATGTGACGGGTTTCTTAATTTTTAAGGAATTTCAAATTTAGGTATCCTACTTTCAAATAGAACGGTTCTTAATAGTTTTTCTCGATTCTCTCCTTTCCCCCAATGTGAACCTAGCTATTCTATTGTGGCCCATGAGTTTTTGGTATTTTCAGTGAGTTGCCAGCCTTTTTTTTTTTGTCTCAGCGACTAATTTTTCAAATTTCATGTTTTCCTTGAGGCCCACGAAACATTAGGAGGACTGCTCAACTTTGTTTATTTCTGTTTCATTTTTTTATTTTATTCTATTATTATTTTATTTTTTTTATTTATTTATTTTATTTTATTTTATTTTGGGGGGGGGGGGGGGGGGGGGGGGGGGGGTTTGGAGCTGTTTTTATATATGATCAGTGTTGAAATTGGGTTGGGCAGTTTTCGTTTGTTGCAACTTCCTTTCTTGTCGTCGTTGATTGCTGTCGATCATTTCCAATATTAGCACTTCTTCAACCGGACGCAAAGCAATGTCAGCTGTGTAGGTTTTTATAATAATTTTGATTTTGATTTTAATGTGGTTAACTAGGATGGAAGTAACTACTTCACGTGGTCTAGAGCGTTTTCTTTGTCAGCTCAACAAGTTCTTTGTAAGGGATCTTAAATGCACGAAGCAAGGCAAGCGAGGGGAATTGTTGAACTCTAGATAGCCCAAAGGTTTGGAGAACTTTTTGTAACAAACATATATTGTATTTGATTAGTGAGTGTTTTAGTTTGAAATAATGCATTTAACAATGCATTTTTTTTCCCTTTTTGATATCTTCTATTGCATGATTTTCTGTATGGAAATATTTTTATTTTTTTTGCGCTAATATAAGTGAACAAAAGTTCTCAAATGATAACAGTGAGTTTGATAAAAGGTTCCAGTAAAAAAAGCGCAACCTGTATCCAACAGGAACCCCATTTATCCATGCCTGAAATGCGGAATCAACAGCTTCAAAGTGTAAAAGAATCCTACGACCTGTCAAATACCAGTCAATGCATTACATGACCTTGTTCACAACTAAATTGATACACACACACATATATACAAATTGAAATAGATAAAAGAACAGGTGTATGATAGATCTCCCTCACCAATATGAGAATTCTCAATGAACAGAAACAGAAAATTGCAAATAAAAGCTGAATTGAACTTGTAATTATCAAATGATGAATGAAAAATAGAAGCAAAATGATAAAACGAACAACCAGGATTTCGAGAGCCTAGACTCTCCCTTTTTCACTTCAGAATTTCGGTGCCTTTTCCTTCCCAATGATCTCCCATATATTTAGGCTAGAACCCTCCCCTTAACTAACTCTTCTAACAATCCCCACATGCTAACGACTTCAACAACTTAAACCCACTTGTTGAGAACCTTCTCAACCAACTTAACAAACATTTCTTCTACACACTCCCCTTCTTATTCATCACATAAGCACATTTGATAAGCGGTCTATCAATAGCCCCCCTCGGACTTTCACCTTGTCCTCAAGGTGAAAAGTAGGAAATTGAACGTTCAGAAACTCAAACTCTTCCCATGATACTTCAAAATCTGGGAGGTGTTTCCACTTGATCAACACTTCTTGTTTTCCTTGCGCGTTGTAGCGCAGTCCTTCCACAGCTTCAGGTTCCATGAGCCACTCCATTTCGTCGGTAAGGATCTCAGGTAGAGGCTGTACCTAGTTAGCATTACCCACTGCTTTCTTCAATACGGAAACATGGAACACAGGGTAAATGGACGTAGTGGAAGGCAGGTCCAACTTGTATGCCATTGTTCCAACTCGAGATACCATCTGATAAGGACCGAAAAACCTAGGGGACAACTTCTCATTTGCTTTCCTTGCCAAGGACTTGTGATGATAAGGTTGTAGTTTCACATAAATCCAATCCCCTTCCGAATACTCGACTTCGCGCCTCTTCTTATCCGCATATTCCTTCATGCATTTCTGAGAACGGCTCAAATAGTACTTGAGTTCTTCCAAGATGTGGTCCCTCGCTTGTAGTTGAGTATCCACCTCGGACATGGGAGTGGAACTAGGTTCAAAACGCAGCAAGGAAGGTGGATCACGGCCTAGAGAACTCGGAACGGAGTAGTGTGAGTGGACGAATGGAAGGAAGTATTGTACCAATACTCCACCCACGGTAACCACTTAACCCACTGCTTGGGTTTATCGCCAGCGAAACACCGTAAATAGGTCTCGATTCCCCCGTTGACCACCTTGGTTTGTCCATCTATTCGCGGATGATAGGCAGTGTTGTGCTTCAACGATGTGCCTTATAAACGGAACAACTTCGTCTAGAACTTGTTGAGAAACACCTTATCACGATCAGAAACAATGGAGTTTGGCACCCCATGCAAGCGTATCACTTCATTCACGAACAGTGCAACAACATCTTGGGCATTAAAGGGGTGTTTTAGTGGAATAAAGTGAGCGTATTTCGAAAGGCGCTCGACTACCACAAATAAGCAATTGAACCCCTCGGATTTAGGCAATCCTTCCACAAAATCCATGGACAAATCTTCAAAAACTTGGTCCAGAATCGGCAATGGTTGCAGTAGCCCTGCTAGACTTAGGGCCACATGTTTATTCAGTTGACAAATCGAACATTCAGCCACGAACCGCTGTACTTGTTTCCTCATACCACGCCAAAAAACATCTCTGGACAGCAGTTGAAATGTCTTTAGTACTCCAGAAT
The DNA here is from genome assembly GCA_016647705.1 of Eucommia ulmoides. Classification (NCBI taxonomy): domain Eukaryota; kingdom Viridiplantae; phylum Streptophyta; class Magnoliopsida; order Garryales; family Eucommiaceae; genus Eucommia; species Eucommia ulmoides. The sequence goes on from CM028341.1 coordinate 28,688,515, forward strand.
GTCCTCCAACCTTGCCCCCATGATACTCTTCGAACAATTGCAGGATTAGATTTGACTCCAACGGAATCACCATCCGTCCTTTGTACAACAAAATTCCACACTGCACGTTGTAATCAGAAAACGAGTATGATCCTTGTAGTAGTTGTTGTTTGATGGGTCCACAAATGGAGTCGGAATCAATTTCGTCTTCCAGCTTTTCTACGTGTGCACAACATGAGACCGTGAGGATAGCAAGCGCACACTCTTCTTCTCTCCTTGACAAAGCATTAGCCGCTTTGTTTTCATTTCCTGGTCGGTACTCTGTGTCAAAGTTGTAGCCCCACAACTTCGAAACTCATTTCTGATGTTCATCTAACACCAACCGTTGATCAAACAAAAATCGCAAACTCCGTTGATCAGTATGCACAATGAATTTGCGTCCCAATAGATACAGTCACCACTTTTGAACTGGTAAGACGATGGCCATCAGCTCACACTCATATACCGATTTAGCTTGATCCCTTTGGTTAAGCACCTGGCTGAAAAACGCAACTGGCTGCTGATTTTGCATTAACACCGCTCCAATGCCAAACCCTAAAGTATCCGTTTTTACCACAAACGGTTGATGGAAATTAAGAAGGACTAAGACGGGACCGTTGTCATAGCCACCTTCAAAGCTTCAAATGCCCTTTGTGCCTCCTCATTCCACCCAAAACGATCTTTCTTCAGTTGATTGGTGAGTGGTGCAGCCACGTGACCATAATTCTTCACAAATTTTTGATAATACCCGTTAATCCCAAGAACCCTCGTAAGGCTTTCAAGTTGGTCGGAGTTGGCCATTCCACAATCGCTTGTATATTCTTAGGGTCAACCGCCATCCCTTTAGTCTACACGAGATATGAACCAAGTACTCCAGCTCATTCTGTCCGAAAACGCACTTTTTGAGGTTGACTACCAATGAATGTATCTTCAAGGTCTCGAAAATCGTCCTCAAGTGTTCCAGATGATCCTCCATAGATTTACTATATACCAGAATATCATCAAAAAATACCAACACAAACTTCCATAGATACTTCTTAAATAACTCATTCATCAAAGCTCGGAAGGTCGCTGGTGCGTTCATCAACCCAAACGGCATCAAAAGGAACTCATAGTGGTCTATCAGTGTATCAAGAAATAGATAAAAAAAAAAAAAAAAATGGCTAAATAAATTGAAATTCCAAATGTACAGGTTTGAAACATATACCCGGAATAAGCCAACAAAAAAAGTTATCCATCAAAATTTCTTGAGTTACATATTGCAGTTGTGATTCAATTTACAAGAATAGCTACCCAAAACAACAGTAACTCTCAACTAAGATCAATAGCAAATTAAACACAAAAACCTCATCACGCAAAAAAAAAAAGTTGAAGACAGTACCTTCCACACAATCATTATTTATATTTTATTTTTATTTTTTTTGGGGGGGGGGCTTCCGACAGAGTGAGGAAAACTTCAATTAATGAAAAGAACACAAAATAGGCCTGACCTCATAAACAGAACAACTAACAACTTATAAATAATGAATACAAATAACAAAATGAATGGTACCTTCCCAATCTTTAGGAAGACAGAAGTACATCCTGTAGCATCCAGTAGGATTATCCTCAGGAACATTAGGTGGGTCAAGTGGAAATGGGTAAACTACATTCGTATATATAGGTCGATCAAATCCATGCATCTGCCAATTGGAAGGAACTGTTCCCAAGGAAAACAGAAAAATTTAGTAGTTATGCACTAAAGATAAAAACAAGTCAATAATGCTTTCCGCTTTTGTTAAAGAGAAAAAGGTAGAAAGTTTAACTCATGAATAACAAAGTGTGCCAACAAAGAAATGACCTATGAGTGAAGGTAAACTTGGGCTTCAATTGATCATGCACCTTCTTGTACCCTGAGCAATTCATGATTTGTGAATTATGTTGTCTAGTAGTATATATTACGGAAGAGGGTGCATCGCGTCTCGCTTGGACTCCCTTCTCCAATGACTACCCATATCCCTTTCAAAATTCCAAGAGCCATCCATATTTCTTTTTTTTAAAAACATTACAGTCTTTAGTCTAATTTAAAGAATGTACAACCCTAAAAAAATAAATAAAAAATAATATATAAATAAATAAATATGCTATAGTATTTAGATAAGAGATAATTTATTATGGACAAATTTCATTTTACTACTCTCTACAAAGGCCTCGTATCACTTCATCCCCATACTACAAAATTATATAGAGAACATGTACCAACTTTGTCCAAAGTGCAAATTGATTTGACATTAATAAAAGAACTTAACTGCCCCTATTTATGAAGGGTTAAAAAGAAAAAAGAAAAAAGCAATATTGCACATTTTCTTTTCTTCTTTTTTTTTTTTTTTGGGAAAAAAAAAATCAATTCCAAAATCAACATACTGTCACTATTACCAAAGCCGGACATATTTTATTTGAGATACACCGGGTACCACTTCCCTCCCAGCACCAACACGCCGGATTCAGCAGCTTCTCCCTCCAGTTTTCTTCCACCCTTCCCCTTACCCTCCAGGGAGTCTATCTTCCCCTTCCCCTGCCTTCCTCTCAGTCCTCACCACACCAAGGTGCTGTTACTATTGCCAGGGCCGAACATATTTTATTTTGGATACAGCGGGTACCACTACCCTCCCAGCACCAACACGCAGAACTGGTCTTTCAGAAGTTTTTCCCTCCAGCTTTCTCCCACCATTCCCCTCACCCTCCAGGGACCCTATCTTTCCCTTCCCGTCTTCCTCTCGGTCCTCACCCCACCCCTAGCAAACCCACATCCTTCTTTACCCCCACATCCCCCCCTGGCTACCCCATTCCCTTATCCCCAACCCCGAAGAGGCCACTTCCTCGGCCACTGGAAACCCTCTCCCCCAATCACCGATATAGATCCCCTACCCCCAATTTTCCTCCCTTAGCCCAACCCCGTTCTCCCGCCCCCAACCCCAAAGAAGACATCCCCACCACTCAAAATCTCTTTCTAGATGTGCATGTTATACAATGTTAGTGAAAATTTTAAGATATTGATTATTTTGGCAATTCAATGTCTAGCTATATCTGGGTGTGGGTGTGGGTGTGGGTGTGGGTGTATTGTAATAGTGACCTTTATAAAATATGGGTGATTTGAAAATTCAATGACTAGTTATATGTGTGGCTGTTTGTTGTATATATTATAATAATGAATTTTTTAAAATATGGGTAATTTTGGGAATTTAAACTCCAGTTATGCATGTCTGTGTTTTTGTGTGTGGTTTTTTTTTTTTTAATTACAGTAGTGAAGTTTTTAGAACATCGATAATTTTGGCAGTTCAATGTCTAGTTCGCAAAAAATCATGAGCCAAGAGAAATTCGTTAATCTAACTACTGGGGGATTATGTATATAATGCCAACTACATGGGAGTAAAATGATTAAGGATCTCGAGTTTAAAGAGTTGAGAACATAGGCCAACCAGATCTATAACAATCTGAAATGGCATATCCCAACTTTTGGCATTCTGTCGAATCAATTGTTATACCCGGCAATTCAAATTATTGGACAAAAGTTATGCCCATTAATTTATTTGAGAGTATGCCTCATCTTGTCTATGATCTTAATATGATTGAGCTCTATACACTCTTATCCCTTGGCAATAATTGGTTGATATGGAAGCAGAACAAATACAAAGGGGAAATGCATTCAGAAAGCATGCTAAAACAATTAATGAGAAAACTGTAGTAAAAGAACAAAGGTGAAAGCATATGTTACCCGGTATAGTTTGCCATGTGGAATCTTCAAATGAACTATCAAAAAAGTTCAACGGAACTAAGGACGGACTCTGTGCTAGAAAAAAATTCCAATATCCAGACAAGGACATTACAAAAGGCAAGCCCTTGACCCAAAAAGCAGCACTATCTAGTGATGCTTTAACAGCATCATCGTCCCAAACTGCTGACTTAGATACCAGCACATCCACTTTGTTACGTTCATGCCAATATCTAAGAGATCCTGTTATATTATAGCACAAAATTTTCGGTCAATATTTATGAGTCACATGCATCGTAAAAACTATCACATAATATTGTGGTGAATTGCTCAATGTATCAAAATTGAAATGTCAAAAATAGATTTCACAACCTCTATTTTGCTTGATGACAATGAAACCCCCGACCCACCACACTTACAAGGTTCAAACTTTGGAAGTCTCCTCTTTACAACTTAAAAAGGACATATTTCATGCATAAATTGCATTGTAATAGATTTTATGCCTAAAGGAGATCTTGCCTAGTCAGCATCTATGTATCCCTCTCCGTGAGTATGTCCATGATTCTGATACAACAGATCACATTCTGGTGCACGTTTCAAATATCTAAGAATGCGGACAACTTCACAATAACTCATTCTTGGATGATCTAAAAACTGATTAATAACACTAATTGCAAAGGATAAATAAGGTCTAGGGATGACATTTAAAACCAAACTGATGGGTAACCAACTGAACAGTCCAATTTTGAAACCGATTGAATGGTTTTGATTGCGGTTTTGGTTTTGAAATTAGCAACCAAAGCGGTTTTGATTTTGGTTTTGGAATAACAATCGTGAAATCAAACCGCGAAACCGATATTTTTTATATATATACCTATTTTTTTATATATTTACAGTTGAACCCCTAATATATGTGTGTGTGTGTGTGTTTTTATTTATTTATAGTTTAACCCCTCCTGTATATATATAAATGTATGTATATATGTTAGGGTTAATGAAAGCTTTTGATTCATGTATCATTATAGAAAACACTCAAAGAAAAAGCGACAGGTATATAAAAATAAAAAAGTGGATTCATCACCTGTGACATCTATCCTATTCTGCGATTCTAATCAACAGATTCATTGAGCAACTCTTGGGTAATAACTTAATAATCTAATAATAAGAACCGGGTGGGGTCATCTAACTTCATTCAAAACTGAAACTATTTATGGAATAAAATTATGAAATCATTTCTATTTTGAACATTTATTTGGTTTTTTCCTTTCTTGCCTCAAATCCATATTCTATGTTGGAGTGAATTTTAAGTTTAGAAAACTTTTCACTTTTCTTAACTTTCAGTTTAACTCATTAGACTCACTAATAGGTTCATTCACATAATATATTTAATGAATGAGAAGAAAAAGTTATCATACGATCACTCAAAAAAATCAAACTTTTTTGGGGCTCCAATTAGATTCTAAAACTCGTAATTTTAATTCGTGTTTCCTATCTACTACTCTTACTTGTTACTTCCTAATTCCTTAAAATGACAAAAAAATTCTACCTCTATAGCTATGATTCTACTTCTACAACTACGAAAGGAGGGATTCTTCGAGATCTCGCATCTACGTAAATTGTGGAAATATGATCTCTTTCATGGATTATTAGAAACGAACCTATCATATTTTCGAAATCACTAGCTATAATATGCCACAAGATGCGTGTGTGGCTACATAAACACATACATACATATATACATACACACACACACATATATATATATATTTGCCACAAGGTTTTCTCATTTCTCTGTGTTGTAGCCCAGCCGACTTCGAACTTCCATCACATCTCTGAGCTCTCTCTCTCTCACTCTACTTTGGATTTTGTAGTAATGTATGACAATGATTTTTTTTACATTATTAAAAATTATTGAGATGCAATTGAATTATTGAGATAATATTTGCTCTGGAGACCGTAATTTGTATTATTGTGATGACTATCTATCGTTGTATTTCAATTATGATTAGGAATGTTTATTGTAACAATTAATAGTTTTGCGGTTTAGTTTTGTTTTTTGGAATTTATATTTTATATTTTACTTATGTTTTTGTTTATATATAAAAAACAACGATATGCGGTTTTGGTTTTGTTTTTTGTTTTGTTTTTTTATAAAATTGAAAAATCTTGTCCTGAGTCCGTCAACAACTCTCCTTATTCTACAAGTAATTTCTTATTTGGATCTCTTAATGAGTCTACTGGTTTAGACACTAACATCCATATTTCGCTCAACAAGTCAAGGACATAGTTTCTCTGAGAAAGGTAAATACCTTACCAAGAAACTTCAATACCCAAAAAATATTTCAAATGACCCAAGTCCTTAGACTGAAAATTATCATGCAGAAACTCTGTGTCCTTCAATGTCGCTAAGGTCCTCTCTTGTAATCACGATATGATCAACGTACACAATCAATAATATTCTCCATATGGTACTATGTCTGTAGAACACTAAATTATCAACTCCAAATTGTTGAAGTGCAAATTCAATTACCAACTCAGTAAATCTCTCAAACCATACTCAAGGACATTGTTTTATGCGATAAATCGATTTCTCCACCCGATATACAAATCATTGCTCCCCATGAGCAGCAAACTCAAGAGGTTGCTCCATATTCACCCTCTTCAAGTATATTGTCATTCAGGAATGCATTCTTGATATTTAACTGATGTAACGGCCAATGAAAGTTGGCTGCAAGACAGACGAATAGCTAAACAGATGCAAGTTTGGCAACTGGAGAAAAATTCTCTAAGTAATCTAGGCCTTGAGCATAACCTTTGGCAACTAAATGTGTCGGAAGTCGATCAATGGTATCATCTGGATAAACTTTGGACATATACACCCACTTACAACCGATAACTATCTTGCCAGGTAGGAGAAAAACAAACACCATTCTAGTGTAAGGCAAGCATTTCTTCCCCAATTGCAGTCTTCCAACCAGGGTGAGTGAGTGCCTCTTAAACAAAGTTAGGAAGAGAAAGGGAGGACAAAAAAGCAACAAAAGCAGAATAAGAAGGGGAAAGATGTACATATGAAGGGAAAAAATAGATATAGGATGTTCAATACATGAATGCTTACCCCTCCAGACAACAATGAGTTTGTCCAAATCACACGATGATCGGGCAGATAAAAAAGAATTTGGGGACATAGGGACGATGGGTTCATGGAGGTGGAGGGGGCAATTGGCACTTTCAAACGATAAGAGTAAACTTGGAAAGAAGGACGCGACGGTGAGCGGTAGGAGGAATTGTTTCAATAGGGGATGTCGATGGACTAGGGATAGGTAAGCTAGGTAAAAGAAGTGTAACATCGAGGTCAACACGAGTGTGGGGCTCAGAAAAGTAAGGAGTGAATTCAAAGAAGGTAACATCAGCACACACAAAAGAACGACGCAAAGAGGGACTATAGCAACGATACCCTTTTTGAGTGCGGGAGAATCCAATGAAGACACATTTTTGGGCACAGGGATCTTCTTGTCTTAACCAGGAACAAGTTGATGAACAAAGCAGATGCAGCCTCAAATACGAGGAGCTAAGCCAAAAGAGTAAGAACAAGGAAAAAAGAACATGTAGAATTTTGTCATTTAAGGTAGAGGAACCCATGCAATTAATCAAGATAACAAGCAGTAAGAACCACATCACCCCTGAGGTGCTTGAGAACCTTCATTTCAAACAACATAGTACAGCCGACATCAAGGAGGTGGCAATTCTTAAGCTCATCAACACCATTTTGTTGGCGTGTGAGGATAAGATGATTGGTGAACAATGCCTGATTGGGTCATGAAAGTGGTAATTGGGTGAGAAAAATATTCTCAAGCATTATCAAGCCTAAGTCTACAAACACTCACAATAAATTGAGTTTGAATTTCAGCACAAAAGTCACAAAAGATAGAAAATAATTCAAAAAGATCTTTCGTTAAATAAATCCATGTAACTTTTGAAAAATCATCCATAAAATTGATAAAATAAAGAAATCCTAAGGTAGACGAGACACAGGAGAAACCCCAAACATAAGAATGATCTAATATAAATGGACTCAAAGCTCTTTGATTAACTCGGGAAGCAAATGAAGTTCTATGATGCTTTACGAATTGACAAGACAGACAATCTAGTGACGCCAAATAGTGCAGACTAGGAACAGCATGCTTAAGATTGACAGAGATGGGTGACCATGACTGGACAACCAACGGGTGTGCAGCAAGAATATCCAATTGATCATCAAATTAGTGAAGTTCCTTTTTTTCTCACGCCCAACACCAATTGTCTTCTGAATTGAATTGAATAATCAATGTTATTGCTTTTCTAATTGTACAATATGAGACCACATATAGCAGTAATTTAGGAATAAAAAAAGTAACTAACTAATGACTAATAACAACTTTCTTAATCTACATATTTGGCTTTTCCTATATACAAATAATAATAATATCAAATCTTCCAACACTCCCCCTCAAACTAGTATGAAGACATCTTCAATTGTCAACTTGCATACTAGGTAGTCGAATATTTTCTTTGGTAATCCTTTTGTTAGAATGTCTGCAATCTGTTCGGTAGTCGGTATATATGGTATACATATTTGTCCACTCTCGATCTTTTTCTTGACGAAATGTTTGTCCACTTCCACATGTTTTGTCTGATCATGTAGCACCAAATTGTGAGCAATTACAATGGCTGATTTGTTATCACAATAGACTTTCATAGGTGTTGAATTGGACATCTTCAACTCTTCTAGTAATTTGTTAATCCATAACACTTCACAGATGCCGTGACCCACTGATCTGTACTCTATTTCTGCGCTACTTCTAGCAACGATATTTTGTTTTTTGCTCCACCATGTGACAAGGTTTCCACCAACAAAGATGCAATAACCGGAGGTCGATCTCATGTCCGTGACGATCCCAACCCAATTTGCATCGGTATATACCTGGTCACGTTTTTTATACAAAATTCCCTTTCCGGGTGTACCCTTGAAGTACCTTAGGATTCTATCGGCAGCTTCGAAGTGTTCTTGTCCCGGTGAGTGCATAAATTGGCTGACCATGCTTACAGCAAAGATATATCTAGACGGGTATGTGATAAGTAGATTAACCGCCCCGCTAGCCTTTGATATTGTTCTTGATTAACGTCTGCTTTAGGTTTGACCGATTGTAGCTTCTCATTCGGTTTGCTTGGAGTTTCTGCAACTTTGCACCCGAGTAGCGTTGTTTCATTCAGTAGGTCGAATACATACTTCCTTTGACTCACAAATATGCCTCCCTTTGATCTAACAAATTCCATTCCAAGAAAACACTTCAACAGACCTAAGTCTTTGATCTCAAAGTCATCCGCAAGTTTTCCTTTAACTCTTCCCAACCCGTCACTACCACTTCCTGTTAAGATAATACCATCTACATTGACAATTAAAATAGCAATCTTACTATCATTTGAGTGTCTATAAAACATAGTATGATCTACTTGGCTTTGTTGATAACCATGACCTTTTACAGTGGTTCCAAAGCGTTTAAACCACGCTCTAGGAGACTGTTTTAGGCTGTTTTAGGCCGTATAGTGACTTCTTTAACTTCCACACCTTTCCTTGTCCTATCTTTCTGTCAAAGCCTAGTGGTAAACTCATGAACACTTCCTCCTCCAAGTCTCCATTTAGAAAGACATTTTTCACGTCTAATTGGTGTAAGGGCCAATCAAAATTCATTGCTAGCAACAATAGAACCCGAATCGAGTTTATCTTAACAACTGAAGCAAACGTTTTTTGGTAGTCTATCCCATATGTCTGTGTGAATCATTTAACCACGAGCATTGCTTTGTATCGTTCTATGCTTCCATCTGCGTTACACTTGACGATGAATACTCATTTGCACCTGACTATTTTTGTATCTTTTGACGAATCAATTATTTCCTGCATACCACTATTTTTAAGAGCATTCATCTCTTTCAAAACTACTAACTTCTAATCTGGATCACCTTGTGCTTGCTCAATGTTCCTTGGAATAAACACATTAGTAACTTTAGAAATAAAGGCTCTATATGGTTTGAAAATTTTTGCATAGGATACATATCTAGATATGGGGTGATTGGTGCATTTTCTGTCTCATTTCCTGATGGCTAAAGGAATATTGAGATCTGAAGGTTCATTAGGAGGTGGTAAAGAGATAGGATTACCTGGGTGAGAGGGTTCATTAGGAGATGGCAGAGAGATAGGATTACATGGATCATTGCTTGGGGAGTCAGATTGATCTTGTGCTAGAACAGTAGGTTGGTCTGTATTCTTCTTTGTACCTCTCCGAGTATAAGTACAAACCCGCAACTCAGTATATGATCGTGGTATTTCTTCATCTATTCATGAAGGAATTATGCTCGGTACTAGTGTACTAGTAGGGATCCCTTTTTGTTTTTCAATATTTTCATCACTTGTTTTTTACTGATTTGGAGTAAAAGTTTCTAAGACTATGGTAGGGAGAGGATCATCAGTGACCCCAAAATTTCCTTCCATTAGATTCTCCCTTTGAAGGGAATTTTTGTCAAAGAAAGGGACATTTTCCAAAAACGTGACATTTATACTCACATGAATTGTTTTTTGTTCGTGGATTGTAACACTAATACTCCTTTTGATTTGGTGCATAACCTATGAAAATACATTTTTCTGCTCTATGATCCAGTTTAGACCGAAATTGTTTGGGAATATAAACGTAAGAGGTGCAGCTGAATGCTTTAAGAGGCAGATCAGCTGATATTCTAGATGCTGGAAAATGTGTTTTGAAATTATCAAATAGTTTGATGTAGTTTAGAATACGTGTAAACATACGATTGATTAAACATGCAACTGTTAAAAGAGCATTACCCCACAAATATTTTGGAATATGCATAGAAAACATGAGTGCACGTGCGACTAGGAGTAAGTGTTTATTTTTTCGTTCAACCATACCATTTTGTTTTGGTGTGTCACAACATGTGGATTGATGTAAAATACCACTTGTTTTCAAAAAAACTGCCTAAACATTCGTTGAAATATTTTGTGTCATTATCTGTGCGAAGAATGTTAGGTTTCATTTGAAATTGGTTTTCAAGTATAAAGCAAAAATCTTTAAATAAAGTTTTACATCAGATTTTGCACGCATCAAGTATGTTTAACATAAACGTGTGTGATCATCAATAAATGTCATGAACCATATTTTTCCGGATAGTGTTGTGATTTTTTAGGGACCCCATACATCGCTGTGAATTAAATAAAAAGGTTTTGATGCAAGATATGATTTTAAAATATAAGAAGTACGTTAATTTTTTGCAAACAAACAACTTTCACAATGAAAAGATGAATAATCCACATTCTTAAATAAAGTCGGAAACAAATGTTTAAGATATTGAAAACTTGGATGTCCTAATCTTAGGTGCCAAAACATGATTTTATCATGAACAGACGTTGAACTCATACCACTGGGACCGTGAGTTGTTTTATTCTTTAAGGAGTTATCATCGAACTACTAAAGGTCATCCACTATTCTAGCACTGTCGATCATCTTCCCTAAGCCCTGGTTTTGAACAGACATTGAGATTCAGATAACATAGCATGACAGTTAGAATCTCGCAATATTTTCCTTACAGATAAGAGATTACAAGTAAGTTTAGGAACGTGAAGGACCGTTTTTAGGTTAATGCTATATGAGATTTTTATTTGGCCTTTTCTTGCAATATGTAAGAAATTACTATCTGCAATCCTAATTCTTTCGTTACCAGAACATGATGAATAGGTATTAAAAAGGTGAAAAAAAGTTGTCATATGGTCAAGAGCACTTGAATCAATAATCCAAGGCACTGAGTTTAAAGAACAAGAAAAGGCTCGAGAGTTACTACCTGTTTGAGCTAAAGAAGCATTAGGAGTACGAATGATGAATTAGCAATCAGCAGTTTCAAAAGTTGATCAATTTGCTCTTTGTTGAATGGAGTGGTTGCAACTTCATGAGTGGAAGGATAGGATCAGTTAGATTTTTCTCCCAACTTGTTGCTCTTCAAATTAGCTGGTTTCCCATGGATTTTCCTGCATGTTTCCCGTGTATGACGGGCTTGTTGCAGTAGTCACACCATATATGAGGGCATTCCTCCACTCGGCGTTGAAACCTATTGGAGTTAGCATCAGCAGCAGCCAAAGCAAACTGGTCAATTGAAGCAACTGCAGGACCAGTAATTTTTGGCTTGTTGAGCATTACGTTCCGACAGGTCTCCTCCTTTCTGACCTCCAAGAAAACCTCACCGATTGAGGGAAGAGTCTGACGACCAATGATTCGTCCCCTAACTTCGTCAAGTTCTGGTTTTAGTCCTGCAAGGAACTTAAAAACATAGCATCATCCACCAACTTTTTATAGTGATTGTAATCCTCGGTCGAATGCCATTCATGATCATTGACATATCCTAATCCTGCCATATTCTTTTCAATGAATTGAAATACTTGGTGATATTGCCTTCTCCTTGACGAAAATCACGGAGTTTTAGAGTCAATTCATACTTTTGTGATTGATTTCCTAGGTCAAAATACATTTGATTGACATTCTCCCAAAATTCCTTCGCCTTAAGGTAACACACGTAGTTGGAGCTGATTTCTTCATCCATGGAGTTCACGAGTCACATCATAACCATGGAGTTTTCAGCATCCCAAGTCATATGCAGCGGATTAGTGAGGGTTGGCGCCTTCGCATCACCGGTTAGATATCTCATTTGTCCTTTTCCGCGGATATACAGTGGCACCAATTGAGACCAACACAAGAAATTGCTTCCATTCAGTCGAACAGAGGTGATCTGGATGGAGTGGGATTCGAAAGGGAGATTTTTTGGTCCAGTGAGTTAGCTGGATCTTGGGGTGGATTCTGAGGTAACGTCGGACATGGTGAAGGTCATCGGAGGCTGAGAATCGTCGGATGCCGATCAATTTTGTCGTCAGCTGTGGAAGACCAATCGATTTCGTCAGCTGTAGTGGGATTTCGATCGATTTTGTTCGTCACAGCTGTAAGAAAGGTCGGACGTTGTTAGTCGTCGGCTGTAAAGGGGCATGCGAAGTTCGTTGTCGGTTGTAAGGGAGCTCGTCGTCGGCTATAAGAGGGCCTGCAAAGTTTCGTCGTCGGCTATAAGGGCCAACGAAGGGTCGTTGTTGGATGTAAGGAGGTCGTCGGTTGTCATTGGCTATAAGGAGAGTCAGCAAAGCTTCGTCGTCGGTTGTAAGAGGCCAGCGAAGGTCGTCGTCGGCTGCAAGAGGCCGGCGAAGATCGTCGTCGGCTGCAAGAGGCCGGCGAAGGTCGTCGTCGACTGTGAGGAAAGAGGCTGGTTGGCTAAGCTAGGGTTTAGTTTCGCTCTGATACCAAATTGAATTGAATAATCAATGTTATTGCTTTTCTAATTGTACAATATGAGGCTACATATAGGAGTAATTTAGGAATAAAAAAGGTAACTAATTGATGACTAATAAAAACTTTCTTAATTTACATATTTGACTTTCCCTATATACAAATAATAATAATATCAAATTTTCCAACATTCTGCATCCTCAAATTCTGAATAAGAACGGAATCGGGGAAAAAGAAAACAGAGCAATTAAAGTGCCTAGCAAGTTTACTAACAAATTTCAAATTAAAAGAAAAAGCAGAAATATACAGAACGAAGAACAAGGATAAAGAAAATGAGAGTAGCATAGTACCCACACCACTAATCGGGACCGTGCAACTATCTACAACAGTAACAGGATGCAACAACAGAGATGACTAAATGTGTGTAAAGAGTGATGGAGTACCTGACATGTGGTCAGTGACAGTGAAGTCTATAACCGATGGAATGGTAGAAGAAGGACAAGCGGAAAGACATGCAATAGAAGTACCCCGTTGAGCTAGAGACGCAATGGGGTGAAGGTCTGTTGGGATACCTTAAACTAAAGGAACTGAGCATACTCGCCATCAGAATGTCCCCTGGCAGCTGGAGAATCAAACGGTAGAATAGGATCAACTTGACAAGCATATTTATCAGGATAGCCAACTAAAACTCAACACGTCTCTTTTGTATGATTTCCTTTGACACAAAAGGGACATTGACGATATTGGTCGCGACTAAAACCACCACGGCCACCACTCTGGCCACCTCGAGAGTGATCACTACTAGATTGGTCAGCACGATCACCCTAAATGAAACATGTGACAAGAAAAACAAACAAGCATGAAAAGGAGCATAACTCAAAGAAAGGACATAATAATAATCTTTTTATAGTTTTTTCTTAGGTTATTTTTTTGTTTTTTGTTTTTATAGTTTTTTTTTTAATAACAAACAAGTAAAAAACAAAGGGACTTAGGTTATAGGGTTCGATTAACCTTTCATCGTCAATGGGAGGACAACAAACGGCGAGGCCATCGACATTCGGAAGTGGCCAGAGCAAGGTGGACGCTTGTTGCTAGTATTCAAAGGTCGTGCTGCAATAGTGAAAAGGTGCATCAGCGGACGACTACAAAAGCTCCAACCAGGGTCGATCTAAACAGAGGTTGTAGGTGGGATTTGGGGGGTAGGTTAGATCTTTGCTTTCTTTTTTTCTGCTGAAAAAATTGAAAGAAAAAATTAGGAAGATAAATTGGTAGAACGAGACTATGAGATTAGTGTGTTCCATTAGAACCTGCTATGGATTCCATGTTAACATAAAAAGGAGAACACGAAAATAATAAGACGGTTTGAACTTAGCAGTCAGTCTCTCCCTCTACTTATAATAAAATATTGGTCGTACAGAGAAGCTCTAATATAGAGATAAAAACTAAGGTGCCTTATAACAAAATAATGAAATGCCCATTGTAAAATAATAAATGTTAATGGTTGTAGGGCTTGTTGCTTATTGTGCTTGACAGTGCACATTCTTCATATAATTGTTGGAATACGGTATTTAGGGCATTTATTTTAGTTTCTATTGTATTTTCGGTATTGTTGTTCTAGGGCTTTATTAGCCCATTAATTTCAGTGATATCCTTCCTAATTTAGCTAGCTATTATAGCTATATAATTAAGAAAATAGAGCTTATTCTGAATATACGAAAATATTTTTCTCTTTTTCTATATCCTTTTTGATATCTAGAGCTAAAAATTTTTACCCTACCCAAACCTTAACCCTAACCATCCATCCCACTAGTAGTCGAGCACCAACCTCTCGAACCCTAATTCCTCCTAACCATCCATCTCATCAACAGCCGGGCACCAGCCAACCACCACCAGCCGCGCTGCCGTCTTCGTTGCGTGCACCAACAAACCACCAGTAGCCGCGTTGCTGTATTTGTCGCGCACACTCCACCAGTAGCCCTCGCACCGCCTTCGTCGCACGCACCAGCCAACCAATAGCTTCCTCGCCTTCTTCAACCAACAAACTGTCACTGTCGCATGCACCCTCCAGCAGCCACCCCCGAGCAGCCATCACGTGTTTGCCCCATTACCATCACGCACCAATGTCGTCTTCGTAGGTCGTCGTCCAGCCGTCACTGCTAAGGGTTGTCATTAACCGCAAACTATGGTCTATCTATTGCCTCTCATTGCAGTCTATTCGCCGCTGGTAACCCGCGAATATCCATCTGCCACCATCACAGGTTGTCGTCCAACACCTGCCTAATATTGTACAGTACCTATCCCGTGCTGTTGTTAACCGCACGTTGCAACTGCCCACTGCCACAAGCTATGGTTTGTTCATCGCCGGTAAACCCAATTTGTCCATCACATCTTTCCACTTCCACATCGTCATTCTGTGGCTGCTGCCCGTTGCCGTTGTTTTACATTCGTTGATGTTCCGGATGTCCTAAACACACGGTAGTTCCTTTTATCTATTTTATGGTTGGGTAACCGTATCTCTGGTTACCCTCGTCACATTGTATCGTCTTTTTTCCGGGACTCGGTTAGTCCTATGTAGCCTCTGTCATATTGTTTTACTGTTATAATCTCGTATCATCCATATCCACAGCTTACGAAAAAGAATAAGATGTCCAATCCCAGACCGTTCCTACTCCACAGCTACCCACCCGCTCAGACCCTACTTGTGAGAATGATGCCCTAGTCCACCATGTCACAACTGTATTACTCAATGGGACAAATTTCCATGCATGGTCTTGCTCCCTTCGTCTCTACCTTGGTACAAAACTCAAGACCGAATGACTCGTAGACACTAAGCCAAGGCCAGATATCAACGATCCCAAGTATGCTTAGTGGAATGCGGATAACTATACCATCCTAGGGTGGATATTCAATATTATCGAGAAAATGATCTATAATATGTTCATATTCCCTGAGACAATTAAAGGATTATGGTTCACTCTCACGAAGATGTACGCCTACTCTTGCAACGAATCACAAATCTTCGAGCTTTATCGTGAGATCTCTCATACCTCCCTGGGGCTATCAATTGAGGATTACTTCGAGTACCTTCAGACTCGGTGGGAGGAACTCGTACAGCATGAGCATTTGAGCGAATTCCCGAGAATGTTGCTGAGATTGAGTCTAAGAGCCAAGATCGTCGTAGTAACACATACCATTTCTTGATGGGTTTAACCTTGAGTATGAAAAACTTCGCACTTAGATTTTAAACACATCCCTAATGCTTAACCTATATGGAACATTTTCCATTGTCGATAGCAATTCAAAACACTTACTCCTCCTCTCGCCTGAAGTCACTCCTTCTGTCCCTGAGCAGATAGCCCTTGCGACTCCCTCCAGTCCTTGCCCAACATGATCGCATCCATTTTGTCAACACTACCGAAGACCTATCCACCATATTGATCGCTACTATAACTTCCACCCTGAGTTGAAACCTCGAAACATAGGAGGTAGGAAAGGAAAAAGAACACCATGTACTAGTGTTGGTGCTGATATCACACCCGGTCCGACAGATCCACCACCAGCTCCGGTCCGACAGATCCACCACCAGCTCAACCAAATCTTACCTAAGTTAAGGCCCAAATTGCGCAGCTTCAGGCTCAGTTAATCAACTTGTCATCATCTTCTAGCTCCACGGCTGCTCTTGCCTCGGGTGTTCTTGTTGCGCTTAATGCTAAGTCTAGTCGTCCTACTTGAATTCTGGATTCCAAGGCTAACAATTACATGACTGGTGAACTCTCTACCTTTACCTCCTATGTTTCGTCTGTCGATCAATCTGTGTGCAGTATTGATGGGACCTTTATCCCTATTCGTTACCAGGGAGATGTTTTTTTGTCCCCCAATATCACCCTTCACTCTGTTTACTCTGCCCCTAAATTTGCCTATAATCTTCTATCTGTTAGTCGTCTTGCTAAAAATCTTAATTGTGTTTTTGTTTTCTTACCCAACCGTTGCTTCTTGCAGGACCTAACTACGAGGAAGATTTTTAGCAGATGATATGAACACGATGGACTCTACTACTTCGGGAATCCTCCACCTCCAAATGTACCACCTTCTAGTGTGAAAGCCTCTGTGCTATATGTTTTTTATCCTTCTATCTGTTCGTTAAAAAATTTAGACTTGTGGCATGCCCGTCTGGGACATGCGAATTTTTAGTATTTATGTTGGTTATTTCCTTCTATTAATAAAGCTTGCAAGAATTTTAAATTTCAATGTGTGGCTTGTAAAATATCTAATACACTCACACTTCCTACATTCCTCGCAAGCACCGTGCATCCCAGGCCATTGATCTCATTCACTCTCGTATTTGGGGACCCTCCCTTGTTACAGCTATTTGTAAACATCGCTACTATATCACCTTCATAGATAATTATAGTCAGTGTACTTGGGTTTATTTGATGAAGCACAAATCAAAAGTCTACACTCATTTTACCCACTTTTTTAAAATGATAAAAACCCAATACAAAACTGTCAAGTGTAATACCCAGTCAGATAACGAACGGGAATACTTATTCGATGACTTCCAAGTTGAGCTTAATAAGGTATTCTACAACAATTTACCTGTCCCTACACAACTTAACAGAATAGTGTGGCAGAACGTAAGAACCATCACATCATATATGTAGTTCGATGTTTTTTATAGGGAATGAATGTTCCCAAATCTTTGGCACATGGCGGTTCTTACTACCGCTGATCTCATTAATCGCATCCCAAGTAGTGTCCTTACAGGAAAAGCCCATTCATATACTGCAACCCACTAGTACCATTTTTCCTATCTTACCCCGTGTCTTTGACTGCACGTGTTTTGTCCAAAGTCGAAGTCCTACTCGAAACCAAATTAGATGATAAATCTATCCGGTGTCTTTCTAGGCTATTTCGCCATGTCTGAAGGATATAGGTGTTACGATCTAGCCACTCGTCATATTTATCACTCTCTAGATGTTATGGTCCTCGAAACTGTCCCCTATTATTCAGGTAAAATACCTTCTGCACCTATCGAGTAATCCCTAGTGAGAATGATATCTTACTTCTACGCCCTATTCCTATCTTTGATATATCTTCACTACCCACACCATACTAACCGCCCAACCCCTCACTCGCACCATTACGGGTTTACTCTCATCGCCCACATGCTCCCAATTCTCTGCCGGCATCTTCTCGGAAATCAAATATATCCCCATCTCCCATAATTTATAACTATGTTTCCCTACATTAGCCACTCGGGAACGTTGTTTACCCTTTCGATACCTCCATTCCTGTTCTACTAATCATCCGATTTCCAAGTATGTATTTTCAAGGTCTCTCGGATCAAAATACAAATCATTCCTTGGATAGATTGATTCAGTTGTTATTCCTCGCTCAGTACATGAGATCTTCTAGAATCCAAAGTGGGTAGCTGCTATGCAAGCGGAGAAGAATGCTCTACGGCAGAATCAGACATGAAAATTGATTACCTCGCCGTTTGGTGAACGTGGTTGCAAGTGGGTATTCAGTGTCAAATATCCTGATGATGGATCCATTGATCAATCTAAAGCACGTCTTGTTGCTAAGGGCTACACACAAATCCCAGACAAAGACTTTTGTGTCACCTTTGCCCTTTTTGCTAAGTTGACTATTGTCTGTTTTCTTGTTTCATTGGATGCCTCATATTCCTGGCCTCTACACCAGTTAAATGTCAAGAATGTCTTTCTCAATAGCAACTTGAATGAGACTATCTATATGGAGCCTCCACTAGGATTTCGAACTCAGGGGGAATATCCGGGCAAAGTCTGTCGGCTCCGAAAATCCCTCTATGGATTTAAGCAGTCTCCTCATGCATAATTCAGCCGATTCAGTGAGGCCATCCTTACTATGGGGTTCACCCAGTTTCACTCAAATCATATCTGTTTCATCCGTGGCCAGCACCAGGGGCAGTGCATCATTATCTCCCTTTATGTGGATGACATTATTATCAAAGGAAATTACGCACGTCATTAAGCAGGTAAAGAAGAATCTCGGGTAGAATTTTTACATCAAGGATTTGGGCCCTCTCCGCTATTTTCTTGGTATTGAGATTGCTCGGTCCCGACGAGGTATTTCTCTATCTCGGCAAAAATACGCCCTTGATCTTCTTCAGGACATTGGGATGCTTGGATTTAGACCCGATTCTACTCCCATAGATCCAAACCTTACGTTGACAGCAGATTCAGGTAAATTATTACCAGAACCATTGGTATATTGCTTCTTGTGGGTCGCCTCATCTATCTAACATATACAAGGCCAGATCTTACGAATGTTGTCAGTGTTGTGAGCTCATTTATGCACTCATCACGTATACCAAACCTGGATACAATCTATCATATCATTCGGTACCTCGAAACCTGCCTCGGTCTTGGCCTTTTTTACACGACAAGGACACGGGAGGGGCTCTCCAGCTTCATAGATTCCAACTATACAAGGTCAAATGACAATATATATTTGACCTCTGGTATGTGTACCATTTATGGAAGGCACCTAATCTCATGGAACAATAAGAAGCAATCCGTTGTCTCTCAATCTTCTGTTGAAGCTGAGTATAGCACCATGGCTCAGGGAACGTGTGAATTCCTTTGGCTTCGGCCTCTTATAACCGAACTGAGACTTCCCGTGAGAAACTCATCTACGTTGTTTTGTGATAACAAGTCTGCTATAATGCTATCATCTGACTCAATACTTCATGAAAGAAAGAAACACATCGAGGTGGATATCCACTTCATCCGTGAGAAAGTCTGATCAGGAATCATCACACCTACCTTCGTCCCATCTTCTGAATAGGCTACTAATATATTCACCAAGTCTACGGGACCATCTCTCCTTCAATCGACTATTGGCAAGTTAGGGCTCATCAACATTTTTGCCTCAGCTTGAGAGGGAGTGTTGGAACACGGAATTTATTGCATTTATTTTAGTTTCCATTGTATTTTTGGTATTGTTATTGTAGGACTCTATTAGTCCATTTATTCCGGTGATATACTTTTTAATTTAGTCAGCTATTGTGGCTATATAATTAGAATAATAGAGCCAATTCTGAATATACAAAAAATATTTTTCGCTTTCCCTATATCCTTTTATAATTTAAATGAAAAATTATTTTATAAAAGCATAATATCTAGATAAAAAAAAAATTATCTTTTCAACACAGAACTCCGTTTGATGAAATATGGGTTTCTCTAATGCTAGAACAACCCTTGTGGGTGATGCATAAATATATTGCGAAACCATAAAGTAAGCCAGAATACATAAAAGCATTTCAGAACCACAAAAGTCACATGTGTAACAAGTATCAGCATGGATTGTACCTTCTATTGATTCATGGCAGTGTAGGGAAACATGTGAATTTCTTTTTCTCCATTTGATGAAAGATGGATCTTCCCACGGCTTGTGAGTGTTATTTGAAGGAAAAACAATTTGACCAACCAAAGAGGCCATTCCTGCAACAAAATTTGCTAAATTCGGCAGAGAGAAAATGATGGGCATTTTATAATTTCATACATATTATCAGCAGAGAGAAAAAGTCAACGTACCTTTTATATTCAGAAAGAATCTAAAGGAAGGAAAATGGATCGAATCTGGATCTAAATATGGCAAAGCTCATGCAAAAGGGATGGAATGGATAGAGGGAGACCATACACCATTACCGGTTGAGGGCAAGTGTTCTGAACGAATAGGGTAACATTAACTCTTGCTGACACGAGTGAGGTCACTTTGTCCACTTCATCTGGGACGTCTCTACGGTGCGTTCCTCTTCGGTTGGCACGCTTTGCCATGTGGGTTCGCATATGTCGTACAGCAGAGCAACTCAATGTAAAGTAAAATGATTTGTAATCACAATTTTAACGCCCCGATTTGTAGTACGTACTACACGGGAAATTCTTCGCTGCCGTACGCATGGGTGCCGCATTTTACAGTTATTTTATCAAAATAATTCATAGAATTTTTTAATGGATTTAAATTAATTTGATTTTTAATTTATATTTGTATTTTTTATAAAATTAATATTTTGAAAACTTACTCATCGAGATCTACAAAATCAATATTGAATATAAAAAGATAATTTAATTTTTTTACATATTTTTAAATCATTTTTATTTTTAAAAAAAATTGAAAATATTGGTAAAAAAATAAAAAAAAATATGTTAAAAAAATAGTTTATATTTTTATATTGAATATTGGCCTTATTTTGTAGATCTCAAATGAGTAGGTTTCAAAAATATGAGTCAAAATCTTTTAATTATTTTAATAAAATTAATATAATAGGGCGGTACCATGAATACCGCACCTTGTGTACACAAAAGAGTTGAAACACGGAATTCGGCAACAATTGGAATAATAATGGGAATGATCATTTCATTCTTATGTTTAGTACGTGTGATCAAATTTCATTCCCATTACAAAAAAATTTATAATCTCATAAAATATGATATTAACCAATCGCAAAATAAACTTGGTAATCATTAATCCTAATTACAGAGGATTAGATTTTTTTCTATCATCGACCAAAAAAACTCTACCAAACACCAACTTAGTATTGAAATGGGAATTAAATTTAATTTAATTATTACATTATTATTTTACCTTTTGAAAATTAAATTAAATTATTATTTTACTGTTTGAATTTCTAACAAATATATATCTCTTAAATTTTATTTTTATTTTTACGCTTCTCTCTCCCCTCCTTCCTCTCTACACCATTTTCTCTAACGAGTATCCAACGTTGGCAACCAATGAAGGATTCTCTCTCTCTCCCCCTTCTAATTAACCCAGCGACCCCACCAGTACCACACCCACCCCCGGTAACCGCCTCCCTCTTCTTATTTTTCTTCTTCTCTCTTTCCATCTCTCTCTTATATCTATACATGTTGATCCCTAGGTTTTAATATACAATTAAATGTTGATATTTTTGTGGAACTAATGTGTTTGTTAAATATTTTAGAAAAAAGTTTCATATTGTTGATTGTGTTGAAAACATCATGAAGAAAATGTTAAGGGTGCAAAGATGGACGAATTGAAGAAATAAAAAATTGTGAAGACCTTGAAGAAATTTGGTGAAAACCACTTTATACTTTTATATTCTTAATGCAACCCAAATTAAGATCACACACGACACTATTAGATGAGTTATCTTTTTGTATGTTGAAATGATAGAATTTAGAATCTTGATTATTGATTTAATATGTGCTCTTTATGTGAAATTGAAAATGAAAATTGACCTAATTGAAAATAAGGATTAAAGTATAAAAAGCTGAAGTCTAGGGTTAATTCAGTCAACTGAGAAAAACAATCGATTAACTGATTTGAACAGTAAGTTTTGGAGCAGAATTGGTAAAATAAATAACCACCCAGTATCAATCGGTCAATCAATCAAAAATGATCGGTCAACCTTTTGAATCTGTAAAATTTTCGAAGCAAAATGTGTAGTCCTTGCATCGATCGGTCAACCGAACACAGGCGATCGGTTAACTGACTGGATTTGAGGATTTGGCAGAGAATGGCTCTGAATCAATCGATCAATAGATTGGGGAGTAATTGGTTAATCGATTGAGTTAAATTTTGGCAGGGGAAACTCTCTGCATCAATCGGTCATCAACTAGAAGGGTATCGGTCAACCGACTGGCGTTTTGGTTTGGCCTGGTTTCAATGTTGTATCAATCGGTCAACCGACTGTCAGGATTGGTCAACCGACTATTTCGATTGAGATTTCGAGGAACTTGGTTTTTCAGTCAAAAACTAGTTATTTTTTATGATTCCATGTGAGAGATTTAGGGGATCTGGTCTTATTAAAGATATGGTACATATATTTTAATATCCCTATTGATTTAGTCCATATAATTTAAGATTTTCTCAATTTAAATAGTTAAATATTTCCTATCTCTATGATTGTTAAATGAAAAATATTTTATGGGCTTATTTGAGAGATTTAGAAAGTCATTTTAATGTGGATTACCCCAGAATTGAATGATTATGTTATATGGGGTCTAAGAGTGCCTTTTAGAGATATGTCTTTTGAAAAGTAGCCGTTGGAGGGCTTGTTATCTGTCTATATATTTAGACTTACAGGATTAAGATGGATAACATCAAGAACATCAGTTCATAAGCTTTTCTAAGAGTTATTATTCTGTTGAGATTTTCGAGAAAGATTTTGTGTTTTATTTAAAACACTGATTGATTTGGCGTCACCGTCTTGTGCTATTTTGCGGTTTTCACTCTTTGGTGTTTTCCTGGTAAGATCGTTCCAAGCTATTGTTCTTTATATTAATTTCATATTATTATTATTTTCTTGGTTATAAGATTGTTGGAAAATCGTTTTCAAATTTAAAAGCCCAAAAATCTTTTTAAAATGATTTTATGTGATTATCTGATTACATGCTTTAATTTGTGTTACCCACATTGTTTATTAATCAGATATTAGTTTGTTTCACATTGTATCTATTATATAGTAAATTATGGGACATTAATCAAGTATATCTGTATTGAGCTGATAGAAGTTCTTTGTAGAAAGAAACTCGTATTTTTCTATATTTGTGAGTTTGAGTAGATAAGACACGGTTGGACTGGTGTCTAGTCAAGATAACTAGGTTTTGATCTTTTTCCTGTGAAAAAAATTAGGATTTAATCTTTGTCATAAGTATAAAAATGTTAGGTTATTTTTTTTCCTTGAAAAGAACTAAGTCTTGATTCTCTCTGCAATTGAATAGAGTGACTTGTGAAGGTTTCATCCCTATCTGTGAAAATGATACTTGTGACAGTTGTGAGGTTTAATCTTTAACATGTTAAAAGGATTAGGTTTGATCTTTAGCCTGTAAAAAGATTAGGTTTTGATTCTTCGTGCAATAGAATTAGGTTAGTCTTTAGCCTAGTAAAATGATAAGGTTCTTTCTTAGCCTGAGAAAAGGAAAATTATAAAGGTTGATTCTGAGTCTGGTAAAATAATCGTTGTAAGTGTTTGGTTCCTACCTAGTAAAGGAATTAGGGGTTAGAGGTTGCGAATCTCTGTGGAACTTAGGAGACTGAATTAGACAATGCTAGTTTGTTGAACCATGATATATCTTGGTGTGTTGCATTCTTTACTTTTATTATATTTTGTTTGGGTATGCACCTAGTTAAACACTTATATGTTGTGTAACAAATATAACAATTAATTTAGAAAAATTGATTATTTGATAATTAAGTGTTAAAGATTTATTTGTTTAATTTTTTTTATAACTATCCAATTTACCCCCCCTTTTGGGTAGCTCATTGGGCCAACAATATATACACACGAATACATATAGGGTATTTTTCATTTATTTCCCCTATCATTTTACTATTCACTAGAAACCTCCAATGTCATTTACAGAATACCAGTCAATCCCTTATCATTTTTGGTCAAGTATCACTTAGTTTTCCTATAGTTAAAACATTATTGAGATTTTTATTGTAATGACAACTTTACCCTTAACCATTTAAAAATAACTAATACAATTAAAAATTGAAATATATAAATATCTCTTTTAAGTTTTTTGTTTTTTTTTTAATATTTCCCTCTTTTACTTTTTTACGTTGACATCCCAATTTAAAAAAAATAAAAAAAAAATTAACCATTTCTTTTTAACAAGATAAATAAAATAAAAACAATTATCTCAGCCCCCACTTGTGTCTTTTTCTTTTTCTTCTTCTTCTCTCTCTCTATATACATATATGTTCTCTCTCTCCCTCTCTCTCTGTTCTGGTGCACAAATCGAAGTTGGATCTATGCGCCGAAGCATAGATCCAAGCCGGATCTGTGCTTTATCGTATAGACCAGTTGAGAGAGGAGAATGCACTAGAAAGCGGTTGTAAGATAGTCGTTCTTAGGTATTTAGTAGGCGAAAGCGGCAGCAAAATGATGGTTCTTGGGTGGTTGTTTTATTTTGCTCTTTCTGGAGGCCTTCTTGGCCATTGTACATGCCTCCTCATTTTTCTTCTTCTTTTCTCTCTCTCTCTCTCTCTCCCCTTTCCTATGTCACACCCCACCCCGGGCCCCCAACGCCCGAGATCAAGCGTGACCTCGACTTGATGTTACCCTACCAACAACAAATATATATAAATACGTACTGATATAGATTTTGTTTTTAAATATTTACCAATTTCAAAATTCAGAAATATATATGTCCCAAATATCCATAACAAAATCACAAAAAAAAAAAAATGAACCTTTCACGGTTCACACATGTCCTTCCAATCCTCAAAAAATGACACCACTTTCTGACTCTACCTAGTGCTAGTAGTAGACTTGTCTCTAGTTGATGTACTTGAGATAAAATATTTTATCGGTGTGCTATCTTCATAATATAAAAAAATAATTTATGGATCAAGTATAATTATCAAATATTACTTTCTAAAACCGAATATATCACACACTAACAGTAACAAAATCTCACACGTATTGTCATGATAAAATAATTGAATTAAAGTTAACTAGTCAAATTACTTTGATATATATAATAAAATACCGCACATATACTTCTCTATTAGCCATAGGATCATTTCACCTCACGATTGAAAGTTATGATGGTACCGTAACATGTACAATTGCGCAATCTAAGGTTACCATCAATGTCATGGCTATTCAATATCTCCAATAGTAGGAGCCAACAAGTGATATAAACTACCATATCATGATAATAATCACCATCGTCAACAACAACAACAAAAACAACGACCTGGAAGACTTACTCTCTTGTCAGGTTACAACACAATGTCCTACGGGATATGCCTTCCTGTCAGGTCACAATACAACGTCCTATGGGATATACCCTCCTGTTAGGACCAACAACATCCCGCATGATATGCCTTTCTGTCGAGATCACATTATGACATAGTCGGATAATAATAAAAATCACTTTCCACAATCACTTTTACTTGATCAGTCTGAAGTTATAAAATTGTTCATTTTAATAAAAAAATTCTTTTTCATAATTTAGTATAAAAATATAATTTGACAATCTACATAGAAGACAATACACTCATCTCAAAAATTGCATTACTATTATGTTATCGCCACAATACGGACGCAGCTGGCGTCGCCTGTGAACCTAACAACGACAGGGTCTAAATTAAGAATTTATTTAAATAAATCTAATATACAATGTGTGACACCAAAATGCAATTTTTCTCATTCCCACATAAATGCCCAATTTCTGAAGTCAATATTAACTGTACAAAAATATTATCATAACAAATTATAAAAACTTTCTTGTTGATAATTTAATCTATAGAAAAATATTAATTAACTGTTAATAATATTATTAGTCAACAAAATACTAAAAATTGTCATTTTAATAAAATTTACAATATTTATTTTAAATTGTATTCTTTACAAATTAGATATATATACTCACAATATTTTTCGAATCCACGTGTGTATATATATATTATTAAAATAAAATATATATCATGTTTAATTTATAAGACTATCTATGCGAGCATGTATACATGTATATTTATATGCAAAAAAAATAATTTTTTTAATGTTTACATGTATAAAATATATATATACAATATCGTATATACTTGTCAAGCATGTATACACATGCATACATATAACTTATGTGTTGTTGACAACACATCTCAATTATTTATTTACTTATATTAATTATCCATTTTAAAATAAAGAAAATATTAGTTATACCCCAAAAATTTTAAAATTATATTTTAAATAACTTAATAATCTCTAAATTTTTAAAAGTAAAGGTTAAAATTAACATATTAACCTCTAAAGTTTTTAAAATCAAACTTTTAAATACCTTAATAACCCCTAAAAATTTTAAGGTAAAATTTAAATAGTACAATGAATCCCATTATTTTTCTTTATGTTTTAAAATGAAATTAAAAATATGCATGCGTAAAAATTAGGCTTTACAATCCTCCCTCCCTAAAAAAAATCTGTCCCAAAATTTTAGCTAACTTGAACGAACAAATACGGATATTTATTTCTCATCTCCTCTTCTCTTTCCCACGTCACCTTTTCCACGGAGTGACTGCGCCATAACACTTTCACCAACGGAATCGTTTTTGTTTGTAGCACTTGATCTTTATGATTTTACACTTGCTCTTCAACGAATGACTAATCTTCCTTCAATTTTACACTTTCACCGACGGAATCATTTTTGTTTGCAGCACTTGATCTTTACGATTTTACACTGGCTCTTTACGATTTCACATGCGAAGGGTTTGACACATATTTTCTGATTATCGAAACGTGAAAAATATCGTGCAATCTAGACAACTCAAGCGGTAAGGCTAGTCGATAGGTCGTTGCACCAACATATTCTTGAATCTCGTATAACCCTATGTATCTCAGACTTAACTTTTCCTTTTTCCCAAATCTCATGATGCCTTTTCATGGAGATATATGTAAAAATATATAGTCATCTATTTCAAATTATAACTCACGTCTACACTTGTCGGCATAACTCTTTTGTCGATTCTGAGCAATCTTCAACCTTTCCTGAATCACTTTCACATTTTCCGCTGTTATATGAGCTATGTCAAGTATCAACAATTTTAGTTCCCTAACTTCAGCCCAATAGACTAGAATTTTTCATCTTTTACCATACAACACTTCATACGATGTCATTTTAATTGTCGAATGGTAGCTATTGTTATCGGCAAACTCCATCAACATTAATTGATCACCCCAGCTACCAAGAAATTCTAGAACACAACCCCTCAACATATCTTCCAATGTCTGAATTTTACACTCTGATTGGCCGTCTGTCTTAAGATGAAAAATTGTACTGAATTTTAATATGGCACCCAGAGCAGCTTGAAGATTTGGCCAAAATTTCGACGTAAATATCTTATTTCTATTCGATACTATGAAAATCAGTGCACCATGCAATTTAATAATCTCGTTAATATACAATTATGCATATTTGTCCATGGAGTACGTGGTTTTCACAGTCAGAAAATGAGTAGACTTTGTAAGTCTATCAACAATTACCCAAATGGAATTATGTCCTTTTTGAGTACGGGCAATCCCGAAATAAAATTTATCGTGATATGTTCCCACTTGCACTTTGGGACAGGCAAAGGCTGCAATAATCCTCCTGGATGTTGGAGCTCGATCTTGACTTGCTAACAGACATGACACCTAGCAACAAATTCTGCAATTTCACATTTCATTCCATTCCATCAATAGTGTTCTTGCAAATCCCAATACGTTTTGTTACTGCTTGGATGCATTGTATACGTAGAGCTGTGCACTTTCTCTAAGATATTTTTCTTCAAATCGGCATTATTAGACATAGATAGTCTATTTTCAAATATCAAGGCTTTATTATTATCTCTTACGCAATAGTTGGTTTTCTACCCATTCTTTACTTCATTCCTCATTTTTTTCAATTGGATATCTGACTTCTCGCTTCTATAATACGGTCAATTAACGTCAGTCTCAAGGTCAAAGTCGCAAACAATGATGCATTCTGACATACTGCCAACTAAACTCGCAGAGATCTAAGCTCAACATATAGGTTAGTATGAACAACTTGAAGGTGCGCAATCGAACTTATCGATTTTTGACTTAATACATCTGCTACAACATATCATAGTCCTTGATCAATTTCATTCAACGCCTCTATCTCAGATTCAGTTTTTCCTGAGTAAACAAATATTTTAAACTCTGGTGATCAGTGTATATCTCGTAAGTCTCGCCATACAGATAATGTCTCCAAAGTTTCAAGGCAAACACAATCGCTGCCAACTCCAAATTATGCGTCGGGATTATTTAATTACCGAGAGGCATATGCAATCACATGGTCATGTTGCATCAATACACAACTTAGCCCCTGGTATGCCACGTCACTATATATCACAAAGTCACCGCCTTCTGTCGGGAGAGAAGTATTGGCACTGATATCGGTATATTTTTTATCTCCTAAAAACTCTGTTCACATTTGTCAATCTACTCAAATTTAGTTTTCTTACAAGTCAAATGGGTTAACGAGGCAGCTATAACGGAAAATCCTTGTATAAACCGATGATATTAATCCGCCAATCCTAGAAAGTTTTGAACTTCCGTCACACTTTTCAGTCTTTCCCACTGAACAACGGCTTCGAATTTCTTTGGGTTAACTTGTATACCGTCACCCAAGATAACATGCCCAAAAAATATGACTTTATTCAGACAAAACTCACATTTACTGAACTTTGTATATAATTGTTTCTCTCTTAAAATCTGTAACACAATTTTAAGATATTTTGCATGCTCTTCTTTATTTTAGAAGTAAATCAATATATCAACAATGAAAACGATGATAAACTAATCTAAATAAGGTTGGAAGATCCGATTCATCAGATTCATAAATGCAGCAGGGGCATTTGTCAACCCAAATGACATAACTAGAAATTCATAATGTCTATACCATGTTCGGAATGCCATATTCGAAACATTTATGTCTTTGACTTTCAGCTAATGATATCCTGATTGAAGATCTATTTGGGAAAATACTTTGGCCTTCTGTAACTGATCGAATAAATCATCAATTATACGCAATGAGTATTTATTATGAATCGTCACCTTATTCAATTGCCTGTAATCGATGCACATCCTCAGAGTATCATCCTTCTTTCTTACAAATAACAATGGAGCCCCCTACTAAGAAACATCAGGTCTGATAAACTCACGATATAACAAATCTTGCAACTGAATTTTTAGTTCCTTCAGCTCGGTAGGTGCCATACGATAGGGTGGAATTGATATAGAAGAAGTTCCCGGAAGTAATTCAATAGTGAATTCAATTTCTCTATCCACTAGTAGGCCTGGTAATTCTTCAGGAATACATCAGGATAGTCTCTGACCATTGGGATATCCGCCACCTGTACCTCATTCTAATTGGTGTCAATCACATGCGAGAGGTATCCCTGACATTCTTTCTTTAATAATTTCCTAACCTTTAGAATTGAAATCAAACTGACATGGGTAACGATTTTATCTCCCCGAAAACATGAACTTTGTCTTGCCTTGGATTCGAAAAGTAACTTCATTTTTAAAATAATCGACTGTGGCATGATAGCCAGATAGCAAATCCATACCCAGTATCACATCAAATCATGAATACTCAGGAGTAATAGTTCCACTAACAATTCTCTATCACCAATGCGAAGCAGACTATTTTTATATACACTATCTATCAACACTGGCTCGCCCACAAGGGTAAAAATAATAATACCATATGACAGAGAAATAGGAATTTTCTACAAGCATTATGAAGGTCGTTGAAACAAACGAATGAGTAGAACCTGGATCGATAAGTATATGTGCATCTCTATCATATAATGACATGATACCTGTAACCATATCTGGAGTAGGCTGAGTATTCTGCTGGGTAGTAGCAAATACACGACCTCGAGTTGGAGGTCTACTTGCTGATTCTCTACTTTACCCCTTAAATACTGTTAGGTCCAATACTACCCACACTGCTCGCAGAAGGTGTAGCAACAGATTTCGGGCAATATAGAGATATGTGGCCTGGCTCATGACAATAAAATAATATTGGACCTGCTATGGGATAGTCTTTAAAGAAGCGATCAGGTGATCCACATTGATAATATACGACTGTCCCATCTCGGCTAAACGTCTGGCTCATACCATGCCTTGTTGGCCGAAACTCTGTCCAGATACATTTTGTCGCCGCCTCAAATATGATTGTCGTGGGCCTAGGCTTCTTGTCGACTGATCGGTTGTCAGGGACCGACGAAGTTGTGATTGAGGGCAAGATACTAGAGAGGTGCCACATGAATATCTGCTAGATGGCTAAAACCCATTCTTCTTGTACTGTTCATGATTTTGAGCAGCTTCGTACACATATTTTTCTATTAATTTCGCAATGTTCACCAGTTTCGCATAACTTTTGATTCGCATGCCGGTCAACCTTGAATGTATTTGAAAATCTAGTCCTTTTTGAAATCTTCTACATCTCGCTTCCTGAGTCTTTACCAGATCAAGAACAAATCAGAATAAGGCATCAAATTTGATTTCATATTGCAAAATTGACATCTTCCCTTATTTCAATAATATGAATTCCTTCTCCATCTCGAACTGATAGGATTTAAGAAAATATTTTTTATTAAATACTACAACGAATTGATCACAAGTGATCTCTTGGTCTGGAATTGAAATTATCCTCTTCATTTCTTCCCACCAGTGTTCGACTTTCCCTTTCAATTGGGAAGTGGTGAGAAGAACTCAACTGTCATCAGTAATACCCATTGCCTCGAATACATACCCTATACTTCTCAACCAATTTTCAGCATCAACAGGACCCGCAATTCCTATAAATGTTGGGGGTCTAATTCCTTGAATCTTTTTAGGAGTACAGCCTAAAGATTGGTTGTTTCAGTTTGGGTCTTCTGATATTCCATCATTTTTTCCTGTTGCTCAGTCAATTGTGTAGCAACCTGCAATATTTGCTTGACAACATCTAAGTTTTCCCACACCCTACCTCTTTTCCTTTGGGGTCCCGAATTCTCACTTATTTCATTTCCACAATCTATATTTAAGATCTGAAATGAAATTTAATAAATAAAAAACTCAACAATACAACAAACAATGCATGATGCAAATAAACCATTTAATCAAATAAAATAATTACCACTCAAGTGCCGAACCAACCTATCAACACCCTATCTTATAGTCCATTACAGATGAGACAATCTGACTCGTCTACAAAACCTATAACCTAAGCTCTAATACCGAAAACTGTTACACCCTACCCCAGGCCCCCAACGCCCGAGGCTAGACGTGATCTTGACTTGATGTTACCCGACTAACAACAAATATATATAAACGTATAGTGATATAGATTTTTTTTCAATATTTACCAACTTCAAAATTCCGAAATATACATGTCCCACGTATCCATAACAAAACTATAAAAAAAAAATAAAAAAAAAATAAATGAATCTTTCATGGTTCACACCTGTCCTTCCAATCCTCAAAGAACCACACCACTCTCTGACTTTACCTAGTGCTAGTAGTGAACCTGTTTCTAACTGAGGTACCTAAGACAAAATATTTTATCGGTATACTGTTTTCATAATATAAAAAAAATAAATTATGGATAAAGTATATTTATTAAACATTACTTTCTAAAACAGAATATATCACACGCTGAGTAATAACAAAATCTCACATGTATCGTCATGATAAAACAACTGAATTAAAGTCAATTGGTCAAATTACTTTGATATATATAATAAAATATTATCACATATTTTCCTACTAGCCATAAAATTGTTTCACCTCACGATCGGAAGTTGTAACAGTACTGTAACATGTACAATTATGTAATCTACAGTTGTCATCAGTGTCAGGGCCATTTAATATCTTCAATGGTAGGAGCCAATACGTTGTATAAACCACCATATCATGATGATAATCATCATCATTAACAACAACAACAACCACCTCCTACAGGATTTGCCCTCTTGTCAGGTCATAACACAATATCCTACAGGACATGCCCTTCTGCTAGGACTAACAACATCTCGCAGGACATGCTCTCCTGTCGGGATCACATTATAGCATGGTCAGATAATAATAAAAATTACTTTCCACAATCACTTTTACTTGATTTGTCTAAATTTATTAGATTGGTTGGATACATAAACTAAAGAGGTTAAGATTTTACTGAGTATTATACCCCTATAATATTTATTGCAGGATTTACAGAAAAGGAGTTGCGCTAGAAATTATATTTGGATTTGAATTTAATTTTGTAATATTTTTAAATATTGTTGACGTTGTAATAATAATGAATAATTTTGTTTTGACTTTGTGTGCTATTAAAGTCACTTATTGACATAGATCAAAGGAAAAGTAAAGCCCTAGTGGACGATATACAAGATCTTGAGAATGTTATAGCTGTTTCATCAATGCAGGAAAGGAACATAACTTTCTGTCAATTCATATCATTGACGCGACTCGGATAATTCGCGAATGACAATACCAACTGAGTGCTAGTGTTATATTTGGGATCCCATTTATTTCACTACACGACGTGCCACTACTCATCTTGTTTCCCTACCAGCACTGCCTCAGGAGCAACATTAGCCTTGAGAGTAGGGAGGCCACGGGTTTTTGACGATTCTACCCTCTCACCTAGGGCTGCCACCAAATTGGCTTCCCTAGCACTGTTAGCCGCAGGAACATGTACCTATAAGTTTCGCGTGGGGAACCCTGCAGGCGTCACCTTGACCCTCAGCATGAGGCACCCTGGATGAAGGCCCTACATTGTCATTCTCGCTGTACACTTTGGACGACGGCCCAGCCTCGTCGTCACCCTCATTTCCTGAAGAATGGGAAGAAGATCCAAAATCTCTTGCCATTATGAATCACGTAAGTTGGATACAACAACTGCTTAAAAAGCGAAAGCAACACTCCAGAGAACACGACTCGAGAGTTCAAAGACTCCTCCATTTAAACAGGTTGAACATAACTCCCTACTAACCGTCATCTAGGAAGCTTAATCAATCAACCGTCAAATAGAGTCATGCGACAGTCAATTCCCACTCTCGAAAGACGAAAAGTTGTAACGTTAGGCCGCCACAAGTGCGCTGACACGACATATAGGCCGCCACAAGTGCGCTGACACGACATATCCCACAAAGAGACGACAAAATGCTAAATCATCATGAAATGTCAAAATATTCCCAAGGCGTGAAATCATTACACCCCTGGGAATAAAGGGCATCTAATGAGGGAAAATTCAGCCAGAAGACAACAAGGCGCCAAGTGTCCTCGAACAAACTGTAGATACCACATTTTGTCTCGCCCAGCTAATGTCGAATCAAGTACACATTCAGATAAATTTTAAACTTTGGTTTAAAAGAATGAATTTCTACCTGGGATCAGACTATATAATATAGAAAAATTCCCAAAACCATGAGAAAAACAAAAAACTG
The DNA here is from genome assembly GCA_016647705.1 of Eucommia ulmoides. NCBI lineage: Eukaryota > Viridiplantae > Streptophyta > Magnoliopsida > Garryales > Eucommiaceae > Eucommia > Eucommia ulmoides. The sequence goes on from CM028341.1 coordinate 28,722,625, forward strand.
TTAAATTTGACCAAATTCAGCTAAATAAAAGTTTTGGGTCAACCTAGAAAGTCCCATAATTTAAGGAGGTCTAAAAATAACTTTATTAAAGCTAGATTTTTGTTAAATCATAATTAGTATAGATAAAAATTAGCCACTTCCACTAAATTATAGGATATTTCAAACAATTACCTCGGTTACCTACCCTGACCCTGAAACATTTACTATCACTGAATTTTGTCGGTTTAACACCAAAAACATTTATTTCATTTATGTATATTACATCAAATACCACCTTAAAACAATCCAAGAGATATTAATCAATACTTGAAAAGGTCACGACAAGCCCTAAATCACCAAGATGATTAAGGACTTGGGCTTGGTTTCGAATTACACCAAACTAAGTTGTCTTAACAAATCACCCTAGGCCCATTGAATTAAGGGCCTAACAATCATTAGAGGCCCACAAAAGGAGCCTTGAAATGACCAAATAACCCCTAGATATTCTCTACACAAATATCTAAGGAAGGGAAACCAAGACATTTAGGATGTGACCAACCGTTATCGAAATTAAATCGATTCGGTTTACCACCTAAGTTAAGCATTTATTGAGCATTAAATGCCCATCCCATCAATAATTAAATTCTTGGGATGACATGAATAAGCCATATTCAAGGTATCTAGATATTTTGATCAAAATATCTTAGAGTTAACCGAAAATTTTGAAATGTGACTACCCGTTACCGAAACCTAACCAAATTGGGTTGCCACTTAGACAATACATTAAATGCACATCCCATCAATAAATAAATGCTTGGTATGACATGGAAGGGTTAGGTTCAAAGTATCAAGATATTTTCACTAAAATATCTTAGGGTAACTAAGGAACTTGAAAACCAACCGTCGGTTACAAGGTAAGTTAACCCGATTCCATCCGAAACCCACCAAACGAGTAATCAACAAGTCATGACTGATCATGGAGCATTAACTTCTATGGTGACACATTTAGACTAAGTTCAATGCATTTGGAAAGCATTAATGGCAACTAAACTGAAATAGTGAAACTCATAAGTACTTAGCCCCCAAAACCGAACCGGATGTGTTACATCGAACCATTAATGCACCCATGTGCAAGCAATGTGATTAGAGGAGAAATAATGATTGATAATGATTACCAAATCTTTGAAGATCTTTCCTTCCACCCAAAATTCGTTCAACGCAAAATAAGATCAAATCAAGATAGCATGTCCCCTAGGCCAAACACCCCCCCAAGGAAGAGGTTGGGATAGCTTGCAAAGATATAAATGCTCAAGTCCCCAACCAATAAATAGGGGTGTTGTGGTCTTCATTTTTTAAAGCCTCGAATGCCTAGTTTCTCTCTCTACAACTCGAGCCAAGTCTCGGGTGCAAGTTTTTTTTGAGCAAATCTCTCGAATAACACGCCATTATTCTGCTGAAATCTAGTCCTGGAGGTTGATCTTGAGGTTCTTGGAGTAAGAACTCAAGAGGAAGATGATCACCTATCAACGTCAAGCCAAGGAGATTAAGGAGAAAATAGAGATAGCTACTTAGGGAAGACCACTTTCCCTAAGTATGGTGTTCTTGTGATTCTTGGAGGAAAAACTCAAGAGATCGATGATGATTGATCGAGAATCAACTGAGAAGATCAAGGAGGAAAATGAAGCAACCACTTAGGGAAGACTACATCCTTTAAGTAGGTATGTTTTCTTCTAAATCCACTTTGTTCGTTTAATCTTGTGTATGTTGCTTGTACATGACATAATCATGTAGTTCATACACTTTAATTTCATGTACATAACACATAAAACCCATAAACAACTGAACAAACACTTAATTTTTGTTATAACAACCAAACTATGTCCAAATCATTCCAAGAACATTCAAGAACATCAAATCATCCGAGAACATGTGAGAATTGAAACAAAACTACAATCACACCATGTTTTCATCTTCTTCCCGATTCTCTACTTCTTCCGCTATCAAAATCTGGGGTGCGTCACACACAACCGTTCCAGGATTTATAGAACCAACCGGTCAGATAGGCCCCTTTATATACCCGCTCCGAGTCACTGCACCTGTTTTGGGTCTCTTTGTCTGTTTTGGGTCATTGCCCCTAGGGCAAGAGTGCCTTCATGCTCCCGCTCCAAAGGTAGTTAGAGCCGCATTTCACACAAAGAAAACATGGTTGTTATAACGGTCCAACAATCTCCGCTTGCCATCCTACCATCTCTATGAAAAAAGAACCGAGATCTACGCCACGTACCATACTGATATCTAGAGAATCAAGAAAGACTTGCCAAACGGGTCTTCTTCCTTCCTATATAAAAGTCAGAACCCTAGAGGTCTGAGGTTTTTGGCTACTCTTTACCTACGCTGTCTCGCAAAACAACTCATACGCTAACTGCACTATATTACCTCTCTCAGAAACTTGTACTAATTCTTACACCGGAGGTGCAACACTGGCAAGCCCACCCGCTGTGTATTGTCTTACTGGAACCAAACTGAGAGAGTGAGACAACCACAATCGTCCATCACCTTCCCGATATCAGAAGCCGACATGTCTGATGGTCCAGTTCTAGGCATCATCAAATTGCGGACCACTTAGAGAACTCCGAACTCAGGACATCCACCTTAGCAAGAAATTGTCACGTGTACGCTGACTGGACCAACTGAGGGTATTAACCAATTTTAGACACCAACAAATTCAAATAAATATGGATCAAAGAAACAATGAAATATTTGTCTCTAATGAAATTGCATCAGAATCAATTAACAAGTAATAATCAAATTAATGAAAACAAAAAAGAACGATAACCAAAAACTAACACTATGCATTGCAAATATTGCGGTAGAGAAACGACCCAAAACCTAAGCTTGAATGACACATAAAATGACCAAGAACATAAAGAATGCCTAAAACAAAAGAATATATATGAAGTTTTTTAAAAAAGAACTAACAACACATTATATTTTCAGTCACCATATGCTCCGAAAAGAAACTTGAACATGCACGGGACTAAAATGCAAGCTAAATGACAACGAAGTGAACTCAAAATTAAAATAAGGTAAATAACGGATTAAACCCCTTAATTGGGATCAATTACAAATTTATGTAAGGTAATTAACTTATTGAACCCTTATTAGGGATCAATTACTAATTTTTATCCCTATAAAAAATTCTACAAGTGAGATATATAAAATTTTAATTTTAATTCGTTCTCTTATTTATTATATTTAATTTTCTGTTTATTATGGTCATTTGGTTACTGTTTCTGTTCCCTTTAAAAATTTAACATTAATATACAGAAACACGTTTGATAACACGTTTTGTTTCTTAAATTTGGAAGTATTTTGAGAGTATTTTTTAAATTTCTTAAGAATTTGAGAAATAAAAAATATTGATTCATATTCATTCCTACAAAACTATTCCAACCACTACCCTATCGGTCACCATACATTTAAACAAAAAAGATAACAAGTATTGTAACCAAATATGTTTTCTTGTAATTTCAAAGAAACAATTTGAAGACAATTTAAAAATGTTCCAAAATAGAAATGGAGTTCTCATCCTATTAGAAATAAAAACAGAAAATCAGAAACAATAGCCACCTACTTTGCTGATTATTTGTTCTGGATTTTAGGGAGTAACCAAACGTATTTGCGACCGAAGAAACGGATTGAGAACGCAGCCTAAAAAAAATGTATACAGCAGATAGGAAAGTAGTAGACAAACCAACCAGAAAAAAGAACGCGCTCTCTCCTTGTGCAGCTCCCGTTACACTAAAACCCTCACTTTCTCTCTAAAATCCATTTTCTCCTCTCTTCCTCAGATCACCTTATGGATCTATCAGTTATCTGCCCAAACCCGATCCAGCCTATCTGCAATTAGTCCTTTAACTGGTACCTCGATTAGATTTTGTTGTGGAGGACCCGAAGCGAAATACAATTTTGTAGAAACTGGAAGAAAATGAAGGTACCTTGCTGTTCGGTATGTCAATCGCGGTATAACGAAGATGAGAGGTGTCCATTGTTGCTTCAGTGCGGTCACGGCTTTTGTAGAGAGTGCCTTTCTAGATTGTTCGCTGACTCGCCCGATACCACCCTTTCTTGTCCTCGATGCCGCCACATCTCCGTTGTGGGCAACTCTGTTCACGGCCTTAAGAAGAATTACGCGATTTTGGCGTTGATTGATTCGAACTCAACCTCAGCTTCGGCCTTTGGTGGTGACTTCACTGACGATGATGATGGCAATGATGATGAAAATGGGTTTAATGATGAGGATGAGTTGCGGTTCCGCCGCCAGTTGCAGGTGGCATCCACCTCCAGGTGTGGTGGGGACAGTGGCCGCAGCACTGGAGGGTCAGTAATTGAGGTTGGGGCTCATCAAGACTTGAGGCTGGTGAAGAGAATTGGGGAGGGGTGGAAGGCTGGGGTGGAGATGTGGTCGGGGTTGATTTGTGGTGCGCGATGCCGCCACCAGGTGATGGTGAAAAAAGTGGCTATTGGGGAAGAGACGGACTTGGTTTGGGTGCAGAGTCAGCTGGAGACTTTGAGACGGGCGGCCATGTGGTGCAGGAATGTGTGCACTTTCCATGGGGCTATGAGGATGGAGGGTTCACTTTGTTTGATTATGGATAGGTGTAACGGGTCTTTGCATACTGAGATGCAGCGGAACGAAGGAAGACTCACTCTTGAACAAATCCTTAGGTAGTCATATTTGGTATTCTTATCAAGTGGAATTTATGATTTATTTGGTACTCACATGTTTCTTCTGTTAGCGTCATTGGGCGTTCTGATCCATGTCTTAGTGACAAATCAACTAAAATCATATAATATACCTATATACTAAAGTGTAAGCGAAGCCCGCATTGCTAGAAATGTCCTGCCTTTGCAACGTAGCCCGCCATGCCCATTAATGATCTCTATCCCTTTTTGTGTCTCTCTCTTTGACGTACCGAAGAATGTTGCATCTTTCTTCTCTTCATCTTTTGTTGACATAATTGTGTTAGAATCCTTCTTCTCCGTCACTCCTTACCATTATTTTTCACAATTCAATATATTCATTAGAGTATTGATATCAATGTTTGCACCCTTCAAGACTCATGACTGATAAAGAATGTCAGAGTTTACCTGATCTATGGATGAGAAATTGTTCCAAATTCCAGAAGCTTGTGAACCGTCTTCACTTATGCCCTTAATAACTACGTGAAGTTTCGTCAAAGATTCTTCTTCTATTCCCTGGTATTTCTTATTCTTATCTGTGCGAAAATTCGTATGTGCATTAAAATGGGTCTATCCCTCTCACTTTTGCCAACTCTCCAAATTAATTGTTGCTGATATGCCGATATTTTATATATGACCTTTTTTGTTGGATTTATCTCTCTCTCTCTCTCTCTCTCTCTCTCTCTCTCTCTCTCTTTATGTATTTTTTATTTTTTTAAGAGAAGAGAAATTTCAATAAATTAATATCTAGTTGAATTCTTTCTCCAGTCGAAAGCACAGGTTTCACCTAGATCATCCTCTATACTCAATTAATCTTCGCAAAATGAACCTTTAGGCCTAATGGTCATGAATTAGTGTTGACATTCTAGTTGGTTTGTCAGGGTTTTAGGCTTTTTTTTTTTTTTTCTTTTCTTTCTGCAAAATATGGCATTGGTACCGAAGTATAGAGGCTTTCCCATTTTATTGTCAAAAAAGTTTTATGTGCCTCAATTTGGTGTCTGAAGTTTGAAAGCCTGTGATGTCCAAAAAGGGTGGTGCATAAAAACAGAAAAACAGATTACCTGATGTAGTTTTCCATTTGTTGCATGAAAGAATTCTAGTAATTTAATGATCCTACACTTTAGCGATCTTTAATGATAAAAAAGAACTTCGGCAACCTAAGACTCATGTTACTTGTAGTAATCATAGTTGTTAAAGGCGCATAAGGGGTCCTGGAGCTTAGGCGCAGGACATTAAAAAAAATAGAAATAATTTATAACATTAATATATTGCAAATCTAGAATCAAGAAATAAAACTAAGAACTATATTTCAACTATAAAAAATAAAACACACTCACAAGTTGCATGCGAGTTAATAAATAAGAAAAATTAACTAATAAATTTTTTAAATAAATTCAATCAATTAAGAATCTAAAAAAATAGAAAATAGGGAATTGAAGTTGCTTAAATAAATAATTAATTAAACAAATAAATAAGAAAACAGATAAACAATAACAGTAGAAAAAAAAAAAAAAACATACTCAAAGAAGAAGGGAAGATCGAAGAACGAAGACCAGGGGAAGGACGAAGCAGGGTAAGAAGACGTTGAACAGCGGAAGAAGAAACATGGCAAGAAGAATTGAAGAGAACAGGGGCATAACGAAGGAGAAGATTCGAAGAAGGAGATTTGAAGGAGAAGGAGAAGAAGATTCGAAGAAGAAGGAGAAGACGACTTACATGTGAAGTCCAAACAGTGCTGCGAAGAGAAAGAACGAAGAGGAAGAACTGCTGTGAAGCAAGTGAATGTAACAAACCTAGGGCAAAGTCTTTCATTTTTTAATTAAGACCCAGCATCTCGAGCCAGGCGCGACTTGCGCCCAAGCTCAGAAGGCGTGCGCCTTTCACAAGGCTTGAGCCTTTCTCTGGGCGAGGCACACCAGGTGAGCCTAGCTAAGCCTTGAGCCTAAGCGCGCCTTTGACAACTATGGTAGTAATTATGCATAGAAAGCATCTTTGATTGCAACGGACACATGATATTTGTAGGCATTTAGCAGGGTTGGAGTTAAAGTTATGTAGATGCACGTGCTTGTTTATTCTTGCACAGTCTTGAATGTTATATTCTTCCCGCTTGTTCCTTTTCAGGACTAAATTCATTCCTTCGTAGCTTTGTGACCGTTGATGCAAAGTCTATTTTTGAATGAGGGTTCAACTTACATTGTTGAGTGTAAAAATTGATCCATCCATGTGCTACTTGTGCTTAAGGGGAATAGTTTGGAACCTTGTAGGCCCTATATATATAGAGAAGGGAGAGCTGCAAATGGTAGAAAAACCCACAGATGTTTTTGCTTGTGTTCCGCTGGGAAGCAGTAGAATAAAGAAAAAAATTGTGAGAGTTTGATTATTTGCTGGCGCGGTGAACAGTAATTGGAGATGGATAGAATTTGTTTTCCTTCATTATACAAAAGAAAAGAAAAAAGAGAGACCCATTATTGAGATGGTCTAAAAATTGGTGAACGTTGCTAAATATGTCTTCTGAGCAAGAGTTAAAGAGACCTTATAAGTCCTTTTTTGTCCCTATGGAAGTGAATGGCATTTGTTTAGGTATGACTGCGCAAAGGGAAAGAAGCAAATTATGTACCAACATTTAGCTCTTTGAAATTATTTCCTTGATAGCTAGTCATATATATGATACTGATTGGGGGCACTACAACAATTGCTCCAAGCAAACATATTTCTACAAGGAGTACACTGTCTTCGATTTGAGTTGTAACTTACAATCGGAAATCTATAAAAAAAAATTTGGGTTTGGTTGTGGCTAGGGAAGCTATTTCTTTTCCTAAGCTTTGTAACATTCAAAGCATCGTTCTGTAACCCCAGACAAAAGCAAAAATAGGAGAAAAGAGAAAAAGGGAAAAAAGGATTTTTTAATATTTGAAGTCTATAGGTTGAAGCTTCTTGTGGAGAATGAATAGGGACACAAATGAAAGTAGAAGCATAAAGTCAAGGTCCCCTGCTCTTTTCTGGTAATGCATAATCAGAAAGGCCTTAATTTTGCACATAAGAATTATAGCAAATATAAATTTCAGCCACTTGCCTAGCTTTCATTTGAAAAACTGAAAGAGATATATTCAGTTGTTAAAATTAACGGGTGTTTTTTATCCGAAAATCCCCCAAGCTATATAGAATGACTGAAAAGGAAATGGAGTTTCAGGGTGGCAGTGCCATTTCAAAGAGATAGTTGCTAAAATTAATGGTACTTTTATGGTGGGTAATCTTCAAAGTTATATAGAATGACTGGAAAGGGAAGAAAGTTTTCAAGGGAGGCAATTGACATTTTAATGGAAAGCTGAAAGTTCTGAAACTTGTGAACTTCTATCCATGCTTTACATTTTGGTTTCTTTGATGAAGTGTGATTCCTTACTCCCCCAAATAGAGATGCACATAGAGCGAGTACAACTTAGAAGCCTTCTCCTTTACTTGGGTTTAGGGTGGAAAGAGAAGAAAGTTTTCAAGGGAGGCAATTGACATTTCAATGGAAAGCAAAAAGTCCTGAAACTTGTGCTCTTCTATCTGTGCTTTTTATTTTAGTTTCTTTGATGAAGTGTGATTCCTTAGTCCCACTAGTAGGGATGCACATAGAGCAAATACAACTTAGAAGCCTTCTCCTTTACTCGGGTTTATTCTTTCAGCCCAACTTTGAAGTTGTCTGCTGATGCCAAAACGTTGCCAATTGGGGATTTCGTTTATCCACCCCAGGGCAATTATCATGGCGGCGTGAATTTTCTGTCTTGCTCTTCTAGCTCTCCCTTATTCATGATTTATTTATTTTTGACAAGTCCTCGTCATGATGTAATGACCTGTCTATTCCTTACGTTCAATTTTTCTTTCCTTTTTGCCCCTTCATATCTTTCGATGTTGTATTGTTTTCAGTATCACAAACTAAGTCAGTCATGTATTTTGTAAGCAACCTATAGAGAAGTACAGTTCTAGATTAGAAGGAAAAACAAGAGCCATCTCCTCCTTTGGGTGGCTTCCTTATGGCACCCCACGAAATAAAAAAACAAAAAAAAGTAAAAAATGAAAAAGGACAAAAAACTGAACTGGACAATCTAAAAAATCTTCGAATATTTGCCTCAATGAACGATTTATAGACTAAAAGGACAGGGTATAAATGCACTCTATCAACCCTTTCTTCCATTCATCAATGGGGCCCTGGCCGGTCACTTTTCTTGGCCGGGATCCAGTTATCATATTTATAAACCCAAAAAAGGTGATATCCTGTTAGCTGATTTGGAAGCAAAATTTCGTAGTAGTTCAAATCCATTTTGCCTTGTTAGAGGCATGTAAATTTCGGGAAAAGCAAAACTTTACTAGTAAATGGCAAGTTATTGTAATGTTATTATGTCATTTATGTGTGTCATTGACATTTATTTGTCAAATTAAACCCGTTGTTGTATTTTCTGATATTAATGGATGATCTGCTTATGGGATGAACGAAATAAAAAATAACTTGTACCCCTAACATACCATGAGCACAGCTTAAGGTACATGGTTTATGATGAGCATCTCTGGTAAACGCATAAATTTACTGTCTTAGGTCACATTACTATTGTTTCTGTTAATTTAATCACGTTCCATGATATTCACCAGCAGCTACAGTTAGCTTTTTTATATGTTTGGTACGTTGCAATGGCATAGGCGAATTCCATTATCTTCAAAAATTGGAATCTATTACCTTATGTTTGTATGTTCATATTTTTGTAGTCATTGCAGACGATAGTAAAAATTTCTTCCATGGAATGAACTAATCGGTCTTATTATGTTCAGTTGCTCCGTGTCCTTTCCATGCTACCATGCTAACTAGCCAGTAAATACACATTCACCAATGTCTCAGTAAGGACTTGATTTCTTTTGTGGGTGTCAAGCTAAATACTCGGGGAAACGGCAGGTGGTGATTCAGTTCAACACTTTCTATCAAAAGCTAATTACACCTGTTGCTCAGTCTCTGATGTGTTAAATTTCAGATTCTTAACAAGAATGACTTGCAGAACTCCATTTTTATTCCAGCTAAATTAGGAGCAAGGAATAGGTCATAGCTCTTCTCTTGATGGATCATGCTTTCTATCTTATAGATATGGGGCGGATGTTGCTCGCGGTGTGGCTGAGCTCCATGCGGCAGGTGTCGTTTGTATGAATCTGAAGCCATCCAATCTTCTTTTGGATGCAAATGGTCGCGCGGTGGTTTCTGATTATGGACTTCCAGCAATTCTGAAAAAACCTTCTTGTCGGAAAGCTCAACCGGAGCATGACTCGTCAAAAATTCATTCATGCATGGATTGTACAATGCTCAGCCCAAACTACACAGCTCCAGAGGCATGGGAACCAGTGAAGAAGTCCTTGAATCTCTTCTGGGATGATGGCATTGGCATATCTTCTGAGTCAGATTCATGGAGCTTTGGTTGTACATTGGTGGAAATGTGCACCGGTTCTATTCCGTATGTGGAGTAACTTGTGGAAAATCTTACTACTTTTTTTTCTCTCTCTTTCCCCTCCTTTTCCCTTATATACATTGAGGTTCCATAATGCTATTTCCTAACAGTAACTTAATGATAAATACCAGTTGCTGTTCTCTTGTGCAGGTGGGCTGGCTTAAGTGCGGAGGAAATTTATCGAGCTGTTGTCAAGGGCCGCAGACAGCCTCCACAGTATGCAAGTGTAGTAGGTGTTGGAATACCTAGGGAATTGTGGAAGATGATTGGCGAATGCCTGCAGTTTAAGGCATCCAGAAGACCGAGTTTTAATGCAATGCTAGCAATATTCCTCCGCCACCTACAAGAGATACCTCGCAGTCCTCCAGCAAGCCCTGACAAGTACGTAGGCACTTACAATCCGTTTGGATAGATGGAAATGGGGTGGGGGGGGTGGGGAGCAATTTGTGTGTGAGGATGGAGGGGGAAGGGGAGGAGGGTTTAGGAGGGAGGATTTGGATGGAGAGTGAAGCGTTCCAAATTGGAAGGATTCACTTCCAATATTTTCCCATAATGTTTACTATTTTACCAATATTAAATTTATTTTATCAAAAACCATTTTTTATTTAATCTCCTTCATATACAGACATATATAAAAGGTACGATAATCATATTGCACAATGGAAAGTGAATCCCTCCCCCTTCATCCAAATACAAAGAAGAAAATACAGTCTTCCTCTCTTGTCCTCCCCTCCCCTCCTTCCACTTTCCTCCCCTCCCCTCCCCTCCTTCCACTTTCCTCCTCTCTGTCCAAATGGACTGTTAGTTTAGTTGCTTTCTAGTTCGTTTTACCTTCCTTTATTTGTTGGTTGTTTCATTTTCATTTATTAGATGGTTCGTGGATTGCATAAGTACATTGTTTAAATATGCAGTGATGTGGTCCGTTGCCATGGAGTAAATGGGATGACACCAGCTCTGTCCAATTCGGGACTCTTACATGATAATCCTAATCTTCTGCACCAAATTGTTTCTGAAGGCAACCTTGATGGTGTTAGGTCTGGCCACTTTGCTGTACCACTGGATAGGCATGTTATGATATAAAATTTTAATCTTGTATCATTTATTTCTGTGTGAGTTCATGCAGGGAGTTTCTTGCAAAGGTTGCATCAGGAAACAGTGGTTGCTCATTGAGTTCTATATTAGAAGCACAAAATGCTGATGGTCAGACTGCTCTACATCTGGCTTGTAGACGGGGCAGTGTTGACCTTGTTGAGACCATTTTGGAATTCAATGAAGCAAATGTGGACATATTGGATAAGGATGGTGATCCTCCACTTGTTTTTGCTTTGGCAGCTGGATCTGTAGAATGTGTGCGTGCGCTTATTAAAAGATACGCTAAAGTCAGGTCAAGATTGAGAGAAGGCTTTGGTCCATCTGTTGCTCATGTTTGTGCCTACCATGGCCAGCCAGATTGCATGCGGGTAAGTATTCTTTGAGCATATAGGAGGAAGAGTGGTTTATCTATAAGTGTAAAAAAGCGATTACGTGAACTTGTGAAGTAAAACCAGGGAAAAGTAAAATGAGGGTAAATTTTGGAGGACATAAGTCGATCATTTTTGCTTTAGGGAACATTGGTTATGATGGTTGCTTTTCATGTTTGTTCTTACCTTTTGTGTGGTCTTCCAGAAATATTATTTTCATTTAATTCTGAATGCAACAGGAGTTACTATTGGCTGGAGCTGATCCAAATGCTGTGGATGATGAAGGTGAATCTGTGCTTCATAGAGCTGTTGCCAAGAAATATACGGACTGTGCTCTTGTTATATTGGAAAATGGGGGCTGTAGATCAATGGGAATCTTGAATTCAAAAAATTTGACGTACGCACTAATGCTTTACTCTTTTTTGTGTTCCTTCGGAAAGGGAAATTTAAGGAGTAAGATTTTTTTTTGGCCGATTCCTGGATCCAGACTTATAGTATTAATGATGCCTGACTTAGTGGCAGCGAAAGTGTTGCTATGTCAAATTATACTTCTAAGAAAACCCAATTACCTTTCCAATTGGAGTGCTGTGCACTATTTAGAAATGGAATTTTGGGGCCAATTGGCTAATCATGACCTATTTTAACGCTACTCTCTAACAGGGTGCACTTAGTACGTTATTAGTGCTGATTGACAACAACTTCATGGGAATAATATCACGTAAAGGGAAACATATCTTCAACAAAAAATGTCGGAGGAAAACTAACAATATAAATTCTAAAAGTTGAAGACGATTTCTTTTCAGCAACATTGTTTTCTTCATATTAAATATGCTTTTGGGTCTATCCAAACATGGGGTGGTGAAGGGTTGGGGCTGAAAGGGAAATGGTCTTTTACAATGCTTTGACATTGACATCTGGCTTATGATACAACTTTGTGAGCTGAAGGGGAAGTTTCTTGTTTGAGTTGCATTTGCTTTCTCATTGTCATTGGGCCTTTTTAGTTTATTAGGCTGTTTTTCTTTCCCTAGTTTGAATTAGTTGAATCATTGTTTAGAAGTCCACATACCGGCATGGTGCTTGGGTGGATTCCAATGATGCTTTTCTGTACCTGTTAAGTTCTGTTTGTTAGACAAGGATGCATTTCCCAAAAGAGTACCTTGTTTTAGGCCATACTGATGGAGCGCTTTCTGATTTAGAGATCTGCTAGAAATATTGGGAAATGGTGAAGCTAATACCTGAGATTATAGAAAGTAATCATGTTTTTTTTTTATCCTTGTGTGATTATTGGCTGAAAGGGGAACTTAGCCCTGTTCTGGTGCATTTGGAAGGACCGGAAGTGTCGCATTTTTGATGATGTCTTTTGTCTCTTCCTTTTCTAAAGCAGTCCCTCTTGCATATACTCGTCCTTTGTAGGAAGTTTATTACCCCGGAGGGAGCATCTCCCATCTCGACTTTCTACGCCATAATGTTTGCGCATAACTTGATGCACCATGCATCCTGTTTTCAAATCTGGTGTATTTCCACCTGTTTGGTTGGTTAGACTTGTATTTCCAGCTGGTTGTTTTTTCTTATTTAGATTAGTTAATTCGTTCAGCTGCATAGGATTCATTAGTCAACTAGTGTAGCTAATCAATAAGAATCAATTAGTTATGTATTTAGGTAGGTTAGTCAACTTTACTATCCTATATATACTCATTGATTCACTCTAAATCAATGGAGACTAATATACCATTCTGAAAATCTGCATGGTATCAGAACAATCACAACCTTCATTGCTGTATATTTTCTTGTTGGCCTTCATTGCCGGATATTCTTCCATTGCCATGTAACTCACAGCCTTCATTGCTATATTCTTCTCGGCATAACCTTGCCTTCATTGCAGGTTCTTGTTCTTTGCTCTCTTATCCGGAAACTCTAGAAGTACCGTCCTCTTTGCATCTCTTGAAAACATTTCTGAAATTACCATGTCATCGTCTCCTATAACCATACCTCCAATACGGCCAAAGGTCATTACCACAGTTTCTGAAAATTTGCTGATAATAGCAACCAAAATCGATGGATTAAATTATCTAGAATGGTCCCAATCTGCACAACTGACCATTAAAGGCAGAGGAAAGTTTTCCTAAATCATGGAAGCCCTTCCTCCAAAAACTGATCTGGGGTTCGAAACTGGGACTGGAGAACTCCATGGTCGTGTCCTGGCTGATTCATTCCGACCAGCTGGAGATCTAGAAGATCTGCATGTTTCTGAAGACAACCAAAGAGAATTGGGACACAATTGCTCGGACTTAATCTGACGCTGGAATGGAAGGGAAGATTTTTGAACTGAAGAAGAGGATCCACAACACCAAGCTGGAATATTTAACACTATCAAGAGTCTCTGGCTTGAGTTGGACACTAACCAGAAATTTGAGATGGTTTGCAGAGATGATGCTGTAATTCTACAGAAAGCTCTCGAGGAACAGATGATTTATGATTTCCTCGCTGGTTTAAATGAAAGAGTTATTAACAGGGAAAATCTCACAACCCTTGGTGAAGTATTTTCTGTCATCCGAGGAGAAGCCAGCTTCCAAGGTGTTATGCTGAACAAATCTCATGTTGACCAATGTCAATAAGAGAAAACTCAGCTCTGGCTGCATTAAAGTTCTCGGTAGGAAGGAAAGAAAATGCAAAAAGTGATAGGTACGGTGTGATTTACTGTCATAAGCCAAGATATACCAGGGAGAATTGTTGTGAACTCCACGATAAGCCATCAAACTTGAAGAACCTTGGCAACAGGGGTCCTGCTCCCAATCAGAAACTCAGCCAGGCTCATCAAACCACTGTCAGCAATGAACAATCAAGTGAGCTGAACACACTCAAAAGTGTTGACATTGAGAACCTTATGATGCTGCTGCATATTCTTGAGAACCAACCAAGTGAACAAAACCAAACATCAGGTTCATGCTCTCTAGCCCAATGAGGTGCAAGTTCAGTTGTACATACGTCAAGTATAAATTGTAGGAGCTGCATTGTTGACTTTGGGGCCTCTGATCACTTGACCTAATCCTCAGAGTGGTTCTCTACCTATGCTCCTTGCCCAAACAGCCAGAGTACAAGAGTTGCTGATGGCTCGTCTTTTCCTATTGCTGGGAAAGAGAACATAGAATTGTCTCCTCTCTTGCCTTTGAAATCTGTTCTTCATATTCTGAATTTAAGTGACAATTTATTGTCTATTGGAAACCTTACGAGGGACCTTAATGCCCAGTAATTTTTTCCTTTAAAGGTTGTGTTTTTTTAGGACTGTGACAGAGAAGACAATTGGGTATGCTAAGTTGGAAGGTGGACTCCACTATCTTGATACAACTTGTTTAAATAGGACTGTGGGACCTCAAAGTCTAGTTTCTGTTACGTCAAAAAATAAACACCAAATTTTGATTTGGCACAAATGCCATGGTCATCCCCCCTTTATTGTCTTGAAAAGATTGTTTCCATCACGTTTGAATGTATCGATGTTAAAGACTGCCATTGTGGAATTTGTGAGCTTGCAAATAACCGTACTTCATTTCCACTTAAAAATCGTAAATATTTATCTCATTTTCCTTGATTCATTCTGATGTTTGGGGGCCATCTTGTATTTAGAACTTCTCAGGTACTCGCTGGTTTGTCAGTTTTATAGACGATTGCACCAGAACTAAATCTGGGGTACTTAATGAAAACAAAATCTGAATTAGCCACCATTGTTCCCATTTTTTTATAGACTAACAAAAATCCTCACCCTTAGATCCAACAATGGTAAAGAGTATTTCAACAGGGAACTTGTCACCTGTCTTGAAAAAGAGGGCATCATGTACCACTCATCATGTGTTGATACCCCCCAACAAACTGGGATAGCTGCAAGGAAAAATAGCCACCTATCTTAAAAGAGTGCATTTTGCGCCACTCTTCATGTGTTGATATCCCCTAACAAACTGGGATTGCTGAAAGGAAAAATAGGCATGCACTCGATGTAGCGAGATCTCTTGTCCCCAAAACTATTGGGGTAAGCTATATTGACTGCTGTCCACTTGATCAACAGAATGTCATCCTGAGTTCTTGACCGTACCTCTCCTGTAAAATGCATTTCCCAAATATTTCCAAATTTTCAAGGGGTGGGATCCTTGCATCCCAAAGTGTTTGGGTGTAGTTGTTACGTCCATATCCAGAGCCATCTTTCGGGAAACTTGACCCCAGTGCACTTAAATGCATATGCCTAGGATACTCGTCTACTTGAAAAGGCTCTAAGTGTTATAAACCATTTACTAGGAAAAATTTGTGATGATAGATGTTACCTTTGTTGAAAACCAACCTTACTTTAGGGAGAACTATCTTCAGGGGGAGAATACACATAGAATGGAATATAGTAGACTGTTACATCTAGATGATGAAGGTGATCAGTTTCGGGTCCAATTTTTATCACTTCTGCTCTTGGATAGTGCAAATGTTACTCCTGAGTTCAGTCAATCCCCGAACAATCAGTTCAATTCCGAACCCATTGAATGAGAAAAATGGTGATGATCACGGTCATCAAACCATACAACCTAATGAAAACCATTCGTCACAAGAGGCTTCACACGAAAAATCTGGAACTCCATTCATCAAGATGTACTCAAGGTGGAAAAGACCACTTACTGACTTGCATTTCCCAATCCTCGGGTCTGAGATAGGAAATGAAACACTAAACCAAGTTGCTGAACATGATCTGAATTTACCTATTGCTGTTAGGAAGGGAGCGAGAACATATTCTTGCATGGAGACCTTGAAGAAGATGTTTACATGGATTCGCCTCCAGGGTATAGTAAGGCTATTTCTATATCTAAGTATGCAAATTGAGGAAGTCTTTATATGGACTTGAGAAATCTCCAAGGTCTTGGTTTGAGAGACTCGCAACGTCCATGATAAAGAGAGGGTATAGCCAGAGCTAAGGTGATTAGAACTTATTTATCAAGTACTCTTTCAGTCCATTATTGGCCATTGCACCAGTTTGATGCCAATAATACATTGTTGTATGCAGACCTTGAAGAAGAGGTTTATATGGATTTGCCTCCAGGGTATACTAAGGGCTATTTCTACATCTAAAGTATGCAAATTGAAGAAGTCTTTATATGGACTAATTATCTCTAAGGGCTTGGTTTAGGAGATTCACAATGTCCATGTTAAAGATAGGATATAGCCAGAGCCAAGGTGATCATACCTTGATTATCAAACACTCTTTCAGAGGGAAAGTGATGGCATTGATTGGGTATGTGGATGACAATTTAGTCACTGGAAATAACCTAGAGGAGATTATGGAACTGAAAAAATATACAACAACAACAACTAAGCCTTTGTCCTACTTATGTAGGGTCGGCTATATGAATTCATTTACGCTATAGTGATCGATCAAGGGCCATCTCCCTGTCAGGTTTAACGTCCTCAAATCATTTCTAATAGTCTCGTTCAACGTCTTATTAGGCTTACCTCTCCCTCTAGTAGCCCCATGCACTTGAACTAAATCACATTTTCTCACTGATGCTTCTATGGGTCTTCTATGCACATGCCCAAACCATTGTAAGCGGTTTTCTCTAATTTTCTCTTCGATGGGTACTATTCCTAAATTCTCTCTAATAGTTTCATTTTTAATTTTATCCATTCTCGTCTTTTCACTCATCTACTGCAATATCCTCATTTCTGTTACCCCAATTTTCTGGACATGATTCGTTTTTACCGCCCAACATTCAAAATTATACAGAAGCACTGGTTTTATAGCAGTCTTGTAAAATTTTCCATTAAGTTTCAACAGAATCCTACAATCACAAATCACCCCAACTCCACTTCTCCACTTTAACCAACTTGCCTTGACTCTACTGCGTAATATCCTCCTCGATTTCGTCATTGCTCTAAATCATTGAACTTAAATATCTAAAATGATCAACCTTCGGCACCTCCTCATTTCCAATTTTGACCGCCCCACCATCTCTTCGGACATTACTAAAATTGCAATGCATATATTTCGTCTTACTTTTGCTAACCTTCAAACCCTTAGATTCTAAAGTTTCTCTCTATCTTTGTATTAAGACATATTCTACTTTCATCAACTAATACAATGTCATCTTCAAACAACATACTCCAAGGTACTCCATCTTGAATATGTTTTGTGAGTTCATCCATCACTAGAACGAAGAGGTAAGGATTTAAAGATGATCCTTGATGTAAGCCTATATTAATAGGAAATGCACAAGTATCGCCTCCTCCTGTTCGGACACTAGTGACTATACCTTCATACGTATCCATAATTACCTTGATGTACACATTGGATACCTGTTTCTTTTCTAGTATCCACCACAAAACTTCTCAGGATACTCGATCATAAGCTTTTTCTAGGTCCACAAATACTATGTAAGTCTCTCTTCTTTTCTTTATATTTTCCATTAATCTTTTGAGTAAATAGATAGCTTCAGTGGTTGATCGGTTGGGCATAAATCCAAATTAGTTCTCTTTTATGTTCATTTCATGTCTTATTCTATATTCTATCACTCTCTCCCAAAGTTTTATAGTATAACTCATAAGTTTTATACCCCGATAGTTCGTGCAACTTTGAACATCTCCTTTATTTTTATAGATGGGCACTAAGATACTCCTTCTCCAGTCGTCATGCATTCTCTTAATCCTCAAAATGTCATTGAAAAGTCTAGTCAACCACTCTATCCCAATATCTCCCAAATTTTTCCATACCTCTGTAGGGATTTCATCTGACCCTACTGCTTGTCTAATTCCCATCTTCCTTAGTGCTATTCTAACTTTCGAAGCCCTAATTCTTCTATGAAAGCTATAAATCTTATCTGAAGATAAATTAGGTAACTCTAGTTTAGATTCTCTAACGTCCTTCTCATTAAGTAAATGATAAAAATAACTTCTCTATCGTTCCATAATCTCCTTATTTTTTACCAGTACTTTTTCATCAGTGTCTTTGATGAATCTGACACTTCCAATGTCTCTAGTCTTTTGTTCCCGTTGCCTAGCCAATTTAAATATATCCCTCTCTCTCTTTTGTATCTAATTTTTGGTACAAATTATCATATGCCCTAAATTTTGATTCCTTAATTATTTTTCTCGCCTTTGTTTTTGCATGTTTATACTTCTTCAAACTCTCCCGACTTCGATATTTTTGTCATTCTTTATAAGCTATTTTCTTGTCCCGAACGGCTTTTTGGACCTCCTCATTCTCCCACCAACTTTTTTTATATCGTGGTTCTCCTCCTTTACAAATTCCTAAAACTTTTCTTCCTATCTCTCTAATACGACTCGCCATATCCATCCACCTTTGTTCACATCCTCATGTCTCTTCCATAACTTATCATTGCTAATTTTATCCTTAAACAACCTCATCTTTTCACCTCTTAGAACTGAAAAAATATCTTTCTAGTTAATTCGAGATTAATGACTTGGGGAAAGCTGAGATATATTCTTGGAATTGAAGTGGCAAAGTCTAAACATGAGATAGTTATCTCTCAACAGAAATATGTTTAGGATCTATTGAAGGAAACAGGGATGTTGGGATGTAAACTTGTAGTCACACCTACAGAGCCAACCACAACCTGGGAAACCTAGAAGAAAAGGAACCAATAGATAAAGGACTCTACTAGAGATAAGTTGGGAAGCTAAAATATCTATCGCGCATACGGCTTGACATTGCATAGGCCGCGAGTGTAGTGAGGCAATTTATGCGATCTCCACTAAAGCCTCATTTGGATGTAGTCTATAGAGTTCTGAGGTATCTCAAGGCAACATTTGGGAGCGGAATCTTGTTTAGAAGGAAGCGACCTCAAGATAGAAGTCTATATGGATTCGGATTAGGTAGGGTGTGCTGCCGATAGGATGTCAACAACAGGATATTGTACTTTTCTAGGAAGGGACCTTGTGACTTGGAGAAGAAACAGGTTGTATTAGTTCATTCCGGTGCAGAATTTGAGTTCAGAGAAATGGCACATGGAATTTGTGAATTTTTGTGGATAGAGATCATTTTGGTAGATCTTAAAGTTGAGATTGGACGACACATGCTACTTTATTGTGACAACAAAGCAGCTATCAATATAACGCGTACAATCCAGTACATCAATACAGAACCAAGCATGTGGAGGTAGACACACACTTCATAAAAGAAAAGCTTGACAGTGGACTAGTACACATTCCTTATATGCCTACAACACAACAACTGGCTGACATTCTCATTGAAGGACTACCAAGTGCAGTATTTCCTCAGATCAGTTAGGACTGCCAAGTGCTGTATTTCCTCTTATCAGTAACAAGATAGGATTGTAAAATATCTTCACAACCGCTTGAGGGGAGTGCTGTCAGATTTGGTGTATTTCCAGCTAGTTTGCTGGTCAGATTTGTTTTTATTTCCAGCTGGTTGTTTTTATTCTTGTTTAGATTAGTAAATTTGTTCAGCTGTATCGGATCAATTAGTGAAGTAATCTACCATTAAAATAAATTATTAATCTATTTAAGGTCAACTAAATAGATTAATAAAGAGCAGAATGCCATTCTGAGAATCTGCATTTCTTTCACTATATTTCCTTCCTACTTAGCAAAACCCGATTATTAGCTGGGAGGGAGAACTAGTGGAACTTGTTGCTTGTAGACGTGAAGTGTGAATATTCTAGTTGGGTGATTCTATTAGCTTTATTTTCTTGAAATGAACTTATAGATAGGAACTCTTCCTCTATGAGCTCGATTAACGTTAACAATTGAACTAGTTTGCTGAATTTGACTCATGAATATTTTCAAGCAAGGAAGCCCATTGACATTGTTGAACAGAAAAATGAGCTTCAAGGAAACCCCGTTCTTTGGGCCATTATTGTGATATCCAACCATTATCTCCATTTCGTCGAGGAATGGAGTAGATGATTTCTCACTTCTGACATTTTTTTAATTTCAAGCCTAGAGTATTACACTACTGTAGAAAAATATTTTGTACAATCATTATTCTGGAATAAAAGTATCAGTTTAGAAAAATGGTACCAAAAGTTCCTAGTGTCAAAGAGTATTCTAAGGCCCCGTGTGATAAGTTTTTTGTTTTTTTTTTTTGGGGGGGGGGGGTTTTGGGGGGGGGGGGGGGTTGTTCCCGAATATTGGAAACATAATCACATTAGCAGACAAACATAAACAAAAAGTTGATTTCTATTCTGATCTCAGAAAAGCAGAACAAATTTTTGGGGTTCAAAAACATTTTTTTGGGTTCCAAGTTTTCATGTAACAGGGGATAAAAAAAGAAAAAAACAGGAAGATAAGGAGTTACCAAATGCGACCTAAGTTTCTATTACATAAAGCTCATGTGCCCTTTCACTTAGGATATAAGGAAATGATTTCAGTTGGGTAATATTTGGAGTACCCCCAGTTATCTTGATCTGCCTAGCTTGATTGGTTGTTAAAATCATTTTAGCTTTTTTGTTACTGTGTTGAAGGGGATGTTTGGAAGAGTTTATTGGCTATATGGGGTTTCATTTATGAAAGGCATACTAAGGTTTTTTATTTGGAATTAATTGGATTTAGAATTTCAATGTGATTTAATACCTCCTAATAATGTGCCAAACGGGTAACAATTCCTCTAGTTTTGTAAGGTAATGCATAACACTAATAAGGTCAAAATCCTTTGAAATTAACAAAGGCTTTAATCTAATGGTAATGCACTCTCACTGACAATGGAAGTTTTGGGTCGATGGAGCGCCATTGAACTTAGCAGGGTGGGGGCCAAGATGGGGAAGGGGTAGAAAGGCAGAAATGAAATTCCTTGGAAGCTTATGACTGTCCAACATGGGCGGAAACTGTGGATGTTCAAATTGCTTTCTGCAAGAGAATAGGTGAAGTGAAAACTTCAAGAAGCTAATGAAATACTTGAAATAACATTGACTTGTATTCTTGCCTTAATATATATGATTCCAAGTTTTCCAACTCGAGCATGCGTAAGAGAGTACATGACACTAGATGAGGATGTTCCTCATTAATCAAGTTGTTGTGAATGATACTCTTAATGCTTGACTTGTGCTGTCTGTTTATATGTTATTACGTCAGGTTGTTCTAATACTCTATTGGTTGGTACTATCACCTACTTTGCTCGGGAGATGAGAGGTTATTCCTAGTTTCTTCTTGTTTCTCTTGTGGAGCTTGTTGTTAGCTTTGTTTTACATGTATATATTTTGTATTGGATAATATCTGTTTTGTACTACTCCTACCCCCATAAAAGAAACAAAAGAAATTAAAAACGGAAAGGGACAAGTGTGCATTAAATAAGACATGCAATCTCATTCAGTCATTTGTAAAAAAGTGACAGTCACTCTAGTGGAAGTAAAACTAGAGAGAAATGAATGCAATTAGTTTAGCCCGTGTACCAAAAGCCTAAGTTTGACTGCTGATGAAGAATGACATGGTCCACATGGAGGAAAAGTTTTGGATAGATAATTAATGAGATAGTAATAGAACATGTGCTTTGTCATGATTTTGGTAAATTATGTCCCCATGAAGGATTGCAATTAAAAAATATGCATCAGGTATTTTCCTCAACTTGTCAGGACAAGATTTTACTGAGGTCGGTTGGGTTTTGGTGGTTCTAATTCCAATTTTTTGTGATATAAAATTAGTTCTCTCTCTCTCTCTTTTTAAATGATTATGGTAACAAAATAATTAAAGAACTATGAAATTACTTAGGATGCATATGGTTTTCAACTTGGGTATATTTTGTGTTTAAAACAAATAAATTAGTTTTCCTTTTACAACAATATACAAAATACTATTTTCATAAACAATTTTCACACTTCCTAGTCTGTCCAATCACTTGTTTTATAATATTATATTTTTGTTATTGAAATAGTAATTTTTCTCTCTCTCTCTCTCCCCTCAGATTTATCTCTCTCTCCTATCTCCCATACACGCATTAGCTTTTTAATCGGTCGCATCACAGATATCTCTATATTTATAAATTTTTTCAACCAATTGCATTATTTTTATTTTTAATATTTTATTAAAAAAGATCATGTTTTCAAAAAATTTCTTTAACTAAACCAAACAAGTTTTCATAATTTTAGAAAATTGTTTTTAAATCAGTTTTCAAACTTTTGAAAAACTCATTTGAGTTGTAAATTTAACCGGGGCTTTGGTCTTTCCCTTTTTCCCATTATTCTTTTTAAAGTAAGGATGTGTGCGCTCTGGATTCTTTCTTTTGTGTGCCAGCAATGAGTAGGTCTCACTACATGTTTATATTTAGAATGTAGTCATGTACAAAGTATACGTGGGCTGCACCTCCCTCTTCTAGCTCTCTTTGAAAAATATAATTTCTATATATAGACACGCCATATAACAAGGAGATTGGGATCTTATTCCTATAGACTATTCTTAGAGGTTTATAGGGAGAGCAATAGGCGTGTTGTGGGGGGATATCCTTGTCTTGACATTTTTTTTTCCATATGTTGTATTTTTTGGTCAAAGGCTTAGGGAGTTGGAGGCGTGCTAGTCTTCTTTTTGTTGATGGTTTGACGCATCTCACTTCATTTAATACGATCTCTTTCGTTGCGTAGCCCCAAAGGAAAGGGAAAGAAAAAAGGGATAAAACAAGGACCTTGCATGTCTTTTCGAAGGGCTTCAATTCAGTATGTTGACCACTGAAACAACATGTGGGGTTGATCCATGAATCATAATTGCCCAATGAGTCAAACCGCAATATCATCTTTTTGGAAATTGTGGGTTCGAGAGAGATGATTGTATTCTTATATGTTTGGTAAAAGCTGAGTTGCTTGCTTAGTAAAAATGAGCTGCTATGGGAGCATATTTGTACATTGTTTTATTGGTTTAAGTTATCTTGTTTTTCAATTGGCCCACCCAGTCCTCTCACGCTGATTTTGGTTTTGGGGAGATATTCTCTCCGTCCCAAAACTATTGTGCTACTTTCCTTTTTTAGGTTGTCCCAAAATAATTGTCCACCTTTATCTTTTAACAAATTGTTTTTCTATCACTTCTCCTTAACCAATTCTCTCCTTAAGCACTCGCTCAAATTTCAAGAAGTTACAACTCTTGCACGTTCCCCATATTGAGGTGAAAAATGTTCAAGCACTACCTAAAACAATGTGTGAAGTCAAACAAGACAATAACTTTGAATGAGCGGAGATTGTTTCTGTTTTGATATCAGATTTTTTTTAATGCTTTTATGGGGTTGGAACTAAATATTTTTCTTTGTTTTCTGATTCTGTTCCCAAATTTCCTGGGAATAGAAAAAACGAGAAACAAAAGGAGTAGCCAGACGCCACTGAAATTGTTGCTTTCATGATCCTTCTTTTTTAGTGGATGCAGTTGCAATGTATGTAAGATGTGTTTTTCGTCTAGCAAAAGAAGAAGATGCGCCTGTAAAACTTTATGATTGTAATGCCTGGAATTTAACATTACATTTTTGCTATTATTTTCAAGTCTCTTTCTACTGTGCTGGTTGTAACTGTTTTCAAGCCACAGGCCTCTGCATTTATGCGTGGCAACATGGAATGTGGCTGTTGTTGAAAGATGGGTTGAACTTGCATCTGAAGAAGAGATTTCTGATGCCATCGATATACCTAGCCCGGTTGGGACTGCATTGTGTATGGCAGCTGCCCTGAAGAAAGATCATGAAACTGGTAATGATTAGTATTATATTGGGTTTATTAGTTGTTGTTAGGGACTGAGCCTAGTTAAGGCCTAAGGGGACCATCGCCCCTGTTGCCTTTATAGAACCTCTACTGTATGTATAAATGTTTTTGAGATATTAGTTATGCATACGGAGTGTGGCACCCAAAAAAATAACTAGTTTATATTCTCATAGACAAAAAATTATTTCCCGTTCCCAAATTTTGCCCCTGCAACAACTGAAGTCCTGCTCCGTCCCTGATTGTTGTCAAGTTTCAATGGTTGCTGCCTAGCGCATGAAGATGGTTATTGTGCAAGAATTTATATTTTATGTTTTATTTCTCCGTCGATGATGATTTGTTTCTGTTTCAATGATTTACTAGTTTCCATATGCTTGCAGAGGGAAGAGCAATTGTACAAATTCTGCTTGCTGCAGGAGCAGATTCCAGTGCCCACGATACTCAGCATGGACGAACAGCTTTGCACACTGCTGCTATGGCTGATGATGTGAAGTTGGTAAAGGTACTTGAGGCCATAACAGTGTTGCTTTGTGTATTATGTTTCGATTTCATTTTGGGTGGATATTCAAATGCTTAAGCATTCCGGTTAATGGTTATTCTTTCTTGTTTTGTCTTACATAACTATTATTTTCCTGATTTTGTTGGGTAGATTCTTCTCGATGCTGGAGTTGATGTGAATATCAGAAATGTACACAATACTATACCTCTTCATGTTGCCTTGGCCAGAGGTGCAAAATCATGTGTTGGATTGCTTCTATCAGCTGGGGCCAATTGTAATTTGCAGGTTTATTCCTCTCATCGGCCATCTTATTTAGAAATTTTTGTATATTGTGTGTTTTTAAGCTATCATCAGATATTATTAGTTAATATATTGATAGACCACTGATTAAGTGCACTTGGGTATGGCAAAAGTATTAAGGAGGTTGGATAGCATAGAAGCTTCGATTCTCTTTTGGTTGTCGAGTTGTTTGAGTTGGTTAGAGTTTAGTTAAGTTGTTGAGTCTGTTTTGAGTTGTTGAGATTGTTATTGGGAGTGTTTAAGTTTCCAGTATAAATAGCAGTGGAAGGCAGGAGAGAAGTATGTGAAATTTGGGAAAAGAATTGGGAGAGACTAGGCTCTTGAAATCCTAGAACCTATCTACTGTGTTTTTCTGTTTTTTTCCTTCTTTGAATTACTGTTTCAGCTATTATTCTACATCATTTTAGCAATTCAATCATAGTTTTCTATCAATTTCTCTATATTTCCCATTCAATCGGCTTATGTTTGAGAGTGATCTAACATATATCAACAAAAAAGAGAGAGAGAGATAAGTCAAAAGGCCAAGAACAATGTACAGAAGCCCCATTCAATTATTGAAGGGGACGGAGAATGTGTAAAGGGCCTTTTGAATTATCGTGCAACATAAACTTTTACAAGTTTTTTACTGAATTGCGATATGTAGTGTTTTGGCAAATATAAATGCATACATTGTTGCACTGTAGAACCAAATTGGTGAGACTAATTTTATTGTTGCATATTTAAATTCCTCTCCTTTCGTTTAGCATGGCTTCAAATCGAAGTTGAGGAGATAATTTACTCTCTAAAATTGAAGCTTAGTTGTGTTTCTCAATGATCTCTTTGGTGTTTTGTAATTTTACTGTGCTTCAGAAAGTGGGATTTATCTTCCAAGTTTGTGAAATACGTTACTTCTTGCCAGATATCACTAAAAGTTTGAAATTCCTTAGATTCCGTTATCTATCGGCCTGGAGGAGGGAGGTGAATAGGCTACTTTCTCAGTTCTTAACATTTTAAAAATAATCAGAGTATGACGATAGTTATTTACATTTAACCGTAAGGGTCACCTGCAGTTTATATGTACGGAAAGATATAGGAGAGTATTTTTATGTGGAAACCTTAATAGGGAAAAACTACAGTGCCATTTCTGATACAACATATTGAACTATAAACAAAGATAATAGACGCGATTGAGAGGACTACCTTGCGTCTACTAGACGGCTCACCTTCAATGTAACCTCGCTTTGGTCCCTGAATTCCTCGCTCAAATGCTGCAACCCATGTCTCTAAACCTTGTCCACACTCCATCTTTGATTACCTGTCTTTTAGTTGCAACCACGAACACTCCGGTTTGATCTCCTTGACCCACGACCTGAGTAGCGCTTGGTCAAGATGATATGCAATATATATGCGTACTTTCTTTGCATATCTAAAGATCATGCTGATGCTTGTGTATTTAAGTGTTTATTATCTAGAGGGATTTAAGCTGAAACAATGACAAATCTAGGCCCCGTTTGTTTAATGTTTTTGTAGAAACCCAATGTGCCTAACTCACTATCAAAAGACGCGTTGAAAGAGGAGGATTGCCTTTAGACTTATATATAACTCATGATCAGGTAACACAAGCTATGTGAGATTCAACACACCCTCTCACGTATAGGATGGACTTTGCCAGACTACAACGAACGAATATCGGGGGAAGGACCCAACATTGATATGAGATTCAATGCGCCCAACATCAGACAAGAGTCATACCACGTAGAAACCCAATAGTCGTAATTCACTCTCAAAAGACGCCTTAAAAGAGGAGAATTGCCTTTAGACTTATATATAGTTCAACACTAGGTAACACAAGCGATGTGGGATTCAACACGCCCTTTCTCGCGCATGATGGACTTTGTCAAACTACTGCGAACGAGTATTGGGGGAAGGACATAACATCGATGTGTGATTCAACAGTTTCTATTCCATGATCTTTGTTCTTTTTCCCAAAATTTTGGGATTTATATATACAAACAATGTTTGGTGTTTCCAAATATCCTCAAATTTTGGGAGTAATCCCAGAAAGTCCTAGGAATTTGAGAAACAAAAAAAATGTTGATTCTATTTCATTCCCACAAAACCATTCCCAAGCCATTTCTTAAAAAGGGACGCGCTGGTATTTTTTCCAAATGTTAATGAGGTCCAAGGTTCCAATTCTGTTTGGCACAACTCATGTTTTTTTCCTCCCTTGTTCTCTCCATCACTAGTTACTCTCTCTCTCTCTTTGCCATTAATCTGTTGCTTTGTCTTAAGCACAACACTGCACAACCCACTCCATCTCCAACAACACCGCCCAGTCATAGCCTTGTCGCCATCAATCCTCTGCTTCGTCGCCAACAACACTGCCCAGTCATAGCCTCGTCGCCATCAATCCTCTGCTTCGTCGCCAACAACACCGTCCAACCCACTCCACCTCCATCAACCATTGCCGCCATCAATCCTCTGCTTCATTCCCATCACGATCGCTCAATCATAGTCCTGCCGTCATCAATCCTCTGCTTCGTCACCGACAACACTACAATCTCTCAAGTTGAAGCCAAAAATCTGACCTAAATCTATTTAGATTGGTTTGAATCTGTTGTTTTTGCTCCAATCGGTTTAGATCTGCAATCCTCTCTTACCCATCTCTCGCTTTTGCTCCGATCGGTTTAGATATGCAATCTGTTGGTTTTCAATGGGTCTATCTCTCTCCCCTCTCCCTCTCGCTCTCTCTCTCACTCTCTCTATCTCTCTCTCACACACACACACACACACGTTGCTTTAGGGTTAGATGACGTGACAGTGGCCATGGCCGTGACGGTGGCCGTAGGCCTTGTATTTCTTGATGTTTGTCGAGGGAGATGGACATAAATTAGAAAAAAAAAAAAAAAAAGAAAGAAAAGAAATTAAAAAGATTTTCTTAGAGGAGTGTATAAAAATTTGAAAGAGAAGGGTATAAAAAAGATCTTTCTCTCACACACACACTCTGCGTTTAGGGTTAGATGACGAGACAGTGGGGCGTGATGGTGGCCGTGGCGATGGTGTTTCTTGATGCTAGGATGAAGCAGGGGTGGGGTGGCGTTGCGGTGGTCGTAGGTCTTGTATTTCTTGATGTTCGTCGAGGGAGATGAACATAGAAAAGAAAAAAAAACAGAAAGAAAAGAAAAGAAAAATATTTTCTTGGAGAAGGGTATAAAAAATTGAAAGAGAAGGGTATAAAAAAGAAAGAGAAGGGTATGAAAAATTGAAAAATATATTACTAAGAAAAAGTTTTGTTGAAAAATATATTACGAAGAAAATCGTTTTGTTTGCTGGAAAATGTTTTTTTTGTTTTTTGTTATGAGAATTCACAAAAAGAATAATTTCTGTTACCAAACGCGATTTTGTTCCCAGAATTATCCAGAACAGAAACATAATTCTCATCCAATTTTATTGGGAGTAGAAGCAGAAAAAACAAAAACGTTAATCAAACGCAAGCCTAGTTTCTGTGGCTTTTAAAGGACTCCAGTAGGTGCTTTGTGTGTTTGTGGAAGGCCTCTATGTATATATAAATTCATGCAACTTATTAAAGAAGAGGCGATGATTAGAACATTCCTAATTGGAAAGCATAGCTGTCGTCCGGCTTAGGGATCTGCACGCAGCCGCACACCGTCCAGCTGCCTCTCTATATTACAGCATTGCACTGATCCAGAAAGCAGGCAGTCCTGATGCCAACATAGGACCTTCTTCTGGACACCTTGCTTCATTGATGCGAGATGGATTATTTGATCCAAAGATCAAAGCATCTAGACCTGTAGGAAGGGGCAATTGGACGCCGAGTCCAATTTGACTCAGGGTCGTTGCAAGTCAATTTTAGCAATTTTAAATGCTGTGCAACTAGACTATGTTCAATTAAAAGATATAATGCTATATGTATGCATGCAATAGTCAACAAGTACTTTTTAGAGCGACGAGGTGATCGTCAGGCCATTGTTGCTTTAAATGGACTAGTCATTGAAGTGGCAAAGAAAATTATCAAATTCCTTAACTCCCAATTATATTCCAAAGACTTCATTGAATGCTAAATCAAAACCATTTCCACATAAACAGATAAAACTATTCTACTTGACCTAACCATTTTTCTATCCTTAAATATCTTGATTTTGAAAAGTTCCGGAGACGAAATTGGTATACCTGAAACACTGGTAGCAAACAATCATTATATATGATACAGAAATCAAAGTCTAAACGATTGATAAAATAACATCACGCAAGCTATACAAGTCTCAGGTAAACAGAAAAAAGAGAACCAAGAATTCTATTACGATGCAGAATAAGAAAATAATCAAAGAAAGCATAACTGTAGAGTGTAAACGATAATATCTCCCCCTTTTTGATGCAAAATGCCATAGGGTGCTCCCCACATCAAGCGGAATCTGAGCCCTTAGTGGAATCCTCATTGATAGTCACAAGAACCTCTGTTGCCTTCTCATCTCTTAGGTGGTCAGTGTCCATGTGATGCCCTATTTAAGCTCTTCCATCCGCTTCTGTTGCATGTGCTGGTGCTGGTAGTATAGGACATCCGTTGCTGTAGGTGAGGGACAAATCCTGAAACAGTCTAACTCAAGGTACTGTCCAGAAGCACAACTTGTGCCATAAGAGGTGTGCCGTGGAGGATGAAGGCGTAGGCATAGGAGTGTGTTCAACTGATTCAGTAGTGCCACTGGTCGAGCCTCACTTATTGAGCTTATATTTGCTTACTTTGTTTTGATCAACCCACCGAGTCAACATCAAATAGTGGCAATGAGGCGACTACGTCTTGAGTGAAGCTGGTGATCAAATCCCCATAAGGTTGGGCACCAGGCAACTGCGGATGTCAGACAACTGAGAGATGCATCTCTCAGAAGATGAATGTACCGAGGCCAAAGACTGTCCTTTGACAAATGTGTATAGGAGAGACACTCATATGCTTGTAATGTCTAAAGTAGGTGCTCGAGGGAACATTTAGACATGGCCAAATGTCCAAGCACTGCTGCATGAATCTGTGGGGTGTCTGCTTTTATTGACTTCTGATTGGGATGTTCAAGGTCTTCCCAGTGCCCAAAATTTCGGAGGCCCATCAAGAAAGGATGGCAGCACAGCCCAGAGTGGAGTCACCATGGATTAGATTCAGGTTTTCCTCAGGTTACACTCCCAATACTCTCGATATTTCTGTCAGAGGGCTATTTATGATTTTGATGGGCTTGACCAAAACGCGTATCTAGAGAACTCTTGGGTTCTGAAAATAATGGCCACCATGTGCTTTTACCATTGCAATTGTTTTATCAGTCTACTATACCTAAAAACGCAGTTTAAAGGAAAAAAAAAGGCTACTGGGCTGTTTAAGGCACGAGTAATACTACAAACCAAATGAAGATTAGTAGCAAATTTAGGAACATGAATAACAGATCACAGAGACAGAAATGCAGACCAATCAATAGAACATTTTCTGGATACCGAGCGACAAAAAGGCATCAACAACTCTCGACTTATAAGTTTTTGCATTAATACTGGTCATGGAGGATATGCTTCGACTGCAACAATCCAAATTTTTGGTACTATGTCAGGTAGTAACCATGGCTAATGTTGGGTTGCATAGAATTGCGTTGCCAAGATGTGGCAAGTGCATTTTCAGAAGTCTGCTGAGAATGAGCAGTACCTGTCCTCTGACATTCTCTCCTGTCAAATCCCGATACAAAGGACTTGCTTGAAGCCTTGAACTGATAAAGGCGCTTCCACGACCGTGCTTAATAGTTGCTTCCATTTAACTTAACTTGAGTAATATGGCGAGGTTATTAATAAGGTTTTTCTGATATGGACCTTAACAGCCCATTACTACAGTTTTTTAATCCCATCATAAAAATAAAGATTTATAAAAATCACAGCAGTATATTCGGATTGAAATACCGCTATAACATTTTAGGATTTTTCGGTCCGCACCCCTATGAAATAGGAAAGAGCATTAATTAGGCTAAAAAAACAGATCTTAATTTTAAAATTATTTTTAATATGTCGTTTCTAAAATTATGCTAACAAATTGCAACAAATTGAAATTTCAAAGCGCAAAATATAACTTACCATCATAAAGTCTATATAATAGTTAATCATTTTGGCAAACTTGTTTTATGAATAAAAATCTACGAAATAATCTAAGATAGTGAGTAACATATGTGATATTCACCACATAGAAAGGATAAAGTGAATCTTCATTGTTGATCACTGTTAGAGAAGAAAGCCCAAATTGTTGCGTTAAAGGTAATCATACTTATGGTAAAGGAACACATTGAGTGCAACAAACATTTACTATGAGAACAAAAACTATATGGTACAATTTCTTTGAATTTCCACTGAATGTTCTCACATAGAAATCCTCTGAGGTGTGATGTTGTTGGAAAAAAAGATTAAATGAATAATCTCTTGAAAAAAAAAACCTAAAAATGCTCTGGCATATTAAATGTGAGAGATCAGCAAGAGTTAATAATTCAGTATGCAGTTTTGTGCACCCAATAGCAACTCTTTGGCATTACACTGGAATATTAAATGTAAGAGACAAAACAACATTCAATATTTCAGTACACATTCATGCGTGCCAAAAACAATGCCTTGTTACCATACTGAAATATTAACTGAGTGGAGGCAATACAGCTATATTCCAACATGAATTTTCTGTGTACCAAAACGGAAAGTTCTTAGGAATAGTTTTTGGGAAATAGGACACAAACCGACCTTGTGGGTTGGCAGACTGTACTTCTCCCTTTATGGTGTGAGCCATGTCCGCCCTCCAGTATCACAAAATTTTGAGATTTGAATCAAACCAATATCACCAATGTGTTGGTGAGGTCTCACCCTATGCAACTTGTTCTTAACCAGAAACTGTTGTTGGAATTGGCTAGTTATATTCATGGAAGAAAGGTCTTGTTTCTTCTACGTTTCTTATGGAATAGAGATAAAAAAGAGGAATTTTAAAGGAGAGAGGGTAGACAAATTATATGCATATATAGAGACAGATCTGGATGGCCGGTGGTGGTTTGGTTGCTCTTAGGAGTTAGGAGGGGTTTCTTGCTGATGTGGCCGATGTGGTAGAAGCATCTCAATAAGGCTTTGACCTCTTACCTAGGAGAGATGCCCAAATCCCCCTCAAAAGTGAAGTGGCTGCTGTCCCCTTTTTTTGTGTGTGGAGAGAGAGAGAGAGAAGGAAAGGGGGGGGGGGGGGGGGGAAGGGGGAGGGAGGGAGGGAGGGCACGACTCTCACTACTGGGGTCCAACAAGTAAGTTGTAAAGGCCACAACACGGCTCTCACTACTCTCCTACACACTTGTGGAAGAAGAGCTATTATTGATGGCAAACAATGGTAACAAAGAAGTAGCAACAATTGTAACAAATAAGTAGCAACAATCCAAACAATGCATAGCAAATTTTATGCCCCGAATAATTTGAAAACAGTCCCCAAAAAATAATTTCAAGAATGTATTTTTCTTCATCCCAAAAAACCACCAGAAAATCGGTAAGACAGTGTTGAACCGAAAAGATATGTGGGAAACAGAAAAAGCATGGTCCACCATTTAGCAGCTAGGTGTAGGTAGGGCTGGCAAAACAGGTAACAGGTCGTGTAACAGGTCATTACACGATAAGACCCAAACACGAACACGACACGATAAGCTTATCGTGTCAGACTACCCAAACACGAACACGACACGAAAATTATCGTGTCGACACGACACGATATGATAATTTTTCGTGTCACACGATGACACGAAACCTATCAGGTAAACACGACACGATAAGACCTGATAGGTTTCTATTATACATTAATCTACCCATTACACGTTAACGACCTGTTAACCTGTTAATTTAAAACCATCTTAACAAATTATTTTATATATTAAGTATTAATTTGTAATATTTGATAATTTGGGGGGTGTAAAAATAATTTATTGAATTAACAGGTAACCTATTGGGTTACAGGTTATCGTGTAACCTGAATATACGAAATTCTTATCGTGTGTTATCGTGTAACTTATTGGGTTATCAGGTCAACCTGATAACCTGCACTATTTCTTATCAGGTTATCGGATCTGACACGATAACGACCCGATACTTGATAAGCAAAACCTAGACCTGCTAATTTCGTGTCGGTCTCGTGTCGTGTTATCGTGTAAATACTTGTTTTGCCAGCCCTAGGTGTAGGCTATGGAATGGTGGAAACACACAAAAATTTGGCAATGGCCGATCTCTGAAGTTCTAAAAATTTGTGCTTTATATTTTGAAAATAATTAAAAAATCAGAAACAACCATCAAATGATATCTGAAAAATATGAAAGATAACCAGCTCAATTGAGCACAGTGATCAGGAATTGCTGAATTTGTGCTTTATATTTTGAAAATAATTAAAAAATCAGAAACAACCATCAAATGATATCTGAAAAATATGAAAGATAACCAGCTCAATTGAGCACAGTGATCAGGAATTGCTGATGTCAGCAATTCTGATGCTTACATCTGCAAGGCCTTAAAATGTCTGGGCGCTTTCTAGACTGTACAACCCAAATGGATCGCTCTGGAACCAATTATGATTTGAGAGAACAGAAGAGAGGAGGGGAGGAGAGAGGAGAATGATTAGATGAAATGGTGTAGAATCATCAATCTCCACAAATGACATAAATAACAATATGAGTTATTGCGGGCCCCTTGGGGGAAGAGATTGGTCTATTAAGAAATTAATGGGGTCAAAGAGGAAATATAGGGGAAAAGGAATCTGAATCGACTGTGACTGTGGAGTCTCATTGTCACTGTCTCCTTCC
This sequence comes from Eucommia ulmoides, assembly GCA_016647705.1. NCBI lineage: Eukaryota > Viridiplantae > Streptophyta > Magnoliopsida > Garryales > Eucommiaceae > Eucommia > Eucommia ulmoides. The sequence goes on from CM028341.1 coordinate 28,756,552, forward strand.
CTTATGTATATTCCCTGTGAGTTTCAGTTTTGGCTGGCACTTTCCTAATACCCTACTCTTTACTTTCCAGTTAGTTCTTTGGGAATTTTGAGAAACTCTAGGAACATCTACAGTATCAAACTATCCTTGTATGGATACAGTGCTCCGCCTGGCTCTCTGCTGGAGTGGATCCTTTGCAGGAGAGTAATGGAAAATATGCTTCAAGGGTAACGGATGTTGGCTCCAACTTTTTTGTTGATTACGTATTCCTTAGAGACTGGGGACTTGATGAAGGAATCTGGAAAAATTTACTTTTCTATTGCACATTTCTGTTCTAGATTTCCTTACAAATGTGGCTTGGGGTTATTATATCCCAAAAGAGAATCATAGCGTTTGGGGAGGGGGAGAGAGGAAAATGGAATAACCATGGTTGCTGTTGTATGCTGTTTTGCTCTGGCTGGATGCATAACTACACCATATTTGTATATCTTTTGCCATTTTCTATCTGGTCTCATATGCGTGTGGTTGTCTTGATAAATGGATGATTAAACATACTCAAAATGCTGAGTATGTTTGATTTTTTCATTTGCTTGTTATTCCGGAAATGGGACCAATATTGATTTGAGTCCCGAGCTCTTCATCATGCTGTAAGGTTATGCAATGTGCATGGTTATCTTAATGTCATTTCTGAAACTAATAATGCTCTTCTAGTTCAAATGATTACCAAAGCTCTCTGTTATTCATTGGAGGTTAATGACAGATTACTGAGATAAGGAGCTTTTGGTAACTTGTGTTGGAATGCTAGCTAACTGCTTTAGGGAAGCTAAGTCGGTGGTGGATTCACTGGCTAAACTTGGCTGGTCAGGAATTTCCGAGTTCTTTGCTGCTGGGTCTGATATCCCTCCAGGTGTCAGAGGATGCTCTAGGATGGACAAGCTGCACATGCCAAGCTTTGAGAATTTATTAATTTGTTATTGGATTGCTTATTTTTTCTACCGCCCATAGGTCAGGCTGTCCCCTCCTCTGTGGTCTTTTGATTGATCAATAAATGTTTCAATAAAAAAACTCAAAATGCAGTTCTACATAACACCCTGCTACTTATTTTACTCCTTGTTGGGAATTTGGATTAGTTTCTTTCTCAAGTCTTAGCATATAAGGCATGCTTGAGATTCTTTTTAACTGCTTTTATGTGGAAATGCTGTTTCAAAATGCATGTTATTTTTATCCTATCTGTCTTTGCTGTCAGTTGCAAGTTGGTTCTTTTCTTGCTTTTCACTTTTATAATTCCTGTTTCTCATTACCTTCAGGATGATGAAGGTGATAATGCTTTCCACATAGCAGCGGATGCAGCAAAAATGATTCGAGAAAACCTTGAGTGGATTATTCTTATGCTTAGATATCCAGAGGCTGCTGTTGATGTTAGGAATCACAGGTACGTTGCAGCTACAAGAATGTGTTTGTTGTGTTGTTTGACTTAAACTAGAAAATTATGGAGAGAATTAGCTGCCTTCTACTTCTTTTGTGGATTCTTTTATTTTCCTTCTTTAAATGCCAATTGGAGATTTGAGAATGCTCCGAGAAGTCTGCCATTGACTTTCATACACTAATGTCAACTTTATGATGGCAGCGGCAAGACATTACGTGACTTCTTGGAGGCCCTTCCTCGGGAATGGATTTCTGAAGATCTGATGGAGGCACTCGTAGAAAAGGGAGTTCATTTATCTCCTATAATGTAAAGAGAAATTCGTATCTCTGGCTCTAGTAGAAATATAATTTGTTTACTATTTCTTTCGTGACGCACACTTGACTTGGACAGCAAGTATGTGTGTATGTGGGGGTGTGTGTGTGTGCATGAATACATTGTATACATATTAATCTCTTTATTTCAAAATTATTCCTAGATTTCAAGTGGGAGACTGGGTGAAATTTAAGAGAAGTGTTACAAGTCCAACTCATGGGTGGCAAGGTGCAAAACATAAGAGTGTTGGCTTTGTGCAAAATGTTCCTGACAAGGACAATCTCATTGTGTCATTTTGTTCTGGAGAAGCTCGTGTACTGGCAAGTGAAGTTATAAAATTGATTCCTCTGGACAGGGGACAGCACGTGCGACTTAAATTAGATGTCAAAGAGCCAAGGTTTGGTCATATGTCATTTCTAAGTTGCTTCTTATGTACAATAAATCTTAATGGTTGGGCAATTTTTCTTCCGTTATTTCCCTGTATTTTGACTGTCAAATTGAACCTTGTTTGGTGCATGTCATTGGAATGTGTCAAGCACATTCCTTCTGTATCTCTGAGTGTAATTGTGCAAGACTTTAACTGTTGGGTGTAATTGTGCAAGACTTTAACTGTTGGATTTTGAATTACATGGGTACTTTTAAAATTAAGAACCTAACATATCTAAATTTGTTAGTAATTCTAAACTAGCTTGGAGTCAAATAAAATTACTTCTATTTTGAGATCTTTAGTCTCAAAAATCCTGGAATGTGCACATATTGAGAAACTACAACTTCATATTTGCAGCAGGTAATAACCACAATAGGAAGACTAATGAGCAATCTTTTTCTGCTACAGATTTGGTTGGCGTGGTCAATCACGTGATAGCATTGGAACTGTTCTCTGTGTTGATGATGATGGGATTCTTCGTGTTGGTTTCCCTGGAGCATCTAGGGGTTGGAAAGCTGATCCAGCAGAAATGGAACGGGTTGAAGAATTCAAGGTTGGAGACTGGGTTCGCATTCGTCCCACGCTGACTACTGCTAAACATGGATTAGGGTCTGTTGTACCGGGGAGCATTGGTATTGTATATTGTATTAGACCTGATAACAGCTTGTTATTGGAGTTGAGCTATCTACCAAATCCATGGCATTGTGAGCCAGAGGAGGTTGAACCTGTTGAGCCATTTAGGGTAAGTGCAATCAATTTGTGTTTTTCCCATTTATGCTGTATTGTTTTTCTTTTATTTTTTATTTTTTTGCAAATCTGCTGTCTGATAACATCATAATATGTACATTACAGATTGGTGATTGGGTTTGTGTGAAGCGTACTGTTGCAGAGCCCAGATATGCATGGGGTGGTGAAACTCATCACAGCGTAGGAAGAATTAGTGAGATTGAGAGTGATGGCCTCTTGATAATTGAAATTCCTAGTCGGCCCATACCATGGCAGGCTGATCCTTCTGACATGGAAAAGGTGGAGAATTTCAAGGTAATGTGTAATCTCTATTTTGAAAATGACTAAATACATATTGTTTGACGTTACAGACAGATCTCTTTACATAAATTTGAACAGGTTGGGGATTGGGTTAGAGTGAAAGCTTCAGTATCCTCCCCAAAATATGGGTGGGAGGACATCACTAGAAACAGCATTGGCATAATCCACAGTTTGGAGGAGCATGGTGATATGGGAATTGCTTTTTGCTTCAGGAGCAAGACTTTCCGTTGCTCTGTGACGGATGTGGAGAAGGTGTCACCTTTTGAAGTGGGACACGAGATTCATGTCATACCATCTGTTTCTCAACCACGCCTTGGATGGTCCAACGAGAGTGCAGCTTCTGTCGGGAAAATTGTGAGAATTGATATGGATGGAGCCTTAAATGTAAGTGCTCTCTTACCATCATTTTTCTTGAGAGTTTATACCTAAGACACCCCCATCATTTCAATAAATACCAAGGTCACCCTTATCATTTTCATAATACCTGAGACACCCATTATCACATTTTGTTGACAAAAATACCCTTGTAACATATTTTTTTTCTTATTCTTTTAAGTTCTTAATTTTTGTTTTTTGTTTTTGTTTTCTATTTTCTACTCTTTCTCTCTCTGTTTTATTTCTATTTCCTATTTTTTATTTTTTATTTTGTTCCGTATTTTTATTTTATTTGTTTTATTTTTATTTCTTTGTTTTCTGTATATGATGTTTATAGAAAATAACAAATAAATAAATACCAACAGTAAAAAATTAGAAGACAAAAAACATAAAATAAAATAAAAACATAGCTTTAAATTTAAAAATGAAAAGAAAAATGATTTGTTTTTGTTTTTTTTTTCCTTTTTTTTTAAATTCATTTTCTTTTATTTTCAAATCCTATTTTTTTTTTTTACTTTTGTTCTTTAGATTTTTTTTCCTACAAATAGCATACTAAAAAATAAAAAAAAATGAAATGAAAATTGCATAATAAATGTAAAAAATTAAAAAGAGAAACCGGGGGGGGGGGGGGGGGGGGGGGGGGGGGCGAAGATAGTAGAAAATAGGAAATAAAAATTAGAAAATATGAAATGAACAACAAAAATATTATGTTGCGAGGGTATTTTTATCAACAAAATGTAATGGAGGGTGTCATAGGTAACTAAAACGAAAAGATAAGGGATATCTTAGGTATTATGAAAATGACAGGGAGGGGGTGTCCTCTGTATTTGTCGTAATAACAGGGGGTGTCTCGGGTTTTACTCTTTTTCTTGATTATAGGAGTGGATCATGCTAGCTAACAAAGACACATCTAGACTTTGCAGCTAAGAAACTCATGAAATGATATTTCATAGGGCAAATTACAAATTTGGTCCTTCTATTTTCAGTGTGTTTTCGATGTGGCCTTCTAATTTATTTATTTTTCAATGTGGTTCTCCTATTCTGTTAAAAATATGGGTTAACTTTGCGGAATTTCGTCACGTGACTTGCACAGGCCATCTTTTAGGGATAAAAATGTAAATTTTTTTCTTTTCTTTACTCTCTCTTTCTTCTTCTTCGCTCCTCTTTTAATGAGGGAAGTTGATATTTTAGAGAGAGAGAGAGAGAATGGAGAGAGAGAGAAATGGGTCTTATCTTTTGACGTATCTAACACCCAATTCATACATATTTCTTATATATATTAGTAGGCAAAGTCAAACTTACTTCATACAAAGGGGGTTTAACATGTTAATGAGAGAGATGATTTGTTTGGAAATTTTGCTATTTATTGGGGATTGAGATCAATTATTAACGGATAAGAGATGAATAGGTATGGTATGTATCAACTAATTAATCACTAATAAAGGAAAAACAAAAAGAGAAAATATCAATGCAAATTGGTATACCTATTACTTTTATAGCTAATCTTTTTTATTTTGAATGAGTGAAATGAATTGGGTGTTAGATAAGGCCCACTTGTCTCTCTCTCTCTCTCTCTCGCCATTGTCTCTCTCCGTCTAAAATATCAACTTCTCTCTCATTAAAAGAGAAGAGAGAAGGAGAAAAAGTAAATGAAAAAAAAAAGAAAAAGAAAATTATGTTTCTACCCCAAAAAGATGGCATGTGCAAGTCACATGAAGAAATTCCGTCAAAGTTAACTCCTATTTTTAATAGAAGGGTCACATAAAAAATCGTGTGCAAATAGGAAGACCACATTGAAAAATAAATAAATTAGGGGGCCACATAGAAAATACGCTGTAAATAGGAGGACCAAATTTTTAATTTGGCCTATTTTATAATTTCTAATCTGTTAAGGGGGGAACATATTATTGCAACAAATTCACATGCACCAGATACTTCTGAAAGTATTTTCTGGCAAATGTTGTACTTCAAGATAGCAGGAGGGAATGATAATTTTTATTTTTTCCGTGAGGAAAGCTCCTTGGATGTTTCGTTTTTATCTTTCTTTCCACCTTAAGCAGGTGGTGAACTGAGCTGTAAGAATGCAACAATTTGTATAACATTGCTCTTATGTCTGTTGGTGGAGTCCTGAATGGCTATGGGTCCACCATTTATGAGTCAATGTACATTGCTGATAGTTTGCTTTTTCTTGTTTTTTCTTTTTCTTTTCTGGGACAATCAACGTGAATTGCTGATCAAGTGCTTCTTTTGGTTCTTTCTTTTGCAGGTAAGAGTGGCTGGTAGACAGAGCTTGTGGAAGGTTTCTCCAGGAGATGCAGAACGACTCTCGGGATTTGATGTAGGTGATTGGGTACGTTCAAAGCCGAGCCTGGGGACTAGACCAAGTTATGATTGGAACAACATTGGGAGAGAAGTTTTGGCAGTTGTGCACAGTGTACAAGATACTGGTTATTTAGAATTGGCATGCTGTTTTCGCAAGGGAAGGTGGATTGTTCATTACACAGATGTTGAGATGGTTCCAGGATTCAAAATTGGTCAGCATGTTAGATTTCGAACTGGACTGGTTGAGCCAAGGTGGGGCTGGAGAGGGGCGAAACCTGATTCACGAGGTGTTGTAACAAGTGTTACAGCTGATGGAGAAGTGAGAATCGCATTTTTTGGTTTATCAACGTTGTGGAAAAGTGATCCAGCAGATCTGGAGATAGAGCAGATGTTCGAAGTGGGAGAGTGGGTTAGACTGAGTGCTAATGCAGATTGTTGGAAATCTGTTAAGACAGGCAGCATTGGGGTTGTGCAAGGAATTGGGTATGAAGGAGATCAGTGGGACGGAAATGTATGTGTAGGATTTTGTGGGGAACAGGATCGATGGGTTGGTCCTACCTCCCATCTTGAAGGAGTGGACAAACTCACAGTTGGGCAGCGGGTTAGAGTTAAAAGGTCTGTTAAGCAGCCTAGATTTGGGTGGTCTGGCCACAGCCACACCAGCATTGGGACCATATCTACTATTGATGCTGATGGGAAGTTGAGAATATACACACCTGCTGGATCCAAGGCATGGATGCTAGATCCGTCTGAAACAGAGGTGGTTGAAGAAGAGGAGCTTCGCATTGGAGACTGGGTTAGGGTTAGGGCATCGGTTTCCAATCCAACTCATCAATGGGGAAATGTGAATCATTTGACTGTAGGAGTGGTGCACCGCATGGAAGATGATGATCTTTGGGTGGCCTTTTGTTTCTTGGAGAGGCTTTGGATTTGCAAGGCCTGGGAAATGGAAAGGGTTAGGCCGTTTAAGGTGGGGGATAAGGTGAGGATTAGAGAAGGGCTGGTAACCCCACGGTGGGGATGGGGTATGGAGACGCATGCTAGCAAAGGTGAAGTGGTTGGAGTAGATGCGAATGGGAAGTTACGAATTAAGTTTCAATGGAGGGAGGGGAAACCGTGGGTAGGAGATCCTGCTGATATTGACCTCCAAGAGAGCTGCTCTGATGCTGATACCGGTGGTGGTGGTGCATGAAAGCTTCCACATCATTATTAATTTTCTTCTTATCATCTCAACTTGGAGAACTGGAAGCTGCACCAACCCCAGTTAAATTTGCTTGAATTGGAATCGTTGTTCCTAAATAAACACAAATCAGAGAGAAATTGGAAACAAATCCGAGAAAGTTAGGCTGCTTGAAACAACAGAAAGGTGGACGGACGCGTGAATGTATACAGTCAGATAATGCATGGAGGCAAGCTTTTTACGTATATATATATATATATTTCTGTATAAAGTATTTGATATTACGAGTTCTATATATCCAATTTAAATATCGCCATTTCTTTTTTCGTTGGCCCCTCCCATCTCCCCTCATGAATCTACTGTGATCAGCCAGTGACATCTTTGTTCAGCTAGCTGTCCTTCGGGAGAGAATGTTGTGAAACGGACCGTGTTGAATTCTATTCAAATTATTAGTTTCTCTGCAGCCACAGCTCACGGTAGCATTAATGGGAACTTATTAATAAAATGAGGCTACATTTATTAAGTGGTTGCATGCCAAAGTATCACGAGGTCATACCTTGTGGTTATTTCATTTCATTTTTTATTTTTTAACAAAAATCTGTGTTACTTCTTTTCGTCATCTAACTTATTATTTGATTGTTTGTGCAAATGGATTACCCCCATCGGCTGTCGAACGTTTTAAATATTCAATGGACCTTGAGCACAAGTCATCATCGTCTGATGTGGTCTCACATACCCATCTAACTTCCAATCTAACTTGTGAGGTTATTATTTTGAAGTGCATCCAATCTAACTTGTGAGGTTTTTATTTTGAAGTGTCAGTCAATCATTAGTTGTTGACGCCATGTTAGTATGCTACATGATACTTGAGAACAATCGAATACTTTTTGGTTTTTTTATTCTCGTTTTCTTATCGATTAATTTTATATTAAAAAATAAATTCATCATCATCTTATATTTTGAGTTAGTTTTATTACTGCTCATGATCATTTTTAAATAATATTCTACATAATATTTTGGGCAAACTAGGTTTTAACCGAATGACTCATTTTTATTTCGTCTAATAAATTTGTTTTATTTCAGTTTAACCTTTTTAAGCATGTAATCGATTTTAAATAACTATTTTGTTAAATTTTTCATCCAAACTGATGGAAATAATGACATGTACGATTTTTAAAGTTTTTTTTTTTTTAAATGATGTTTTGGTCTTCTTACATTTTTTTTTGTTCTCTCTCTTCTTCATTCCTTTCTTACTCCATTTCCTCGTCTGTCTCCTTCACCCTCCCTCTCTCTCTCTCCCCCCGACCAAATCCGTGGCGTCAATGTAGGGAGTCCCTTTTTTTCCTCGTAATCCCCACCGAATTGAAGATCCATGGCGTTGATCAACACCCCATCGCGTGAAGACCCCAAATCCAATTGACAGAAGAAGCACTGCTTGTGATTCCACGGAATGATTCCACCGCCAGTCTCCACAGAAGAAGCAAAACGATCTCTACCACTTTCTTGATTATTTGGGTTGTCCATGCAAGGACCCAAACCTCCGATTTCTCCCTGATCCTTCAATTGGAGCAAGACCCAATTTACATTCTCTCTCTCTCTCTCCTCTTTTCTCCTCTCTTTCTCCCCTCAACTTTTCGTCATTCTTAGGTGGGTCTTCTCAAATTGGGTTTGTGTTGGATGAATCATTGTGTAATCTGATTTTCGGTTGTCTGGTAGGGGCCAATGCTACTAATGCGGCAAAGGGTTTTCTTGTTTTAATCAAAACTAGTTTTAGACCCGCGCATTATGCGGACTTAGAAAAAAAATTATAATAGATTCGTAATATTAAAGCATTACACATCAGTACCATTTGATTACTTTGGTAATAATATCCGAGAGCAAATGCAAAAATTTTAGTAAATAATGAAGTTTTATAAATTTAAAAAATAAATATACTATTAAAAATTACATAAAAAAATAAATAATATTTCTACACATTAATTTTTACTAATAAACTATAAAATAATAAACAAATAGCCATAAATTAAGATTAATTTTATCATTTTTTGTAAGTCAAAAAATTCTATTTTAATTAATTTATATCATGTGTATTTTCTTTTTGGGTAAAATTACTATTTGAATCACAATTATTTTTTGAAATAATTTAAAATGTTAACCAAGGAATTAATCATATATTTTTACATTAATTAAAAAAATTAAATATGGATAAAAAAATATCGATTGGGGCCACTCATTATTTTAGATAGAAAAAGGATAGCCCGGTGCTATAAAACTCACGTTATGCGCGGGGTCGGGGTAAGGGTCAGACCACTTAGAACCTATCAAAAACTTGAAAAATGTATTCTTTAATATCATTAAAATATTCTCCCTCATTCCACTTTTAAGTATTAGATATATATGTAGATATCTCTTGTACTTTTATTTTGAATTTTTCTTCTGTTTTTTAATTTGTGGTAATAAAAAATTAAAAATAAAAACCTATAAGTTTCATAAATATCGAAAATAAATGTATTATTAAAAATTACATAAATAATCATAGAAAAATAATATTTCAACAAATTATTTTTTATTAATATACTATAAAACAATAAACAAATAACCATAAATTAAGATTAATTTTATCAATTTACAAATTCTAATTTTTTATATAAAAAAATAAAATAAATAAAAATTAAAACCCACAATTTTTTTTGAAAAATGCATTATTTAACTTCATTAAAACTTTTTTTCTCTTTCCAGTATTAGAATAGATTTTCACCACATCCTAGTAGTCTCAAGTCTTACATACAATGTCTATGTCAAAATGGGTCAGTTGTGAAAGCACTCCTCGTGTTCGATCATTTAAAAAGGATAGGCACTTGCCCATCTCTGCCCACATGGAATTAGATCTTGTCTGGGTCTATTGCGAAATGATGGAAATTGGGGTTGTTTAAGATGCTGATACAATTGGGTGCTTGATTCAAGCCTTTTGCATGGAGAAAAACTACTCAAAATGGTATGATCTGCTATGGCAAATTTTGGAAGCCGATTAAACTCCAAGTAATGTTGTTTTCAATAAACTGATCCATGGGTTTTACAAGAAATTATCCATGTACTGTGCCATAGAAGGATGAGGCACAAAGCTTTTTGTATTTTCAATGATGTAAAGGATAGAGGGTATGCACACAACAACGATTCATGGTCTTCGTGAAATGAAATGGATTGGGGAGGCCAGAAAACTTCATGGTCTTTGTGAAATGAAATGGATTTGGTATGGTGATGGTCGGGGATAGGAAGAGGTTTGGCGAGGAAGAAAGATAGGAAGAGGTTCGGCGTGGAGGAAAGAGATTGCCGGGGGGGAGGGGAGAGAGAGAAGAGAAGAAAAAAAAAGAAAGAAAAAAGAAAAACATGTAAAAAGACCAAAAAATCTCTTAAAATTGCATGTGCAAAGCACATGTCATCATTTCCGTTAGTTTTGGTGAAAAATTTAACAGAAGGATCATTTAAAATCGATTACCTAGAGAGTTCAAACCAAAATGAAACACATTTATTGAACTACATAGAATGAAACACATTTATTGAACTACATAGAAATCATGTGGATCTAAATTCTAATATTTTTAATGGTTAATTGTGCCCTAGTAATTTAATATTACGTTATGTTTAAAATTTATAAATGAAAAAAATTATTTTATTTAACTATTAATATTTTGTTATAAATTAGTTTAAACATAAAAAATTCAGGGTGAGTGTATTTTTATTTTTCTATTCTATCAAATCACATATATCAAAATTGAATTTGGGATATGTGAAAGATAAAGAATTAAAGAGCACACTATGAATAATTCTTGCTAAAAATATTTTGATTTTAGGAATTGTATTGAACAATCATTAAATTAACTTAACTATTTTTGATTAATTTTTTGAATATTAATTAATTTAGGACTATTATTGATTTGGTGAGTTCTTTACTGATTAATTATTTTTTAAATAAAAAATTTATGAAAACTAATATATATAAACATATATACGGATTAATGATAAAACACAGGATGGAAATGCGTTTTTCAAGAAATGCATTTCCATCCTGCGTTTCTAAGCAAAAATAAAAAAAATACAAAAACACAGAAGGGAAGAACGTTTCTACGGTTTTTTCAAATTTTTATTTTATTTTTTTACCGTTGGAGAAACGCAAAAAGGATTTGCGTTGCTCAACGAGAAATGCATTCCAGAAATGCGTTTCTCGTTGCACAAACCCTAACCCACTTTCATTTCCTTTTCCCTTCTTTTGCATTGCGTGGCCGCCTCTCTCTTTCTTCCCATTATCCCCCCGTCACGTCACCTGTTTGTCGCTCTTCTCCAGCCACTGTCGCCGCCTTACTATTCTCTTTCTTTCTCCTTCTGCTACTGAGGTGAGAGTTTATTATTTATTTTTTTATTGATGATGGTAGAGTAGATTTAACACGTTTTCCTTATATTGGTTTATTTGACAATTTCTTGACCAATCTCGTCTGGTGTGATTAGTCAATTATTTTTTACGTCATTTGTGTTTAAAAAATTGAAGAGCAAATGTGAACTGCAACTGAATTATATGGAGATCTAAGTTTGGGGGTCTTGGTTAAGTATGAGTGTCTTGCAGAAAGTTTTGCCTATTTCTCTCATCTTTTGATTCTAAAAGTGAAAAATGTTCATTAATACCTGATTTCAATGTTCTTTTCAATGCTTTATGCTGTCAATGCTTTATGTTACATGATATGCTTACAATTTTCATACTGTATCTAAAGTCCACAGAAGGTTCTGCACTCAATTTTGTTGATTTTTTTTTTTTTTTTTCCAGTTACAATATATATTTTTGGCTAAATATTAATTGTTTAGGATTGTGTTTGTGTTTGTGTTTAGGGTATAAGGTTCTTATGATGTGGCTCTCGAAAACTCTTGATATTGGAAAAAAATATTTTTGTAAAATTTTATTTGTTATATAAATTTTCATATATTGATCTATATTTTATTTTGATATTTTATATGCAAATTTATTTTATTGATCAACATCTAAGTATATTTATTGCTACGAACATTAATATTATTTTTCCTCTTGAAATGGAGGTACTTCGAAATTGTAAGGTTATGTATGGATACTTATTTAAAGAAACAAAAAGCTTGATATAATTTTTATATATTTTGATTTTCATCACATAAATTAATTTATTATTATTGTTTGTTGAAAAACAAATGTTTCTATTTTGATTGTTATATTATTTGTTATAAAAAAAATTATGTTAGAGTTTTTTAAATATTATTTTACTAGCATCAAAATAAACTAATATTTACAAATTTGGGTATTTATATATATTGAATTGTGAGAATTCAATTTTTTGAGAATAAAAAAGTTTTTACTCATAATTTGAATATAATATTTTTCCTGATAGTTCTCCTTTCATATTTAGTTTCGTAAAACTAAATATTTTATTTATTTATTTATGTGGGAAAAAATCATCAAATAATTAAATATACATGTTTTATGTGTTTACGATGTTCAAAATTATTTTGAGATTTGGAGCAAAAGAAATAACATAATGAATGGTGGTATTTCTTGAAAAAAAAAATAGACTTCTAACTATATTCATATTTTAAAAATAGTTCCTAGTAGGTAAAAACACTATTTGTCATTAGATTTCAAATGTTTCCTAGTAGATTATAAGACTACTGACTATTATCATTGAGTAGTTCCTAGTATTAGGCTACTTGCCACAAAATTTGTGAATTCTTAGTAGTAAAACTATTGACTAGTAAATAATAAAATTAAGCGAGATATTTGGTATTGTGTATTTAAAAGTGCATTTGAATAAGTAATTGTGTATATATAACTTAAGATTAAATGAATGACAATTAATTTTAACAGTATTTATTGAGTTTTAATTGGGCAATTTTTTTATTTTTTATTTTTTAATAACATGATTGATAATGATAATAATATTTTCTTTGTTTTGTTTTGATTTGTGAAATTATAGTTGTTTGAAATGGAAAACGTTACATTATATCTGTATTGAAGTAGTAGAATATTAGAAGGAACTGAGTTTGGAGTGTCGTATAATATGTTTGCGGTCAAATCGTTAGATGTTTGTCGGGGGGTTATGATAAAACGAATTAATTGGGATGTTACGACCTTATATCCTTAGGATGGAGTTGATGGAATTTTGAAGTTAAAGTGTAGGTTGCCGGTAGCTACTATTGGGTCGAGAAATTATAGATACAAGTTATTTTCAATTGGTGACGACGCAACATTAGACCATGTACTTCAGTTACCTCTTAAAGTGCCCTCGCTACTTGGTGTTGAGGTGTATATTGAGGTAGAGCGAGCTTTTGATCACGTTCCAATATTTTCTTCCCAACCTGATCCTTTTACCCAATTTTTATGTCAGAGTTTCAATTCTTATGTTACCGCGTTATCCAGACATTTTTCTTCGTATAATATTCCTAAGTTCGACTCCCAAGTTGTTCAATCTAGTTACACTCACTGATCGTTCTACATTCCCGAAGAATATCATCCCCATTTAGTAATTGACCGTGATGTAAGCACCAGTTCTGCCGCTCCACATCACCATCATTTACCAATTAGTCCACCGCACGACAAAAATTGTGGTAGATATGATGGGAATGTGAAAGGTGGGCTAAATACAGTCGATAGTTTCCACAATGACGAACAATTAGATTTAGAAGATGCTGTTGTGTTAGAGGAAGAGGAGAATGGTGGGGATGAAGATAAATATATGGATGTCGAGCCGAGCGGGCAAAGGAGTGAACAGTTGCCGTTGCATAAGGTTCCTTTATTCTATAATCAGTTAGAATGGGGTGATGACGATGGCATAATAAAGTATGAGCCAAAGTTACGAAAGAATTTTTGAAACCATGAAATGGACGAATTCTGCGGCGGCATGGTCTTTAACAACAAGAAACATGTCTAGAATGCTGTGAAGTATTACCATGTTATGAAAAATAAAGGGTTTTGTGTGATGGAGACGCACCCTAAAGTTTGGTCGATTAAATGCAAGCATGGTTGTGGGTGGATGATACAGGCGGCTCTGAAAAAGAGTTACGGAATGTTCCAGATTATACAATACAATGGACAACACACGTGTTTCTACAATCATATGGCCTTAGATCATGGAAACTTGGATTCGGATGTCATTTCTGACATGATACTTAGACAGGTCGAAGAGGACCCGGAAGTGAAGATGAGTTATCGTTGCCTCCGTGAAAGAATCGCAGGGATTCACCATTTCCTATCGAAAGGCTTAGTTGGCTTGATCTAAATCCATCGAGACCTTGTTTGGTGATTGGGATGAATCGTATTGGAAGTTGCCGAAGTTCACGTCGGCGTTGCAACGCTTTAATCTTGGGATGATTGTCGAATGGAGTATCGTTATGACTGCTCAACCTGGCTATTTGACGTTCGACATGGTGTTTTGGGCATTTCAACCTTCTGTGGTCGGATGGAGATATTGTTGGCATATCCTCACGATTTACGGGACCCATCTGTACGGTAAGTATGAGGAGAAAATTTTGATCATTATTGGGATGACACCGACCAATAAATGTTATCCTTTGACGTTTGCGGTCATATTGACGAAGGACCATCGCTGTTGGTCCTAGTTTATTTTGATGCTGAAACGCCATAATGTTAAAGATCGTCTGGAGGTCATGTTGATATCTAACAGATACACTGGCATTATTAGTGCGGTCAGAACTTTATGGCTTAGTCAATTGAACGAACCTGCTCGGTATCATCGATTTTGTCTACGGCACCTTTCCAGCAATTTCAACAAGATACGCAAAAATTAACAACTAAAAGATCTTGCTTGGAATACGGGTGCTGCGATACAAGCTCGGAAGTACAATGCCATCATGGAAGACATAAAAAGAATAGATACGTGGGCATATACGTGGTTGGATCAAGTAGACAAAAAGAAATGGATCAGGACACAAGATGATGGTAAACGTTAGGGCGTGTTAACAACTAACTATACTAAGTATTCAACAACTGTTAAAAAGGTGTAAGGAATGTCCCAATTACAACAGTCGTTTCGATAACTTTCTGCAGGTTGGTGAAATTCTTTGATGTCGGTCGATAAGAAGCTCTAAATGACTTGGCCATGGATTTGAGGTACGTAAAACAGGTCGTTGACAAAATTCAGAAATCTCAAGCTAAGTGCAAAACATACAATGTCCGAATATTCAATTGGTAAGGTTTTTTAACTTGTAATTTATTAATTACTTATTTTTTTATATTTATAATACAAATAATGCAACCTATTATCTAATTTGATGTATATATATATGTGTGTGTGTGTGTGTGTGTATAAATATATTCAAGAATAGGGGGACTGTACATTACCACGTGAAAATGAGAAAGACTTTGACCGGTGGTATTATTACACACAAAGTTACTTTAAGGGATAATCCTGATTGCAGCTATGGAAAATATAAGATTTTTAGATATCCATGCTCCTACTTGCTTGCGATGACCAAGTATTATGGCATTGATGCGTTCCGCTACATTGATCCTGAGTACACAATAGCGAACTTGTTGAAAGTTTGAGAGTCATCGTTTGAACCGATCGTTCACGAGGACTATTGGCCGGTGTTTAATTTTTCGGTCCTTTTCCCTAACAAAAATAGACTTCAAGTTGTGAAGCGCAGACGGCCAAAATCCACTCCCATTCAAAATGAGATGGATGTGTTGCAGAGGACAATGACAAATCGGTGTGGGTTGTGTGCTTAAACTGACCATGATAGGTGGACATGTCCATCCCTACCTTAATGAGTATTCTTAATTAATTTGTTTGTTTAATTGTAATGGAAACAACAATTTTTGTACAAGTTTCATATAATACAAGTTGATGAAATTTTAGTTTCGTACTAATAATTTTTACTCAAGTTCCATATTTTTTTTATTGGAAATGTAAACGGAAAAAAAAGAAAATGAGAATTTAAAAAACATAAGGCCCAAGTGTGATATAAATTACAGTGAAAATTCTAAATGAAATTGAATTTTATTTCCTTTGTGTAGTATTTTATTTTATGTTGTGTAGATACATCATATTTTGTATAGATGCTCCAATATTTTTGGATTCTTGCAGTTATGGCTGAGCTTGGGCCCATGGATCAGTCGTTACTCTATTTGTAGAGTGACCATAAGTCTGTAACAATTTGAGAAGAACGTGGAGTGCAGGTTGTACTAAATACATATTTCATTATTGTATTCATTTTTTTTCTCTTATATTTTTTCAATTGTCTTTTAATTTATATTTCAACATTGTTCTCGGTTTGACTGTTCTAGGGCGGGAAGGTTTCCAGGTCGATGGGCGAGAAATGTACCCGGCTAAATGGTACAGTTGATACAGGCCGCAAGGCTGTATGATGCTTTTCGGTTACGGGATGACGAGATCAGTTATAGATTTACAAGATGACGTGGTCAGTTATAGATTTATGTAAGATGTTACTTATTTATTTTTATATTTATTATTTAATTAACTTATTTGTATATTGTCTGGACAAGTGATTTGGAAGCCTTATCTAGCCGATCTCTTGGAGGAATTACCCTTATACTGTAAAGATAGCCAATCTATATGGATGGCATCCGTGCCCCTTATTTGCTACAAAATCGTGAAGTACCATTATCTTCATCATAAGCTACGATAGTTCGAATTTTTCCAAGGGATTCTACAGCTAAGCGACACGTACAAGGAATTACATTTGACTAGCCGGAGAGAAAAATCTGGTACGGACTGATCGGTAGTGCACATGGGACATATACGGGCATGGGATAGTCAGCGACCACCTGATTTGAGTAATTTCCTGGTTGGGACAGAGGTCTTTGATGATTACATGCCCTGGTACTAAGAGGTCACCAAAAGGTTCATAGTGAACCTATCTTACCGACTGAACTTTGGCTACCATGTAGTAGGAGGTCGTTCGACAATAGAGGTACAATTTAATTAAAACATATGTTTGTTAATACGTGTTGCTATTAATGTTCATTTACTTAGGTATAATCAACTTTATTTTGCACGAACTAGATATTTCATTAATGTTGTGTCTGAGCGAGCTTGCCTTGCGAACGAAACACTTAGGTGACTTTGAAGAGGCTGTATAATTAATGCGTGACCCATGTTCCCAGGCCTTGTATCGGCAACTGCCATACCAAATGTCGGGTGACGTTGCTTCGGGGCCAGAGCGCATACTAGATTCGTCGTTGGAGCCGTCTTCCGGGTTTGCCGTAAACTTGGATGATGATGATATGTATTGACAAGGCAAGGTAGTGATGGAGGACGCCAGTGTTGGACCATCTACTTATGGGATGAACGATTCCTATTCAGAGTATGGCGCCGACCTGGGTCTCAGTTATAGACCGTTACTGGGTGGCACATTCGCCACCTCGATAATGGAGTATCCATCAACAAGCTCAACACCCATTTCTTGTGTGACACGTGGTGTACCCACTGTATTTTCACTCTCGCTGTAGGCCGACACGATACTCGATCAAATTGGTGTCTTGATCGGTCCAGTTGTCGTCATAATATGGTGTAAAATCCACCGTCTATAGTGATCCCAAGGTCCAAACCAACCCGAAATACCATATGAATTTTTCTCACTTGAAATACCATATTCGCTTTCCTCACTCGAATTAATGTTTGAAAACATTTCACAAATGTTATAGAGTGAAATTAATATTTCTATTTATTTTTTTCAATGACACATGGGAATATTATATAGACTCTGGACTTCAAATTACATAAACTTGAATTGAATAAAAAATAAGGATGACATAACTTAATTTTTTTTCTCTTTTTAGATTTTGTCATCTATATTTCAGCCTTCGTCAGTTTTTTTCAGCAATCATCATCCATTTCAGCTTTAAGTCACTATTTATTGAGCCAAGCAGTTACTATCATCGATGGATGCAGGCAATACAATATTCCAATAATGCGTCAATTGCCCAGAACAATGCCAATAGACAAACCACATGATCTTTAGATGATGTTCAATTGCTGCTGTGAAGAAAATAAATGAATGCAAATTTGAATTCTTCAACACGGGCTTCAAATGACGGCACGTGAGTATCTCCAAGAAGGTTTAGTTGACGAAGCTCGTATTTACATGCGTTGCTCAAGGGAACTTGAATATCAGTCAGATATTGAAATATCTGATGATGAGAGTAATGTTTAATATTTTTGCATTGGTGAATTGCAGTTTAACTATGTATTTATTTTCAAGTCTAATGTATCATATCTACGTTAAATTATAATAACGCTACTTCTACTCAACAACATACTTTTTCTCTTCATTTAAATTCTAAAAACACACATACGATAAGAAATATTTACAATACTACGACAATACGTAGAAAGAAGCACATAGTCCATTACAAATACAACTACTATAACATACGAGTTTGAAATAAAGTTTGTTAGACAGGAGAATCAGTAAACCTTCGTGCTCAGATATCTTCAAGGGTAGTAAGATATTCTATGAATATATCATCTGGAAATTCTACAAACTCGTTAAATTCAAATAAATAGGCCCAACCCTTTGAAACCATCTTAACTGTCAAGTTGTTCATCGATTTCGGTAAGTACTTCACCGTACTACCTGTCTCATTTAGGAGTCGTTCAAACCTACCAGTGTTTATCACGTTCTCAACCAAAGCCTTACAGTTACAGTAAATTACGCAGTTTGTGAACAATGTTTGATTCAATATTAAAAGGCATTAACAAATACTTCATATGCCAGTATCTTTTTGATACTTCGGTAAAGTATCACAACATACCAACTCTGTCCCTGCAAAACCACTATACCAATTGTCTGTTCTCGTTCCAATTAGGCCCCCTAATGCGGTGACATGCAAACCAGTTATGTAGCCATTAACATTCACCAAGTACTTCCTTGCAAAACAACCAATTGTCAAATTAGGAATGAATGAAAATAATATAAATATATATATTCAAAAATATTCATCGTGATCTTCTTTATAAATTTTATTCATTGTCTTTGGGAATAAAACGAAAAAAAAGATTGATTTCAATAATTCCTGTTGCTTATTATGAACTGAGGTTGTTCCTATTTATAAAAAAAACTTAAGGCAAAAAATCAACAATAAATTGGCAGGAAATTGGGGAACAAAATGGTGGAAAAAATTTTGGCTGGAAAAAAATAAACAAAAAAAAAAAAAGAGAAATTTTTTTTCGGAGGGAATTTTTTTTGGCGGGAATTCCGTTGGTGGAAAATGAGGAAGGCGCAAAAAATTACCTATATATACATCTATACTTTCAAAATTATCATTCGTATACATTCATTCCTATTCTCTATTTTCATTACTTAGAAAATCAGTTCAAATGGTAAGCGGGTCAGCAAATAATAAGGGTAAGGACAAAGGTAAGGAAAAAAATGAAGATCCATTGAACTGATGAGGGTTTAGGGACAAGGGACCATGCTAAGTACCAAGATGAGATTGATACGTGATATGGAATCCAGATACGAAGATCAAAGGTCATACATTGGAGCGGAAAACGAACTGCGACGCCCATTGCTATGGTATGACGCCCGAGTAAGGTTGTGTTACCCTTAGGATGTGTGCGGTCCATGGGATGTTATTACAGATTGCACTGGTATTCAAAGACAACTAGATCTATGTGGTGCATGACTGAATCCCATCACGAGGAAACAAACTTTCTTAGTACATGGTGATCTTTTCAAACAAAATGTTCGATGGGTTAATCGTCGTTACCACAAGAGTTACAACTGCACCGAATGAGACAAGGATAGTGAAGAGGCAAAGAATTTACAATGACCAACACTAATGGAAAAAAAGAACCTTTATGAGGCAAGGTCTCATATGTACCACTTCAAGATTATGAAATTACGGTCTTTCAAAATTTTGAAAAACGAACCGAATAAATTCGGCAGAATTTGCCATGCATTGAAATGAGAAATAAAACAAATGAAGAAACAGATTCATGTCAAACAAAAACTTCATCAGATTCGGAAGACCCATGCCCCAAATGCAAACGAGCAGACATTGAAGTACTTTACTGATTCCAAACACACCAATGACCCATAATTGTCCGATTACGAAGACGGAGAGATTCACTACGAATGGTGTGATAAAACTAAGTAGTTATTGATGCTAGAAAAGTTTAATGATTGGTAGTATTTTTTAATTTATGTAATATTTTTTTTTCTTTTTATGATTACTACTTGTACTTGTCATCGCGTTTAATTTTAATTTGATGTCTATCTCGGTTAGAACAAGAAATTTTTGGAGCTCCGTTGCGTAATCTCTTGCATTGCTTTCGAAGAGGTTCATTATCTGTTTCTTCTTCTTCCCCATCCAAATCCAATATCATTTTTAGGTCACATTTTATTTTTTATACTACAATAGATTGATGGATTAGGACATCTTCACCGACTTGTTATTAATTATCTGCTAACTTTTTATTTTATTTTATTTGAAAGTTACTTGTATGGATAAAACTAAGATATAATTTATATACTATCAAACAAACTTTTTTTTTTTTTTTTTGTTTTTAAGTAAAAATATTTTTTGTGATGTTTTTTTTTTTTTTTTTTTTTTTTTTTCATTTTAAATGTATTTTAAAAAGCATTATTTGTGTAGTATTTTTTTCTCATTTTTTTATTTATCCTCCCAAAAAAACTAGGAACAAAAGTCAATATGAATAGTGGTTATTTATTTATATTCATCTCCAAAAACCCACTCCAAAAATATAAAATAATTAATGATATATATATATATAAATATATTTACAAAATAATTCATTAGAATTTCTAATAAATTGATTAATAAATTTTATGTCACTTACTATATGATCTATTGCGTCAATAATCTGGTTAGTGATTGAACTCAAAACATGAACTATTTATTTTTGTATTTATTAGCAACCTTACTGAAAAATTTGGATTTGTTTTTTAGAGAAGCAGTTAAAATTGGTGTTATAATAATACTATTGAAGCTATGAATCATTTCTTCACTAATTATCATACGATAAAACAAAAAATCAATAAATAAATTTGGGAATACTACTATATGGGCCAATCTACTGGGAGGAGAAAACGCAAATTGATTTTGCGTTTCTCTAAAAAAAAATGTTTCAAAAAAAAAAAAAAAACGTATAAACGATTTTGGGTTTTGCGTCTTTAGCTCTTTTTTTTTTTTTTTTTTTTTGTTTTTGAGAAACGCATAAAGGATTTGCGTTTTTAAGGGAAACGTAGAACCATTTTGCGTTTTATCAGTGTTTGGTATATATGTTTGAATATATTAGTTTTCAGAATTAATTCAAGGTTGTTAATGTCATGTATTTTACCTCTTCGCTTGTTGATTTGCCTTAAGAAATTTATTTATTTATTTTTTCTCTAAAATTTATTTGAATATTTTTTAATTGTGGAAAATTAAACATGAATATATGAATAGTGAATTTTGATTTTCTTTGAAAAAATTGTTGATTTTTTTTAGAAAAAATTAAATAATATATTTTTGTTGCCCTCCGACTAATTTCCTTGCTCCGCCACTTATTAGTCCTAGGGATAAAAAATGGGAATTGACATTTCTTATTATTTAATAATTATTAATTAAGAAAAAATAGCATAAAAATTCTATCATAAAAAATAATAGACAAAATACCTAATATTAAAAGTGAGAATAGTTTTGTAAATTCAACATTTTTTTTTTTAACTTTTCCTCTTATTTTTTTGGAAAGAATGAGTTTTTCTTTCACTTTTCATTTACATTTTTATCTTTATTTTTCCTATATAATATATATTTCCAATTGTTATATTTTCATCCAACTATACATAGGGTGAATTTCAACCAGACTCTATATTCTTTGAAAAAGTAACAATCCGATTTCCTGTTGTTTTAAAAAGTAACTCCGAGATTCATTCTCTATAAATGATAAAGTAAAATTATCCATTTTTCGTTATATAATTTTATTATTTTAATAATTAAGTTTTATTTACCATTTTTTATTTTATTTTTGTTGAGTCTCCTAGTTTTTTTTTTTTTTTGTTTTCTATTTTTGTTTTAGATTTTGTGTTATATTTTTTTTTACTTTCTATTTTATGTTTTTAGTTTTCAAAATCTCGCTTTTCATTTTTCGTTTTTGTTTTTATTATTTTTTTATTTTTTGTTTCGATTTTCTAATCAAGCCAAAAAACTGGATCGGCGGAGATGGTCCTTATGATTCGGAATATGACCTCCTTAGAGTTAAGATTCCTGCAAAATAATACACCACGAGTGGGTTTGGTGGTGTTGCACCTTCGCTATGAGAATGGGTAGAGAGATCTAAAAGAAATTTGCCAGAGTATTAGCTAGAAAAAGTGTGCGCAACTTGACTAGACCCCTCTTATATTATTTATTGGAGATGAGAGGCTTGTTAGGAAAGTTTTTCCATAAATCATCGTCAATCCCCATTAATGATCCAGATTTAGTGGGATTATGGGATTCATGGACTTTTATACCTTAAATACAATCGTTCTTTCCATATGCATAGTGGACAATTGTAATGGCTCTCGAGCTTAGGTTGCAGCTCATTTGGTATTTATTAGGCCATCCTTGGTTCCTTGAGAATGGGCTCGTAATCAAGCTGAGCATGGATATTTCGTTCTTGGTTAATTAGATCTTCAGTGGTTTTCTCGGTACCGGACAATATTCTCGATGACCGTTGGTAGTCGGAAACCACGTGTTTGGCACGTGGCTTCGATTCACGTGTATGTCATGTGTGATTCTTTCTGAAACTGACAACTTTTAGAGTTGTCAAGAAAATCTCTCATCAGATGCCAATATTCTCAAGGTTCGATACTAGAGGAGTTCGAGAATACGTTCTTGTGTATCTACCAAACTGCCGAAGTATGAGCTCGGATAGAAGTAAATTGGTTACAATGTCTTGGCCTTGGTGACCAATCTAAAATTTGAAAAGTTGTGTTGTTCCAGGAATTGCGCCTAAAAAACTAATATGCATTTAATACATGCTATGTTTGGACTACATCCGTCTTTTCACTTACACAGTGACAATAGACATTCATCTGTGAGCGAATCCCAATATTTAAACTGAGGGACTCCCTCATTGGTACCCTTCTTCAACCTTGTGAATTTCCTTGTCTCGTACTCAAAGACTTCCTTGAGTTTTCCGATGACCACACTTCAAATTTCGGTGATGATTCTTCCCAAATTCAGTAAGATTCTATTTTTTAATCCATCCATAGTTCCTCATTTTTTATTTCCTTCACTTCTATCAAATTGGATTTCTAGTTTTGGTTCGTTTTCCCATTTCCTTTCCTTTCTTGCATTTTTTTGACGACTTCTATTCGATCCTCTTCTTCTACAAAAATCTTCTACAGTGATGCCTAGAAGGTCTGGTTCTCTCTGCATGGCCAACTGACTTGGCCTTGACACCGAGGAAGAGATTGAGTCAGCAGTTCCCACTAGATCAACTTCTTGGGTTGGTGAGGAGGTATGGTCTTCTGTTTAACCTAACTTGTCACATAGTGCTGAGCCGTTAATGACTCAGAAGGAAGTACCTCAACTCGTTTGCTCTACATAGGTTGGGAAAACCTCACCTCCTCATCGTAGAGTGAGGCACACTCGTCGTAGGCCCATGTAAGATCCCATCCAGGATCAAGAGAGTATCATGACCGAATGAATGTTCATTTCTCTAATTTGTTTTCATTTTCTTCTCAAATGAAGATAATAAAACAACCAAGATCTTACTTTTAATCACTTTACCATATTATTCTCATTTTATTATTTTCTTTTCTTATCAATCTGAAAAATAAATTAAGAAAAATAATTTTTTCTTAAGGTACCTGTGTAGTCGGACTCCATTTTGGATTCGATAAAATACTATAAGAATAAAATGCAAAAAATAATTCTTACAATACTTGTGTAGTCGAACTCCATTTTGGATTCAATGAGATACGTAAGAATGAAAAACAAATTTTTTTTTTTTTGGTACCTATGTAATCAGACTCCCTTTTTGATTTGATGAAATAGCGTAATAATAAAAAATAAGTCTAAACACAAACAAACTTTCTTATGATACCAGTGTAATCACACTCAATTGTAGATATGATGAAATACCATGATATTGAAATTATTTTACATAATGATTTTTTATTTTGTTAAATGACCACGTTATTGTTTCATATTTATCATATTTACTGTTGTTTCATTCTGGTGATATTATTATTATCATGCAAAAAAAAAAAAACACTAACTAAAAAGTGTAAAAATAAAATTGGATTTATCTCCTTAAGTGGCAAGAGAACATTTTCTTTTTATTTTTTGTTTGATAAGCTAAAGTAAACCCTAAATGCAGGAGGAGCTTTTGCATACCTTTGTTTTGATTTCTCAAATGGAGTGGATCTCAAATGATGTGTTTAGAAAGGCTCTTCCTTAATATTTTGATTTTAAGTTAGATAAAAACAACAAAAAATAAAGTTTTTGCGTTCACCTCATTTCCACCAAGTTGATGCCATCTAAATTTCATTACATCCTTAGCAAATGCATTGTTTAAAGACATTTTGTCCATTTAAAGGGAAAACAAGTCTTCAAAAGGCATCATCTTTATTTTTACTCAAAAACCATGGGAGTTCTTTACCTAATAAATAAAAAAAAAAAAAAAAAAAATTCTGACACCGAAGTTATTTAAACTTAATTACGGAATGCATGTATTTCGAGGTTGGTAGGCTCGGGAACTGAGATCCCGGGTGTGCCAACCCCGGGATATATGCAATCCATTTTTTTTTTTCTTAGAGGGATGGTCCCGGGGTTGGTAACCCCGGGACCTTGTTCCCACAGCTGCACAAGCAGCTACTGCTTGCAGCAGCAGCTGGGCCTTCCGACGTGTACCAGATGCACGACCCTTATTCGCATGAGTCATTGCAGCTAGGTACACAACCGTCACCTTCAGTCTTCACTCCTACGATGGACAAAATTGTCTCAACTTCAGGCGTGATTCCTCCAATGGCATTTGTCCAACCGACAAGATTGGAAAGACAAGTGTCACTGGTGCCATGGTTGGGGGACGATGGATAAGTTACACAGCTTCATGACGAGGTTGAGGAACCTCCGATTGCTCAACGCCGAGGGCGGAGGAACGTCCGACGTAGGCCTTGTGGTACATAGTTAGTTAAATAGTAGATAGTTTAAGTATAGGATTGTAAATACAATTTTTTGTAAATAATCCTTTTTTTTTTTTTTTTTAACGTTTATAGAGGTTAAAAAGTTGTTAATATACCGTACATATTTATTCTTCTTGAATTTGAAAGAAATTTTTTCGAAGGTAGACATGATATAGACAAGGTATAACAAACGCAATACATAACAAAGACAATACATAAGAAATACAGTACATAATATCACGAAAAATAGTTGTAAAAAAAATACTAAAGTAACAAACTAACTAAGAAATTAAACAAGTAATCTAAGAAATTAAATTAACTAACTACTTAGCAAATTAAATAAGTAAAGTAAATAACAAACAGATTAACTAAATAATAATTTATTAAAATTTTGAGATGTTAAAGTGCCTAATTTTTAATTAAATAACTAAATTAACAAATTAAACTAGCAAAATAACTTAAAAAACAAATTAACTAAATTAACAAATTAATTATAAATTAAGTAAACTAATTGATTAAATAAGTAAAAAATATAATAATCAAATTAACAAATATATTAAAATTACCTGAAGATCCGAGAGATGAAGGAGTTGTAAGGAAGGGTCGGTTGGAGAAGGCCGAGAGAGGAAATAGTTGCATGCATGAAATAAGAGGGTTGCATGCATGGAATAAGAGAGAGGAAGGGCATGAAATAAGAGAATGCATGAAATAAGAGAGGGGAAGGGGTGGGTAGCTTGGGGTCCCGGTGATGGTATCACCGGGATGGAGCTATAGCTACAAGCAGCTGCTTTCAGCAGCAGTAGCTGCTTGTGCAGCTGTGGGAACAAGGTCCCGGGGTTATCGACCCCGGGACCATCTTTCTAAAAAAAAATAAAAAATTTTTTGGATTGCATATATCCCGGGGTTGGCACACTCGGGATCTCAGTTCCTGGGCCTGCCAATCCCGAAATACATGTAATCCGTAATTAAATTTAAATAACTTCGGTGTCAGATTTTTTTTTTTTTTTGTATTTATTAGGTAAAGAACTCATGGTCATCATGATTTTGAGAAGTACTCATGCCGTGTTACTACAAAAATATTCAAGATTGATTTCCAAATCAATTTCATGAAACTTCAACACTTGCTTTTGGTCTTTAAAGAAAAAAAAAAATCTTTGAAAGTGTTGTCTTTTATTTTATTTATTTATTTATTTATTTTTTTTAACTGAACAACACTATTTTTCTAAAATCATAATGATTTTAAATGGATGATAAAAGGTATTCAAGAAAGATTCTTAAGTCACTTAAAAAACTTCTTCTTCTTGATTTAAAATTCTTAAATTTCATGTCAAAATCAATCTACCTATTCCAAGAACATACCAATTTTTATTTGAAAAAATAAAAAGAAAAGTAAACTATTACTTCCTTACAAATTCATGTTTGTGTAAGTCTATGCCAATTCACAATCTCATTTGTGCTACTTCTCAATATAAACAAAAATACGTCATGTTCCTTTTAAGCTTCATATCTATAAAAAGGCTAAGATTCCATCATGTGTTTTCAAGCATAACATGCTCATAAAAGGTTTTATTAACATACTCGTTCACATAACCAATTCTATGTCAGTAATATGTTTCTTATGTCGAAGATCATTGGTACCAAGTTTTTGGCGTCGTTGTTGGGGATTGGCATTTTAAATTGTTATTAATATTGTGAGTAAGTAACTTGATTTTAATTTAGGCATTTATTTTCATTTTTAATTTTTGTTTTCGATTTCTTATATTGCGAGGTACTTGGATATGTTTGATCGACAAGTTCTCTTGAGATTTTCTCAACGAGATTCCGAGCCATTTTATTGTGCTTGGAAAAGATATAAGGAGTTGCTCATTCGGTTCCTCAATCATGGTTTCTCAAGGGAGTGTCAACTACAAAAACTTTCTCGACGGGTTACAAGTTGCAACAAGAACTTGGGTGGAAGGAGAAAATGGTACCACCTCTTTCTACCATCTATCCGCGGACGAAGCCTATTTGTTGTTGGAAGACATGGATGATTTTGACAATCGAAGTTGGAATTTTTCGAACTAGGTCTTCATATGTGAAAGCCACCATAAGGAACTGAATACATGTAGGGGGACATTGGGTTTGTTCGATGATGATGATACTAATGAGGAGGAGACCCAAGAATTAATCGACGCTGAAGACTCAAACGACAACATTTGTGAGAATCCACCTTTTGATATCCATGTTGTGATGCCACCACCGATCAAAGATGACTTCATCTATGAGGATCCCATGTGGCTCACTTGTCCTCCACCACTTCTAACACTGTTCATTCAAGCTCACCAAACACATATGGCGGAGCCGAGTCAAGTTGAGCTCACATGCCAATCACTTCCACATCTCGCCAAACTTGAGGGCGTTCAAAACCAAAACCCATTTATTGTGTTGTATGACATATACTATGGGCGAAATCCGTTCTTTGATTAGCACTTCTCCATTGTCAAGCCGAGGATGTTAAATGAAGCGCTTCTTGGGAGGTAACCCAAGTTTTCAAATAATTGAGCCTAAGGATGCAAGTTATGGAAGAAAGCCATACACTAGTCACCCTGACCAGAGCATCATCACCGACCACACTAGGAGGCGAGATTGTATTGCCTCCTCTTCAGTACATGTTCTTATTCCCTTATGCCTAAATTTTAATATATGTTTGACTTTGAGTTTG
Organism: Eucommia ulmoides; assembly: GCA_016647705.1. Taxonomy (NCBI): domain Eukaryota; kingdom Viridiplantae; phylum Streptophyta; class Magnoliopsida; order Garryales; family Eucommiaceae; genus Eucommia; species Eucommia ulmoides. The sequence goes on from CM028341.1 coordinate 28,784,492, forward strand.
GGGGTGAGACACATGTTGGCTTATGTTTGTTGGGTTTAGGAAATACTTGTATGTTAGCTATGACTTTTCTTCATATGATTTGTGTTCTTTGGCTATGTTTTTAGTTTCTTTTATTTAGGTTTGTTTGAATAAATTGTGAGTTTTGTTGAGAAGAAATGACTTGATATCGATGATGAGTGTAGACACTTGATGTTCTCTTAGGTCTTTTGAAATGCATGTCATTGAGATTTCTATGTGCTTGACTCATGTTGATTGAAGTTCACTCTTGACTCTTTACTTTTGAACACCAAAAATCATGATCACTTGGTCTTTTTAGTACTTGGAGAACATTTATGTGCTTTAGGTAGGCTTTGACATCTCATGAACATTAGAACCCATTTGAGTGAAACTTGAGGTGAAATACTAAGTTACGTGTTGTTGGAGAGATGATTTAGGCATTTCTTTGGATTGTTTGGGCCTTTAAAGCAAACCCTTGAAAATTGTTTATCCTTTGTTACCCCCGTTGAGTCTTATTGCCTAATTCTTTTATTACCTTCATATATACATCCAACCCACTAAATGCATTTCCACTTCCTAAACCCATCACTAATTGATATGTTTGCATGGATCATTGAGTGTTACGGCAAGTTTGGGTTGTGTTTGGAAAATCATTGGTGGATTGGGAAATATAAAAGAAAAGAAAAGATAATCATGCAATAAGTTGAGTCACTTCTTTTTATTTTCCTGCAACATTGAGGACAATGTTAATTTTGAGTTTGTGGGTGTGGTTTATATTTCTTACCTATTTGTTCTTTTTGTGAAAAAAATAGGTGTGCTTTGGTATGTTTTGAGAGTAATACCTTGTGGGATCGATTGAAGGAAGACATATGATGAAGAGAGAGTTGGTGAAATTTTTTTCTTGAAAATTTTGTAAAATCCATGAGTTGTGATACATGCCTAGGGTGATTTGAGTCTAAAAATGATATTCTCATCTACCTTTTACCTTACCCATACATTACAATCCCCAAAGTCATTTTGATCTCTAATGACTTATGAACCTATACATAATTAGTGGAGAGTGACATGAAAAATTGGTTTATGGTTATTCTTAACTTCACCATTTAGAGATCATTCATTGTCTCCTTAGTACATAAATATATTCGAGGCTCGTTTGGTTGGGTGAGAGTGATTGAGCACACACTTACACATCGAGAGTCGTGAGTGATTGATATTGATGCTTGATGTTGAAATTCTAGAAAGTCTCAATGGTTGCATTTCCTTTGAGCTTTGAGCATTTTGTGGCTTCGGAGATTCTTGCATGGTTGTTGATTTGATATGAAACTCACACTTTTATCGTTAGCATCTTAGTACTTGATTTGTGTTTTTTTGTATTTTCTTTTGTTTTGTTTGAGGACAAACAAATATTTGAATTTGGGGGTATTTGATGAGGAGGTTATTTACCAACAAATCAAGTACTTTTGAATTCAAATATTTGTGAGTTTTTAAGCATTTTTGTTAGTTTAATGTATTTTTGTGTTGTTTTGTAGGAACATAAATAATTAGGAGAAAAGATAAAAATATGGCAAAATGAGTATAGATACAGCAACATTAAGCCCGATTTTGACCATGATTCAATCTAATTATGGAAAAATGTAAAACATGAAAGTTGTAGCTCTATTTATGATATTTCCATAAGATATTGGATCACCTTAATTAGAGTTTGGACAAGAAAGTTATAGCCAAAATACAAACCTAGTGCCAATTCGTCAGTGTCCATGACCCAGATGTGTGCTGTAGCGCTGCACTTCATGTTGATGGCCGAAAAAACCCTTATTTTGGAGCCCTATTTATACCACCTTATGCCTCAAACCCTAGGGGAGGTGAATTGGGGGAGAAAAACACCATTGGTGGAGAATTTGGAGAGGAAAAACACAATTGGAGGCACAAAAATTCCTAGAGAGTGGGCTTGGAGTTGAAGATTATTAAAGATTTAAAGACTTGAAGCTTATCCCCACAAAAAAGAGTTTTCTCTTCTTTTATCTCATCCTAATCCTTATTGAATTTTGTATTCATGGATATTGTGTTGAACATGTTTGTATTTATGATTTCTTGAAATGATTAGTCATGGATTCCGCTATATTGAGCTAATCATTTAATTTAGGACTTGATGTAATCTCGTTTGAACTATGTTCCAAATATTTTGTTAATTGTTAGTTTTAATTTTATTTTCTATTCAATTGTGTTTGTCTTATTAATACTTCCAGTTTACGCTTTCATATGATATCTTGGTTGATTTGAGAAACTTGGGATTTGACACTCGGTGAGAAGTTATTTTGGGTTTTGGATTTAGGTTAAGCACAACTTAAGTTTTAATAGGTCGGGAGATTATTAAATCTTAGGTAATCTATAAGGTCGTACATAAATTGGAGAGTTTGGAGAGCAAAAACACAATTGGAGGCACAAAAATTCCTAGAGAGAGGGCTTGGAGTTGAAGATTATTGGAGATTTAAAGACTCGAATCTTATCCCCACAAAAAGAGTTTTCTCTTCTTTTCTCTCATCCTAATCCTTATTAAATTTTTTATTTGTGGATATTGTGTTGAACATGTTTGTGTTTATGATTTCTTGAAAGGATTAGTCCTGGATTCCGCTATATTGAGCTAATCATTTAATCTAGGGCTTGATGTAATCTCGTTTGAACTATGTTCTAAATATTTTGTTAATTGTTAGTTTTAATTCTATTTTCTATTCAATTATGTTTGTCTTATTAATGTTTCCAATTTATGCTGTCATATGATATCTTGGTTGATTTGAGAAACTTGGGATTTGACACTCGGTGAGAGGTTATTTTGGGTTTTGGATTTAGGTTAAGCACAACTTAAGTTTTAATAGGTCGGGATATTATTAAAGCTTAGGTAATCTATAAGGTCATGCATAAATTGGAGAGTTTGGAGAGCAAAAATACAATTGGAGGCACAAAAATTCCTAGAGAGAGGGCTTGGAGTTGAAGATTATTGGAGATTTAAAAACTTGAAGCTTATCCCCACAAAAAAAAGTTTTCTCTTATTTTCTCTCATCCTAATCCTTATTGAATTTTGTATTTGTGGATATTGTGTTGAACATGTTTGTATTTATGATTTCTTGAAAGGATTAGTTATGGATTCCGCTATATTGAGCTAATCATTTAATTTAGGGCTTGATGTAATCTCGTTTGAACTATGTTCTAAATATTTTGTTAATTATTAGTTTTAATTCCATTTTCTATTCAATTGTGTTTGTATTATTAATACTTCCAATTTATGTTTTCATGTGATATCTTGGTTGATTTGAGAAATTTGGGATTTGACACTTGGTGAGAGGTTATTTTTGGGTTTTGGATTTAGGTTAAGCACAACTTAAGTTTTAATAGGTCAGGAGATTATTAAAGCTTAGGTAATCTATAAGGTCGTGCATAACAAGTGTTTTCACCTCAACACTAGAGAGGCATATTGGTTTTGAAGTGTTCGCATGTTCACTCACTTGACACTCGAGAGAGATTGTGAGTGTGCATGAGTGACCTTGATTATTGAATGGAGTGGACTTGAATTTCATTTTAATTCATTTATGCCTTTCTATGTTTAATGCTTTTGATTCATGTGGAAAATGAGTTAGATGATTTTAGGTTGTGAACTTTATGCTCGAGAGAGATTGAGTTGGTGACCAGAATTGAGAGTGCATAGTTTGGATTGTTGTGAGATCGAGAGGAGATCAACACCTAGATAATCGAGTTGTGAATTTAGGATCTTGTGAGACTGGAAGGTGATTAAGTTCTAGATTTATCAACTTGGATTTCAATCGTTGTGAGCCTGAGAGGCGAGCAACTTTTGACTTCCATTGAGGGCTAAGCTTAATGAATGTATGAGTAAACTGGTTAGATAGAGATATCAATTCAGATATTCGCGCATATTATCTTGTGAGGCACTCGAGAGAGGTTACAAGATTAATTAAGACCCTTGATTAATGATTTGAGTGGAATTGGATAATAATTGCTTAATAGGATTGTTGGCCTAGTGATCTACCTAAGAGGGGGGTGAATTAGGTAATTATAAGAAAATAAAATAAATAGTTATCTTTCAACACTTAAATAATCAAATAATTAATTTAATCCTAAATCAATTATTTATCCTTATAATGCGGCGGATAAGTGTAATTAGCTCTAGGTGCACACCCAAATAATAATAAATAAATAAAGTAACAAAGCAGAACACCACGATATATCCTGGTTCATCAAATTACTCTTGGTTAATCCAGTCCTTCGAGTCCCATGGAGATTCGCACCCACTAAACCACTAAGATTCCTTTAAATAGGTAGGAACCAAACCTTTATACAATGATTCTTTTACAGGTTCAGAATCAACCTTTATAGTTTTCTTTTCATAGGTTAAGGAAGAACTTCTATCTTTTTAACAGGCTAAAGATTAGCGTAATTCTTTTATACTTAGGCTAAGAATCAAATGTCACCAAAAACACTTCAAGTATCCTATTCATAGGTAAGGATGTAACCTTCACAAATCACTCTCAATTAATTTAAATCAGGAAGAATCACACCTAGCTATTTGAAAAGGAAAAGAGTAACCTAACTTTTTTATACCTTATGTAAAGATTAAACCTCAATCTCTTTACCGGAAGAGATTGAAACCCTGTTACTCCTGATTAGATACTCTCAACAGTATCTAATCCATACAAACTCACCAAATACAAAAATCAATGAGTTTTTTCCTACCCGGAACTTCTACCACCTCAAAACAATTTAACTCAATTAATATTATAATAATTACTAGTAATAGAATTAAGTGAGGAATTCAAAATCTGATTATAAAAAATAATGAGGGTAGCACAAAATTGAGTACATAATCAGATTATCACCAAAATCATTTTAAAAGATTTTTTATGCCTTTAAAGTTCAAAAATGATTTCACAAGATCGAATATCCATGCAAAAAATAATAATATATAATCAAAATAAAGAATAAAAACTTGGAACGATCTCACCAGAAAAATACCGAAAGATTGCAAATCATATCGCTAGACAGCTTAGATCGGTGATGCCAAATCAATTAGCACTTTAACTCAAGAACTTCAACAATAGAATGATCTCACGATAATCTTTCAGTATAATATCAGAATGATAATTCTCAGAAATCTTAGGAACTGATTGTTCTTGATAGAAGTGATATCTTAAACTCAAAATTCGTAGGTCTATATAAAGTAATTTGAAATAGGCCCTATAACGGCTAGTTTTCACAAGATATGACATTTAAATGCACTTATAGACCCCATATATCATTATCTTTCAATCCTAGTATGTTTGACTTAAATATGGCTTTAAAATCTTTCAATTAAGTCCTCAAAACAAATCTCAATCTTAAATTAAGTAGATAGAAAGTATTAAATATACTTAATTGTGAAATACTTTAAATAAGTGTACTATATCTATAGGGATATTAAAATAAGTGTATCACATCATTAATATATCCAAATCCCTACAATATCTCACTCAGATATCCCAAAAATGGCTAGTTTTTGAATAGTTCCTCGAAATCTTCAAAATCTGAAACTACCTAGCCAATTGACCAACCCTTGCCCATCAGTTGACCGATGAATGCAGGATGCTAGTCAAGCCATTCTCAAATACTGGTTGGTTGAACGATCGATCTAAGATGCTTCTTTAGGCCAACTTTCGACCTTGGTCGGTTGACCGATCTCTCTTGATCGGTTGACCGATCGATTCAAAGACTTCAATATTTTACAGCCTATGTCAATCGGTTGATCGATCCTTCTTGGTCGGTCAACTAATCAATGCTGGAATATTTTTACTTTAACTCAATTCAACTCCAATGTTTAACGTTTTAGACCCTTTAACCGATTTCTTTTCGAAGTTAACTTAATTGACACTATAAATCAATTTTAAACACTAATCTTTCTTAGGTTATTTTTCAATTTCTCATTGGAGAAAATATGTGAATGAATTAGGATCCTAATAAAAAACTCACTAAAATATAAATCATTTAATTTGTGTTGTGTGTGATCCTAATTGGGATACATTAAGAGTAAAAATGAATTTGAGTTGTTTTCACCTAGATTCTTCAGAATTTTTAATCTCTTAATGTTCATTTCTGCATCCTTCCTAATTACTTCATGATGTTATCTGGAATTCTTAAACTGAAATATTTAATAAACTCGTTAATTCTACCAAAAACATCAACACTTAATTGTCTATCAAAATCTAGGGATCAACAAGGAAGACATAGGAATAACGAGATGAAATCAAACCCCGATAACAATTGATTAGCTCAACATCGCGGAATCCATGACCAATCTTTTCAAGAATCATAAATGCAAACATGTTCAACATAATATCCACAAATACAAAATTCAATAAGGATCAGGGTGAGAGAAAGAAAGAGAAACTCTTTTTGTGGGGATGAGCTTCAAGTCTTTAAATCTTCAATAATCTTCAACTCCAAGCCCTCTCTTTAGGAATTTTGTGCCTCCAATGGTTTTTTTCCTCTCCAAAATCTCCACCAATGGTGTTTTTCTCCCCCAATTTACCACCCCTAGGGTTTGAGGCATAAGTTGGTATAAATAGGGCTTCAAAATGAAGGTTTTTAAGCCACCAGTATGAAGAGGTGCACTGCAACGTGCTTTAGACGTGTATCAGAGTTGTGGACATTGACGAATTGATGTTGAAGCACCCTTTTCCCAGGATAGGAATGCAATGGGTTCATATTTTAGCCATAACTTTCGCGTCCAAACTCTAAGTAAAGTGATTAAAGATGCTATGGAAATCTAAGAAAGAGGACTACAACTTTCATGTTTTGAGTGTTTCCAGAATCTGATTGCATCGTGATCAAAGTTGGGCTTGAAATTGCGGTATCTGCAGTCATTTTGTCATATTTTCATATTTTCTTCAATTATTTATGATTCCTACAAAATAACACAAAATACATTAAATTAAAAAAATTGCTTGAAAAATCACAAATATTAGAACTCAAAGTACTTGATTTGTTAGTAAATAATCTCCTCATCAATCATATCATCATGTACATACACGCGTCCAAGACGCTTATTCATTTTTAAATTAAAACAAGTTTAATGTAATTTGACATTAAGATTCACCAGACCTCTGAACATTTTGAATCATTTTGTTAAACCTTTTGGAGTCTATTTTTTTCAGGCCATTTGAAAATTAAAAGATATTTTTTAAAAATTTTGATAATCTAGCACACCATTTCAACCCAATGTTAGGTGGTGAGTCGTTTAATTTGAAATTGTTTTGGCCTAAACCTATTTTTTTTAAACATGAAGCATATAAAGCCCAATTTTTTTTTTTTTTTTTTAATAAATGTAATTTCAATTTATTTTTTCCAAAAGTGTTTCAAACAACACAAAGATGTTTCTTATAAACTTCAATATGGTATATTTGATACGGAAAGAACTCACAACGCCAACATGCTTCAGTTTCACTATGAGTTTTTAAATCCACCAGTACCTATCAATATAGACAAACCAATTAATAGTTTTTTAAAGGAGATAACGATGTTTAAACAAGTATTTGAAACAATGCTAATTACGTTTCTGTTTTTTTTTAAAAAAAAAAAAAAAAAAACTTCTTACTTATTATTTGTTTTCAAATGGGACGCGCCAAGATCATTAACTAAAATAGTTAAATCACACAACATGTACGCCTTTACCTCAAATGGGCATTTTAAAAAAACCATACCTCATATAGGTCATTACCCCAAATAGGGTGTTTCATCAATCATGTTGTCAGAAAAAACGTCAACTGGGTCAGTTCAAACTAATTTTTTTAAATTAATACTCAAGCTAATCATTTTGCAATTTAGTTGTCATAATGGAATCTTAATAGGTTAGTTCGATCCAAAAATTCAAAATAGTGATTTTAAAACTTATAATATTTCAAATTAGGTTTGAAGTGACAAATACATTTAAGGTCTCTTTCACCCTAGCCTCGCCCTAAGACGCATTGTACCCTATACTGAACCTTGTCTGCTTAGCGTTGGGCAACGGTGCACTACATATAATCTTGTTCTCACAATAGAATCATTGTTGATCCCTAGGTTTTGATGAATAATTAAAGGTTGATATTTTTGTGGAACTAATTTGTTTATTAAGTGTTTCAGAAAAAGAGTTCCATTTATTGATTGTGTTGAAGACATCATAAAGAAAATGTCAAGGGTGCAAAGATGGACACAATGAAGAAATGAAGAGTGTTGAAGACTCTGAAGAAATTAGGTGAAAACAACTCAATACTCTTATACTCTTAATACAACCCGAATTTGGTTCACACACGACACTATTAAATGAGTTATCTTTTGTGTGTTGAAAATGAAAATTGACTTAAGTGAAAATCATGATTAAAGTATAAAAGATTAAAATTTAGGGTTAATTCAGTCAACCAAGAAATGTAATCGGTTAACTAAATCTAAATAATGGATTTTGGAGCTGAAATTGGTAAAGGAAATGACCAACCAGCATCAATCAGTCAACTGATCAAAAAGGCGATCGGTCAACCGATGGGCTTAAGAGTTTAAAAGTGGAAGTCTCTGAACTAATAGGTCAACCGATTGGGATGAAATCGATCAACCGACTGTGCTGGAGCTTGGCAGAAAAAACTTCCTGTACCAATCGGTCAACCGACCAAAGGGGGATCGGTGAACTGACGGGCAATTTGGGTTTGGCTTGGTTTCTATGCTGAATCAAATTGTCAACCGACGACCAGGGTTCGATTAATTGATTGTTTCGGTTGAGATTTAGAGAAACTTGAGATTTTCGTAAAAAACTAACCATTTTTTATGATTCCAAGAGAGAATTTCGGGGGATTTGAACCTATTGAAGATATGGTACATGTATTTGTATATCCCTATTGATTTGGTCCATATAATTTAAGTTTCTCTCAATTTAAGTAACTAAACATTTTCTATCTTTACGATTGATAATTGAGAAATATTTTATGGACTTATTTGAGAGTTTTAAAAGATATTTTTAACTGAATTATGCCATAATTGAATGATTATATTAGATGGGGTCTAAGAGTGACTTTTAGAGGCATGTCTTTTGAAAAGTAGTCGTTCGAGGGCTTGATATCAATCTATATATATAGACCTGCGAAAATTAGATAAAATATATCAAGAACTATCAGTTCCTAAACTTTTCTAAGAGATATTATTCTGTTGAGATTTTTCGAGAGAGATTTTGTGCTAAGTTATTGATCTAAAGCGTTGATTGATTTGGCGTCACCGACTTGTGCTATCTTGCGATTCTGTTTTCAATATTCAGTGTTTTCCTAATGAGATCTTTCCAAGCTATTGTTCTTAATTTTTATTTCAGATTATTATTATTTGCTTGGTGTTAAGATCGTTAGAAAATCGTTTTCAAATCTAAAAGCCCGAAAAATCTTTTAAAACAATTTTGTGTGATTATCTGATTACGTGATTTAATTTGTGCTACCCATACTTGCTATTAATTTGATATTAATTCACCTCATATTGTATCTATCACGTAGTAAATTTTGGGACATTAATTAAGTTTATCTATATTGAGGTGGTAGAAACTCCTTGTGGAAAGAAACTCATATTTTTCTGTATTTATGAGTTTGAGCGGATTAGACACAGTTGGGCTTGTGTCTAGTCAGGGTAGCTAGGTTTCAATCTTTTCTGGTGAAAAAGATTGAGGCTTGATCTTTGTGCTAAGTATAAAAATGTTAGGTGATTCTTTTTCCTTGAAAATAACTAGGTCCTGATTCTCCCTGAATTGAATTGTTTTGAGTGAATTGTAAATGTTCCATCCTTATCTGGAAAAATGATACTTGTGAGAGTTGTGAGATTTGATCTTTAACCTGTTAAAAGGATTAAGTTTGATCTTTAACATATTAAAGGTTTAGGTTTTGATTTTTCTTGTAATAGAATTAGGTTAATTTTTACTTGGTAAAAAGATAAGTTTCTTCTTTAGCTTGGGAAAAAGAAAAATTGTAAAGATTGATTCTGAACTTGGAAAAAGAATCGTTTTAAGGATTTGATTCCTACCATTAAAGGAATAAGAGGTTTAGAGGTTGTGAATCTCCGTGGAGCTCGGGGGACTGAATTAGGCAAGGTTAACTTGTTGAACCAGGATATATCTTGGTGTATTGTACTATTTACCTTCTTTATATTTTATTTGGGTGTGCACTTAGAATTAAACACTTATCCGCTGCGTAACGAGGATAATAATTGATTTAGAAAAAAATTATTATTTGATAATTAAGTGTTGAACGATTTATTTGTTTAAATTTTTATAATTACCGAATTCACCCTCATCTTGGGTAGCTCACTGGGCCAACAATCATATTTTGCGTAGTGTAACTCACTTATTTTCCCAATGATGGGAAAATTGTGGCAACAGGAGCAGCTGCAGAGATATGCCTGAAGACAACATTTATAACATAGTGCATAATGGACCTTTTGCAACCAATATATTTTTAAACTACTTTCCTAATATGCTAGCTCTAAAATGACCAAAGATGTTGGCTCAAAAAATGACCAATTGCTTGCCCAAATATGCATGCTCTAAAATCACCAACCTCATGGGCTCTAAAATGACTAATTTCTTACCCAAATGTTTTGGCATTAAAATGACAAAATTCCTAACTCTAAAATGTTCAGGTGTTTTTAAGATCAACCTTAAAGTATTTCTTAATTTCAGAGCATTATAAATGTGTGAAGTTAGAACTATTACTGACTAGATTATTGGAATGGACAAGGTACATAGGAAACCCATCATGGTTTAGTCATAAACTATAGTACCCAGTCATAGGTTGGGGCACCTTTCAAAGTCCCTCATCCTACATGGATTAGTTACTTTATCCTACATAGGACCCTATTCATATGACATGGGCCACTTTACCCTGGCTTTGGGTTGGGAAAAATTTAACTATGGTTTTGTTTATTCTAACCCACAGAAGGGTAAACATTTTATTTACATGCCATCAGGTGGTTGTTTGTACCTTATGCATATACATGCATGGAAAATAGAATACGCATAACCTGATCATTGACAAATGTCAAAGTACATAGGGAATTCCATGAGGTTTGGTCTCTTGATGAAAAACGTCGCAGATATATGTTACCCCAGTCTTGGGATGAGGCATATTTATGTAGGAAATTGATATCAAAATACCTATGTTTACGTAGCAAAATACAAAAAATTGAACAATAATCTATAATTCTTAAATTCTGAATCAATCTGTACAAATATTTACAAAATAAATAAAAATAGAATGCTATCTACTAAAAATATTTATTACCTTATCTATGTGCTTCAGCCTCATAGGTAGTTGAGCCCTATGCATGATTTGATTAGCTTTCCAAATAGCGGCACAAGTGTTTGGCCTCTAAAAATATCCACACGAATAGGTCTGTTTAAATAGTGTCTTCAGATTGACTAAGAATCTAAGTCTAAATATGCCGTGTTTGATTTTAGGTGATACTAAAAATCAAAACTAATAGAGCGATAATAGAACAAAAGAGGAGGACGATGGAAAGGCTTAGGATGGGCGACCACAGTGTCTGTGGCCACTTTTATAGACTATCTAGGGTTGAAACCTTAGAATCTTTTTTTATTTATATTATTACACTTTGACCCCCTAAATGCAAAACATTTTGGCATTACTACCCATTACTTTTAAAGGGCTATTCAAACTTTCATAGTGTATTATCCATTAGGTTCATGTTAAAAGTTGGACAATAAAACCAATTAATTAATCATCAATCGATCAAAATTGGAATAATTCTAACTTTTTGCCTATAAAGAAACAATCATTTACGACATTCCACTTCCAATGACTGACGTTTACCCATATATCACATTTGTATCCATTTGATAGGAATTTTACCAAAATAACCTCATACATTGCAATGTATGCACTATTTAATCAGTCTATCTTTGTGTTCAAAAGAATAAATAGGGTATCAATTAAAGTAGAAAATCCATAGTTCAATTATATGTTTATTAATTGATAATATAATTCACTTGTGACACTAATTACAATCTCATCCCAATTATCTAACTACCTGGCTATAGTCTTTATTTTAATTTCATTAAATATAATCACATAAACACGTCCCTCTTTGTGAGAGTGAGAGATACTTTCTTTCATACTTGAATAGTCACATACATATCCTGCTACACCTTGTGAATACCTTTAAAATTTTGTAGCTTGAAGACAACACTTACTATTATCAAAGTATATGAATGCCAATGTGTGATTACCTATTACGTCAAGTCTGAAGATAACAAGAACCATCACAACTCCGACATTCTATTTTGACATTGATAAAAAAACTACCATGTGCAATATCTAGGATGATTGCCTTCAAGGCCCTTACTACAAACTATTAAGTTCCCTTGTACTAGTTATAGTGTCTCACACTAATGGTTATGAGATTTACCATTCTCAAAGAGTAAACACCACACAAGCTATTTCTAATTGTTAAAGACTCGTTTTGACAATTCAACCTAAATAGGAACATTTAGGATATAAGTTACTATTAAGTTTAGCTGCATGTGACGTGACAATATATTTAGCCTTAGTGTAATGACTTGGTTTTCTAGGGTCGCCATTTGATTTCTTCCTTTTATTTTTACGGAAAAATAAAGGCAAAAAATAAACCACTCCACTACTATGCTTCCGTTGTGGCACTATGATAAATAAAATAATAATAGACGTAACGTCGACTTGCTATTACCCTACCAACAATAAATATAAACTAACTGTCAACTGACATAAATTTTAAAATTTAATTAACATTACAAAAATTTGAACCATTGATTACCAACAATTGGCCTGACTGCCTCAAAAGCAACACCATCCTATGACCCTATCTAACGCCAATAGTCGACCTGTCTCTAGCTGAGATACTTGATATAAATATTTTATCGGTGTATTGTCTTCATAATATAAAAATAATTTATGGATCAAACACGTTTATCAAAATCCACTTTCCAAAACATAGCATAACCAAAATGAAATTTTCCAAAACAAACTATAACTGTACTGAATAATAACAAAATTCACAGATATCATTAAGATATAGTTACTGAATATAAATCAACCAATCAAATCGCTTTTATAAAATAAAATACTAGAAATATACTTTCTTACTAATCATAAGATCATTTCACCTTACATTCGGGAGTTATAACGGTACCATAACCTGTTTAACTATGCAATCTAAGGTTGTTATCAACGTCAGGACCATTTAATATCTCCAATAGTAGGAGTCAACACGTGGTATAGACTACCATATCATGATGATAATCATCATCATCATCATTAACAACAACAATAACAACAACAACAACAATATATATTAATCACTTGCAATACTTGCCCTCTTATCAGGTCACACCACAATGTCCTATAGGACATGCCCACATATTAGGACCAATAACATCCCACAAGATATTCCCTCCTGTCAGGATCACATTATGACATAATTGGATAATAATAAAAATTACTTATCACATTTAACCATTTACTTGATCCATTTAATGTTATAAAAAAAATAAATCCATTTTTAATAAAAAATTTCGTTTCACAATTTAGTACGAAAATATAATTTGGTAATTTACATAGCAGACGATACACTCACCTCGAAAATGATGCTACTAATAGGCTATTGTCAAAATATTGTCGTGGTCGGTGTCGCCTGTGAACCTAACAACGACATGGCCTAAACTAAGTATTTGACTAAATAAATCTAATATGACATAAAATGCATGAAATGCATATCACTAAATTTATTACTTCTCATCCCCAAATGTTCTAATTAGATAAAATTTATTAAATTTAAACGCCCTTTTTTTCTTAAATCAATATTAATTATACAACTAAAATATTATAATATTTATAAAATTTATTAACGAATAATTTAGCTACAGAGAAAAATATTAACAGTTGGTGTATATATACATATATATGTAAAAACATACCTAGAGAACTTTTTCTTTTTCTTCTTCGTTAATATATATTTTTTTAATAAAATAATGAGAGAGGAAGAGAGCAACCAAAATGGGAGAGAAAACAAAAGTAAAATTAACTTTATATATATATATATATAAATATATATATCCTACTCTTTCTTTAATTTTTTTTAAAGCTAGGTGGCATGAAAGGCCATATGTGCATTTCATCATTTTTTTCTTTAGCCTTCTTCAATTCCACCGATTAGGCATAAGAATGGATAGATTTTTTTATTTTTTATTTTGTTTTAATTACATATATAAGCCTATAACAATTTTATAAATATGTATTCAACCCTAAAACTCTTAAAAGTAATTCTTAAATTACATATTAATCCCAAAAACGTTTAAGTGAAATTTAAAATAACATATTACATCCAAATATTTTTTAAATGCTACAAATTGCAACTAAAAAATATGCACATGCGAAAATGGGCCTTACACTCAGTATTAGAAACGAAGTTATAAGTCGCTTGCAAATCCTCCAAGTAATAACCCTATAACTTTGAATAATCACATGTCCTAAAATTGACTTCCAATAATCCATTAGATCTAAAATATGAATTATTATAATCACTAAACCTTTGTTCTCCTCCTCTGTAAATTGATTTTTTTTATTTATTATTTTTTCGCAAGTAGTTGAGAACCAACTCTAAGGCTTTCCAATGTTCTAAACCTAGATCTGCCTCATATCTACAAGTCAATCCCATATCATAGCTAATATTGGGACTCTTACATAACATAACATACATTATTCTTCCAATTGTCAAGGCATATAAAATTCTATTCATCATATCTTTCTCCAATGGAGTTTTGCAACTCATTTTCCGAGAAAGATGAATTTCTTGTCAGATCCGTATAAATCCTCTCTAGGATTTCGTTCATATCTTTCTCCAATGGAGTTTTGCAACTCATTTTCCGAGAAAGATGAATTTATTGTCAGATCCGTATAAATCCTTTCTAGGATTTCATTATAGTAAATTCCTAGAGTACTTTATTTATGTTTTTGGATTAGGAAAACCCAAGCATACTTTTAGGTTTATCTCTATAGACCTTTATACCCATTATATAAGATGCTTCCCAAATAATTCGTGTAGGAAGTTTGTGAAAGTCATAATTTAGTTAATGACATCATCCCTATATCATTACTAATCAATAGGATGTCATCAACACACAACACTTGAAAATTTATCGATTTTCCATCAAATTTCTTTTGTACACAAAGATAATCATATTTTGGAAGTAACTAAAAGATTTTATGACCTTGTTAAAATGGATGTTCCAAATATTAACCGACACATATTTATTCAGAATTTTATTTAGTAAATGACTTGAGGTCACCAAGGCATATCCCTAAAATAAAATGGATAAATTAGTCCAATCATCATCTATTTAAATATATTTATTGGGTTTGATTTATCATTTCTAATACAATATTTAATTGTGTCATAGCAGGAGAAGTTCACTGAGAAAGTATATCATTTAATTTGGGAGAGTATAAAACTTTTATGGATAGCTATCCCCACCTCGATCTAATTGCGATGCTTTACATATTTTCTTGCCTCTTTTTCCACATCACTTCTGAATTATTTAAAAATGTCAAAGCAATCGGACTTGTATTTTATAAGATACAAAACCCAAACCTAAAATATTAATCGATCAAGGTAATGAAATATGAAAATCACCTTGAGCTGTAGAGCTCATGGGACCACAGACATTAATATGTATCATGTCCAATATTTTAGCAGCCTTTTTTCAATGTCCAACAAAGGCTGACTTTGTCATTATACCCCTTAGAGAAGATTCACAAGTTTGCATGGGATCCAAGCCATGGAACCAAAAGTCAATTCTTAAATATCTTGTTAATCATATTCTCGTTAATATGACCTCGTCTAAGATGCAATAAATCGGTTTAATTTCTATTTCTTAACATCTTCTTTGTTATACTTCCATTTTCTATGTTGTTTATTTCACCACATGTTTTTTACATAGTAGAGATTGTGAAAACATATTCCTAAACCAATCAATTCGGAATTGAAATGAATTCCACATGTATTATTTTAAAAAATGATCAAATAACCATATTTAATTAAAATAAATAAATATAAATAATGCTTCTTAAGATAACTGTCATAAAAATACAATCTCTTAAATCCAAAAAATGTAAAAATGGTAAGTCTAGGTAAAAAGGCCCGATGAGTAATGCAACAACTCTTGTTCTATTTTTTTACTCGTAGTAGGATCTCTATTTTACTCAAGCATTTGCTTTTCATTAGACCCTACATAATATTACATATATGTGAACTAGAACCACAACCCATAATCCAATCTGAAAAAGAACATATTGTCAAACAATCAATAACAACAAGCGAATTTGACATACCTTTCAAATGTTTGTCCTTCGAACCTAGAAATTGGGGACAATTCCTCTATCAATGCCCTTATTAATCATAGTAAAATAACTAAACTAATGTGTTCGATTAAGGTATTCTTGACAAAATCCAAGAGATTATGTATACATCATGTTATGGTTTATGTCTTGTTTTAATAATAAAATTAACTAAAACTAGTTTTTTTAAACTTAAATAAATAAACTACGTTAGATCTGATTTTTTATTATTCGCCAAGGTATGTAGGCAATCTAATAAGGGTTTGGTTACCTTTAATAAATAAAACCATATCCTTTAAATCTTAAATAAATGAACTACGTGATGACCTGATCTTTGGTTACTCGCCAAAGTACGTAGGCAACCTATGTACGTGTCTTAAAAAAAAAAAAAAAAAAAAAAAAAAAAAACATTTCGTTTAGTATAGCTTGCATGTTGGAACTACATGTCGACGTGCTTCCTTGTGAAAACAAGGATATGTAGGAAGCCCCTATAAAGTTCAGTCAATTATATTTCTGTATATTATAAATTTCTATTCGATTGTCGGTGCCTAGAGTAGTGTAGATTAGTATAGTTTACTGTTTTTCATTACATAAAAAATACAAAAATATTTTCATTTTCATTCGTAGTTGCATAATATATAGTTAACATTTACTTCTTTAATCATGTCAAAAATACATAAAAAAGAAAAAACCTTAAAAAGGGAATTGTTTTGTTAAGAAAATCAAAGAAAATTACTTGGGTATTATTTAACAATGAATATTCATTTAGACTAAGGTACCGTTTACGGATGGGTGTCTTGGGGTGCGTAAAACATTTCCTGAGCATAATTGACTCCCGAATGTAAAGAATATCTCTGGTACATAGACCTTATGAAGTCAAAACACAGGCCATTTTAAAATAAAAATGAATTTCTAAAATTCTGATGACCTAGCACACCATTTAACCTATGCTAGGTGACAACTCTTTTTTAAACATAAAATCCCGGCTCACGACGTTTTTCAAAACTGAAGCCTAGAAAAAGCCCTTGAAAAACCATTTCAAAATGAACGGATTTGGAGAACTTAGAAAGGGAGGAATAGAAACTTGCTTTTATCTTCTTCATAATTTTTACTTTTCTGCTATCAAAATCCGGGGTGCCTCAGCTAGCGACTCCACTGGGGACTATTAGAGGGTCAAGCCTAGTTAGAGTCTAAATTTATATTCTCGGTTAAATAAAACCTGAGAAATACGTCTTTAATTTTTAAACATAAGTAATTCTTTTCCAATAATAATAAATAATAATGATAATGAATAATAATATATATATATATAAAGAAAATTAATAAATAAAAATAAATAAATAAATAATATAAATATAAATATAATAATAAAATAATAGTAAATAAATAAATGATTATAATAATAATAAATAATGATGATGATGATGATGATGATAACAATAACGTTAATAATAATAATAATAATAATAATAATAATAATAATAATAATAATAATAATAATAATAATAATAATAATAATAATAATAATAATAGAAAAAAAAAATTAAGTTAAAATTTATTTTACATATCTTGTTTATACTAGAATGCATTTACTGTCTTTTACTGCATTTACATTACCGTCTTTCAATACTACATTTAAATTTCAGTCTTTACATTTCTATATACGCTCTCCAACGCACGAGAACTCACTATTGCATTGCATATCATGATGAAAAACCCATGTTGTAACCCTCTTAAGGATAAAGAGGTCGACAGTAGGGGTTGACGTCGGTAAGGTCATTACTTCGAACTAAGCTTTGAAACCCTTAGGATAGAAGAGGAGTTAGTAGAAGCAAGGCCGAGTGGGTTTCTCCCCTGGGATCCGACTACGAAACTCACCTCGCTGGAACCACCAACCAACGTTGGATGTTCCCCGGGGAGGACGCTGAAAGTTTGAAGGTCTTGGAAGCCAAGCTTTCTAGGATGCGTTAGAATAAAAGTCATGAACTACATATAGTGAGCCTAGGATAGATGATACCCAAAACTATGTTCTACTTAGGACACTTATCTTGGAGAGAGATTTTGTTTTTATTTTCTGCACAGTTATTTATATAATTGTTATATTAGGTAGACAGAATAAAACTTCTAGGACAAGTAGGGGCATATTAATCGGTGTAAGAGGTCTTGTTCTATCCCACTCATTGCTAGCTCGCTCGGCGTCGTCGAAAAATGTTTTCAAAAATTGAAATATAGAGCAAGTTGCAGGAAAGGATAAAAATCCTTATCTAACTTAATATAATAAACCATGAAATATAAACATAAAATTATAAATGTCCATTTCATCCATAATAACCCACTTAAAACTTACCTTAATAAAATCATAAATTACCTTCGCCTTTAAATAAACAAAAAGTCCACCTCAGACAAACATCTAAAAATAACCTTTGCCGAATAGCTATCCTAAAGCTCGTATGCTAGAGATATTAAGATGGGATTGACTTCACGTCACCATGCCAAGATGTAAGAGACAGTACTTGCCTTGAAGAAATCCACGAATGAAAAGAACCCGACACCGCTTCTTGGAAAAATTAAGCAAGAACCCGTATCTCCGCCTAGAATCCACGAAGACTAATCCTTTAGATTCATAGCAGAAATGACACATTGAAACAACTTAGGTAACCTAGGAGTTTAGAGAAATGATCCTAAACCCCCACACGGAGAATGGATCGCCTCGGGAAATTGTGAGAAAGCCTATTGGGTAACCTATTCGAAGCCGATGAAGCTAGTCAACAAATATACTGTCAAATGGGAATATGAGTATGAAGATAAAGCCAACGATGAAAAAAACTTAGGAAATGAGTGGACCTCTGACATGGAACCGATGATTGAAGCATTGTCTTATCAATAGTCCGAAAAAGAAGTCCCTAAACAAAATGCAGTCTAGGGAGAACTGTCCAAAATGTGGGATCAAATCGAAAACCTGGGTTAAACCATTAAGGAACTAGGACAATCTATACCTAGGATCCAGTCAAGGAGCATAAATCTGTACCCGACCTTTGTTGAAAAGCGGGCATACCCCAAGCGTTGAGCTTTTACCCTTGTACCTCAATTTGCTAACATTCGAGCCTTTCAGAAACGGGGAAGTTTCGCCACACTTCCCGCTCCGATCTCTCAGATATACCACCAATCCATCATAGATAACCTACTTACACCTCTTCCTCCCCACTGACCTAACCTGCATTCTCCACAGTTCAACCTAAGCGCTTTCTATGAGTATCATTCTAGTCAATGGGTTGCCATACCAATCAGTGCTACTCTTTTTTTAACCATATTGAGGACATGGTTCAAAATGAAGAGACCAACTTCGATGGAATCATGAACTAAACCAGGATAAGGGGGTAGTAAGCTAAAAATATGTTTTGGTATCTATCTAGCTTTTTATTTTTTTAGCTTTCCTTAAGTAGGGAATTTTGGTGTTCAGATGATGTCCAAAAGTGACTAAGGTATAACTCTACTATTATAAAATACATTATTATATACCTAAAGTTTGTCTTGAATTTTCATTTCTAGCCTTCAATAATTAACATTTCTATTTCAAGTTTTATACACTATAGAAAAACTAAGGTTATGATAAATATGGTCTTAACATTAAAATGGAACATAATCTAAAGTAACGTTAAAAGTAAAGTCTTGTTTCAACCAAACGATGGTGAGATATTGACAATAAAATCTAAGAAAGTTAGGAGGAAAACTTAGGAGCCCTGTTGTGGAATCACTACACATGTTCCAACCTGGGAGTGTCCGAGTAACCTTGAAAAAGTATAAAAGACCTCTTCTATCGGAATGAAGGAAGAAATATCTGGGAGATTTGTGATGTGAATAATGATAGATAAAGTCTTAGAGCCTAAACCCGTCAGAGAAAAATTCTTGAAAGATCGGGTAGTTGAACAAAAAAGGATCAACTAATATAAACTAAGATTTTATCTAGACATAACCAATTCAGAAGTACATGGAAACCTACCTAAAATAAAAGTAAAAAGAACCTTGTATAATTGAAGAC
Organism: Eucommia ulmoides; assembly: GCA_016647705.1. Taxonomy (NCBI): domain Eukaryota; kingdom Viridiplantae; phylum Streptophyta; class Magnoliopsida; order Garryales; family Eucommiaceae; genus Eucommia; species Eucommia ulmoides. Next base: position 28,804,955 of record CM028341.1, read on the forward strand.
AATGAAGAATGGAAGAAGACAATGAGACTTCATAAATGGGGAAAGTAGCTGGGATAAGGGCAAAATCAATGAAGACCTTGAGAGTGACTCAAATTACCCTAATTCTCTAAAAATATAAAATCCTCAAAATATGTGTTAAGAGAAAAATAATAATAAATAAAGACTGGTCTCTAAAAGTTTCTAAACACTGAGTGGTCACACAAAAGCAGTCGGGTGAATCACGCTCTCTATATAATTAGAGTGTTAAGTCGAATGGGTGTTTCAACACCTAGTGACTTGGGCTAACTAGATCAGGATCACTACCCAAAGCTTGCTTCATGGATTATATAAAAAGTATGACACCCTACTTGCTGGAGTGAAAAAAAATAAAAAAAATTTCTCTTAACACTACCAGGACAGAATAACATTTGTTAGTCGTCATTAGTTAACACTTGTTTCTCGATCACTTATATTCTTCCTCCTCTAAGTCATCTCGGGAAGGCCCATTCCGATTTCCCTCAATCCAAGATAGAATAAATAAAATAGAGCAGTCAAAGAAACCTCGGGTAGCATATAGGGCCTAGGTAATCCAAATAACAATGTTAGAAAATTTAAATATCGAAACTTGATGAAATTGGACTAGGCAATTCTGGATAACAAACTACTAAGGTGATTGTTCCAAATTCCTATTAAAATTATACTTACCATATTCCAAAAAAAATTCGGTGTAAAATTATGATAGTAAACCAAATTTTGAACGCTTGAATATGGAGGTTAAAAATGCACTTTAGTTAAATAATCTTGTAAGAGACAAAAATTGATATATACAAAGGCGTGACGAGGACAATAAGTCAAGACACTAAAATCTAAACTAAAGGAAAGCTAGGAAGATGAAAGGGATAGAAATCAACCTAAGATGATTTGCTAACCCCTAGGATTGGAAAAAATGGGTAAAGAAGGACAAAAGTACTAAAACGAGTAAAAGTGTAGTAAGAAAGTAGAGTTTATGTCATCCAAAGGAAGAGCCCAAAAAAGCACCAATAGCCCTTTTTCCCCATTTTCTTGATATAGTAGAAGTTACTTTAGGATGGCTAAAGGCAAAGGGTATTTAACCTAACTCAAAAAATTGGAATCACAAAAGACGTAATAAACATTAACTACCAATCTAAACAATTAACATAAGATACATAAGACAGATTTAAAATAAATAGCAAGCACTAAAAGCTTCACACACTAAGTACTAGGTAGAACTGCTACTGTTTCAAGTACTACAAAAAGCAAAATACAAGCAAACCGTTCAAAAGCATTCGGTGGCATACAACCAGAGAGTAAGAGACGAGCGTAGGGATCACACATAATCTGGAGCCTCTAGGCAGGAGCAGATCCAAGTGAACTCCTCTTCCGTGAAAGTGGAAGGATAGTCTAAGGTAGATGGAACACCTTCTACTGACGAAGAGAGAGCCTCAGCCATGGATACCTCAATAGACTGTGAGATCACGGGACGATAGCTAGGGTCCATCCAGCTTATATACTCTATGGCCGCAGATGGATGTGCTGAAAATGAAATCCCGTCAAATGTCAAGTGATGATGCTCCCACTGAGCATAAGCCACGATATCTTAAGCCTCGTATCCTCGAAAGTGTAGCGAGCTACAATCGTGTCGTCGACCAACGGAATATTTTGAGTCCTACCGAACTGACAAAGTACTCGACTAGGAATATAGGGTGCGTAGCCTCAGAATCTCAGAAGAGGAATGAAGGGCAAGTCCACGCAATCCAAGAGAATGTCAATCGACATTGTACGTCTTATAGTTCATACTACGCTTGAGCTAACCATCTCTACCAAAAGCGACGCCTAGTGTGGAGGATAGCCAAGATGCCACATAATCAAGGGGAACTAAGAAGATAGTTAACCAACTATCGGATCCTCTGAGCACTAAGTCTCCATAGGTAGTCTAATCAGATGAGAAGTCAACCATATTTGTAGTAATGCGTAGCTCTCGAAAAAGTAGTGGCCACCAGCTTGACAACTAGTCAACGACCGGTATCACTCTGCTAGTATGAGAGGGACTATCATGCAGGACGAATCAGAGAGCATCCTCTCTTCCAGGAGGATCGTCCAACCTGAGAGATCACTTCCCTTCCTAGGGAACAATGTCTCCAACTTGTGAGCTCACATGATGCCACTATGATCCAAATTAATATGTACAATTAATGGAAACGTCATTTAATTTTTTTTTTTAAAAAAAAATAGAGGGTCATAATGTTGGATGTAAGCCCTATAGTCAATCATGTGCTATCACATTTAAGGCTTGTATCTTTAAAATGTTTCATTCTTAAGTATTAATGAAAAATATTCTTGATATTATTAATGTACTTTATATCATTATCACTTTAGACCTCCAATGTTGAGTTGAAGTGTTTGGTTATTTAATGTGATTAGATAGGAGGAGACCGAAGATATTTGGTGACCGATATTTTAAATTGCCCCTAGTCGGTATTGGATTGTTAAAAATAGTCTTCAACAATCTAGGCTAGCTTGATCTGATGATATCTAATCCATTAATATGAGATAATAGAAGATCTGCAAGGGAACTTACTAAGAGCAATAAGAGACCGAATGTGATCATCCTTGATATCCTATATGATAGTTTTACTTGAGTCAAAAATAGGATATCCGAGAAGGGATTGCATTCCATGAATTTTTGGACTTAATGTATTGTATATTACATGTATGGATCATTTGAATTGGATAACACTAAGTGTTTTCTCTAGCCATAAGCTTTCAAATGTATTCATTAGGTATAGTCGGACATACATGTAAATATACGAGTATTCAAGAAAAAATCTATCACGCTTAGAAAAGAGAGAGGTGACTCATACGATTTGGTTTAATGTGATTCACCCAAGTCTATGGTCAAAGCAGTGTGATGATTGTGATAAGATTCTAATCGGTATCATAAGTAATTATATTATCAATCAAAACGCATATGATCAAACTGAGTTTTTTACTTAACCATATCCTGTTAGTTCTTTCGGATACACAGATAGAGAGATCGTGGAATACGCTTATCATACATAAGGAGGTTCTCTTGGTTAAATTTTTTCCAATTGAATATGGATTTGATATGTGGGAAGACGTGACTCACAGTCGGAAGAAATGCCTTGAGAAGAAAGGGTGTTTTTTTTTTAGAAGGACAAAATTGAAATTGTTTCGATTTTTATTGATTAATTGACCAGCAAAATTATTAACTATTTATTTATTTTCACCTCTCAGCATTTGGTATAAACAAAATGGGTCACACACAATAGAGAATTAATATTAGAAGAGTTCTTGAAAACGGAATGGGTTGTAATGCTGAACTTAAAAAGTTCAGGAGGCATAGTGCAAATACAAAAAAGAAGGGTTCAGGGTTGAGAACCCTAGATAGTGTTTATAAGGTGAAAGACCCTATTTAGTCGCCTGCCATATAGATTTTGACCATAAGGGAATTCATCCCCTTTCCCCTAATATCTCTTAGATCTTTGTATTTGTGAGATTGCGTTTCCCAAAAACACTTACAAATTTGAATCTTACTACCACTTAGATTGAAATCAGAGCTATCGTAGAGTCTTGGAATTAGATATAAGAGTTAGAAATTCTAAGAACACTTTTCTTTCGCAAATCCTTTGTATGGATATTGTTAAAAGTGAGATTTTTGTGTCACTTTTAAGAGAATCATATCTCTAGTACCAATTCTATTCGTGTTCAAACACTCTCGGAAGAGTTTACTCATATCACACATCGAGAAGTACAAACTTTGAGGCTGAAGCGCTGAAAGAGGTAATATTTATTTTGATAGTGTTTTACTATTACCTGAATCAATGTTTTAATATTAACAATGTTAGAATTTAAGAAATTTGATATTGAATTGTGATTAAATTTTTTATATTTTGTTGCGTAAATCTGTCACTTTTAATATGCGATACCGTCACTTAAGTGTTGAGATATTCATTTAGAAGACCACATAAAATAACCCTCACAAGTTGGAGGCCGAAAATTGTAATTTGCCCTAATTTTTTCCGAATTAAAATCTCTCTTCAACACAAAGATAGTTTATCATTTTCTCGCCTTCCCTTCATTGATCGCTAAGGGACTGTTTGGATTTAGAGAAGCATAGAGAAGAGAAGAAATCCATTAAGAGAAAGGGCGAGAGAATTCTATCTTTTCTCTTTATCTTGTTTGGTGATTTCATTAAAAATAGAGAAGAAAAAAAATATAATTATTGGTAAAATGACTATTATATGCTATTTTTTAAAATTCTACTTTGGCCAAACTATACCTTTAAAATCAGTTTGGAACACAGTATGTATTTGGATGTACTATTAAAAAGTGGTGTTTGCTAAAATCAGTTTGAATGGGAATACTTGAATTTTCTATCTAAAAACGATTTGATATTTTACATTTCTAATTATATTCTTTTGTAGAAAATACACATGTAATTATTTTGTTATATTAAATATGCTTTAAAAATATACTACTATAATTGGAATAAAATAAATATATAGTTAAAAAATAGTGATTAATTTTAAAAGTGTAGATATATTTTTTAACTTGTTTTCATGTATCTATATAAGAAACATAAAGTCCAAACTTAAATCCTTCAAGGTCTAAGAAAGCTCATAAGAGCTTATTTGAGCTCTCGATAGTCTTACTAATTTTAGTATAAAAGTAAAATTAAAAGATTCAAATGATGAAGAACCCAATTTGTAGTAGAGTTATATGGGCTAATTCATTAGTGATCTTCAAAGTTCAAACCAATGAGTGGGGTTAATATGGGTGACTTTTTGAAATTTATTTATATATTATACAATAGTAAAATAATAAAATGGAAACTCAAAAAAATTGATGCCCAAAACACAAGGTTGCCAGTGGGTTAAAAGTAGATCCAGATTGCTTTGACTTGGCCATAGAAATATGCAGTTCAAGCCTCAATATTGCGGTGAGATTGTAACAACTATAGATAGCTGTTTGACAAAACTTTTAGGATATACCTTGTGTTTGGGCTTTCAAATGCGTGGTTTGGAGGTCAAAATGCAATGCCAAATTGGCCCTAAAAGTAAAAGATTAAGGTTGTTATAGTTATTATCTATAGTTTCTCTCAATTTCTCTTCAAATTTTGAGAGAAAATAATGTAATCTCTTTACAAAGATTCTCTATCTATTTTTTGTACTTTTCTTTCTCTTTCCCCTATTTAAAATTACCAAATAAATAATTTTAGAGAAAACTAATAATTTCATCAAACTCTCACCATTTTTCAGAATTCAAATAAACCCTAAACAAAATCAATATTAGAGCAACTCTAACCCAAATATGTATTTTTATTAACTAAAATGCTATTTTTTCTCATTAGTAGTGTTTTCCCTAATAGAAATTTGGAGTTGTACTCCAAGCATGCTACCCAAATGAATTGGTTATTAATATTTTGATTTTAATTTTGACTAAGTAATCATTTACTTAGTAAGTTGAAATAGGCAACATTGATATTGAATAGATGAATTGGTGATTAAAAGTTGTTACTATTTGGTGATATTGTATAATTATTAGGTAAAAATAGGTAGATTACATGACCTCGGAGTGCGTCAAATAAGAGTGATTTTTGTTGGGCTCAAAAGCCCACTACTTTTCAAATCTTTTTTTAATATTATTATTTTACAAAAAAATCCAATTAAAAAATATGTTATTTTTATGATAAATATATCCTTTTATTTTTTTTAATAATAAACATTTGCCACCATATAAAATATTCACTATGTCGTCACAATTACAAGAAATATTTCTATCACCACCACCACAATAACAAATATTTGTTATCATCGTTGTCACCATTACAATAAATATTTGTTATCTTCGCCGCCATTACCACAACAAATATTTATTACTACCACTGCTACCTCCATATCAAATATTCACTTCTATTACCGTCATCGGCACATCAAACATTTACTAACATCACTGCTACCCCCATAACAAACATTTATTATTACCACCGCCACCATCACACCAAATATTTACTACTATCACCGCCACCACCACTACAAATATTCACCACCACCAACATAATTAATATTCACTGTCACCGCTACCACTACAACAAATATTCACAATCACTACCACCGTCTTAGTAAATATGCTAACACCAGTGTCACCACCCAAACAAGCATTCCTATCACTACCACCTTAACAAATATTAGTTATCACCATTATTACATCCACAATAAATAATAAATAAATTAACAACAAATATTAAAATTATACAATTAAAAATGTAAAAATAAAAATAAAAATTCGACATACAAAAAAGATCTGAAATTTAAATAGCTAAAAAGCATGAAGGAAAAAAATTTGAAAACAAATGATAATAATAAAAAAAACATATCTGAAGGAAAAAATATGGGCTATCGCCTGAAAATCCGGTGATCTGGCTAAGGACAACCAGATTTTGGCCGTCTCCTCGTGATCTAGCTGTCGCTCCGTAGATTGTGAGCAAATCTCGCCGGTGACATCACCTCATGATTTGGAGAGAGAGAGAGAGAGATGATCTAGTCTACAACTAGGGCTATAAGAAAAAGGCAAAAAACCCGAGAAAACCATAATCGAACTGAATCGCATAGTTTTAGTCATGAAAAAGTTCAAACGGTTCAGTTTAAAACAGAAAATGATTTGTTTCGTTTTGTATTGTTTGGTTCAAATCGAACCGAACCGAATCGTATGTTTTTTTTTAATATACATATTTTGGTAATATAACTCCTACCTAAACTAAACGGAACACTTTGTTATTGTTTTGTTTGTGTGTGTTTTTCAATTGAAATGGGTTATTTTTGTGTTTGTTTTGTGTGGAAATATTTTTGTTTATCATTTGATATGGTTTATTTTTGTAAAACATCTCAATTAATTGATATGGTTTATTTTTTTAAATTGGTTTGACTTGTTACCAACAAATCATAATCGAACCGAATAGATTTCGATTGGTTCAATTCGTTTTCCTTAAAAAATGGTTTGTTTTTGTAAAACATCTCAATTAATTGATATGTTTTTTTTTTTTTTTTTTTTTTTTTTTTTTTTTAACTAGTATTGTTTGTTTCCCATAAACCAAAACTGATCCGAATCAATTTTGGTTGGTTCAGTTCAGTTTCTTTAAATTTTTACAACGAACTGAACTGTTTAGCCTATTTATGTTCGACTTTGTTTTGTAGGACAACCGACCTCGAACTAAACTGTTTACATCCCTAGTTGCAACTAATCCTATGAATTGTGTATGCTATCTTCCACCATAGCCATAGCCATGGTAGAGGTGCTGTAGGGAAGGAGAGAAAGAAAGAAAGCAAGAGAGCAAAAATGAGAGAATATAAAAATAGGTTAGTGTAAATTATTTAAGGTATTTTTTTAAAAAGGGCAATTTTAGAATTTAAAATTTGAATTATGAGTTTCTTTCAATAAGTTTTTAATAAATTTTGATTCTATAGTGATAAGAAGAGACAGTTTTTGGCTTAATTAATGGCAATTGTGTAATATTTTTTCAATTTTGTCCTTTGTTTGAAAATTTTATGTTATTTAGTCAAAACTACAATTACGTTGTTAAAAATTTAACTATAGTTACATTTTTGTTCTTGACTTTAATGTTTGCATATTATTCTAAAATAAATATTGCTTTTATTTTGTTAATATTTTCATATTAGTCCGGAATATATATTTTTTAATCTAATTGACAATCTTATTTGTTAATAGTCATAATTTTAATAAAATAAATATTGAATTTAAGTTTTTTTTTCCCTATTATTTTGGTTCCCTGAAGTTGTAATTTATAAATAAAGTCGTATACTTAGAAATGATAATGTCAATTTCGAAACGGTGAAGTGTGCTTAAAATCTAAATCTAAAACCTATTAAAAAATAAATTGTAAACTCTAAATCTATGTTTATTATTATTATTTTCATGAATACATTATATTTAGGGAAAAATTTTCTGCACTCCTAAATTTCTCATTTTTCCCTTTTCAAGGACCATTGACTTTTTGACCAGCCTAAAACCCCCACGAAAATGAGATTGCCGATTTTGCCCCTCAGAAGATTTGTAATTTACAAAAGAATGCCATCCCCCCACACCAGCTACTCCCGCCGCACAATGTCACCAGACAGGACTGCTGGAGCACGACACGACTCCTGCGCACGCCTGCACGACCTTCCCGCCCTCGTCATCATCAATCCCTACAACACTATCGTCATGATCAATCCCAACTCCCGCCATTTTCATGCAACAGAACTCCCGTAAACCCTAGATATCCAACGGACGATTTTCGTCGATTGTCGTCAATTTCCACTGTAAAATTGGAGCGATCGGTGCCTACAAACAGAACGAACTACAAAACCCTTAGACATTGAAACGTGGTCACGCCGAAAACCATAAGAAGAAGAATGGTGGTCACGCGGTCTTCAGAGAAGAAAAAAATCATATTAAAATGTCAGGTTCCAAACAGTCCAAACCATCATCAAAGAGGGCAATAGAACCACAACATTAGCAGAGAGAGGGAAGGAGAAGGAACAAGACAAAGACTACAAAGAAGAGGTTGAGCAAGAAGGTGAGCAGGACATATACTAGTCGTTATATTCAAAAATTTTAAGTGAATATCATCTCATTATACTGTTGATATAGTGCAAATGTAAGTGGATATCCTTTAAATATACTCTGGATTGGATATCATCTACTATAATTATGATTACATCTCATAGGGAGAATGTGTGGGATATCAAAACTCATGAACTGTTGAATTAGTTTAGAAAAAAGGTTTAGTCAATTTCCGTTGATTTGTGAAACTGTGTCGTGCAATATTAAGTGGATATCCTCTGAGAAAAACTATATATTCAGTTGATATCATCTGAATGTTAACCTATCAACATGTGTTTTTTCAGTGTATGTTTCATCAGCCTGTCTTGAAAATAGTAAAGATGTACTACATTCATGTTGTATACAATTTCAGTAGATATCAACTTAAAGATGTACTACATACAACTGAAATATTCAGTGGATATCTACTGAAAAAATGTACAGTAGATATCAACTTAAATGTTCAGTAGATATCTACTTAAAAATATGCATGTGTACTGCATACATGCTGTTTTAGTACATATGAACTGAAAATAAACATGTGTAATGGAAACCTACTTGAAAGTATACATCTTTAGTAATATCTACTAAACACCAGTGGATATCTACTTGAAAATACTAAAGAAGTACTGAATACATGTTGTATATGTTTTCAGTAGATATCTACTGAACATTTTCAGTAGATATCTACTGAAAATATTCAGTAGATATCAACTTAAATGTTCAGTACATGCTGTTTTAGTACATATCAACTGATAATACACATATGTAATGGAAATCTACTTGAAAATATACATCTTTAGTGATATATACTAAACACCAGTGGATATCTACTTGATTAATGTTTGAAAGTGTACCGCTCTGTTTTGTTGTTCAGATTTGTTGTTCAGTGTGTTTATATCTACTATTTTGCTAGTTGGTCAGTTAACCTATGATGATGTGTATTTTCAGTATATGTGTCGTCTGAATGTTAACCTATCAACATGTGTATTTTCAGTATATGTGTCTGACAGTGACTTCGATGATGCCCCCGTTAAAAGAACCCGAAAGCCAACAAAAAGTGAAAGGAAGACTACAACAGAAACAAGCCGGAGAGTAGGTAAATTTTACCTACAATACAAATCATCGTTGAAGCTTGTCTACGAGTTGCTTGACACGATTGTTCTGACAAGAAAACACACTGAATTGCTGCAACTTACGCCATTCTGGCCAATTTTTTATTCAATTTTGAAGAAGAGAGTGACATTGGAGATGATCAAGAAATTGGACGACAACATCGTCCAAATACTGAAGACCTGGAACGAAGAAACAGAGTCCTTCAAAATTGGAGGTGTTGATCTGAAGTTTGCTATTTCGGATGTTAGACTGATTTTTGGACTGAAATGTGGCGAGAAGGCCATCAATTTCTCGTATGGCAAGCTGGAAAGTGAATATTTGGCCAGTATTTGCAAAGACCGGAAGCGATTGTCGACAGTTGACATCAAAACTGCAATCATGGAGTCGGTGCAAAGTGACAACGATGAAGACGTTCGGCATGTTGTGAGTTTGCTGTGCTTATATCTGCTTGGCACGTGTTTGCTGCCCAACAATGGAGTGTTTGTGGCATTTGGGCTATACAAGTGTGTTGAAAATATTGAGCAAATGCACACCTATACTTGGCATCACGCAATTCATAGCCTGTTGATCACATCAATTCAGCAAAACTCTTATCAGCCTGGGAAGGTGAAAAGGTGTGTTCTTGCATTGTTGGTACGACCCGTTCAAACTTATTTGAAGCTGTTAATAATTGAATAATTACTAATAAACTGTTCATTTTGTGTAGTATTGGTTTTGCGAGCATGTCAATGTCATCAAGGAAGATATTGAGGCAGCATCCCCACGGTTTGTCAAGTGGGATCTCTCAAAATTGACAACGGACACACTAAAAAATTCACTGAACGAGGAACATAATGCCCCAGATATCAGGGTTAGTGGATATAAACTATTTTATAGGTTTTTCTGTTCATTTTTTGTTCCTCTCAAACAATGTATGTAATGCATACATTACAAATCTAGTAGATATCTACATGAAATTGCAAATCTGTTTACTAGATATCATCTGAAAAATACACGTATGTAATGTATATCTACTTGAAATTACAAATCTGTTTAGTTGATAGTGGATATCTAGTTCAAAATACTAAAGATCTACTGCATACATGTTGTATACATTTTAAGTAGATATCAACTTAAAGATGTACTGCATACATGCGGTTCAGTAGATATCTACTGAACAACATTGATATCTACTGAAAAATACACATCTTTAATGATATGTACTTCATCTTTACTGGATATCCACTTCAAAATACACATATGTGCTGCATACATGTTGGTCAGTAGATATCTACTTAAAGATACTAAAGATCTACTGCATACATATTGTAGACATTTTCAGTAGATATCAACTTAAAGATGTACTGCATACAACTTAAATGTTCAATGGATATCTACTGAAAATGTTCAGTAGATATCCACTTAAATGTTCAGTGGATATCTACTTAAAAATATGCATGTGTACTGCATACATACTGTTTTAGTACATATCAACTGAAAATAAACATGTGTAATGGAAACCTACTTCAAAATACACATCTTTAGTGAAATGTACTGCATCTTTTGTGGAAATACAAGTGTAATGGAAACGTACTCGAAAATACAATTTTGTTTAGTACATATTTAATGAAAATGCACATATGTAAACTTGAAATTACAAATCTGTTTAGTGATATCCTCTGAACAAACGGCATGTTGACAGGTGAATCCAAATACGATAAAAATGACGAGGACTGAAACGAAAATGATCACACACGCTGATGATTTAAAAAACAAGCATGGTGGGAAAGGAGAGAAATTTGAACAAAAAAAGGACGATCAAGAAGAATCGTGGAGTGAGGAAGGTGAAGAGTATGAGAAGGCCGGTGACGAAGGTGAACCAAAGAGTATGGCGACCCCCCACGGCACTCATTTCACTGACGGCGTTCCGGACAGTTCGGACCTGTTGAATATGCCGTATTTCACGCCACAAACTAGAATTGCATCTAAAAGCGGGGGTGAAGAAGGTGAAATAAGAAAATAAAATGAAGAACTACAAGTGAAAATTGAGTGCTTGGAGCGCGAGAACGCAAAGTTGAAAAATAAAAATATGAAACTGAGAGGAAAAAGTAAGAAAAGAGAGAGAAAATTGCAAAACTGAAAATGGAATTGGCTGAGCTGAAAAGGACAAGTGATGAGCCGAAAAAAGAGGAAGGTGAGGAGAAAATAAAAGAATTGGTCTAACAAATGGCTCGGCAAAAGGAACACATGGACAACAACTTCAAGAATTTGACCTTACTTTTATCTTAGAGGGATAATGAGGTCAAACAGCCCAAAAACAGTCCTCCTCCGGACCCTGTTTCTGCAGAAGAAACTGAACAGCGTCCCCAACATATGCATGGAGAGCCTGGGCCCAAAGAAGGTGAAGAAGACAAAAAAAGAAGAAGAGAAAATTAACAGAAAAAGCAGATGAAAGCTCAATGGTTAAAAGGCTGAAGTAGAGAGACAGAGCACAGAAAAAAAAAGGGAGATGATTTCGAATATTTGGACATCAAAAAAGGCAGAAAGGATAAAGGATCGCAGGAGGCCAAAAGTTTGAGTGAATGAAAAACAGTGGTAAAGGGGGGGACACTGCTGGCCCTAAATATGAAGATGTAGAAACTACTTTGTATATACTGTTTTGTATATATATTTGAGTGCTGTGGATATTATTTGATGTGTAATTTGTTTAACATTTCAGTACATATCTAATTGGAAATACAAATCCTTAAGTGAATATGTATAAACTGTTTCATGAAATGTACTGTGCTATTTATACCTCGCATTGCCTGTTCAGTTCAGTGTGTATGTATATACTGTTTTGAACATATCTACTGCTGTGGATATTATTTCATGTGTAAGCCTCTACAAGGCATGTTGATATGCATTGGAATTGCATCCAGAGCTAGTTCTTGCCACAAGGCATGTTGATATGCATTGCAATTGCATCCAGAGCTGGCATTGGATGAGCCACAAAGCCAACATGAATTATTTCTGCAGAGAAGGCCGGCCTCACAATTGTCAAAGAATTGTACATTGACGAGCCCTTTTCCCCTTAATTCTCTGGGAATACTTTCCTCATGTTTAATGAAACTTTCTACTATTACCTTACTGAGATCACTGTTGGGAACAACATATCTACTGTCTTATGTGTGGCAAGAACCAGTTCTACTGAACAAGCAAGCATGCATCTATGGAACCTCTCATTGGTTAGTTAGCAGTGAAGTTAGATTGTTGGCATGCAAAATCTGTGCTTCTGCAGTGCACATTGTTAGAAGAACTCTGTAATATAACTTCAGTGCCTCTAGTCGCAGTTGTTCTGCCCATATGTTCATCCATTAAATTTGCGTGCTGTGGATATTATTTGATGTGTAAGCCTCCAAAAAATTGTTGAAACAATGTGTTTGTATATACAAAATTAAAGTTTTTGTGTGTTATTGACCATGTATATCATTAAAAACCCAATTAAATGTCCATCGTTCATTGACACTACGAAAATGTACAGACACATCATATTTGATACATTTAAGTAGATATCTACTTAAAATGGACACCTATTCAGTTGATATCATCTTAATAGAACCCAGTGAACAGAACCCTTCAGTGTCCGTTGATACAAAATTTGGAACTTTGTGCCGTCCATTTATTGACTCAATATATCATTAAGGTAATTGTCAGAACTTGTTAGTTGTTGACCATGTGTATCATTGAAGACCCAATTAAATGTACAGACACATCACAAATTTATACCGGCAAGTAGATATCTACTTAACAAGACACTTTCGGTCGATATCATATGAACAGGAAAAAAAAAAACCTTTAAGTAGATATCTACTTAACAAGACACGAATTCAGTTGATATCATCTGAACAGAACCAATAAAAGAACCAATTAAATGGTAGTGGATAATTAAACCACGAAAATGGGATTGCCGATTTTTCCCCTCGTTAGATTTGTAATTTACAAATCCATGCCACCGATCAGCCCAATGCACAGCTGCCATGACGTGACTGCGCGACTGCACGACTGCACGTACTGCGTTTCTGCCGAAACCTATCGTCATCATAGCCCCTATGTCTTCTTTGGAGATTACTCATTGCCATTTGTTTTGCCATTTTCACGCAAGAATTGCACGAGCATAAACCCTAGAACTCTGATTCGCCGGAAATTGCGAGTGAACGGCGCCTAGAAATAGAACGAACAACATAACCGAAAAAACTGAGAAATCACCGAACACAAAAAGAAGAAGAAATGGTGAACACGAGGTCTTCAGAGAAGAGAAAGAAGGATGGTGAAACATTAGGTTCCAAACAGTCCAAACCATCGAAGAGGGCAATGGAACCACAACAATCGGCAGAGAGAGGGAAAGAGAAGGAACCTGAGAAAGACTACAAAGAAAAGGTTGACGAAAAAGGTAAGCAGTACATATACTAGTCGTTATATTCAAAATATTTAAGTGGATATCATGTACATATGCTGTTGATTATATTTAGAACAAATTTCAGGCGATATCCGTTCATTTCTTGACATTAGTGTCGTGCAAATTTAAGTTGATATCATGTACTATCTGGAGTGAATTGTATACTTGTTGCAGAGTATTTTTTGACCATATATATCATGAAAAACATATTTAATTGGAAATGTAAGTAGATATCTACTGAGAAAGACACATCTTTAGTGGATATCTACTTAACAGAACCCCAGTTGACAAACATTAAACAGTGTACTGCTCTTATTAATTGTTTGTATATACATTGGTTGTGTTTATATATACAAGATTTCATCCAAAATATTTGTTCAAACAATGTGTTTGCAATCACAAGATACTGTTTGATTAATGTTTGGAAGTGTACTGCTCTGTTTTGTTGTTCAGATTTGCTGTTCAGTGTGTTTGTATCTACTGTTTTGATAGTTGGTCAGATAACCTATGAAGATGTGTATTTTCAATATATGTGTCGTCTGAATGTTCACCTATCAACATGTGTATTTTCAGTATATGTGTCTGACAGTGACTTCGATGATGCCCCCATTAAAAGAACCCAAAAGCTAACAAAAAATGAAAGGAAGACTACAACAGAAACAAGCCGGAGAGTAGGTAAATTTTACCTACAATACAGATCATCGTTGAAGCTTGTCTACGAGTTGCTTGACACGATTGTTCTAACAAGAAAACACACTGAATTGCTACAACTTACGCCATTCTGGCCAATTTTTTATTCAATTTTGAAGAAGAGAGTGACATTGGAGATGATCAAGAAATTGGACGACAACATCGTCTAAATACTGAAGACCTGGAACGAAGAAACAGAGTCTTTCAAAATTAGAGGTGTTGATCTGAAGTTTGCTGTTTCGGATGTTAGACTGATTTTTGGACTGAAATGTGGCGAGAAGGCCATCAATTTCTCGTATAGCAAGCTGGAAAGTGAATATTTGGCCAGTATTTGCAAAGACCAGAAGCGATTGTCGACAGTTGACATCAACACTGCAATCATGGAGTCGGTGCAAAGTGACAACGATGAAGACGTTCGGCATGTTGTGAGTTTGCTGTGCTAACAAATATCAAACTGAGAGGAAAAAATAAGGCAAATGAGAGAAAATTATGAAGCTCAAGCTGAAATTGGCTGAGCTGAAAAGGACAAGACATGAACCGAAAGACGAAGGTGATGAAAAAAATAAAAGAATTGGCAGAACAAATAACTCGACAAAAGGAGGACATGGACAACCAGTTCAAGAATTTGACGCTACTTTTAGCTCAAAGGGAGAATGACCTCAAACAGGCCAAAAACAGTCCTCTTCCAGACCTTGTTGCTGGAGAAGAAGCTGAAAAGCGTGCCGAAGAAATCCGCTCAGAGACGGGGCCCAGAGAAGCTGAAGAAACGAAAAAAAAAGAAGAGAAAATTGATAGAAAAACCAGGCCAAAGCTCAATGGTTAAAAGGCTGAAACAGAGAGACCGAGCACAGAAAAAGAAGGAGACGATTTTGAATATTTAGACATCAAAAAATGCAAAAAGGATAAAGGAACACATGAATTAACGGTCGATCTAGACACATATCAGGCCCCAACACAAAAAAAAAAAAAAAACAGGTTGCCAAACTACCGAAGAGGCATCAAAGTGAAGTTGCAACTTCACTATCCGATGAGGATTGGCAAAAGATAACAACCATATTCAAAACCGAAGGGCCGAGGTAACACAAAATACACATCTTAAAAAATATTTTTACATATTCTGGTTGTATAAAAATGCATGAAAGAAATTTTAACTATCTCTTATTAATACATAGCGCAATTGTATACAATGGGGAATATAGTGCTGTATCTCTTCTAGATGTCATTTCACTTCTGAACGGTAGAGAACTAAGCAACTTTGTAAGTGAATATATTAAAAAACATCACAAATATAAACATAAAAAAAATGCAAACTAATAATGAAAATTGATTGCAGGTCGTAGATAGCTACACAGAGTTCTTAAGGGACAACAATGCGAAATTAGAAAAAAATTTGAAAAATGAGAGAATTGTTGTCGATGACCGCTCATACTTCATCACAAGCTATTTCTAGGTATGTTTCGGTACATTTATACGTCTGTTTTATACGTTTGTTTGATGTATTAAAAAACAGTACGTCCATCTACTAAATAAATGAACTGAATTCTACAATTTATTCAGTGGATTTGTACTGAATAAATTATATAGGTTTAATTCTACAATTCTACATTAACTGAAAACAGTATGTGGATATCAACTGAATTCTACAATTTATTCAGTGGATATCTACTGAATAAATTAAATTATTTTATGACTATTAACTAAATTATAAATTGTTCCCATCTTTTACAGAATTGAGTAAAGGGCAGGTCGACACTGTCAACTGAATTTTTTTTGAATACCCAAATCACTGAAGCATTGCAGGCCAGCTATCGACACATTCACTTTCCCATAAACACAACGGATAACGGTCTGAATCATCGGACGCTGCTTGTGTTTGACACAAGTGAGGCAGAATGGAGACACTATAACTCGCTCCAACCAAGAATCGGCATCGGAGATCCATACTTGAAAGACGCAATATTGATGGTAATAAAACTCATGCTTTGTTTCCATTCCTAACTTAAATGTTACATAATAAAACTTTAATTTAAAATTTTGTTTATTTTGTAGAGAAAATATGTACTTGATATGATCAAAGATCTCCGCGTAGATGGTGAAGAGTTGACAATACCGCAGACTGAAACTCATCTAACAAGCGTACAAGACAACCCACAACAAATACTCGGATCGTAAGTATTAACGTCATTACACATTTTTTCATGAAATGTAAAATCTATATATAGACTCAAATGTATGAACTTTGAATGTTAGGTTGGATTGTGGGACAATGGTTTTGTTTATAATGGACCAAACAACCCAGGGCGTGCCAATTGTGCCATTCGAAAATGAGAAAGCGGTGAAAGAAGCAATGATCAAATATCGAGCAAAAATTGTGAATGCATTTTTGAATGATAAGGCCAAATCATGGATGCCTCAAAAAGTTTGAGTCAACGAAAAAAAGTGAAAGAGGAGGACACAGTGCTAACCCTACACCATCTTGATGTGGAAACTGTTATTAAGATTGGCTGTTAATCAGTGTGTTTATATATAATGTACCTGACACATATTCAGTAGATATCATCGTATGTCAAACATTTCACATTGGCAGTGTTTGTATGTGTAGAAACAATGTGTTTGTATATATACTGCTCTTATTTAGATTGGCTGTTAATCAGTGTGTTTGTATATATACTGCTCTTATTAGTTATTCATATTGGCAGTATTTGTATGTGCAAAAATAGCGTATGTCAACCATTTCAGTAGATATCTACTCATATTTACACATCCTGTTAAAAATTTCAGTAGATACCTGAACAGCCTGTTTGAAGAATTTGAGTCGATATCTACTGAAGCTGACACATATTTAGTGGACATCTACTGAAAAATGCTAGTATTGGGATCAAATCAAAGCATTTACCAGAATACATTTCTATGTGGACACATAAACATCATATTTGGTGCCTAAACATCCTGTTTGAAACAGTTCAGTAGATATCTACTGAAGCTGACACATATTCAGTGGATATCTACTGAAACTGAGTGATATCTAATGAAATATACTCAATAGGAAGATCCTCATGTATTGGGATCAAATCGAAGCATTTGAGACTCAATTGGAGAAAACAAAGTATTTAGCAGAATACATTCTCTATGTGGATACACATAAACAACATATTTGGTGCCTCAACATCCTGTTTGAAACAGTTCAGTAGATATCTATTGAAGCTCACACATATTCAATGGATATCTACCGAAACTGAGTAATATCTACTGAAATATACTCAATGGGAAGATCCTCATGTATTGGGATCAAATCGAAGCATTTGAGACTCAATTGGAGAAAACAAAGCATTTAGCATAATACATTCTCTATGTGAATACACATAAACAGCATATTTGGTGCCTAAACATCCTGTTTGAAACAATTCAGTAGATATCTACTGAAACTCACACATATTCAGTGGATATCTATTGAAACTGAGTGATATCTACTGAAATATACTCAATAGGAAGATCCTCATGTATTGGGATCAAATCGAAGGATTTGAGACTCAATTGGAGAAAACAAAGCATTTAGCAGAATACATTCTCTATGTAGATACACATAAACAACACATTTGGTGCCTCAACATCCTGTTTGAAACAGTTCAGTAGATATCTATTGAAGCTCACACATATTCAGTGGATATCTACTAAAACTGAGTGATATCTACTGAAATATACTCAATGGGAAGATCCTCATGTATTGGGATCAAATCGAAGCATTTGAGACTTAATTGGAGAAAACAAAGTATTTAGCAGAATACATTCTCTATGTGGATACACATAAACAACATATTTCGTGCCAAAACAGCCTGTTTGATATAGTTCAGTAGATATCTACTGAAGTTGACACATATTCAGTGGATATCTACTGAAATTGAGTGATATCTACTGAATATAGTACTTGGGAAGATTCTCATATTTAGTGCTTAACAGCCTGTTGGAAACATTTTAGTAGATATCTTCTGAACAGAATGATTTGGTACATAAAACAGCATATTTCAAATTTTCTTGACCAAATATATCATGAAAAACGGCATATATTAAAATTTTAGTAGACATCTATTGAAAAAATACATCTTGACCATATATAGCATGTATACAACAACATATATTAAAATTCTAGTACACATCTACTGAAAAAATACATATCGTTGTTGGATATTTTTTCCCAAAAATATACAGCCTTGCAAAAATATACATTGTAGCCTTGCAAAAAATATACAGCCTTACAAAAATATACATTGCAGCCTTGCAAAAACTATACAGCCTTGCAAAAATATACATTGCAGCCTTGGAAAAATATACAGCCTTGCAAAAATATACAGCCACACAAAAATATACATTGCAAAAATCTGAAAAAATATACAGTGTGCAACCTGTTCTTCAAATTGCAGCCTTGCACGTCTTCCGATTGTGGTTCGCATATTGCTTGCACCGACTACACCGAATTTGCTTTACTTTTTCCTCTTTTGATGCAATCCGCTTCTTCTTTGGACGCCTAGCTGGTTGGCGTGTTTGCGGCAGTAATACAATAGCTGTTGCGCTGTCATAAATTGGTCTTCCAAGGGTAGGGACAGACAAAATACCCTCCAAATACGTACTACGATACAAATCAACACGGAAGAAATCTTTAACATAGTCATACAAATTCCCCTCCGATTTTTGAATGGCGGCGCAAGCATGTGCACACGTGAAACCTTTCAATTGCCATTGGAAACCTGAACAAGTACGATTAACAATATCCACTAAGACTGATGGGTGGCAATGCACTTCAAATTTCCCTTCAGAGCATAAACCCACCAACCACGTCTTACCGCTCTCAACATATTCTAATAACTTCTTATCCCAAAACGGGCAAATGACACCAGACATCTTATTCGAAAGAAGTCTTCTACTCGATATGTGGTCCATGAGCTGTACTCTAATCGTATCAATGCATTCCATTATGGGGAGGTGTCGGGCTTTAACAATCCAAGCGTTAAACGATTCGGCAAGATTTGAATACATCTCGCCGTATCGTTGTCTAACAAAAAAGACATTAGCCCAATTCTTAGGAGGTAACTCATTCAAGAATGAAATAACCCTTGGCCCGCCTTCAACAATAAGTCTATTTCTCTGAATGGCAAACCCCTCAACAGTTGGTGCAAACGCACACTGATCAAGTCTTTGAAGTAGATTTTTTTTCAGCACATTATCCCTCCCACTTAGTTTATCTCTTAGGTTACACTTCAAATGATGTAAGCAAAATACATGGGGGGAGTTCGGGAAGGCAGTATGTACAGCTTGAATCAAACCTGGTTGTCGATCCGAAATAAATGTAATGCGCCGCTCATCAGAAACAATAATCGACAATTGTTGTGCAAACCACATCCAATTGTCGTCGTTCTCCGCATTGACAATAGCAAAAGCCAATGGAAACATTCCTGAACATGTAAAAAATCAAAATACAGCTTGTTTGGTGCCTAAACAAAACATTTAGCAGAATACATTATCTATGTGGATACACATAAACAACATATTTGGTGCCTAAACATTCTGTTTGAAACAGTTCAGTAGATATCTACTGAATCTGACACATATTCAGTGGATATCTACTGAAACTGAGTGATATCTACTGAATGTAGTACTTGGGAAGATCCTCATGTATTGGGATCAAATCAAATCATTTGAGACTCAATTGGAGAAAACAAAGCATTTACCAGAATACATTTCTATGTGGATACACAAAAACAACATATTTGGTGCCAAAACACCCTGTTTGAAACATTTCAGTAGATATCTACTGAAGCTTACACTTATTCAGTGGATATCTACTGAAACTGAGTGATATCTACTGAATGTAGTACTTGGGAAGATCCTCATGTATTGGGATCAAATCAAAGCATTTGAGACTCAATTGGAGAAAACAAAGCATTTACCAGAATATATTTCTATGTGGATACACATAAACATCATATTTGGTGCCAAAACACCCTGTTTGAAACATTTCAGTAGATATCTACTGAAGCTCACACTTATTCAGTGGATATCTATTGAAATATACTCAATGGGAAGATCCTCATGTATTGGGATCAAATCGAAGCATTTGAGACTCAATTGGAGAAAATAAAGTATTTATCAGAATACATTCTCTATGTGGATACACATAAACAGCATATTTGGTGCCTAAACATCCTGTTTGAAACAGTTCAGTAGATATCTACTGAATCTGACACATATTCAATGGATATCTACTGAAACTGAGTGATATCTACTGAATGGGAAGATCCTCATGTATTGGGATCAAATCAAAGTATTTGAGACTCAATTGGAGAAAACAAAGCATTTACCAGAACATGTAAAAATCAGAAAACATTCAAGCTGAAAACACAATAAACATCATTAAAAACAGAAACAAAAGCTACAACCGAAAAATAAAACGTAATATAACCTTCATTCCCGTCCTTCGCAGACGCAGCAAGCAACGTTCCCTTATACCGACTCTTGAGGAATGTTCCGTCCATAAACAACATAGGCCGGCAAAACTTGAAGCCTTCAATGCACGCATTAAAGGATACAAAAATTCTCTTAAAATGACCAAACTCTTGGTCATACTCCAAAGAAAAGTGGTTGCCTGGGTTTGTCGACTGGCAAACACTAATATACTATCTCAATAAGTCGTATGATGCCATATAATCACCATATAATAAATTCCAAGCCTTCTCTACCCCTAGCCATGCATGATTGTATGTTATTTCTAATCCATACGTGTTCTTGAAATCAGAAACAACATCAACAAGACGTTTTAGTGGATTTCCACGAATCTCAACTGTCAACTCACTTGCAATGACATCGGAACTCATCCTTTCATTTTTGCATGACCGAAATGATGCACCACAAGTATGTACATTATCCAACTTTCTGATTACAAAAATCCCAGTAACAGTGTCAGCTCTAGCATGGACATTCCACTTACAGGAAGTCAAATCCCTATGACAGCATGCAGCAGTGACTCGAACGCTGTCATTCTTCAAATAATCGAAATGAAACCCAACCTCAATTGAATACTTGACTAGATCACTATGAAATTGATCTGCTCCCCCATCAAATTGTTGACCCACCTCTCTAATAAGGGTGGATCACGACTTAGAATGGTGATTTGTCGTATGGTTGATACAATAAGACCCAAGAAAATCTATCGCTTCATCATGTGGGGATGTGTGACGTCTCTCGTCATCTTCTCCCCCATCTCTATAACTTTTATCGACAATCTCTTTCACAAAAACGTTCAAGTATCCCAAATTTAACAACTTCACTAAATCTAATAAAGCTAAAAAGTCTTTTTGATCATTCAAAATACAGTTTGACTGTCCCATGATTGAATATGATATGCGCAATGAGTTACGTTGCAACACATTCTATTGCTCAACCAACTTATCAACTAACACATCATATGTATATCTTTCATCATCAATTTTTATCAAACACGTTTCCTCCCTGTACGTACACACCATGATTAATCCTCCTATTGTCAAAAACAAAAATGCAAATTCATAAAATAAAAACATAATATTACATTCAGTAAAAACATCTATTCAAAAAATGTATTTGTATACAAACAACATAATTCGAAATGTAAGTAGATATCTACTAAGAAATACACATCCTTAGTGGATATCTTCTGAACAGAACCTAAGTTGACAAACATGAAACAGTGGCAGATTATTTATTCATGATTTCGGTTGACAAACAATAAACATGAAACTTAGTTTATCTACTGCGAATAGAACAAAACCCCATGCATAAACTGAACAGAACCCCATGCATAAATTACAAATGAACTGCAAATGAAATGTGGCACGAAAAATAGAAACGAATAACAGAAACAAAGAAATGTGGAATCCGAACACTCGAAACAGGTAGAAACGAATAACAGAAACAAAGAAATGTGGAATCCGAACACTGAAAAGGTAGAAACGAATAATAGAAACGAAACGAGTAGAATCCGAACACTCACCAGGGCAATCCAAAGTCGAAAATCACTCAGCCAATCAAAGAAATCAACCCTCCGAATTCGTAGTGGCAAGGCAATCCGAAGTCGAAGAATTGCAATCCGAACTCGAAAATTTTGTTACAGAGCTCAATAGAATCCGAACACTCACCAGGGCAATCCGAAGTCGAAAATCACTCAGCCAATCAAAGAAATCAACCCTCCGAATTCGTAGTGGCAAGGCAATCTGAAGTCGAAGAATTGCAATCCGAACTCGAAAATTTTGTTACAGAGCTCATATACATCTGTGATACTCAAAACCTCCAATTATATACATATGAAGGGCAAAAATGTGATTATCAACTTCAAAAATCTGGCGTGAAAATTGTTTACATAGCTGGCAGCTATTTCTGAAATGATTTTCCTACTGACTGTTCTTCTTCCTACTGACTGCGCTTCTTCTTATGTCTGTATGAACTGACTGTTCTATATGAAATATAGGGTAAGAGCAAAAATGGAAAGAAAAATTCGTAGCCAAGTCAGCAAAACACTTTTGGAGGCAAAACACTTAAACTTGGGAGTTTTCACATGAAAGAGATTTTGGTGGGACTTAAAAAGTTGTCTCAACTCAAAATGGGACTTTTAGAAGAAAAACTCTTATATTTATATAATGTTTTATACATGATTTTTTTTTTTTAAATAATATAATATTGTTGACGGGCATTTTGCACGTGATGTACCAATTTTTTTTTTTTTTTAAACCAAATATTCCGCCAAATAATTGGGTTGCCCGTGACGTACCGATTTCAATACATACCCTCCTCTCCATCATTTGTATTGTTTCCAACTATCAGGAATCATGGTTGCGGGGATAGCACCTCCATGGATTGGGGTTCTTTCATCATCTTTGTTATTTTCTGATAATTCAGTATTCTCAAAACATAAATTTTGTCCTGCACCATCGCCACCGCCAAATTCATGTAACGGCAGCGTTGCTGGTGTGATTTGTCGATCCGAAGTCGCAGCAAATTCAATAACGCAACCGCCAAACCATCTCAAATTCGTACTCCACAATGCCCTTGATTCTTCCGGCATCGATACAACACATGCTAGAGTACGTATATATTACAATTCGGCGACATGTATTTATTTTCGTTGTATGCAAAATTAAAACAGTTTAATTGTAGGGTTTGATTTTCTGCTTATTTTTTTTCGGTCGAAAATGGTTCCGGTATTGTTCTATCCGGGTTGTGTTCGGTTTATTGCCCAATTTTGATACACTTGAATGGGTTCTTTTGCATGGTTTCGGTCCAATTTCAATTCATTTTTTTTTTTTTTTGAGTAAATCATAACTTAGAAAATAATGTATGATGGTGGTCTTAAACCTTTTCTAGTCATTCTGCCATTTCTCTGAGTTAGATTCTGGATTCTTCATTATAGATGAAGGTTGATTCTAAATAGCCCGGTGCTTTTGGCATCAATACATATAATAAAATAATTTTTCCCCAAAAAATAGAAATTATTTTAGTCCTGTCACTCACTTGTCATTAAATTTGGATTCTTGATATTCTTTACGTAGTAGTGCAAGACTTTTTAAATTTCACTATTCATACCTACCAAAACTGTCACGTTCTTCTAAATTTATACAAAAAACTAAAGATCGTTGAACAAAAATTTGAAAAAAAATAAAAAATTATATTTGCAATTAAATAAGCTTCAAATTGGAACTTAAATATGTAGTGCTTTACATGTTCAAATTCGTTTTGTTGAATTCAATAGAATAAGTTGGTGGTTGTTAAAATCTATTTTGTTAAATTCACTAACAGTTTATTTATGTCAAATTCATACGCTACATGTTTGGTTATTTAGGCATTCCAGATGTGATTTCCACATAGAAAATAGAGTGTAATCTGCCATCAGGCGATTCGATGTACACTCTTTGCCTTAAGATGACTTTTTAAGAAAATAATGGAAAATCTGAATCTCTCAAAATAATGTATGGAGTGAATGCAAGATGGGACCACGAATTAAGTTAAATCTACTCCTATGGAAAACAGGTGTTTGCCTAAAAGTAAAAGTAAGGGATAGAGATTGCTGTAAAATCAAAGGTTGATTAGGTAAATCATGTAGTATTGTAAAAGTTAAGGGATAGAGAATTGCTAAAATCTAAAGAGTTTAAGGGATAGAGAATTGCTGAAAGTAAATTAACTTAATTGAAATATACAAGAATTGAAAAACTTACAAATAACTTCGACTTTGTTCCTCGAATGATCTTCCTAGCTTGACATGTTGGCCATTTGATTACAAATTAAGTTCTTTCTACTCTTAAGATAAGACAGTGAAAGATAAATTGAAGTGACGCCGGTGTCTGTTGTTTGATTTGTGAGTGTTTTTCTTTAGAGTTGTACTTTGAATTTATAGACTCGAAGCTTGCAGTAGTGGGAGGAGTTAATTCGCGCCAAAAGTTATTGCCTCTCCTTGATTGGCACATGTTTCGGTTGAAGGCTTCAACTGTCGAACCATCATGCGCCTATTTTTCGTTCTTGCCTAGATTTCTCACGCGTTTGCACGTATGGTTTAGTGTTTTTTGTCCTGAGACTTAGCCGGGGTATTTTGGGTCAACAATTCAACAACAAGTATAAGTCTTTAATTTGTCACAATCTATTTTGTTGAATCCCAAAAAACTAGTGGTGTTCTACAAGTTAGTACTTGTTAAAATCTATTTGAAACTTATTTTTTTTTAATTCAAGAAACGTGTATGTTCAAGTTGAACAAGTGTGATATTTGTTAGATTCTATGTCCTCAATTTTTTTACAATTTATTTTGTTGAATTCAACAAGTCGTAGTACTAAACAATAAGTGTTAGTGTTTATAGAAAGAAGGGTGGAAATTATTCTATAATTGATTGATTCAATTACAAGGGAGTAATACAACTTTAAATAGGAAAAATGACACACGGTTGCTAACCCTAGAATCCCACACAATCAATGACTTTCCTAATTTATTCAAATCTCTGCTTTCCTAATTTATTCAAATTTCTAACAATCAAATCCTAATCAAATATAACCCTAATTTACCGACACTCCCCCTTAAGTTGGTGCAAAGATATCCATCATGCCCAACTTGCTCACTTGAAGCTCGAATGGCTGTATCAATAAACTCTTAGTTAAAACATCTACAACTTGCTGTGTGGTGGGTACAATTGGAGTACAAATTATTCATTCTTCAAGCTTTTTTTTTATGAAGTGTCTGCCAATCTCAACATGTTTCGTCTTGTTATGTAGAACCGGATTATGAGCAATGCTGATAGCCGTCTTGTTGTCACAATACAACTTTATAGGAAGACTTACTGGTCTTTTAAACTCTTCCAGAACTTTTTTAGCCAAAGAATCTCGCACACTCCCTGTGCCATTGATCTGAATTCCGCCTCAGCACTACTTTTAGCAACAACACTCTGCTTCTTTCTTCTCCAAGTGACTAAATTGCCCCATAGAAACATACAGTATCCCGACGTTGACCTTCTGTCAGTGACTGAACCTGCCCAATCAACATTTGTATACACCTCAATCTCTCTCTTTTTTTTTTTTTTTTTTAAAGAAGAGTCATTTTCCTGATGTGCTTTTCGGGTAATGAAGAATTCGATACATAGCTTCCAAATGTTCTTCGTACGGGGAATGCATAAATTGACTTACCATGCTCACAACGAAAGCAATGTCAGGACATGTATGTGACAAGTAGATCGGTCTTCTAACCAGTCTTTGGTATCTACCCGTGTCTATTGGAACACCATCTTTTCAATCTCGAAGTTTAGCATTTGTTTCTATTGGAGTGTCAGAATGTTTGCAACCATTCATTCCAGTTTCTTTCAAGAGATCTAGAATGTACTTCCGTTGCAAAATTACAATGCCCTTTTTTGGCCTTGCCATTTCCATTCCAAGAAAATACTTTAGCTGGCCCAAGTCTTTAATCTCAAATTTCTTGGCTAGGCTCTACTTCAGTTTGCTCATCTCTTCTAAATCATCTTTAGTCAGAATTATATCATCCACATAGACAATCAAGATCGAGACCTTGTCTTTGGTGGATTTTTTCGTGAAGAGAGTATGATCAGATTGTCCTTGTGTATATTCTTGACTCTTAACAAACTTTGTAAATCCCTCAAACCAAGCTTTGGGAGAGTGTTTAAGACCATATAGAGACTTCTTTAGTTTGCATACCTTGGTTCCAAACTTCTCAGTAAAACCAGGTGGAGGCTCTATATAGACTTCCTCCTCTAAGTCTCCATTCAAAAAGACATTCTTCACATCTAGTTGATTCAGAGGCCAATCAAGATTAGCACTAGCAGATTAGAGTGCCCGAACTGTATTTAGCTTCGCCACTATAGAAAAGGTCTCAAACTAGTCCACTCCATATGTCTGAGTGAAGCCTTTAGTTACAAGACGAGCCTTGTATCTTTCCAAAGATCCATCTGAGTTGTACTTCACAGTAAATACCCATTTGCAGCCAACAACTGTCTTCCCATCTGGCAGATCCACTTTCTCCCAAGTAGCATTCTTCTCCAGAGCTCTCATCTCTTCAAAAATCGTTTCTTTGCACTCAGGAACATTTAGAGCCTCCTGGACACCATTAGGAATGACCACACTAGACACTTGTGAAATAAAGACAAAATATGAAGATGAAATATTTTTGTAAGATACAAAATTTGACAATGGATGTTTTGTAAAAGACCTAACACGTTTCCTAAGAGCAATGGGAAGATCGAGCTAACTATACATCATTATTGAAAATCAATTAATAGGTACTGCTAGAAATGTGCACTCCTTTTATGTCCAAAATACTCCAATATACACAACTCATTCATTATCATAATATTTTACTAAATGTACACCCCGAACACCATAACTTCTTCAACTTACTTCAGTGGTTGCTGACAACCAACACTTACATCGACACTAGAGATAATTTTGTGTTTTCTCGTTTTGCCCTCATTTTCGTCTTCATCTTCTTCGATGCACAGAGCGGGAAATGGCGGTGGGGAATCTAGAAAGTTCAAAGGTTTGGAGATCTAAATAAGCATGTACTTTTTAAAACAAATATGAAATGTATTTGTTTGTCAAAAGAAATCTGTTTGAAATAATATGTTTGTCAGTGCAATATTTTTTTGTGGAAGTCCTATTTCATGTTTTCTTGTATAAAAATATTTTTTTTCTGCTAAAACATTTTACCAGAAGTTATTTTGAGGATTAGTTATGACAAGAGCATGGTGGGAAGAAGGTTCTAACATGATAGGGGGGAGTTTGGGGCGAGATTCTCAACAAAAACCAGGGAATGGTGAATATAACACATGAGCCAGGCCATTTTGGGAGGATCCTACTATTAAGATATGTACATATACATACATATCTTAGATTGGGGAAAAAATGAGAATTATTTGAAAAAGTTATCTTGCACTCGTGTATCACTTCAATCTACACTTTCGAGTATGTAGTTCTTCACTTGAACCTTTGAGTATGGGGGCCTTCACTTGCAATCTAGATCTAAGTATCTAAGTATTGAGGATTTCACCCAGACCTCCATGTCTGAGTATGTTGGGCCTTACTTGGATCTGCAGGTCCATTTGAGACATGATTGAAAATTTTATTAAATTAAAAAACAATAAAATCAAGAAATTTGTGCTAAAAAACTTTGTTTTTCATTCGCACTCCACTCAAATTAGGTTTGAGTATGTGGCATTTCACTCAGACTTTAGGTCCAAGTATGGGGGCTTTACTCATTGGGGTGGGGGGGGGGGGGGGGGGGGGGGAGGGGGTCTTCGGGGATCCAAACCACCTCCTTAAGTGTGCAAGTTTACGACTAGTTTTGTAAGTTTACATCGATCGAAATGAGACAAAGAAATTAGGGTTACATGGGAGAGAGGAAGAGAAGAGGAGGCAACAAAGAGGAATCTTATTTTATTTTATTATATATATTTTTTTTCTGAGACAACGCTAGCCTCCTCTTATTATGGAGGGCTTCACTCAGACATCCTAGTTTAGAACGGCTCAGAAGCATGGGTGCTTTTACTATGTTGTAGTAACGGTGTTGGACATAAACCCGACTTTGGTTCTCCGGGGATTCTCGAGTGTGTGCCTATCTGGCACTTCGAAAATTCAATAAAATATATATATAAAAAAGTGGGAATTCTTTGGATTTGGAGTTATATTTGAAATATTGGTTATAGCGCCAAATAGCCTAAAGTTTTTTTTTTTTTTATTGGCAAACGATTATTTCCAACCCTCAACACTTCATCAAATATCTTGTTTTAATTTGTAGTTAGACTCAAGCATGTGAGAAACTTAAAGATTAAACAATCACCACAAACAAGAATGTATATGCGGAAGCTTAAACCCTAAATGCTAAAGGGTGACATAGAGATTTTACATGGAAACTCAAAGGGTCAAAAACTGTGGTGCCACTTCGTCACACAAGTCAATCAACTAAAAAGCAAGACGTATGGAGGTACACACGACTCAACCCGGCACTTTAGTCTTACATTGCTTGCTATTCCCCTCGAGGATACTTATGACATGCACTGCTTCCCTCGTTTGCCCAAGCTTGGTTCAACTCAAATGCCAAGAATCCTTGGTCCAGTTTTCGTCCTCACAATGTTGAATCAATCTCCTCAATCTTGGCCTTGAAACAACTACCTTTTCTAGGAGACATTGTGCTTCACAAACCTTGGAAGATCTGATCTTCGTTTGCAAACAACCAATTAAGTGCAACTTCCAAGTTTTATGCAAGTCACTGATAGTGGTGATGGTTTTCAAAAACACTTGAATCTATTTTGAACTCTTTGAAGATCCAAATACGATGGTTTGATTCAAGGAAAAAGTTTTATGAAACAAGAATGATTTTCAATGAAAAGCTAATTCTCTAACATTTTCGACTCAAAACAAGGGAGGTTAGGGTTTGGTTTTATAGAAAAATCCGCAGTTTTGGAAACATCCTCTAGCCCTAAATCTCAAAAGGAAAGATTCTAGGTCAAACACTCCCTTTTCCGAGTCTCGCCACCATGGTCATACGGATGTTAGAATTCGCCATCCGAGCCCCTCCAGTTGATTGGGCGTTTGGATGACCATAGCTAGTGTTTGAACGCTCAACTCCCTAGAGGCGCTCCATCCGGACGGTGTAGTTCATTGTTCGGATGCTCGAAGCTTATTTTTCTGAAAAATCTATTTTGGCAAGTATTGATTTATGGAAACTGTATAGGGAATGCAAACAGTGCGGTTTGTGTGCAATGCTTGCAATTATCTTTAGCCACTATTGTGATTTGAACTTTAAAACGATGAATAAACTGATGATAACATTCTGCATGAAGATCTCCAAAGGAATTAACACACCTAACACTACAACTCACGTAACGGAAAATAAGGTACAGACTCAAGGTCACTGAATTTAACCAAGTCATAGTATGGACCTTAAATATATAGAGAGAAAGAGTGATAAAGGAGAAGGGACAGAGGGAATTAGGTATAGGGTGTGTGGGCCTACGGGGGTAGTTGGGAGGAAGGAGAAGAGAGAAAAGATTGCCAGCGCCCACAGGGGATTTGAAATTTGGTGAAGAAGGTGGGGATTGTTTGGGTGTACACGGTGTATATTTATTGTTTTTTGTTTAGATTATTGTATCTAGTGTGATAATAGTGATAAATGTTGTGATAAAATGTGTACATAAAACAAAAAGGGGTGTCTATATAGAATTATTATTTTCTTTCTTGGTGATTTTGTCTAAGTTGATAATTGTAATGCAAAAATTTAGCAGACGTGCACATAAAACAAAAGGGGGTGTCTATAGCATCACCCATAGATGAATTTGGTTTGTCGTGAGGTTTTCTCTTGCTTTGACACACTGCGTGTATGCTGATGGAAGAGGGGCAATGAACTTGAGGAGGCTCATCCTTTTCTGGTTTTCCCATGGGTCTTGAGGCTGCCAATCGGTTTGAGGCTTTGGGCAATAATACTAAGGAAGATGCTGTTGACCGTAGGGCTCCTCAACAACCCTTGAGAGATTCTCAATCCTAAAAGTGTTCTATCAAGGTTATGAGCCAGCCATCTTCTCTTTCGAATAATGAGGCAAAAACTATAATTGAAACTAACCACAGAACAATTGAAGTTGAAATCCTTACTACAGATATGGAAGACTGGCTTCCTATAGATTAATAGTGGAATACCCCCAAAGAAAGAGACGACCCGTGATAAAAATGAAAGGAGATCTTTGAAAAAAGAAGAATAGGAGAAGATGATCACTTCCCTTTTGGTAGTGTTTGTTGTTCATAAGTTTTTTTTTTTTGGTGGTGTGTTTTGACTATAGTTTGGTGGCATGTATTACTTGTTAAAGCTCCTGTGTATGCTTTCTGTTCCTTTCCTAGGGTATGCCCCTTGATTTTTGTATGTTTTATTTATAAGATGTAGTTTTGGTGTGCTTATGGAAAAACACATGGGGGCGGGTGGGTGGGGGGAGGAGGAGAATGGGCAATTTATTGTGATGGGTGGTTTTATTTTTGGTCAATTTTATGCATTGATTTGTTGTCGACAACCCACAGGCTGCAAGGGAGGGTTTCTGCTCGCAGATTCTGAAATTGTCTCAGATTGAGAGAGAAACGAGCATTAGTATAAACAAAGAGATTGATTTAGGGAAAACTGCTCTTTATATAGCTGCAGAGGATGATTCTCTCATTTCGCACTCTTCTGTTCCCCTCCCTGTGGATGATTTTCTTGACAGATTGGATGATCTCTCTATGGGATACTGTACACACTATGGCTCTTCATTCAGGGACTCACCAGAACATTTTCTTGAGTGTCTTCATAGATACTTGTATATCAATAAGGTAAGTCCATGTTATTGATGTTTCCGTTGTTATTGCTCATTCATTTAGTATCCTTTAATCATTACTTTTGCTTGTTGGCCACCTAGTCATGAAAGGTGTAATGCCATTTTTTTTTTGTATGTATAACTTTGGTCCTACAATGCACAACCATTCTTCCAAGTAAAAAAAAACTTTCCTTTTTCCTTTCTGATTTGATGAATCTACGAGAACAACCTAGCAAAAAGGAATAAGCTTTCCCGTAAACTGATGGAATAAGATAACAAAATGTTCATTTCATAAGCAAAGTATATCATAGCCATCAACCCTAAGAAATATGAACATGGACAAAATGTTTATTATTCATGAGAGGTATACTGACTTGACATAGACACGGACACATCATAGACGGTTGAAGAGAATGTAAATTCAAAATTTTCACACAGATATTGTGAATAATAAAATGGTATATGAAAATTTCCGCTCATGTAGCATTTATCTCAAAATTGAATCAATTAATCCTAGATAAATGTATAAAATGTTATTTATACAAGTATATATTAATGTTTTAGAATTATCTAGATATATTGATGGCTAAGATTTTTCCAGGATATAATGGAAGGTTAAGATTAAATGCAATTCCAAAAATACCTCGTACTTCTTTGCTTTTCTCTCTCGTTCTCTCTAGTCTGAAGCCCTTTTTATTTCTCAATTCTTCAAGCCCCTTATTAAGGCTGCTTAATTCACCTAAGCTCCCAAGAAGTTTTAGGATTACTGAATTAAAACACCTGGTATTTGCTTGTTATTTAATATAACAAATATGCCAATGCCAACATAAATACGAAATCTTAATTAAATTATGCTTTCTAAACTTATCCCAAAGGTCAGAGACTTGGAAGAAGACTGTTGGACATGTGGAGAAAATGTGTCCGACACGTGTGCAAAATTAGCAAATGTGCTTTTAATTAGGAACAAGGGAAATGAAGTGTCAGACACATGTCCAAGAGTATCAGATGAGTGTTGGTGTCACATATGGCCTTTTAGGGAGATTGTGGAATAAAAGATAGAACATGGTGCTTGCAGGGATGTGTCGACCACACGCCCCACCTGTTCGCACATAAGGTAGAGCTGCCAACTGGTTGGGTTGACTGGACCTTAGACTAGGCTAATTTTGGAAACCTTGTTAATTACATTATTAATGACAATTATTGACATAAGTAATAGGACAATTAATGACAATTATTGACATAAGTAATAGGACATTACAAAATTACATTATAAATATGTGATTGAAAAGGCATTTGAGGGACACGCCTAGCAACAAGTAGAAGAGCGATAAACAACACATTCTTACAATCAAGCAAAAGCTTAGCCTAAACCAGTCCAAGGTCACACAGTGAGTCCAACAACTGTGTGACTTAGCGCTCTCTCTCTCTCTCTTTCTCTCTCCCTTAGACTAGTTGACTGTTGTTTCTTCTCCCTTTCCCAATCTTTCTAGGTCTATTCAAGTGTAACGCCCTCCAATTAATAAAAAACCCCTCAACTCTTTTTTGACCTTCAACAACAGTATAAAAAAACTCTTGAGGTTTCGTCTCGGAGTATAGTGATGCCGCAAATTTTTGTGGGCGTAGCCTATATTAGGTAAACCACAGAAATCTTGTGCGTCGTGTGTTATCTTGTGTTATGCTTCTGTTTCTCCTTATTGTGTATCACTGATTTTTGATTAGTTGTTGTCCCAACAATGCTTTGGTCGTGGATGTTGTCAGCGTTAGAGAGGCGTGCTAACTCAATGACGATGGTTGCTGCATGAGAGGCTTTAAGGGTGATAAGAGTACCTTATGTTAAATGAAAGAGAGACTTAGAGAGGAAGTGAGATCGTGGGGGATGAGAGATTTGAGTAATGAGATGGCTATTAAGGCTCTTGGGTTGCAGCGGGGGGTAATATTGCGTTTGGGTGGGAACCCAAACTTCCCCAAAATTCATTTTTGCGTCTCAACCATCCATTTTTCCTAAAATGGTGCTACCGTGCTAGCCCTCAAAAATCCGAAATGATTTAAATGCTGACCAATTCCTATTATAGATTTTGTTTGTATATATTGTTGAAATTTTTTATGCATAAACTAACAATCAACCTGTGATGGTATCCAATTATTGTAACTGTGTAATCATTAGTTTCGGAATTTACAATATACTATAATACCCATACCCTTGATAAGTGATAACTTCATAATGTTAATGTGGAGTATCCCGTGCATGAAACACTAATGAAGTTAATACGTTCATTTCTGAGCCTGGTCTTAGGCAGTGGACCAGTGGGTTGATTTTGTGATCTAGTTGCGTGCAAATTTTGGCTAAAAGATGACAACTCTTCAAAATACTTCATGTACTTGAGTCGGATAACACTTAGGGATGGGACGTCTGACACTTCTAGTTGGACATACACCTAGAAAGCTCTTTAAATGTTCATTTAGTTGCAATTACTTCAACATTATAGAGCCATTCATATTGAACACTCATAGTGAGAGTTGATATCTGCCTGTTGGTTAATGATATTGTTTCTGTTCCAACTTCCAGGTATGCGAACATAAATGAAAAAAGCCGAGATAAAAAAGTTGTTTCTGTTATGCTCCCAAATTTCTAGAACAAATTTATGTGATCAACACGGAAATATTTTTTTATTTGTGTTTTTATTTTTGTTCCAAGTTTTCTGGGAATGGAACAAAAAAATAGAAAAATAAACTATCACCAAATTCCACAAAATATCTGCTGGGTCTTATTTCCCCTTGAATGAAAGTCTTTAGATGATATCGCTTACTAAAAACAAATAATTTATGTACCTCAAGGATGAGTACATTTGCCCACTCCTACCAACTGGAGTTGACTGCTGAGTGTGATGTGACTTCATCTTTCTTAGGGTTTCCGAAGGACTAATGCAAGTCAATTAGAGCAGCGGGCTCTTTATCTTCATTCGGTATGGACTTCTGCCTTTCCTCTTAATCTATCAGACACTTTTAAACATTGTTCTTTTGAATCTCTTCTGTAACAATTCTATATTCATGTATGGTCAGGTTTTGACACATCGTTCTGGTTCTGTGTCTATGCTTTCTATTATATACTCAGAGATCCTCAAAATGCTTCGCTTGTGGGGCCTCTTGGATTTTGATGTGGAGATTTTCTTCCCTCGTGACTCATTTAGTTATCCTAGAGGCTATCTTAAGCAGAAAAGCAAGGAGTCTGATCAACCACATATAATTACATCAGTGTCCCTACTGGTGGAGGTAACTTCTGCTGTCTCATCGGCTTGCTTCTAAACCCATATCTGTAAATAACTTGCTGCATTCTCAATCAAATCCTTTTTATTCTTTAATGCATTTGTGGCATGTTTTCTTTTAAATAGAAGCACTTTTTATGTAACTAGCTATCTGCTTATAAGGGGAGGAATAGAGAGCAGCTAATGTAACTTCCTTTCTTAAAACTTAGTATTTGTGTCCATGCTCCTAACGCGTAGAAATACACTTCCTCATATTTTTTCTGTGGGGTGAGAGGCTTTTGAACTTTTGGTATAATTGTAGATGACAATAAATGGTAATGAACTGTTTACATCAAAACCCAAGAGGCACTAACAAAGATACTTTGATAATAACTCTGTCTGCTTGTAAGGAGAGGAATAGAAAGCGGCTAATGTAACTAAATATTTGTTTCTATGCCATTGATGCTTAAAAATTCACTTCCTATTTATTTATTTACATTTTTTTTTTGGGGCGAGAGAATTTTGAACTTTTGGTATACTTGTGGAGTATAATAAATCGGTAAATTAAGTGTGGTCTACATCAAAACCTAAGAAACATGGATACAAAAACATATAAATACAATGCGACACTGAAAATTCAAAAAATGTAGGAAAATAATATGGCTAGGATTTAATAGATTATGGTGATTTATTTTTGTTGAAATATTATATTTATGCGTTAATTTTTATTTTTGGTATCTTTATTGTAGGGCTTTATTAGCCTATTTATTTCAATAATATTCTTCCTAATTTAGCCTGCTGCTGTGGCTTGTATAATTAGAAGAATAAGACTCATTCTCTATGTACAAAAATATCAATATATTTTTCTTCTTTTCCCTAGTATCCTTTTTGGTATCTAGAACCATTTTTTTCCACCCAAACCCTAAAATCCGCCTTCACTAGCTGCTGAATTCACCAACCACCACTAGCATGCCGCCGCTACCGCCAGCCCCAAAACCCTACCTTGCCATCTCCAACCACCAACACCCTAACCGTTCGAACAGCAAAACCCTAGCTCGATAATCGGCACCCTAACCCTCCGAACAGCCACAACCCGCCATCATGAAACCCTAGCCGCTGCCGTTGCTACCTTCTGATCACGATCCACAATCGGGAACCCTAGCCGCCGCCGTGAACCTGCAAGCCCTAGAAACACGACCCACAATTGCGAACAATAGTCGCTGCCGCGAACTTGCAAACCCTAGAACCACGATCCACAGTAGTGAACCCTAGCCGCCACCGCGAACCTGCAACCCTAGAAACCAACATCTGTCTTGTTCCCGTATGTTGCCGGTTGTTCATTGCCGTAAGTTGCGGCTCGTACATGTAAATCTTGATTGCTCATCGCTGTTGTTTTCCATCCGTTGGTGTTCCGGATGTCTTAAATACATGGCCATCTCTTCGATTTCTTGAATGATTTGGTAACATCTTTGGTTCCCTTCTCATATTGTGCCTTCTTTTTTCGGAGCCCAGTCAGTCTTCTGTAGCATTTGTCCGCTTGTTTCATTGCTGTGATCTCATCTCATCTGTATCAATGGCATCTAGAAAAAGAAGGTGACATCCTATTTCAGACCGTTCATGCTCTACAACTATCCACCTGCTCAGATTCTACCCATGCGCCTGAGGCCATGGTCCAACGTGTTACCACCGTTTTACTCAATGAAGCGAATTTCCCTGCCTGGTCTCGCTCTCTCTGTCTCTACCTTGATGGAAAACGTAAGACCAGATGGCTCAATGGCATTGAGCCAAGGCCAGATATCAACGATCCTAGGTTTGCTCAGTGGGACACTGATAATTGTACCATCCTCGGATGGATCTTCAATTCTATGGAGAAATGGATCTATAATATCTTCATGTTCCACAAGACTGTCAGCTGATTATGGTCTGTTCTTACGAAGATGTATGCCCACTCTTGCAATGAATCACGGATCTTCGAGCTCTACATTGAGATTTCCCATGCCTCCCAGGCATCCTTGGGACTTTCAGTTGCAGATTACTTCGGCTACCTTAAATTTTGGTGGGAGGAATTTGCGCAGTATGAACGTCTGTGTGAATTCCCTAAGGATGCTGCTCAGATTGAAGCCAAGCGCCAAGATCGTCGTTATACACACCATTTCTTGATGAGTTTAAATCCGGAGTACGAGAATCTTTGCACTCAGATTTTGAACACATCACCGATGCTAGATCTATGTAGTGCATTATCTACTGTTGACAACGATTCAAAATGTTGGCTCTTTCTCCCTCCTGAAGTCACTCCTTCAGTTCTTAAGCAGATGACCTTTTCGGCTCCCTCTGGTCCTCGCCCATCAAGCACGCGACCATACTGTTAGCACTGCCGAAGGCCTGCTCATCACATTGACTGTTGTTATAATCTTCATCTTGAATTGAAACCCCAAAACCTAGGAAGGAGGAAAGGAAAAGGAGGACCACGTACTGGTGCCATTGTTGATATTGTCCCCAGTCCGGCAAATCCTCCACCAGCTTCCTTGGATATTTCCCACGTCCAGGCCCAACCTGCCCATCTTCAGGCTCAGTTAACCACTTTGGCATTGTCTTCCGGCCTTACGGCTGTTTTTGCCACGGGTACTCCTACTGCACTTCATGGTAAGTCTGGTCACCCTATTTGGATTCTGGATTTCGGGGCTAACAATCACATGATTTGTGAGTTTTCTACCTTCACCTATCCTGTTTCGCCTTTCAACCAATCTGTGTGCATCGCCGATGGTACCTTTATCCCTATCCGTTGTCAGGGAGACGCCTGCTTGTCCTCTGATATTACTCTTCACTTTGTTTACTATGTTTCTAAATTTGCCTATAATCTTCTATCGGTTAGTCATCTTGCTAAAAATCTTAATTGTGTCATTGTTTTTTTTCCTGATCGTTGCTTCTTGCAGGACCTGACTACGAGGAAAAGTTTTGGCAGGGGATATGAATGTGATGGTCTCTATTATTTCGGCAGTCCTCCACCTCCACCCGTTCTACCTTTCAGTATGCAAGTTTCTGTATTACCTATTTTTTATTCCTCTATGTGTTCTTTCAAAAATTTAAACTTGTGGCATGCCCGTCTGGGACATTCAATTTTTCAGTATTTATGTTGGTTGTTTCCGTCTATTAATAAAGCTTGCAAGGACTTTAAATTTTAATATGTGGTTTGTGAATTGTCTAAATACACACGTACCTCTTACATTCCTCACATGCACCGTGCCTCCCAAGCATTTGATCTTATCCATTCTGATATTTGGGGACCCTTTCGTGTTACAACCATTTCCAAACACCCTTCATAGATGATTATAGTCGGTGCATTTGAGTTTATTTAATGAAACACAAATAAAAGGTTTACACTCAATTTACCCACTTCCTTCAAATGATGAAAACCCAATATAAAACCTTTGTGTAATATCAGGTCAGATAATAGGCGAGAATACTTATTCGATGAATTTTGGGCTGAGCTTAATAAGTAAGGCATCCTTCAGCAACTTACCTGTCCCTACACCCCTGAACAAAATGGTGTGGCAGAATGTAACAACAGTCTGTAAACTGTTGTCTTTTGCGAGGAATGAATATTCCCAAATCTTTTTGGTGCACGACAGTTCTTACTGCTGCTTATCTCATTAATCGCACACCAAGCTGTGTCCTTACAGGTAAACCCCCTTTCATATACTGTAACCCACTAGTACCCTTTTCCCTAACTTACCCCGTGTCTTTGGTTGTACATGTTTTGTCCAAAATCAGAGTTCTACTCGCACTAAGTTAGATGATAAATCTATCTGGTGGGTTTTCCTCGGCTATTCTTCTATGTCGAAAGGATATAGGTGCTACAATACAGTTATTCATCGTACTTACCACTCTCTCGATGTTACATTCCTTAAGATTGTACCCTATTTTTCCGGTACTGTACTTTTTCCACCTATTGAGGCAGCCACTACCGAGGATCATACCGCACTTCCACACCCTATTCTTGTATTAGATATACCTTCCTCGCCCACATCACACCCATTACTTGACCCTTACTCGCCCCTTTACGAGTCTACTCTTGTCATCATATCTCACATCCCCTACCAACATCATCTCCGAACTCAGGTATATCTCCATTTCCCATTATCTCTGACCCTGTTTCCCCTCATTATCCGACTTGGGAATGTCCCCACCCCACCATCACGCTACCTCCTTTCATGTTCTACTAATCATGCGATTTCCAAGTATTTGTCTTTTCAGGATTTCTCG
Organism: Eucommia ulmoides; assembly: GCA_016647705.1. Classification (NCBI taxonomy): domain Eukaryota; kingdom Viridiplantae; phylum Streptophyta; class Magnoliopsida; order Garryales; family Eucommiaceae; genus Eucommia; species Eucommia ulmoides. Next base: position 28,844,143 of record CM028341.1, read on the forward strand.
GATCAATATAAATTCTTCCTTGGACAAATTGATTAGGTTGTCATTTCTCGCTCCGTTCATGAGGTCCTCCAGAATCCAAAGTGGGTTGCCGCTATGCAAGCAGAGATGGATAGGGCATGGGAATTGGTTGACTTGCCGATTGGTGAACGACCGGTTGGTTGTAAGTGGGTCTTCAATGTCAAATATCTGACTGATGGATTGATTGATCGGTACAAAGCACGACTTGTTTCTAAGGGCTACACACAAATCCCGGGCAAAGACTTTGGTGCCACCTTTGCCTTGGTTCCTTAGTTGATTACTGTCCAACTTCTTCTTTTATTGGTTGCATCCCATTCTTGGCCTCTGCACCAGTTGGATGTCAAAAATGCCTTTCTTAATGGTGACTTGACTGAGACTATCTATATGGAGCCTCCACCGGGATTTCGAACTCAGGGGGACTATTTGGGCAAAGTCTGTCGACTCCGAAAATCCCTCTATAGACTTAAGTAGTCTCTTCGTACATGGTTCAGCCGATTCAACGAAGCTATCTTCACTATGGGGTTTACCCAGATCATACTTGCTTTATCCGTCGTCAATTCTAGGGACAGTGCATCATTATCTCAGTCTATATAGATGACACTATTATCACATGAGATGACGCACCTGGCATTTAGCAGGTAAAGAAGCAATCTGTCGTCTCTCGATCTTTTGCTGAAGCTGAGTATCGCACTATGACTCAAGGAACGTGTGAACTCCTTTGACTCTGTTCCCTTTTGACCGAGTTGAGACTTCTCGTGAAAAACTCATCTAAGTTGTTCTGTAACAATAAATCCGCCATAATGTTATCCTCAGACTCAGTCCTTCATGAAAGGACGAAACACATCGAGGTGGATATCTACTTCATTCATGAGAAAGTCCGATCGGGAATCATCACACCAGCCTTCGTCTCATTTTTCGTACAAGTTGCTGATATGTTCACCAAGTTCACATGACCATCTCTTCTTCAGTCAGCTATTGGCAAGTTAGGGTTCATCAGCATTTTCGCCTCAGCTTGAGGGGGAGTGTTGAAATATTATATTTATGCGTTAATTTCTATTAATGACATCTTTATTGTAGGACTTTATTAGCCTATTTATTTCAATAATATTCTTCCTAATTTAGCCTACTCCTGTGGCTATATAATTAGGGGAATAAAACTCATTCTGTACGTACAAAATTATCAATATACTTTTCTTCTTTTCCCCTATATCCTTTTATTTTTTTTATATTCTAGCATGTATAACCTGTGCTTGAAGGCAAGGACTAAAAGACAACCTTAATTTGAAAAAAAAAAAAGTTAACTTTAATAATTAGGCACTGAAGTAAAAAAATCAACTTTAATATTCAACAAAATATTGTACACATATATCTTTTGAAAATATAGTTTGAATCTAAACCCTTTCATATTCTATTACATAGATAGATTTTGCTCCTTAAAAAACAAGGTGATGGATTTTGGGTTACTTTGAGTTAGAAAAATAAAAGAGAGGGGTTTGAAAATTAAATTAGAGAGAAGTAGAGAGTTTAGATACTTTCCATTAAAAATAGTTAAGAACTGAGAGAATGGAACGTTGTGAGGAATGGGAAGCAAGGAGAGAGCACGGGATTTCCTAAAATTGCTCCTTAAAATATGTAGGCAAAATTTGTGTTCAAAACATGTACAAAAAATATATCACGATCTGTTTTATAATATAGATAATCCTATGAATAAAATTGACAATTCTTTACTTAAATTTACTATCCTTTACTCAAAGTAGAGTTATTCATAAATTTAAATTTCTAGGTGGTTAAATTAGATTGCATTTTTATCCTTTTGAGTAGAGATCCAATTTTGACTTGCACCATAATATTTCGATTTCATCATATTGCTCCTTGAAGTTTCATCTTAGTCTGTATAACCCTTTCGACCAAAGCTAGCCAAATTTAGACCGGTACCGAATACATTGAATCAATAGATTGTATGTGCATTCAAGATTCAATGTTTCTTAATAATTTCAAAATTTACATGAAATAATGCTTTTAGGCACGTTGCATTTGCTGGTAATAAATAAAATAATACTATTAGCATTAAATGAGACCATGTTATGATACCCAGAAATTCAGTAGTTTTCTATGTCATATAATAGGAGAGAATTATGAGTTTTTAAAGAACATGTAGTTAGAGTTGTCTTATTTTTATATATCTTGGCACATTCAACCCTCTTAATTTCTAAAATTGTGTGTCCTTGCGTGTTCATGCAATAAATTAATTATAAAATATTAGGACGCAGAGTTAGATGTGTTGATGCATATCTAAATGTGTGCATGGTGTATCCGTATCAAATAAGTTTCTGATACGAATATGTTGGCATGTTAAAGTGTCAGTGTTTCCTAGATCAAAACCTATAATATAGGAAGCGTCATAGTAAGACTATTGGAATGCCTCTCACTGGATGAATATATGTTTGACATACTATAATAATTTTATTAAACTTGAGGAATGACTTGCCCAGACCAATATTAGAATGGGACTCCTAAACTACTAAAAAACCCTCCATCAATCTGGAGTCTCAATATTTTTATGCCCACCTGTAGATAGCCAGAAAAGATACTCTAGAGCATAGTGGTACAAAGTCCAAGTGAAATGGAAGGAAGAAGAAAGATATGTGGGCACAATTAATACATAAAAGGACTACGGAAGATCAATCTATGATACTTTCATAGGTGTCAACCATAGTTGTCTAAGGTTCAAGGCATACCAAGGGGCAAGATTCAAGGTGAGGTGTGTTTGCCGCCTAAAGAGTGTCACATATTAGAGAAAACATGGAAATGCAATACATTGTTGTTTATAGCAAAAGACAGTACTTTTCAAAATTTCATTATATAGAACAAATCATTATCATAGTGTGTTGTAGAGCGCCATAAAAGAAGATGTATTTATAAGCCACATAGAAACAAGCAACTTCAAATATTTTAACTATATAACATTTTCAATGATCATAATGTCTAAACAAAGAAAACAAACTTACCCATAGATTTCAAAGTTACATTGTGTCAGGTGCCGAAAGAAATATCATAGAGATAGAAATTAATATCGTCATGTTAATTGCGTTAGACCTTATAATATAAAGGGTGAGTTTCACTCTATGCATTAGAAAATTTAAGACCTTATTTTCGGTAACTTGTTACACTTAGTTAGGATTCAATACACTCACCCTAACACTTCAAGTTAATTTATTAAGTTTTATAACAAGTGCATATGAAATTTTATTGACTTCAATTAGTAGCATCTACGTTAGCCCTTGTTTATGGGCTCTCTGGGCGCACGCCTTCTTGAATGCATCTGCTTGAATTTAAGTCTATGATCTGTGATTCAAAAGTACTTGGTGCCCTTTTCAATAGAGTAATGTTGTAAAATAACATGTTCAGTTTCCTGTTGAATGATGACTTAAACTTATCCTCTATTCTGCCACAGTGCCCATCAATCTTAATTTGAAAAAATGATGGCACAGCACCAAATGCTTTAATGTTGTAAAATAACATGTTCAGTTTCCTGTTGAATGATGACTTAAACTTATCCTCTATTCTGCCACAGTGCCCATCAATCTTAATTTGAAAAAATGATGGCAGCACCAAATGCTTTAATGGTTATATTTCAATGAAATATAAAATGTGTCATTATCATATCTCTTTACTATCTTTTTCATTTGTTTTTGGCTGGGTCAGTATACGGGTTGGATGTCCATATGTATTTATGATTTTCTATGCACAAGTCGTTACTTATTGGAAGTTTACACCCAGATGTTGACGGATTTGAAGGATGCTTTCTGGCCATTCCAACTGGATCAGACTAAGAGTTTATTCTTGAGGGCAGCTCATGCTGCTCATTGCACTAATAGGTCAAACGGTGCTGAAGAGAGGTATTTTTAACTTACTGCCGTGCAATCTGTATTTTATCTTGTACAAAATATATGGTTCAACAATACTATGCTACTGATTTCGCATTTCTCCATTTTCCACTTAGCCACAACTATATTATCCTGTGTCTAGTGCAGTGCCTTTGAACTTGCATCTGCCAAGGCTGCCCAGCATCGACTACAACGTGGTGTTTGGACTAGTGTCCATTTTGGGGACATGAGACGGGCTCTTTCAGGTACGTGGCTTGATGTTTTCTTCCTCCTACTGTCGGAAATAAATGACTCATGGTAATTTCTTGTTCCTAATTTGACTGTATAACCCCCAATTGATGGTAGTAGAATATGGAAACTGACATTTTAAGTAAACTTAGTAGTGTATCTACGGGGTCCTTTTGCAGTGGATGCTGGAAAGCAAATATGTCTTGAAGCATTCTTTTTCAAGGGCATATGAGGACTTCGTCATCATGCAGGCATTAGTTTGTTGTTAATGCTCAAGTTAATCTTCTTTGAAGTTTAAGAAAACAAGTCACAGAAAAAATACAATGTGGCGACGATGCGACTTCTGATAAGATATCAACTCATATATATATACGTTAAGGATATTTGTGTCAATATCATGTAATCAGTTTAGTATAAATTGATGGACTAGGTAACTAGATGGTGAAGCTCTATGGTTCTCTTAATCTCTCTAATATTTAAATTGGTAGCCACGGCAGGAATTCATGGAAAAATGTTTGTTTATTGTTTATTCCTCTATAAAAAATGAAAAACAAAACCAGTGCAGCCACAAGACCATAGCTGCCACAGCACCCCCTTTGTTTGAAATCCTAATCCTTGCTGTCATTCACCCCTTTCATGTCAAAACCCTAGTAGTGGTTGTTGCTTCCATAGTTGTCGTCCTCATGCTAGATCTTTAGCTCTAAAGCTATCTTCACCCATTGAAACTCAAAGGTCCTTGCTTCCCCGAACGAATCAATTCCATAACCTTCTTGTACACCTACGTGCTCGATTTGTGAATGCAAAGTCCATGTCATCATCCTTGTGCTTGATTAACAAATCCAAAGTCACCATGGGTGGCATTGCTGGGACCGTCTTTGGTGGTCAATGCCCGAGTTTTTGCCTATGGCTGTTGCTTGAGGCATCCTCGTTCAAGCCAGATCCATCGTTTTAGGCGGCCCAATATTAAGTTCAACTGATCGGAGAAGAGACAAAAATAAAGAAACCATTAACGAAAAAAAAAAAGACACCTTGCGAAAGGAAAAATAATCAGTTACTCACAAGTCACAAATAATATTTCTATAACTTTTCAAATAACAACAAATATAATTAGTTACTTAAAAATAATATTTTTTTTTTAACTTTTCAAATAACAAGAAAAGTAGTCAATCACATTCAAATAATATTCTATAATTTTTCGAATAACTAGAAATGTAATCAGTTACTTATGAATAATATTTCTGTAACTTTTCAAATACTAGAAAAGTAGTCAATTACATTCAAATAACATTCTATAATTTTTCAAATAAGTAGAAATGTAAATCATTGCCGACCAATAATATTCTATAACTTTTCAAATACTAGAACTATAATTGGTTTACTTAAAATAATATTTCTATAACTTTTAAAATAATTGGAAAGGTAGTCAATTATTCAAATAATATTTGTAGAACTTTTCAAATAATTTTTTAAAAAAAATAGTTACTTGCAAATAATATTTGATAACTTTTCAAATAACTAGAAAAGTAGTTAATTACATTCAAATAATATTCTATAATTTTCAAATAACTAGAGAAGTAATCAATCACTTACAAACAATATTTCTTAACTTTACAAATACTAGAAAGATAATTAGAATGATAATCAATTACAAATACTAGAAATATTTCTATAACTTTTCTAATAACTAGAATGATAATCAATTACTAGCAATTGTTGTTGTGAGATCTCATATCGGAAGTATTGGAAAAGATTATTTGATGTATAAAGTACCATGTGAGCTATACTACTTGTAACTTAGCTTTAGCATTTTGGTCTATGTGGACTTGGTCCAAAAGTTACGAGGTTAGTGGGCCACATGTGATGTTACAAATGGTATTGAGTTAATCTTGATCTGGAAACGGCACCGTGGTGGTGTTGATAGGAATAGAGACTCCAGAGAGGGTAGAGGTCCCGAGGTAGGTACCCTGTGTTCGCTTATGGGCTGCTCTATGTCCACGTATGAGCTTCTATTTACACAACCAACTAAATGAATGAACTGGGCCAACGCGACAGGGATGTCATGTATATTGGAAGTACTAGAAAAGATTGTTTGCTATGTAAAGTACCATGTGGGCTACTACTAGAAAATTGGATTAAGTATTTTGGGCTATGTGAACTTAGTCCAAAACTTATTAGGTCAGTGGGCCATACAGGCTTTTTGTGATTTGTGCATAGTCGATGCATCGCGACCTTAGGGTCTATCCCTGGCAAATCCTGATGAGACCAGGCGAAAACATCATGGTTGAGCCTACTTGAATTATTTTTGTTGTCTTCCGTTTTGCTAATTTTATAAAGTAGCAATATTGATATTTTATGACATTAAATTTTTTAGACATTCTGAGTACCCTTGTCATAGGGTTTCCTAAATTTACGAACCCCTGTGTATATTTTCACCTGCACAGCTTCATCTTAGATGATGATAATTCTCAATTGAAATTAGAATAGATATTGGATTAGATAGTAGCTCCAACAACCACTATTTGGGATGGTTCAGATCAGAATTATTATTTTCAACTGGATTCTGTTTCGTGTGGTATTATTTTCCGTCTTGTGATCATTACAGAATACACTTCCAACCAGCAGACCTGGCATCGCTTACCCTTTTCTTCCAATTTTGATGTGTAGAAGTAGAACAATTCAATAAAAATTTCCTCCTACTCTTCTTCCTTGGTCTGATACCATTCTAACCTTGTTTCTTTTCTTTTTTGGCTCGAACACAGCATGTGAACGTCTTATCCTCCTTGAAACAGATCCAAAGGAATTGAGAGACTACAGTGTGCTCCTTTATCACTGTGGATTTTATGAGGAATCACTTCACTATCTGAAGCTGTATCAGGATAGAAAGGTAGATTTTCCTTAAATACATTTCACATGCTTTCACCTTTTTGGTTCACTAAGGTGGCAATGGCATCTGGTTAGTGTTTCTGCTTTTCTGTTTCTACTCCCAATAAACAGGGATGGGAATTTTGTTTCCGTGTCTCTAGGAATAGAAATATGCTTGGTAATGACCATTGTCCTGAAATTATTTCTTTTAATTTATGAGAAAAAAAACAAGGAACATTTAGTTGCAATGTTTGTTCTTTTTTTTTTCTTTTTTATATGCATGGTGACTGGTGGAGTGGTGGTGGCCTACGGGGTGGTGGTTGGAATAATTTTTGTGGGACTGAATATGAATCAACATTTTTGTCTCTCAGATTCTTAAGGAATTAAGGAATTACTCCCAAATTTTGGGAACAAAAATGTACTTACCAAAAGCTTTTTTATACATTAATCCCAAAATTTTAGAAGCGGGAACGAAAACAGTAACCAAACGGGGCCTAATCTAATGATTGTGGTTGTTGAAGGAATCTTCAGAACAGGCACAGTTGGAGGAAGAAGCAGTGGAGAAATTGATGATCCGACTTAACCTTATTTTGATGGAGGAAGGATGGTCTAGGACCCCTGATGCACGAAATTTCCTGCGCAGCAACTCTGAACCGTGGTGATGGCTGGCTTGAAGAAATCAAAATTCTTGACTTCGGCAGCAGTACTTATATTTTATAGTGTACAGAGCATATAAGTTTTTTTTTTTTTTTTTAACCTCTACCTTGCGCCGAGATAGTACTGTCCATTTATGTTGCTCTGCTGAAGAATATATTGTTATTTATATACATCAATACATATTTTCGTTAAATATACACAATTTGGTCGGCATATTTTTCTTTCTGAGAAAACAGAGAATTGCATTTAAACCCAAAATAATTAAACCAGATGTTTGCAAATGCACAATCATCACAAGTCAAAAGGAATACCAAGAAATACACACATAGGACTCCTATTAGCTGCAAATGTGGCTAGAGTTTAGGCTTCCTTGAGATTTCTGGAGAATTGAAGATTTAAAATTCAAATTGGACACATTTATAAGACATAGCGGGGTAATATTTAATATTTTATATATTTAAAGGGTAACATATGTAAATAAATGAAACTAAAAATATGGAACAAAACTGCTAACACCCATTTAGCATTTTAAAACTATCAATTACACTCCATACAAAATAAATTTGACAATAATACCCTTAAATTTTATCTGATTTTAATATTAAATATACAGAAGAATTATCCTTTAATGTAGTGACTTTTTTACCCTTAAGATAAATAATTCCTAATTTATAAAAAATAGTTGTTTTTGTCAAGTCTATTGTGTTTTGTCTGCCAACTTTGCCTTCTTCTATGAATAAATTTTCTATGATTTTTTATTTTCTGCAATTCAATATTTTTTACATTTTTTTAAAAAAAAATTAAGGAACTCCCTAATTCAAATTTTTTAAAATTTTGTTGGTGTTCTAAATGATAAGTGCATTAATAAATTTTTTAATATATATACACACACATTTGCCTATAACCCGTGCCTCAAGTCATATTGAGATAGTTTTCTTAATCTGCATATCTTTTTTTTAATCTAACATTTTTCCTTTCGACGAGAGATCAGAAAATGAGATGTCGGATGAGACGGGTTACACATATATGATAGATAATTTTACCGTGAGAGAATGGTTTACTTTTACTCTTATAAAAATTTTACATGTATTTTAGGGCTTGATTTCTTATTCATGCAAAATGCAGAATAAGAAAATTAGTATTGGTGATGAAATGATCTGAGATGACTTATTGGATTTAGAATATGAGAGATCTTCTAGAACTGGGATGACTTATTAGTGTAATTATCACAATTGTTGGCTTATACAATTTTTTTTCATTTTCATGCTTCTTTGTTCTCACGATCTATTACATTTATATATTAAAGTATTATTTCCATGTGAATTACACACTCATATAGTGTTACGATACGAAATTTTGAAACAATTAAGAATACTTGGTAAAAAATTTGAAAAAGAAATGGCAAACTTCTCTTTGTTTTATAACATTCTAGAGTTTTGTATTATAATTGTCAAAAATCGATAACAAACAATAAAATTCCAGCTAGACACAATTAACCATTTTGTTTTGAGAGTATAAAAAAAAAATTGAAAATTTTATCAAGAATACAAGCTGAGAAAAATATTTCACTCAACTCTTATTTTCAAATGAACTCAATAATAACTAACAATGTAAACTTAATAAGTGTGTAAAAAACAATGAACATTGAAAACAATAATCAACAATGTAGTTATTAACAAATATTTTCAAATGAACAATAGACTTTTATTATATCATTTTACAAATTTAAAATAAATTGACCAAGTTTCCTCAAGTTATCCAAGATTCCTAAACTCCCAATTCCTATTTTTAAATAAACCCAACAATAAGTAAAACAACTATAATCAACAATAGAGTTATAAATACTTGTTTGAAAACGAACATTAACAACTTAAGAATATAGGCTTATTTTTTTTAAAATTTTTTTGACATAATCCCCTTTGTTTATATGACATTCCCAAATTCTAGACTCCCTCTTTCAAATAAACACAAGAATAACAAACACAACCAATAACCACCAAGCACAACAATAACAAACACAATCATAATGACAAAGTAGTTATTAACACTTGTTTTTGAATGAATAATAATACATAATTTATGATATGAACTTAACAAACACAATTAATAATAAAAACAACGAATAATGAACAATATAAACTTAGTAAAATAACTCCATCATCTTGGAAACTGGAGCCCACACCTCCCAGGGCTATTGAAACCTACTTTAAACATATATTGTCAAACCATAAATTCTCTCTATTAGATTTTGAAATATTTAGAGTGCCACATATATGTATCTTGTCCATTGAAAAACAAACACAATGAATGTCAATTTTACAGTAAATAAATTAGTATAAAATTAAGGACCATAACTTGAATTAAATTAAAGTGAAACAACAAACATAATGCAATTATCTCATGATTGTATCCCATTGATGTAAAATCATCTTACTCATCCTAGTTTTAGAATAGATAATTTTAAACACCAAATTCAAATTTCATGTATCACAATTATGTTAAACCCCTAATTTCATTTCCACAAAACTAAAGATATGAACTTGGGAACTAAAGATATGAACTTGGGATTCAAGACACTTTGAACTTTATTTTTCTATGACAATCTAACACCAAAAGGCGATCGTTTATAAACTCAAAAATAATGAAACAAACTAAATCATAAATAGAGGGACAACCAAACATGACAAAACAATAGTTCATCCTCTTAAAAAGAAATAGTGAACATAAGGCAAGAGGCTAAGATTTAGATTAAATTTATTAGACAACTGAAATGACTGGGCAACCATGGCTACAATTACAATGACAGATAATTAAGGTGGCATTTGTTTAGTTTTGTGGTCTTTATTGTCCATTTTTTTCCTAAAATTTCTATTTCTAATTTAATCTTCCCAAAATACTTTTAACTAGAACAAAAATATCAGAAACTATAATTTTACATATTCAACTTCATATATTCCATTGTAAGTAACAAAACATAAACATAAATTTATAAATACCAAACACAAACAAAAAGAGTACATTAGCAATACAGAAAATAAATGATTCGAAGTGAAACAGTATATAAAATAGAAAACAAATAAGGAAGGAGTAAAATAAGGAATAAAAATGAAAAAGATGCAACATAAAACAACATGCAAATAAAACTGGATTAATAATAAACATGAAAATAACTATAATATCTTAGTTTACATTATCTACAATGATAGATTGTAATTTCTCTCCATCACAATTAAACAAGCATGTCTCCTTACCTGCGTAATGTTTGGAAAAAAATTGATTGGCCATAATAAATCGAAACAAAGTTATTTTTACTACAAATTAAAAATTGAAAGACGATAAATATTATAAGGAGAACTTTGTTACTCTCACCTAAGCATATTCCCAATTTTTTTTCTCAAAATGATAAAATATAAATCCTCAAATACCAAATTCAAACAAAAGCTATATTTTAGAAATAAAAACAAAATAACGAAAAAGTTAAATAGAAGTGGGAAAAAAATCTAAGAAACAAATAAGTATATAGTAGAAATGCAAAAAATACTTGATGCTCAACAATAAAGAAAATGAAATAAAAGAATGGATATATGGCTAAAGAAAATAAATCATGTACGATTTAACCATAGCATTCAATCGAAACAAAATAAACATATTGGATTAACCAAAAGCAATTTTTTGTTAAAAGAAAGAAAAAATTGAACCAGGAATTAAGATCAAAGGTTTTCCTTTGCTACCGTATGAAGTTAAACCTGTTGTTTAATATAAAAAAAAAAAAACTCACAAGTGAAACATTAGTGAAGAGAAAATAGTTATTAGAAATCTAATGACACTAATTTTAATTTAATACATTAGTCTTGAACATGTGATGGAGAATGAAACCCATTCTTTTAGGCCCAAATATTTTTTGGATGAAATATAAAAGATGGCCTGATTATTCCAAAATAAATGTCAATCTTATTTGAAAATACATTTTGTTGAAAATATTTCCAACCATCCAATGTAAAAAAAGGTTTCAAATGTGAAATATTTTCTGCTTTTATGCGTAATCTAAAGGGACAAATTTCAAATTTAGATTTATAATATTTTTAGTTACACCGGTAATTAACGTAATCTTCTTGCCACCTTTAAAATTCATTAAAAAACAAAATGATATCTAAATATAGCAATAGGCCCTATTAAGATAAGAAAATCACAATATCATCAAAATAAAAATCAAATCAAGAATGTCAATCAAAACTATAAATGGTAAGCAATTCAATTGGAACCAATAATTAAAAAAATCATATAAATGTACATAATCTATTGATTCGATAAATTAACTTAATTTTTTTTTAATAATAGATAAATTAAATTATGTAATGGAATCAACATTAAAAATTGAAACTTGAATGGGCATTGAAAATTGGAGAAAGATGGGCATTTAGTGATCATTGGGCACCTTCCATCTACGCCATCGCTTGATATCCCCGACATCATACATTCCCTTAAAGAAATCCTATTAGTTAACAATTTTCTAGCTACAATCACAAAATCGCAAACTTTAAAATCGTTTACAATAATACATATGAAGTATAAAAAATGGTTAGAATTCATCTAAGAAATGCAAAAAAATTGTATAATTGAAGAGTCACTTAGTAGTTTTACTTTGAGTTGTTTTTTAGTGTTTTGGAATTCTCAAATTCATATAGGTCTGGATAGAGCAACTCCTCATAAAATTAACAAAATACTATAAAATACTTGCATATAACCAAATACAAACATGACAAAAAAAAAATAAAAAAATTAGCGGATGCTGCCTAGTTAAAGATAATAAAACAATATATAGTGCAACCTTATATTTGGACTTTCACAATATGTTGAAATAAATTTAAAACTATGTCATATTTTTACTTTTTTTTTTAAGTTCGTCGTAGTTCTTAAGACATGAAATAGTTGTTCATAATCAACATCCAAATTGCTTTGAATAAGTTCGTATAATTCTTAAATATTAGACATCCAAAATATGTAAATATCACTTAACAACATTAACGGAGGCATTATTGCTTTTGAATACTAATGATAAATAAAAATGATTGAATTAGAGACAACACAACAAAAGAAAATGGCATAGAAAACAAATTTCCATTGAAACATAAATATACATTCTTTATTGAACAAAGAGCACCCATATACACACATACTTATCTTTCTTTTATGAACATAGAAAGCTAATTACAAAGAAAAAAAATTATAAACAAGTAAATAAGGAATGGGGATGGCCATATATAAACAACTAAAAAGAGAAAGGCTGAATACAATCGATCTAAAAGAGATTTTTTTTTTAAAATGTGTACAAATCGAGCCTTTCAACAAACATTTACAAAACAGATGATTATCATAATTATTTCAAAATTATCAAAATCAATTTATATTGTTATCCCATTCATTATGCAAGATATACATGAAATATATAATTTCATAGTTGTCAATATTTACTCCCAGTTATATTGATTTTTTTAAGCTACACATTGTTTTATTCATAATAGTTGCCATATATCTCTATTAGACGTGCTATATATATACTAAAAACTCCAAGTACTTTTGTTATAAGGAAGACATTAAATCTAAAAAATTCCAATATTGCCAACAATGGGGACAAAGGAAGAGAATATAGTGAAAGAGCAAAAAACACTAAAAAAGTACCTAATTATATAAAAAGAACCAATACTACAGTAACAGCGCTAAACAAATCATATAAAATCACTTAGATTCTCAACATCTAAGGGCTAATTGAGGGAACAAAAAAAATTAACATCCTATTCCGAAATAAACAAAACATTAATGCAAATTAAGCTACATGGTTGTAGGAAAAAGATAAATTGTACCTGAAATTATAAAAAAATATATTTAATGACACGCCAAAACCACTAGGCCAAAGCTTAAGTTCAAAGAAAAACCATATCAAATTGAAGACATAAACTAAGAAATAGATTGAAAACTTACATATCATTTCGGTAACCCATTGGGAACTGTTGATGGGAAGTTCAATAACATTTATAAATCTATTCAATAGTTGAAATCTACATATTTTGATTTTTCATTAAAGAAAAGATTTGAAGACAAATAAATTACTAAAAGCGCAATTGATTCCTAATGCCAAATCTAAAAATTAATCTAAACAAATTCTTGTTAAAATAATAAGCATCTTGCGGTGAATCTAGCATCAAGAAAACCATTCAAAAGATGGGAAGACTTACTGAGTGGTAATAGTCATAGACTATGGCGTGGGGATGATGATCGGTGTCGCTGCGACGAGAGGGTCCATGGTCAGTGTACCTAGTTCAACCCTAGTATTTGGGGGTCGGAACCCTACTTTCAAAAGTTATAATTGTTTCTTTTATTCTAGCCCATGGTTTAGATCCCTCAAGCCGTATAATTGTACTCGAAGCAAAAACAAAAACCAACATTCAACAAAAAAAATCAATAAAACAGAAACCAACATTCAGCACAATATTCCAATACATACTCAACTTGAACATTTAATTCAATTCTAAACATAATTAAGTATCAATTGAAATTGAACACCATAATAATTATTGATTTCCCAAATGTAACCCAAGGGGTGCAAATTGGGTCTTGAAATGTTTTAGCCTCTCTTTAAATCTATTACTAGAAACACTCTTCACAAATGCTTTTAATAGATAAAGAACAAGTAAAGTAATGATGTGACACAGAAAGTCTACTTTGCAAGTTACTTAACCAATTGAGATGGTTGTCATTTACTTAGAAATTTCTAAGCAACAGAGTATCAAGTAAATAAGCACAAAAATAAAAATCACTGCACAATCACAAATATAACATAGTGGATAGAGTAAAACAACCAAACACAAGACACCAAGAATTGATATTAGTTCGGCATATATTAATTTTCCAATGTTTACTCCTCTGAACTCCTGCAGAGAGTTCTAATCTATTATGTTGACCCTAGATATTTTGATGGATAATTGAACGTTAATGTTTAATGAAAATAATCTGTTTATTGAGTGATGTCAGATTAGAGCTCTGTTTATTCAAATGAGAAAAAGATTGAATCGAAAAAGATATTGATCGTTGAATATTTACAAGACAATATTTTATAAAATATTCAAGATGGTTGCACGAAGACGTTAAAGAAATTTTTGGAGCATTGAAGAATTTTGGTATTCTTAGGTAAAAACAACCCAGTACTCTTATGCTCTTAATACTACTCGATTAGGATAACACGTAACACTTAAAATTGAGTAATCTTAGGTGTACCATAGTAAGAAGTGATAAAGTTAAGATCCTAAATGATTTTTTTTTATAAAATGTGAAATCATGAAAATATTTTTCATAAAGTGTTGAATTGAGAAAATATTTTTGACACATGAAATGGGAAGGTTCTAGTGAATTCGGTTAGTTAATAAAAAGGGTTGGTCGACTAACAAGAACAGTAGCTTGAAAGAAATGTGAAGTGAAGCTACTGTCCAAAACGGTCGACCAATGAAAGGTTCGATCGATCGATGTAGGCCTCAAAAGCTCATAATTTGGACTGTTGCAGATGGACGGTTAACCGATAGTTTTTTGGTCGATTGACGACGTTAGATCCATTGAACTTTGATTGTTTTGATTTTCAAGATCTTCAACCCAAATCCCAAGGTTTTGAACTTTGGAATATCAATTTTTAAGGGGATTTGAGTATATTTCAAATATCTATCGTATATTTTGAAGATCCTATTAATTGGTCCTTATATTAATTGATTTTATGAGTTGAATGAGTAAAACTATTCTATATTTAAGGATTTTGAATCAAAGAAGTTTTGGGAACCAAATTGAACTTTCAAAGAGTTTTTTTGAAAGAGTATTTTATATGGGTCTTAGAGTGTCATTTATGGTCTTATGTTTTAAAAAATGCTTGTTATAGGCATAGTTTGAAATCTATATAATAAGACTTGCAAATTTCAATTAAATAAATCAAGAACAAAGAGTTTAAATAAGAATTTGTTTAAAGAGAGCGTGATTCTGCTTAAATTTTTTTAAAGAGTGGTCCCGAAAGTATTCTTGATCGAAGCAAGAAAAAGCTTTCATTATAGGTTTTGTGCTATGCTGATATATTTTAACTGTTTTCAAGAAATCCCGTTGAAATCTTTCCAAGTTAATTTATATGATTTTCTTGTATAATCTAATTGGTATATCTTTATTTTAACTTGGACTATTTGTGATTGAAAAATCATTTTCTACTTTGAATAACTTGCATATTTGTCCTTGCGGAGAGATTAAGACGACCCCAGTTGAATCCAAGGTTTTGATAATTAATTAAGTATTGATATTTTTGGTAGAACTAATAATTTTATTGAGTGTTTCAGATTTATAGTTCCATGTTTTTTTTATTAAGAAGAAGAATCATTGAAGAAAATGTAAAAGGTGCACGATGGACATGATGAAAACGTAAATAATTTTGAAGACATTGAAGAAAACTAAGTGAAAACAACTCTTTACTTATATACTCTTAATGTAACTCGAATTAGGATCACGTAAGACACTTAAAAATGAATTAATCTTATGTGTGTCTTGATAAGAAGTGAAAAGTTTAAGATCCTAAAATAATTTTTTTTATGTGCTCCTTATGTAAAATGGTTTTGATAAATGACCCAAATGAAAAATGTGTTCCGAAGTATAAAATGTTAAGTTTTTGGGTCAATTCGGTCAACCAGTAAAAGGAGTCGATCGAGAAAAAGAGACGGTCAATCGATTGAAATAGTGGATAAAATGGTTAAAGAAAGAAGGTCTCTGATCGATTCAGTCAACCGACGGGTTCGGGTCGGTCAACTAAATGAAACAGTAGCTAATTTGGAAAGATTGGAAAATTTATTGACCGTATCAGTCAATCGACTAAGAGGGTCAATCAACTGATAGGTGTTAAGGCCAATAGTTGAATATACATTGGCACTGGGCAGTCAACTGACAGGTTCAGTCTATTATTTGACTGGTTTGATCTCTTGGTCAAATCTATCCGTTTTTTATGATTCCAAGAAAGATTTTTCGGAGATTTGAGTCTGATTCAAATACACTTGACATATTATGTGATCTCTATTGATTTGGTCCATATATTTTAATATTTTCTTAATTAAAATGATTTTGTTCTTCCTATCCTTATGGATTTCAAATTAGAAAAGTTTTAAGGACCAAAATTATCATTTCGAATAGTAGTTTTAAATGAAACTTACCAATATTGATAGGGTATGTAATATGGGGTCTTAGGATGTCATTATATGACACATCTTGTAAAAACTAGCCGTTGTAGGGTTAGTTCCAAGTCTATTTAATTAGACGTGCGAGATTGAGATTAGATGCATCAAGAATATCAGTTTTGAGCTTTTTCTAAAAGTGATATTATTGCTGATATTTTTATGAGAGATTATAGTCAAGTTCTTGATCTAAAACGTTTGCTATTAGCGTCACTGTTTTGAGTTCTAATTGCGAAATCATTTTTGTCTTCGGTGTTTTCCGGTAAGATTCTTCCAACTCTTTTTATTTGCTTCCAAAGATATATATATATATATATATATATATATATATATATATATATATATATATATATATATTTTGCTTGATTATCTGATTATGTGCTTGATTTGTGCTACCCAATTTATTATTTAATCAGATTTTATTTGCTTCATATTGTATCAATCACGTAGTGTCCATTAAATGAGTATATCTATATTGATTGGTAAAAGTTCCTTGTGGGAAGAAACTTATAATTTTTTGTATTTGTGAGTTTGAGTGGATTAAACATGTTTGGGACGATGTCTAGTCAAGGTAGTTAGGTTTCAATATTTTTCCTGAGAAAAAGATAAATGTTTGATCTTTATCTTGTAAAAATGTTAGGTTATTATTTTTCCTTGAAAAGAATTAGATTTTGATTCATCTTGTAATTAAATTAATGAGTGATTGTAAAAGTTCATCATAAACCTTTGAAAAGGATAGGTGAGTGAGTGGTAGGTTGATTCTTTGTCTGTGAAAAGAATCAGGCTATTGTAAAGGTTGATTTTTAGCTTGTGAAAGGAATCGAGAATTGTAAGGGTTTGATTCCTACCTGATAAAGAAATCAAGGGGTTTAGCGGATTTCGAATCTCCATGGATCTTAGGGGACTGAATGTAGGTAAAAATAGCTTATCGATCCAGGATAAATTCTTGTGTGCTGCATTACTTAATTTCATATATTGTGTTTGGGTGTGCATTTAATATTAAATACATTTCTACTGCATAATTGATTTAGAAAAAATGATTTTTTGTATTTAAAGGACTTAATTAATTAAAATTAGTAACTACCCAATTCACCTCCTCTTAGGTGGCCCTTTGGACCAATAATTAGTAGTAGAGCTAGTTTTAACTCAATAGTCTTAACATCCTAGTTAAACCGATCACGTGGTATACACCATGGATAATATTTTTTGTGTATCCTCTCTTGATGGTGATATATCCATATATGATAATATTATTTATGATTCTTGTGGCATTAATGGTAGTGATGGAGATAATGATAATGAAAATGTTTATATTGTAATGGAAAAATTACTTGCTCTAACACTTCTTTTTACTAAAGAAAACTTCAGT
Organism: Eucommia ulmoides; assembly: GCA_016647705.1. Lineage (NCBI taxonomy): Eukaryota > Viridiplantae > Streptophyta > Magnoliopsida > Garryales > Eucommiaceae > Eucommia > Eucommia ulmoides. The sequence goes on from CM028341.1 coordinate 28,862,406, forward strand.
TTAAAAAGAAAAATTGATTCTTTTAAAAATAGAAAAAAAAAGTGTTTGGAAATCTAAAATACATTTAGATAACTATTGTGGAATAAAAGAGTTTTCGGATGTTATTTTTTAAATAAATAATTAGCTCTCGAAAGTAGATTTTCTTGAAAATGAAAATAAATTTTTAAAAAATGATTTTCACGTGGTTTCCAGGTAAATGTCAGATATTGAATTTAATATTGATTTAGTTAAGTAAAATTTTGAAAAGTCAAAAGTTGACCTCAAGTCTATTTTAAGAGATTCTGAAAATGTTGCATCATTTTTTAAAACAATATATGAAAGTGGATATATTTCCTCATCTCATTCTTCATCATAAACCAATGATTGTAATTTTGATATTGTTAAAAATGATTTACGCTTTACTTCTCGTGTTATCTATGATAATCAATCGAAGTTGAGATGTAATTATTGTAATAGAGTTGAGCATTTTAAAGTATCATGTCCTTTTAGGAACCCTAAGTTTATTTCTAACAAGAATGGATCCAAAATGAAATGGATACCAAAAAGTGCCACATAAATGTCATGTGCAAAGTTACATAATGTCGGGACTAGAACAAAAGGAACAAACAAAAAAGTTACATCAAAGCCAAGGCGGGAAGTCACCAAGAATCCACAAGTAATACGCATAAACCGAAAAGATATACTGAAGCCAAGATGAGAGACTACAACGAAGCCACAATCGACACATGCAGATAAAAAAGATGTACCAAAGCCAAGATGAGATATCATTAGGAAGTCACAAGTGATACGTGCAAATAAAAAATATGTTCTAAAGCCAATATGAGATATCATAGAAAGCCACAAGTGATACGTGCAAATAGAAATATCATTGAATCAAACCTCAATTATCAAAAGCTTAGAGGATATGGACAGGCCAAGAAAAATTGTGCATCCAAATCAATCTTTGGTGTAAATGAGGTAAAAAGCAAAGTCGTCTCTAAGGATATAAGAGATACTCTTAACCATTGTCAGTTTAATTTTATTAAATTTGTTAAATAGGGAGGTGTCTGGCATGCTGATTAGGTAAGTTGGTAATAGTTTCTAAGACACGTGCTAAATTATGTGTTCTTTAATTATCTTAGAATTATTGCATAATGATTAGATAAGTTTGCATATGTGTGTGTGATTTTCTTATGTTATATGAGATTTGCTAAAAGTTATATTTGAAAATATTTGAAACATATTATGAAACTCAATGACTCGTTCATCATTGAATTAAGTTGATTTATTGAAATGCATGATATCTTAATTTATTTGAAATATTAAGGATGATAAAGAATGATTTGACTGATGCATCTATATGATTTGAATTATTCATGACCTTGATTATATACTTACATGAAATTCTATTGTTAGATAATTCTAATTATGATTAAGATTGAGTCATGAGATGGTTATTAACCTTATCGTATTCTCGTATCACATGTTATATGTTTTATAAAAATACTATTTATCATGGCTTACTTTGCCGGTACGATCATATGAATTTAAGCTTGTATGATTGGGTTCACTTTACGAAATTGTGTTAATCTATTTTCGATACCATTCGAATGATCATTTGAATATACATGGAATATCAATTTATGCTTAGTGTTTTGGGCGTGGATATCTTTATAAGCATCAAGTGCCTAACCGAATGCATGATAATATGAACTTAGCATACGATTACTATTCTAGAAGGGATTTAGAACTTTATGAGATAACATTTTTAGTATTCAATAATCTATGCGTTAGATTTATATTGATAATTTCATAAATTATCATTGAGATATGTTTCATGTCTTACTACGTTAAAGATTACAATTTTTTTTTTTATTCTATATAAAGGAAAGATATTAATTAGTATCATGAAATAAAACAAGGTTGCTAGCACATGGTTATAATCAAGATGAAAGAATTGATTATGATAGAACTATATACCTGTGGCTAGATTAGAAGGTATTTGAATATTACTCGCATTTGCATGTTCACGTAATTTTAAACTACATCAAATGTATGCAAAAGAGTGCATTATTGAATGGATTTCTATCGGAGGAAGTTTACATCGAACAACCACTGGGGTTTGAGAATGATAAATTACCCAATCATATGTTTGAACTTCGGAAGGTTTTGTATGAGTTGGCCCAGTGAACTACCCAAGAAGGGGGTGAATTGGGTAGATAAAAAATTATCAGAGAAAAAAAAATACTTTAATAATCCAAATAATTAATTTTAATCCTAAATTAATTATTATATTTATATCACAACGGAAATATAAAACCAATTAGGTGCACACCAAACAAAATAATAATAATGTAAAGATAGCAACACACCAGAAATTTATACTGGTTCACCAAACCACTCTTGGCTAATCCAATCTTCTGAGCCCTATGGAGAGTCGTACCCACTAAACTCAAGATTCCTTTAAAGGTAGGAACAAAACCTCATAAAGAATCTTTTACAGACTCAGAATCAACCTTTACAAAATTCTTTTTTTCAAATTAAGAATAACCTCTACTTTTTATAGGTTCAAGAATAACCTAATTCTTTCTAAACTAAGGCTAAAGAATCAAAACCTCACAAACACTCTAAATATCCTTTTACCCAGTAAGGATTGAACCGTTACAAAATTGCTCACAAAATAATTTAATCTAGGAAGAATTACTACCTCAATCTCTTTACAGGAAGAGACTGAAACCAACTGCCCTTAGATTAAATACTCCAACAGTATTCAATTCGTCACTCAACTCACCAATTAAAAATTGACAAGTGATTTTTCTCACTCGGAGCTTCTATCACCATAGATAAATTAGAACTTAATTAATATCCCAAAACTAGTGATAGAAAAGTGAGATATTCAAAATCTGATTTTAAAGAAAAATGGGTAACACGTAATTGAGCATGTAATCAGATTGATTCAAGAAATTGTTTCAAAAATATTTTTCAATAAAAAATAAAAAAATAATTTCTAAAGATCAAATTCCAAATATAATTAAGAAATATTAAATAGAAAATAATTTGGAAATATCTCACCTAGAATCCACCGAAAGAATAATTGTAACCACTTCAGATTCGGTAGAAATAATGATTCACAACAAATAATTCTCAAGAATAACTGTTAGAAAAGCTCTCACAATTCTCAATATGATTTATATTAGAAAAGCTCAGTATAATACTTTTGATATTTCTCTCTAATATAAAAAACACAGGTTTATATAAATAGGAATAAAAAAAGCTCTCTAACGGCTAGTTCCCACTTATTATGACATTTAATTGATCTTATAGACCCCTTATATCATTAAGACTTCATTCTGGTTCAAATCACTTAATTATAGTTTTTAAACTTCTCAATTAAGTCCCCCAAATATTTCCCAATCACAATTAAATAGGATATAAAGTATTACATGTACCAAATTAAAAAAATATTCAAACTTAATGAACCATATCTATAGGGATATCATAATATGTGTTGCATATCTCAAATAACATTAAATCCCTAATATATCTCGTGAATCCTAACAAAAAAACGGCTAGTAACGACAACTTTTAGAATAAAATCCGAAATTCTATAATATCCTGAAACTATACCATAAGTCGACTGACCAAGATCACCTGTTGACCGATCGATTCAGGATGTAGCCAAGCAAAAACTTTTGTGCCCATCAGTCGACCTATCTGTCGACTTAGAGATTCAGAGAGTTACATTTCTTGTCACAAGTCGACCGCTCGATCTACTTATCAATTCAGAGAGTTCATATTTAAGCTCCGATCGACCTACCTATCGACTTATAGATTCAAAGATTTTTCTTTCTATACTTCGGTCAACTTGTCAATGCTGAAATTTCTTCTAAATTCGTTTTTAATTCATTCTCATCGACGTTTTCGTCCTTTTAACCGATTTCTTTTCTCAGTTAGCTCCACTAAATACTTAAATGCATTTTTATTCAATTATTAATATTTCTTTTTCAATTACACATAGGAGCAAATAATTTAACTAATTAGGATCCTATAAAAAATACACACACATTTATAAAAATCTTTTTGTGTCGTGAGTGATCCTAATTGGGATATTAAGAGTTGAAATTTAACTTGAGTTGTTTTCCCTAGATTCTTCAAATTCTTCAACCTCTTAATCCTTCATCATATTTATCATCTTATCTTCATTATTTGGAACTAATAAACTGAAACACTTAATCAAATCGTTAGTTCCACAAAAAATATCAACATTTAATTGTCCATAAAAAACTTAGAATCAACAATCTCCCCCTTTTTGATGATGACAATTAATTTTGATGTTTTCTTCAAAATAATAATATAACCATACTCCTTCTGAATCCGAGAACAGGTTTTATAACTCATTTAAGCATAGTAATGAAGATATTCATAAAATAATCAACAAAGTACAAATATAATAATTTTCCCCTTAAGTTATTCAATAAAATATCAATTAATCCTCCCCCTTTGTCTTCTTAAAAAAAATATAAGGAGGAGGGAACACAAAAAAGAACTCTACTCTAGGCAAACATCATTATACCTAGCCATACCCAAACCGCGAATGATTTTCACAAACTGATCTTCTGCTAGTGGTTTTGTAAAAATATCAGCAAGCTGGTCAGAGGTATCAATATACTCAATAACAATGTCCCTTTTTTGAATGTGATCACGAATAAAGTGATGTCTAATCTCTATGTGCTTAGTTCGTGAGTGCTGTATAGGATTCTTACTTAGATAAATAGCACTTTTATTATCATAAAAAATGGGGACCTTCTCCATGCAAATTCAAAAGTCATTTAACTGTTGCTTAATATATAAACTTTGAGCACAACAGTTACCAGCTGCCATATATTCAGCCTCAGTAGTGGATAAGGCTATCGAATTATTTTTCTTGCTTGACCAAGAAACCAAAGCATGTCCTAACAAATGTCATGACCCACTTGTGCTTTTTTGCTCAACTTTGCAACTAACAAAGTCAGCATCGGAGTAACTTACCAATTTAAAATCACTCCTCCTAGGATACCATAATCCTAGGTCAGTCGTCTCATTTAAGTATAAAAAAATTCGCTTAATTGCAGTTAAGTGCGATTCTTTAGGATAAGACTAAAATCTAGCATAAAGACAAATACTATACATAATTTCAGGTCTACTAGCAGTTAAATACAATAAACTGCCAATCATATCTCGATACATTTTTTCATTAATACTTTTGCCCATATCATCTTTGTCTATCTTCGTAGTCGTTGCCATGGGAGTTTTGTACTCTTTAGCGTCATTCAAACCATATTTCTTTAATAACTCCTTGGTGTATTTAGCTTGGTTTATAAATATCTCATATTTGGTTTGCTGAATTTGCAATTCAAGAAAGAAATTCAACTCTCCCATCATACTCATTTCAAATTCAACCTGCATTATCTTAGCAAACTCTTGGCAAAGATCCTCACTAGTAGATCCAAAAATAAGATCATCAACATATACTTGTACTAATAGGATATCAGAATCAATTTGCTTCACAAACAGTATTATATCACAAATACCCCTTCGAAAATCGTTTTCAATCAAATATTGACTAAGTCTCTCATACCAAGCTGTAGGAGCTTGTTCGAGCCCATACAAAGCCTTGAGAAGTTTAAATATGTGATCGGAAAATTTATCACTTTTAAATCCCGGGGGTTGGTCCACATAAACTTCTTCTGCTAGAAAGCCATTTAGAAATGCACTATTTACATCCATTTGATATAACTTAAAATTACGTGAACATGCAAAAGCGAGTAACATTCTAATTGTTTCTAGTTTAGCAACAGGAGTATAGGTTTTATCATAATCAGTCCATTCCTCTTGATTATAACCTTGTGCTACTAATCTTACTTTATTTCTAATTACCATGTCAGATTCATCATTTTTATTTTTAAAAACTCATTTAGTACTAATAACTAGATGAAAATTCGGTCTCAGAACAAGACACCATACTTTGTTCCGTTCAAATTGAACTAACTCATCTTGCATTGCAGAAATCCAAGATTCATCAGTTAACTCTTCATCTATATTTTTAGGCTCAATTTGAGATAAGAAAGTAAGATTAATTATATCCCTAAGAGAAGAACTAAGTACTTACACCTCTTTCAATATTACCGATGATTTATTTTACCGAATGTCCCGGTATTGTCTTTATACCTCGTGGTAAAGTCGAATCCTTTTCCTTAGGTTCCTCCTCTTGTTGGGACTCCTTAGATACATTATCACATTAGTTTTGGTTATTTGAAATACCTGCATCATCATCATCCAAAATCTTTCTCGACAAGAATGGATCAGCTTTCTAAAAAACAACATGCATAGTTTCTTCTACTACTAACTTATGTTTATTATAAACTCTATAAGCCTTACTGTTAGTAGCATATCCAAGAAAAATCCCATAATCAGATTTAGCATCAAAATTTCCAAGATTATTCTTGTCATTCAAAATAAAACACTTACATCCAAATACTTTAAAATAAGAAATATTAGGAGTCTTACTATTCTAGATTTTATATGGGGTCTTGTTAAACCCTCTACGAATCGATATCCGATTCACCATGTGGCAAGCTGTACTTACTGGTTCGCCTTAGAAGTAGGTTGGTAAACGAGTTTCATTAAGCATCGTTTTGGCCATCTCTTGAAGCATCTTGTTCTTCCTTTCTACTACACTATTTTGTTGTAGTGATCTTGGTGCAGAAAAGTTATGAGCATAACCATGATCATCACAGTAACTTACCACATCATCATTCTTAAACTCTCTTCCTCTATCACTTCGAATGTTAATAATGGAACATTGCTTCTCATTTTGAACACGTTTATAAAATTTAGCAAGAACAGAAGCAACCTCACTTTTCTTAGCAAGAAAAAATACTTAGGTAAGTCTAGAATAATCATCAACTATAACGAATGCATAAAATTTACCCCAAAAACTAGCAACAGAGTTAGACCCAAACAAATCAAGATGCAACAATTCAAGACATCTAGATGTTCACATGTGCATCTTTTTCTTAAACGATGATCTAAGCTGCTTGCCTAATTGACATGCATCACATACTTTATCTCTCATAAATTTCAAATCAGGTAGGCCACGTACGAGACTCTTCTTAGATAAATTAGAGATTAACTCCATACTAGCATGCCCAAGTCTCTTATGCCATAACCAACTATTTTTAGACAAAGCATTCAAACAAGATAAATTTTGAGAATTAAAATCATCAAATGAGCAAGTATAAACATTCTCAAAATGTGATGCAACTAACAAGATACTACTATCATGACTATTCTTAATAATGCACCTATCATGATCAAATATAAAATTATAGCCCTTGTCACATAGTTGACTAATACTAAGCAAATTATGTTTAAGTTCATTAACTAGTAACACATCTTTAATAATAGTAGTACCATTACCGATATTACCTATACCGATAATTTTACCCTTTGCGTTGTCTCCAAAAGTCACATGATTTTCATCTTTAGGTGTCAAAGATGTAAATTTTTCTTTATCTCCTGTCATGTGTCGAAAACAACAACTATCCTGGAACCATTTGTCCTTACTTATTGAAGCTTTTAGAATAACCTACAAGGAGTACCTCAAATAGTTCCTAAGTGATACTCAGCCTAAGTGGGTCCGATCTCTTTAGTTGGGATAATTTTAGTTCCTTTTGGAACCCAAACTTGTTTACAGTTAGATATTTTAGCAAAATATTTACGAATAGTATGCTCCATAACATTACATTTAAAACATCTAACAAGATCCTTAATTTTAGAAAAAAATTTGTAAAAATATTTTTGTTTAAGATTTTTCTGAAATCCAATACCGGCTTTATAAAAAATTCCAAGTGAACTTTCCAAAAGCATTTTTAAGTTATTTTCACCGCCGGTGAATTTGAGAACAATTGAATGCAAATCTGTCAACTTGGATTTTAATTCATTGTTTTCATATTCATAGTCCATCACTTGCTTGTTTAATGTATTAATTATACTTTGAAGAATATTTATTTTAGAACACTAGTTTTTATAATCATGAGAAAGTTCTTGATAAATACCAAATAATTCATTAAAATCTAAAGGACAAGAACTTGAATATTTAGTTACCTCACCATCAGTGGCAGTCAATGCAAACATGGACATATCTTCACTATCTAATTTTTCTGAGCTACTTGATTTAGTATCATTCCAAGTAGCCTTCATGGATTTCTTCTTACTCTTCTTTGCTTTCTTCTTTTCTTTCTTTTTCTTTTCTTTATCCTTCTTCAGTTCGGGGCAATTATTTTGAAAGTGACCGGTCTTATGACAGTTATAACATTCCACTTTAGTCATGTTGAGGTTTCTTCTCCCATGGAATGTGCGCCGAGTCATTCTTCTAAAATACTTTGTGAGAAGCGTCACATCTTTCTCTTGCTCACTGTCAAGACTTTCATCATCACTGTCATCATCTTCTTCAATATTTTGAGTTTTTAGCGCCAAGGATTTTCTTTTTCTATTTCCGGTGTCATCCTCATATCCTTTAATCGCCGCTTCATAAATAATCAAGTTGCCTATGAGATTATCAATTTCGTATTTGCCAAGATCCTTAACTTCTTCAATTGCAGTCACCTTCGACTCCCATTTTTTTTTGTTAAAGATCTTAGGACCTTTCGAACTGTATCCTCCATGGAGTATGGCTTTCCAAGTTGACCCAAGTGATTGTAAATATTGTTAAAGAGAGTATACATCTCATGAATCATTTCAGTTTCTTCCATTCTGAACAATTCAAATTTCCTCATAAGAGCGTTGATTTTCGATTGCTTCACTTGACTTGTCCCTTCGTGGGTAACTTATAGCTTATCCCACATCTCCTTTGCAGATTTACAACCTAAAAATCTAGAATATTCATTAGCATGTAAAGAGAAAAATAGAATGTTAATAACCTGAGAGTTTATAGAGAATTTCTACTTATCAGAAACAGTTAGCTGTTCCTTCTTCTTCTCGACTCCATTTTTCATTGGAACAAACGGATCATCCTCGATTGCTAGCCATACATCATAATTTTTAGTTTGAAGAAAGACGATCATTCTGTCTTTCCAGAATGAATAACTTTCACCTGCAAACAACGGTAGTCGTTGCATAGATTGCCCCTCAGCTAGTGTGCCTATTATGTGCGCCATGTGATCTTTGTTAGCTAAGTGTGTCGAGCTAAATCAGCTTTGATGCCAATTGTTGGTCCAGTGAACTACCCAAGAGGGAGGGTGAATTGCGTAGATAAACAATTATCAGAGAAATAAAAATACTTTAATAATCCCAATAATTAATTTTAATCCTAAATTAATTATTATCTTTATATCACAGCAGAAATATAAAACCAACTAGGTGCATACCAAATAATAAAAATAAATAATATAAAAATAGCAGTACACCAGAAATTTATACTAATTCACTAAGCTACACTTGACTAATCAAGTCCTCTGAGCCCCACGGAGAGTCGCACCTACTAAACTCAAGATTCCTTTAAAGATAGAAACTAAACCCTCACAAAGATTCTTTTACAGGCTCAAAATAAACCTTTACAAAATTCTTTTTTTCAGTCTCAGGAATAACCTCTACTTTTTACAGACTCAAGAATAACCTAATTCTTTTTAAATTAAGGCTAAAGAATCAAAACCTCACAAATACTCCAAATATCCTTTTACCCGGTAAGGATTGAACCGTTACAAAATTGCTCACAAAATAATTTAATGAAGGAAGAATTACTACCTTAATCTCTTTACAGGAAGAGATTGAAATCAGCTACTCTTAGATTAAATACTCCCAACAGTATTCAATCCGTCACTCAACTCACCAATTAAAAATTGACAAGTGATTTTTCTCACTCGGAGCTTCTACCGCCCCAGATAAATTAGAACTCAATTAATATCCCAAAACTAGTGATAAAAAAGTGAGATATTCAAAATCTGATTTTAAACAAAAATTGATAGCACGTAATTGAGCACGTAATCAGATTGATTCAAGAAATTGTTTCAAAAATATTTTTCAATAAGAAATCAAAAAATAATGTCTAAAGATCAAATTCCAAATATAATCAAGCAATACTAAATAGAAAATAATTTGGAAAGATCTTACCCGAAATCCACCGAAAAAATAATTATAGCAATGTTACTTTAGATTCGGTGGCAGCAATGATTCACAACAAATAATTCTCAAGAATAACTCTTAGAAAATCTCTCACAATTCTCACTATGATTTCTCTTAGAAAAACTCAGTATAATACTCTTGATCTCTCTCTCTAATATGAAAAACACAGGTTTATATAAATAGGAATAAAATAAGCTCTCTAACGACTAATTCCCACTTGTTATGACACTTAATTGCTCTTATAGACCCCTTATATCATTAAGACTTCATCCTGATTCAAGTCACTTAATTATAACTTTTAAACTTCTCAATTAAGTCCCCTAAATATTTCTCAATCACAATTAAATAGGATATAATGTATTACATGTACCCAATTGAAAATTATTCAAATTTAATGAACCATATCTATAGGAATATCATAATACGTGTTGCATATCTCAAATAACATTAAATCCCTAATATATCTCGTGAATCCTAACGAAAAAACGGCTAGTAACAGTTATTTTTAGAATAAAATCTGAAATTTCATAATATCCTGAAACAGTCCCATAAGTCGACTCACCAAGATTACCTGTCGACCGATCGATTCAGGATGTAGCCAAGCAAAACATTTTTGCCCATCAGTCGACCTATCTGTCGACTTAGAGATTCAGAGAGTTATATTTCTTGTCATAGGTCAACCGTCCGATCGACTTATCAATTCAAAGAGTTCATATTTAAGCTTCGATCATCCTATCTGTCAACTTATAGATTCATAGACTTTTCCTTCTATGCTCTAATTGACTTACCTGTCGACTTGTCAATGCTGGATTCTCTTCTAAATTCGTTTTAATTCATTCTCATCGACATTTTCGCCCCTTTAACCGATTTCTTTTCTCGGTTAGCTCCATTAAATACGTAAATTCAATTTTAATCAATTATTAATATTTCTTTTTCAATTACACATAGGAGCAAATAATTTAACTAATTAGGATCTTATAAAAAAATACATATTTATAAAAAAAAATTTGGTGTCGTGTGTGATCTTAATTGGGATATTAAGAGTTAAAATTTAACCTGAGTTATTTTTCCTAGATTCTTCAAATTCTTCAACCTCTTAATTCTTCATCATCATATCTTTATCATTTGGAACCAATAAATTGAAACACTTAATCAAACCATTAGTTCCACAAAAAATATCAATATTTAATTGTCTATCAAAATCTTAGGATCAATAGTATGAACTCTAACAAGCTCCTCGAGCTTGGTATGAGATACTTAACCAATATTTGATCGAAAATTATTTTCGATGGGGTCTTAGTAACATTACATTATTTATCAAGCAGAATGAGTCTAATATCCTATTAGTACAAATATATATTGATGATATTATATTAATATCTACTAATGAGAATTTTTGTCAAGAGTTTACCAAGATTATGCAGGTTGAGTTTGAAATGAGTATGATGGGAGAATTTACCTTCTTTCTTGGGTTGCAAATTAAGCAAACCAAAGATGGAATCTTTTTTAATCAAGCCAAGTACACAAATTAATTACTGAAAAAATATGGCTTGGATGGCGCTAAAGAGTATAGAACTCCCATGACAACATCTAAAAAAATAGAAAAAGACAATGCGAGCAAAAACGTCAATAAAAAAATATATCGAGGTATGACTAGTAGCTTGTTATATCTTACTGCTAGTAGACCTGACATAATGTTTAGTGTATGCTTGTGTGCTAGATATCAGTCTTGTCCAAAGGATCGCATCTAATAGCTGTCAAGCTAATATTTCGATATTTGAAAGGGACAAGTGATATAGGATTATGGTATCCTAGGGGGAGTAACTTTAAGTTGATTAGTTACTCTGACGCTAATTTTACTAGATGCAAAATTAAGCTTAAAAGCATAAGAGGTTCATATACCTTTTTAGGACATGCCTTAGTTTCTTGGTTAAGCAAGAAACATAATTCCATTGTCTTATCTATGAATGAGGCAGTGTATATGGCAGTTGGTAATTATTGTGCACAAATTCTATATCTTAAGCAATAATTATATGATTTTGGGATATGTATGGAGAAGGTCCCTATTTATTATGATAGTAAAAGTGTGATATGCTTAAGAATCTGGCATAGCACTTACGAACCAAGCACATAGAGATTTGATATCATTTTATTCATGAGCACATTCAGAAAAGGAATTTATCAATTGAATATGTTGATACCTCCAATCAGTTTGCTGATATTTTCACCAAATCTCTAACTGAAGATTAATTCGTGAAAATCATTCGAGATTTAGGTATGACTAGGCATAACGATGTATGCCTAGAGTGATGTTTTTTATTCTTTGTCCCCATTTTTTGAGATGACAAAGAGGAAAAAGTTTATATTTAAGGAGAAATTGATGTTTAGGGATTTGTTCGTTTAAGCATTGCATTGATTAAGAGAGAGAAATTATTTGGAGCTTATGTTGAACATTTTAATTATGTTTTTATTCTTGTGCATAAATGAGTTTAAATATCCATCCTTAAATTTAGGAGGAGCGTGGTTACATTATATTTTGGAGAAAACATCAAAGTTAATTGTCATCCTAAAAAATGGAGAGATTGTTGAATATAAGGTATTGATGATAAATTAAGTATTGATATTTTTTGTAGAACTAATAATTTTATTGAGTGTTTCATGTAATACTCTAAAAATCTATATTTTGAAAATATTATTAATATTTTTTAATTGTTGTGGATATTATGAAAATTTATGGTGTATATAAATATTTGATAATTTATATGAGGTTGCAAGTGTAATTTTTGGGTTTAATAATAATATTGTATAAATTGTGGGGGTATTGATGTAATTTTTGTAATGATTAGAGATAAATTATATATATTTATGATATAATGTGTGTGTGTGTGTTCGTGAATGAATCACACGAGAGATGAGGAGACAAGAAGGAAACATGAGGAGAGAATTGTGGGAAAATGTAAAAGGGAAAAGAAAAAATTAGTAATAAATAATTATTATAATATTTTATATATATGCATATAGAGGGAGGGGGAATCTCGGGAGAGAGAGAGAGAGATGTGTGGGTGTGTGTTTAGTGTTGGGGTAGTTCACAAAAGAGAAAATAAAAATAATTTCTCAATTAATTATCTATGTGGATTTGATGTAGAATTAATGACCTTTTTAATATATGCATTAATCTCTCTATATATATTGTGTGATTCATGCTATTATTGTTATTTAATTATTACAGTTGATTTCCATGAAATATTTCTAAGCATGTATTATGTGCCAAATATGTAAGATATATATCTACGTGTTATTTGTTGTATTGATTGGATTCCTATATGGAAGGGATTAGAATTCTACTGAGTGTTGGCTTACCCCTCCATGGAATTTATTGTAGGAACCATGAAAAAGAGTTGTGCCAGAAAGCATATTTGAATTTGTATTTATTTCTATAAAAAATGATTTTACTATTAATGGTTCTAAAATTAGCAAAATTAATTGCTATTATTTATCATTGGCATAGTTGTAAAAATTACTATGAAATTATAAGTAATACCATGAATAGTATTTGTGAATAGAACTGCATACCGTACGTGTGAATAGTATCGTAAGTATGAATAGTGCCACTTTGTAATATTCTTAAATATTGTAATGATGATGATCAATAATAAAGTGGAGCTAGATTGGTTAGTATTTTACCTTTATTTATCCATAATAAAGGGAGAAACCGAGTGGCGGCCCTGGGAGATCGAGTCGTTACAAGTGGTATCAGAGCTATATTATGAGTAAAACTAATTAATTTATAAGCGATAAAATATTCATGGTAGACTTTTAGTTTTAATTCTCTTCAGGAGAAACCTAGTAATGGCCATGGAAAATCGAGTCATTACATTTCAAATTATAGTACCATGTTTTTTATTAAGAAGAATAATAATTGAAGAAAATATAAAGGGTGCAAGATGGACATGATGAAGACGTAAAGAGTTTTGAAGACACTAAAGAAAACTAGGTAAAAATAATTTTTTATTTATATACTCTTAATGCAACCTGCATTAGGATTACGCGCGATACTTAAAATGAATTAATCTTATATGTGTTTTGATAAGAGGTGATAAGTTTAAGATCCTAAAATAAGATTTTTTTGTGTGCTCCTTATGTGAAATGGTTTTGATAAATAACCTAAGTAAAAAATGTGTTTCAAAGTATAAAATGTTACGCGTTTGAGTCAATTCGGTGTACCAACAAAAAGGGTCGGTTAAGAAAACAAATCGGTCAAACGATTGAAACAGTGAATTCAAAGGTTAAGGAAATGAGGTTTTTGATCGATTCGCTTAACCAACGGGTTCAGGTCGGTCATCCGAATGAAACAATAACTAATTTGGAAAGATTGGAAAAACTAATGACCGTATCGGTCAACCAACTGAGAGAGTTGGTCAACTGATATGTGTTAAGGCCAACGACTAGAATAATCATTGGCACTGGGCGGTCGATCGAGGAAAATAGGCAACCAACTGATAGGTTCAGTCTATTATTTGACTGTTTTGATTTTTTGATCAAATCTATCCGTTTTTTTTATTTTATGATTTCAAGAAAGGTTTTTGGGGGATTTGAGTCTAATTCAAATTCACTTGACATATTATGTGATCCCTATTGACATATTTGGAGCGTATTTATGTGAGGTTTAATTCTTGAGCCTAAAGTATAAAAAGAATTAGGTCATGATTCTCCCTGTCATAGAATTAGGTTAATCTTTAACTTGTAAAAAGATAGGTTATTCTTGAACCTGAGAAAAAGAAGAGGTTATTCTTGAGCCTGGGAAAAAGAATTGTAAAGGTTGATTATGAGTCTGTAAAATAATAATTGTATAAAGGTTTGGTTCCTACCTCTTTAAAGGAATCTTAGTGATTAGTGGGTGCGAATTTTCGTGGGGCTCGTAAGACTAGATTAGTTAAGAGTAACTTGGTGAACCAAGATATATCATGATATGCTGTTTTATTTACTTTACTTATATATTGTTGTTTAGTGTGCACCTAGTTAATAACACATATCCACTGCTATAAAAGATAATAATTAATTTTAGGATAAAATTAATTGTTTATTTTTTGAAGTATTATATTATGATAATTTTTAATACTACCCAATTCACCCCCCTCTTGGATAGCTCACTGGGCTGACAATAGGGTATGTAATATGGGGTCTTAGACATTTTATGACATATCTTGTAAAAATTAGCTGTTGGAGGGCTAGTTCTAGGTCTATTTAATTAGATGTGTGGGATTGAAATTAGATACATCAAGAACATCAGTTTTGAGCTTTTATAACAATGATATTATTGTTGAGATTTCTACGAGAGATTATATTGAAAGTTCTTGATCTAAAGCGCTTGTTATTGGTGTCACCGGTTTGAGTTCTAGTTGTAAAATGATTCTTGTCTTCGGTGTTTTCCGGCGAGATCCTTCCAAGTATTTTTATTTGCTTTTGAAGATATATATATATATATATATATATATTGATTGCTTGGTTTTGTTTAGAGTCCTAAAAATATTTTAAACAATTTTTGCTTAATTATCTGATCATGTGCTTAATTTATTTAATCAGATTTTATTTACCGTAGTAATTATACGGGCCATTAATTGAATATATATGTAGTGAGGTGCTAAAAACTCCTTGTGTGAAGAAACTTACAAATTTTTGTATTTATGAGTTTGAGCGGATTAGACACGTTTGGGATAGTGTCTAGTTAGGGTAGCTATGTTCGATTTTTTTTCTATGAAAAAAATTAGGGTTTTGATCTTGGTTCTGTAAAAAAAATAGGTTATTATTTTCATTTGAAAAGAACTAGATTTTGACTCATCCTGTAATTGAATTAACGAGTGATTGTAAAGGTTTATCCTAAACTTGTGAAAATGATAAGTGAGTGAGTGGTAGATTAATTCTTAGCCTATGAAAAGAATCAGAGATTTTAAAGGTTGATTTTGAGCCTGTGAAAAGAATCGAGAATTGTAAGGGTTTGGTTCCTACCTTGTAAAGGAATCAAGGGGTTTAGTGGATTATGAATCTCTGTGGAACTCGGGGGACTCGACATAGGAAAGAGTAGCTTGACGAACCAGAATAAATTCTTATGTGTTGCATTACTTATTTTCATTTAATATTAAACACATTTTCATCGCGCAATAAGATAATAGTTGATTTAGGGAAATTGGTTTTTTTATGTTTGAAAGACTTAATTGTTTAAATTTAGTGACTACCTAATTCACCCCCTTCTTGAGTAGCTCTTTAGGCCAACAACCTCAATGTCGGCCCCTTTCGAGTTGCTTGCTCTGTTGAAGTACATTTGCCATATTTAGTTATCCTTATCGCTAGTAAAGAGTGCAACAACTCGTCAAAAAACTTACTCTTCATGGACTTCTCATGGGGCTTTAGATTATCAGCGAGTTGGTCAGCAATGGCTTGTTCTTTGACTGCCTTTTGAGTCACTTACACAATGTCGAACTCAGTAAACAACATTTTCCATTTGGAGATCCTTCTCGTGAGTACATGATTTTTGAATAAATTCTTAAGCGGGTCCATTCGGGCAATTAGGTAGGTGCTAAGTATAGCAAATAGTGGCGTAACCTCTTAGCTGTCTAGGCTAGTGCACAACATGTTCTTGCTAGTACCGAGTACTTTACGTCGTATAAATTAAACCTCTTACTAACATCGTAAATGACTTGTTTTTCTTCCTTAAACTGTCATATTGTCTCAACATTGCCCTGGTGGAAGTTTCCAGGATAGTTAGGTACAACAGCAAGCGATGCCCCTACTATGGCAGAACTATGACAGGAGGGCCCATCAGGTAGGGCCTTGACTTTGTCCAAGGTGGCCTAACATTCCTCATTCTATTTCCCATCAGATTTATTCCTTATCAGTTTGAAGATCGGCTCGCAGGTTGTCTTTAGTTGTGAAATGAACCAGGTGATAAAGTTTACTCTTCTAAGGAAACCATGAATTTCAATTTCCATTCTAAGTGCCGGCATTTTGATTATGGATTTAATCTTGGAAGGATCAATTTTGATACCCTGATAGTTAACCATAAATCCCAACAATTTTCTAGACACTACTTTGAATAAGCATTTGGCTGGATTGAGTTTTAGCTAAAACTTTCGAAGTAGATTGAACATCTTTTTCAGGTGTTCTAGATGATCTTCGTCTTCCCTAGATTTCATGATTATGTTTTCTGCATAGACTTCCATCTTCTTATGGATCAGGTCATGAAATTGTGTCATCACAGCCCTTTAGTAAGTTGTCCCGGCATTCTTGAGTCCGGAAGGCATAACATGATAACATAACACGCCCCACGTCATGATGAAGGTGGTTTTATGCTTATCATCTTCGACTAGAATTTGGTTATATCCACAAAGATGAAATTCTACACCTGGCATTGTTGTCAAGGATGATGTGGATATTTGCCAGCGGGAAGTTGTCTTTCATACTTGCTTCATTGAGACCTCTATAGTCAACACAAACTAAAAAATTGCCTTCTTCTTGGGTATCATCACTATATTTCTTAACCATTCGTAATATGTTCAGACTTCGATGAGACGAGCTTCGAATTGCTTCATGATTTCTTCATTAACTTTCAGGCTAATCTTCAATCACATCTTCTAGAGTTTTTGCTTAATGGGATTTATTCTTTCTTTGATGGGAAACTTGTGCGTTACGATGTCGACTTACAGTCCTACCATGTCATCGTAAGACCATGAGAATACATCCTGGTATTCCTTCAATACGGCTATTGGGTCTTCGTTTTCTTGGCTACTTATCAATTTTCCAATCTTAGTTTCTCTCGGATTTTCTAGGTCTCCTTGATTTGCTATTTAAGTCTCGTCTTGGCTTAGAATAGACCATCTTTGAATCGTTCTAATGCTCCTTGGACTTTCTAGGTATTCTTGGGAATAGGGTCATTTTCTATTCGATTTCCATTAACTCCTAATTTATTTCCTTATCTAGACTATATACATCTAGAAGATGTTTTTCTTTCATATATAGATTATATGCAAGATTATTTGGGCACTTGAAAGGCAAACATAAGGTATGATTTTAAATATGTTTTTTTCTTTTTTCTTTTTCTAGCATAACTATTATTTCAATACAGAAGCAAAATTCAAAAGACAAAAAGACCTAGGGATAGGATAATCTCAACTATCTAGTGGCTAGTTAGATAGGAGATAGAGTTGCTACTTCCTGATTGCCAAGGTCCTCAGCGCACTGGGATTGGGAGAGCTTCCCAATTACCAAGGCTTCTAGCTGGCTTGCCTATTTTGACGTCGTTCCATTCACTTTCCTCTTTCCTGTTGATTCTGCAAACTAATCCTTCTGACTACGGTACTGGTGGGCTAGGTTTTGTGCACTTAGGAATTACCACGAATTTGGGCTTGGCTTTTTTTTCTTTTTTCTCGGTTTGAACTATATTGGCTGCAAACGGGAAACTAACACAAACATGAGGTATTATCCTAGGTTCCTCGATCTTTCGATGTCGTCGACTGTATCCTCCCTTTCAATTTGGAAAGTACCCGAACCCATGGGTATCTAGCTTTTTCTTGATCTGAAGCAGGGATCACGTCCTTACTTTAATTTTATTGAGTTCTCCTTCCAGCTCAAAGTTCATGGTGCTCATATGGGTGGCTATCATGATTGTGGATGCAAACAATCTAGGCATCAACGATGGGCTTCCCTCTCGAACATATAGGGCACTGGCAATGTCGAAGGCTTTGAAGGAAGCTGCCTGCTTAATATGCTCAGTTAAAACTACCGAAGCGGCTCAGGATCAGTAGATGGCATGATCTTATTCACCATAGACAGTTATGATATTGTCCTCAAAGAAGAACTTCATCTTCTGATGGAACGATGAGGGAACTACCCCAGTCGAGTGAATCTAAGGTCGTCCGAGGAACAGGTTGTAGGTGGCTGGTATGTCTAAGATTTGCAGGTCCACTTGGAAAGTAACTAAGCCTATGAAGATTGGTAGTGTGATTTCTCCCATGGACTCTCTTTTCTCACCATCAA
Source organism: Eucommia ulmoides (assembly GCA_016647705.1). Lineage (NCBI taxonomy): Eukaryota > Viridiplantae > Streptophyta > Magnoliopsida > Garryales > Eucommiaceae > Eucommia > Eucommia ulmoides. Next base: position 28,881,576 of record CM028341.1, read on the forward strand.
AAGCTCATATGGTGATGGCGGTGGTTCAAATTCGGTCCTCGCTGACCCCTATCTTTTTTAGCGTACTTAGAGGGCACATGTTAAGTGTTTATCCATTATCCACTAAGACTTTGGAGAGGACAAAGTCTTGATATTACACTGATATGTTGAAAGGTTTGATGTGCTCAATTCCTTTGGAGGGTATCTCATCGTCGGTGAAAGTCACGAGACATGTACTGAGAATATTCTCCACTATATTAGTAAAGTGGTCTTGTGATATGGATCTTGGTATGTGGGCCTCATTGAGGACTTTTATCAATGTATCTCCGTGTACTTTTAAGGTCATAAGCAACAACAACATTGAGATATGTGCCGGTGCTTTGCTGAATTGTTCAACAATCTTGTATTTCATGTTTTTTACTACTTTCAGAAACCCATGAACCTCTTCCTCGATAAAAGGTTTCTTAGGGACCCCCTTGGTTCCTTGTCGAGTACTTTTAGCAAGTCTGGAGCAACAAAGACCCTTCCACTTCAGGTAATAACTTTTACTTATCCTACTTGGTCTTTTGTCTTTGCTATAGTATCGATTCTTATAGTAGTGGAATAATCCCATGGTACCTCTTTTAATCTTTTCACAGGTCCTAACCTTGGTTCTTTAAGTGTTGAAATGGTTTCAGGTCGGATCACTATCTCATTCCGAGAGACTTGTGGATATATAGTGAAGGTAGAAACTCTAGAATCCCATACCTTTTTGGGATCTATCTTCATGAATCCACAGTCAATCATGTCAATCCAAAAATAATCTTGAATTGGAACACTTGGTCGTCTACCCAGGGTACTAGAGTTTTCTATGGTTGGGAGATCGACACCTGATAGATTAATTTATCTATATATTTCTGGTAGCGCGTAAATACGTCGCTACTTTTACTGCAAGTGTATGGGTCAAGTTTTAGTATAAATTGAGAAGAGTAGAGGTTTTCGTATCCACAAGGATTGGTGTAGATTATCGTTGAGTACCGTAATTGTCATAACCTAACTTTATTTTGGCGATAAAAATATAGTTTTTATAATAAAATATACTAAACTAAGTTAATTAAACTAATTATACTAATATACTAGTATGACGTTTATGAGAATTTATTGCCTAGGGATTAATTTCGTCCACTTAAATATGTTCGTTTAAATCTAGTTTACATTAACGGTGTTCATCCTATACGACAATCTCAATATCAAAATCTCATTCACTACCTCTCCTAAGTGTAAAGTGAATGAATATGTGACTTCGTGTCAATGCTGAAATCCCCCTTGAACGTCTATACGACACTTGGTCACATGAGTCTCGTCCCAACGTCACAGATTGCAAACTTTCGAACTCCTTCTTGGGTTATTAGATCATCGCGTTGTATTTAAACCCTAGTCTGAATCCGGGGTTACCTCTTCCGAGTGTCAAACCCCGTATTCTAAAAATCAATCCTAATATCATAACAAACATATTAAGATTGTAATAAAATGGTAAACACAATTGGATAAACATGAACAACTATTAACAAAACATAGATTTTATATAAACAATGTTTTTGTGAATTACATCAAACCCTAGACAATATTTGTTTATCTATATATGTATCTAACCAAATATACAACAAAATATACTCTAAATATATGCAAAAAAATCAACCAAATCTAAGAGAGAAAGAGATAAACGAGAAGACTAGCCGTTATCCAAAGAATCGACGCGAAAACCGCTCTGAGAATGTTTCCTCTTCTTCGCATGGTGATATTCTCTTGGTTGATCGGCCTTGGAGCTCTCAAGACACTCCCGAAAATGTCTACATCTGTTTGTGGAGAAGAAAGACAATATTTATAGAATTCAAAATATCTCAAAATATCCTAAAAATATCTAAACTGTTTGGTGCTGACCGTTGCAGCTGTGGGATCACAGCTGCAGTGGTGAATAGGTCGGAAGGCTTCTGGCGGGTGACTACTACAGTGGTGGAGCTATCTGTATTTTGACCACTGTAGCGGTGGAGCTTTTAGTAACTTTCTATATTTTCACCGCTGCAGCGGTGGATGTAGGCTTTGAATATAACTTTTTTGTTTTTTTTCTCTATCGTTCTTCCACTGCTTTGCTCGTTTATGGATTGTTTTAGCTCATTTTTACCCCAAATACCTAGTTTATAACAAAATAAATAAAAACGCATTAACATAATAAAACGCTATAAAAATACTCGAAAACTACCAAAATCGACTTGGGAATAAATAGATAAATTACCCCTATCAATTTTCAATCCAAATTTGGTAGTTTTCAAGTGTTCTTTTAGTGTTTTCATTCATTTTTATTTGTTTTTATGAAAATCAGGTGTTATGGGCAAAAACCGGTTGAAAATCAAGCTCGCCAATAGGATGTCGGTAAAGAAACGAGTGAAAAAAGAGTCAAGAAGCCTTTCTGCTTGCTGCTTGCTACTCACTGCAATGCCCAAGCAATAAGGCCACTGGCCTTTGCTCGCTGCAGCGCGCAATAGCCAGTGGTTGTTCTGCCTTCTACTCACTGTAGCGCCGTTGCACCAGCTGGCAACGCATTATTGTGATATTTTTAGGATATTTTTGGTATTCTATTTATATCCTCTCATTCCTCCATTGCCTGTGACATTTTTGGAGCCCTAGAATCAGACCAAGCAAGAGGAGATCATCATTTGTAGAAGATGAAACGTTTTCGGAGCGGACTTTGCGGATGTGGAACCATCCACTCTTTAGATTTGGTTTTCCTTTCTTGTTTCTCTCTTTTATTCCAAACTTTTGTTGGTTATTTGATGATGTACATCTCATTTGGAGTTGAATATTTGGTTATGGCCATGTGTAGCTAAACGTTTATTATCTAGGGATTGATGTAGTTCATAAATATTATGTTTGAGTAAATCTTTGTTTCGTTAACAATTGTTCATCCCTATTCGATTGTGTTTACCATTTTATCACTTCCATAGTATGTTTGTTATGATATTATGGTTGATTTGAGAATACAAGGTTTGACACTTGGGAGAGGTAACCCCGGATTCTGACTAGGTTTAAAACACAACACAAGTTCTAATGTTTCGGGAGACTATTAGAACGTGTGCAATCTATGAGGTTGGGGCAAGACGCATGTAATCGTTTAAATACTAGATAGGGATATCGGTGTTGACGTGATTGCATATTCACTCACTTTATACTCAGGAGAGGTAGTAAGTGAGTTTTAAAAATCTAGATTGTCGGATAGATTGATGACTGTTAGTATAAACTAGATTAAATTAAACACGTATAAGTTAACGAAATTAATCCCTAGATAATCCATTCTCATAGAATTTATTCCAAGTATTTTAGTTTAATTAGTTTTCATATTTCGAACACTTTTCAAATCTTAAATTGTTTAGAAAAATTGAGGTATGTTAATTGTAGTACTTAGTTTGTTCTAACGATAAATCCCAGTGGACGATACTCAATCTTCGGATCACTTCATTACTTATTGACCTCGTGCACTTGCGAGTAATTCAAAGCGCATTAAAATAATGCAACAACACCATTTTGCCATGGTGCTTATGAGATTTAGTTTAGTCCATACCCTTGGCCAGTTTGCCTTGGGTAGTTGAGGTTGATTCTCTTTTTGCGTGGGAGTGGTATTGCATAAATCAGGAGTTCCTTCTTAGGTGGCTGGCACATTCAAGACTTGGTCAACCATGTCGGTTATTTTTGTGACATACTTGTTTAAGATGCTGATCTCTCCCCATATTTGGTTTAACTCTTTATGACCTTGAGAAGTTTTCTCTTTCTCTTCTATCATTTACATGTCTATATCTATTTTGGGTTACTTTCCTTTACTGTATTTTCATTTTGGTACTTCTTCCTTGAAATCACTTCCTCAACCAGTAGGGGTAATTGGTCTTTTATCCCCTACCTAGGAATGGAGAGAGAGGTCTACCTAGTAGGCTTTAGTGCAGTTCTAGCTTCTACCCATACCGCCTTGAGTGGTTTGGGATCAGTTCTCCATATTCCGGCATTGTCCTTAGGATCAGCTTCTCAGTCTCACCCTATCATGTTCACGGTCAGAGTTTGGTTGTCGTGCTTAGGTAGTGGGTTCTACTGACAATTTGGTGGGCCGCCTCCCCATCCTTTGGGAAGCATATTGCTTTGGCTTGTATGAGGTCTTCTATTCGGCCTCTTAGGGCATAACAGTTGTCGATATGGTGACCTACTACCTAGAGTAATAGGTGCATAATTAATTTTGATTGAAGAACAGGCTTTGGGTGTTTAGGTGACTTAGGGTATTGGTACGAGCATTTTTTCCTTGACATATTTCTCAAAAAATTGAGAAACAGGTACCGGTAGAGGGATGTACTGTCTTGGTTCTCTAAGTGGACGATTGGGTCTGAGATTTGGTTGGTAGTTGAAAGGTTTTAGAGGTGATGGTAGAGCTTTATAGGGAGCTCGATATGGGAGTGGGTTGTAGATAGGTGGTTGAAATGGTGCAAACAAAAGTGGCCCCTGAGATCTTCTGATTGTAGCTGTATTGGTCACAAAGACCTTGACTATGTTAAAAAATGTCTTCACCTTCTCTTATTCTACAGTTTCATACCAACGAGTGGTAGGTCTGTTTAATTATTGTTGGAAGAGCTAGACGACCAATGCTTCGTTGTAGATATAAGCCCCCATTTCATTTTTGTATCGTTGGATGTGCCGATTGGGGCACCCTGACCCGTCGTATTTTGTGAATATGGGCATGGTGAAGTTATCTGGGAATTTCACCTAAGATATCAAAGATAGGCCAATGTACCGAGCATTGATCCATGATTCTCCCTCCTTTACTTCCTGGAGCTATTTTTTCATCGTTGTAATTTTTTGGTCAGTAGGAAGTTCTTTTCGGATTGCTATTTTATCTCATTTTTTATGAGGTCAGCTATCTCTGGTATGATTGGGCTAGAAGTTGGCTTAGCTAAGAGCGTATCTGGAACTCCGACTAGGTTTGACCCTCAAAAATCCCCAACGAAGTTGCCAATTGAAGCACCCGTATTTTGAAAAGGAAGAGAAGAGGAAGATGAAATTTGGTTTCCTCCTCTTAAATCTATTTATTTTATGGAAAAAAAAATCAGGGGCTTTTGTAGGTACTGGTTTTCAAAGCATTTATTTGGGCCGAAATTTGTTCGAATAATGGAGTCTCCACCTAGTATTGAGTTAAATGGTGTTCCAGGTCACTGGAATTTTTTAAATTCATTTTTTATTTTTAGAAATGGCCCATGTTTTGGCTCGAACAATATTTGGTCATAACTAGAGATTTCTTTAAAGTTCGAGGGTTAGTTATACTCAACGAAGGTATTAGGCATCCCAAGACAACCATCCGAAAACGATACCTAAGTTTAAACAAATCTTTAAATCAAAACAAGTCCACATAATTTGCTTTTGTTTTTGTTAACACACTAATTCCCATTTTTACTTTTATCTTTTAATGTTTATTTGATGCAAAAGGAAGTGCTTTTAAAATGAAAAAAATTAACAAAAAATAAATAAAAAGATAAAACAAGAATTAAAAAAAGAACAAATGTCCCCATTTTAGTCCGCCTATCGATTATAGGAGAATCGACGAGTTTAGCCCCGGGGGAATTTTTATTGTTTCTTTTGTTTAGCTTCAGTTGATTTGGCAAGATTTATATGTATTTTTTAAGAGAATAAAAAGAGTGAAATATTTAAATAAGTAAAAAAAAAAAATTTAGGAATATGGAAAACTATGTTTTTTACATAAATAACACTTGAAGAAAATATTTTAATTTTAGTATGAACTTTTAAGAATATATATATAAGTGTTTTTATTTTAAAAGCAAAGTATCTTTATAAAAACATTTGTTGATGAAAATAATTTGGAAACAAAGATTTTCAAGAATCTTCTTTAGGAAAATCTTTAAAAAAATATTTGTTAAGAAAGAGATTATAAATTTAATTTTTGACTTGTTTGTTTTAGAAAGGAAAAACAAGTTTTAAAACAAAGAGTAAATCTTAAAAAAAATGGTAAAGGCATTTAAAAAAAAAAATCTTTAAAAAAACTTATTGGTAAAAAACAATTTTTGGAAAGAAACATTTTTAGAAATAACTTTTAAAGACGATTTAAAAGGGTTCCTTTGAAAAAATAACTTTTTAAAAGAACTATGTTTAGGAAAAATCTTAAGAAAATCATTCTTAAGGAAAGTCTTTCTTTTTTAAGAGCAATTTGGAGAAAAAATAGGTGGCGTTTGGTAACCGTTTCTGTTTCCATTCCAGTAGTGGGATGGGAATGAGATGGGATGAGATTGAGAATTTTGTTTCCTTCTTGAGAGTAGAATCGCGTTTGGTAACGATTTTATCTTAAAATCAATTTTATTTTATTTTTTGAGATTTTTTTTTGTTTTGGCCGGGCGGCGGCGGAAGTTTTCAGGTGGCCGGCGGCGGCGGTGACCGGCCGGTGATGCCGGAGGTAATCAGAGACGGTCGCCGACGGTGGCGGGGAACAGCGACAGTGCTGCCGGCGGACAACGGTGGCCAGCGGCGGCGGACGGTGGTTGGCTAGCAGGTGAATAGTGAAATTAGTTTTGGGAATGAAATGGGAATTATGAGAAACAACTTTTTTTTATTTCTCATTTCTTAAGAAAAAAATGGGCACAATTCTCAAATGGGAATGGAATGGAAATAAGAATAAAAATTACCAAACGTTATTCCCAAATAGAATTCCCAAAAATCTAAGAATAGAATAAAAAATTCTAGAATGGAAACGGTTACCAAACGGGGCCTATAGTTTTTAGAAATGGGAACAAGTTAAAAGACATATTTTATAAAATAAGTCAAAATGACATTTTTTTTTTTGTAAAACATTGGTAAAGATTTTTATTTATTTATTTTTAAAAAGGAAGATAGCTTTTTTTAAGAATCATTTTTAGAAACAGACCTTTTTAGATAAAATTTAGAAGATTTTTTAGAAGAAGCACAAATTTGAAAAATATTTTTTAAAAGAACTATGTTTAGGAAAAATCTTAAGAAAATATTTTTTAGAAATGGGAACAAGTTAAAAGACATATTTTATAAAATAAGTCAAAATAACATTTTTTTCTTGTAAAACTTTGGTAAATAATTTTTTTTTTTTTTTGGGTTAAAAGTAAGGTAGCTTTTTGTAAGAATCATTTTTAGAAAAATATTTTTTTAGATAAAATTTAGAAGATTTTTTAGAAGAAACACAAATTTGAATTTTTTTTTTTAATAATTCATTTTTAAGAGTCATTTTTGAGAAAACTAAAGTTCTTTTTTTTCTTTTTCTTTTTTAATTTTTTTTTTGAGTAAAACAAAAGTTCTTTTTTAAGAAGAAACCTCGCTTTGTAAAACTTCTTTTTCTTTTTTCTTGCTTTTGTTTGTCTAAGGAAAAACATGGACAAAACATTTACAAAAAATGGAATGCATATTGTTTTGTCAACGCAACCCCCAACCAAACCCATTTTCTTAGGTAAGGTTATGTTTTTATTTAGTTTTTTTTTTTTTTTTCCTCTTTAAGGAACACATATAAAATAATATATGTATATATACATACACACATATATGTTGTTAGTCCTACCCATGGCTAAGAGATGAGAAACGTTTTTGAAGAAGGTCGCACTTATCCCGTGAGGATATAGGTGTTGAACCTAATGTTTTGATTGACAATTAAATGTTGATATTTTATGGAACTAATGTTTTATTTTGTGGTTTCAAATTTAAGTTCCATAGGTTGGAATGAGAAAAAGAATTGGTCGAAAAGATTAATTGTTGAAGAATTCATAATAGGTGCAAGTTGAAGGCAATAAAGATTTTCAGAGTATTGAAGACATTGAAGATAATTTAGTTGAAAATAAATCATTATCTTTATGCTCTTAATGCAACCCAATTAGGATCACATACGATACTTTAAAATGAATAAATCTTATATGTGTTTTAATCAGAAGTGATAAAGTTAAGATTATAAATGGTTTTTATAAAGTGTTAAAGTATAAAAATATTTTTGGTTAAGGGTCTAATTGAAAAAATGGTTTTAACACTTAAAATGATGTAATTTCAGGTCAATTTGGCTAATCGATGAAAGGGGATGGTCAACTAACCAAAACAATAGATTAAGGAAGCTAAATGGGTAACCTACGGGCCAATTCGGTCAAGCAACGCGTAGCGTTGGTCGACTAACGAATCGAGGAGCCGAAATTAGAAAAAAAAAAAAAAAAAAAAAAAAGAGGAAACATTTTGATCAAATCAGTAAACCGCCCATGGTAGTACAACAATCAGTTGCATAGGGGCTGGTTAACCTGAGGATATAGCAGTTGATCGAAGGCAGCAAAGAAGTTTGTTAATTGTCTTGGTTTTTAAGTCAAATCTCCTTGTTTTTAACTATTTTGATCTTTAGCCTGCGAAAAATATTAGGGTTTAATCTATAGCCTGAGAAAAAAAATCAGGGTTTAATCTTTAGTGTAATACCCCGAGAAATTTATATTTTAAAAATATTGTTTTATAAAAATTTAATATGTTTGTGATTGATTTATAAATTTATGGTATAAGTAATATTTGATAATTTTTGGAAGTTAAATGTTAATTTTAAATTGACTTTTAATTGGTTTGGGACTACTGTGTATTTAAAATATACTTTTAAGAATTTTGGGATATAATTAATATTTTTTATTTTTTTATTTTAAGAGGAGTGTTTGTGTAATTAAATAAATGGCTCATAAGGTTTCCTTCCTAAGGAAAGAAACCAAATGAGCCACAAATGTGTGTATCTATATCTAAGATGTTACACGTGTAAGGGTATGTTTATATAATAATAATAATAATAATAATAATAATGATGATGATGATGATGATGATGACATATGAACACATTATACAAAAAGGGGATCAATATATATTGGAGCCATAAAACAAAGAATTAGATGGAAAAAAATATAACTATAATAAATTTTGAATGATTTTGAGTATTCCGATTCTGGTTTGGATTTTAGCTTTGGATTTCGGGTAGAATGTTTAACTATTTTAATATTTGTATTTAATCTATCTCTTAATTATGGGATGTTAAATTTTAACTATTAATTTTCATGATATACTTACGAATACGTATTATGTGAAAATTATGTAGAAATCGTGCTTATGTGTTTTATGTATTGTATTAATTAAATGCACGTATTAGAGGGGTTAAAATTTTATTAAATTTTGACTCACAATCCCACAACTTTGATTGCAGGGTCGGTGAGAATAGAACTGCACCAGGATTATTATTTGAATTTTTACTTGTAATAATTGTAGTTATTACTTACCGTTGTAAAAAATGAATCGATGAATTCGATAATTATAATTATCGTCGCCGTTTGTAAAATATAGGATTTTTGTAGAATAGGTATTGGTCATCCAATATTTATAAATGGTGAAATATCAATTCCTATAATTCTCTATGTGTGTGATTTAGTCTAATATTATAGAGATTAAACTCTATAGCAATATTTATATACCAATATTATGGCCCATTAAATCTTCTGCTATTTAATTAATGAAATATATCAAGGTGTATCTCACATAATTTTTTACATAATATGTATCCATAAATATTTCATGAAAATTAACAGTTAAAATTTAACATCACATAATCAAGAGATAGATTAAATACAAATATTAAAAGAGTTAGAAATTTTACCTAAAATTCGAAGTCGGAATCAGAACTGAAATATTTTTCCCGCTCACAAAAAAAAAAACATTAAAAATGTGCTCCTGTAATTTTTTCCTTCACATATATAATTACGTGCTCATTCTATCCGTAATATATATACACATATATTGATAGCAATCTTAATATATATATATATATATATATATATATATATATATATATATATATATATATATATATATATTGTGTGTGTGTGTGTGTGTGTGTGGCTGCCTAAATTGATATCACCCTTAATAATTTTTTTGACACTTGTCATTACATGGCCCATTATATGTATATATGGGGTTAAAGATGTTTCCTTCCTTAGGAAGGTAACGATCCTTAGCCATTAATTGTTATTTATTTATTTATTTACATAATGTCTCCTCTTAAAATAAGAAAAATAGTAATTATACCAAAAAATTCTTAAAAGTATATTTTAAATAATATAATAGTTCAAAAACTTTTAAAAGTCAATTTAAAATTAACATTTAACTCCAAAAATTATCAAATATTATTTATACCATAAATTTGCAATACAATCCCAAAAATATTACACTTATATAAAATAATATTTTTAAAAATATAAATTTAACATTAAACTTTAAAAATTATAAAGTGTATATTTATACTACAAATTTACAAAATCATCTCCAAAAATATTAGACTTATATAAAATAATATTTTCAAAATATAATTTTTTTTAGGGGTATTACAATCTACCCCCTTAAATAAATTTCAACCTCGAAATTTCGTTCAAAACAATAATCATTCAGAATTTTACCGTACTAGTCACTCTCGGTTAAATAATAACCAAAAGCCACCACCATGTTTCCGTTGTGATATTCTGATAAAAATAGTAATAACGTCTATATACAACCAATAAATATATTTTTTTAAAATATCACGATAGTCTCACTTTGATTAAGTCTATCTTAATTCCAACAGATCTATGACCTCGATAATTTTTCTACTTGGCATGACTTTTCAAGTCTATTACCATATCCCATAACTAACATTTATCAATTTCATTCAACATTTCAAGCCAACATATTCACAACTAACAATAATCGTGATAATTCCTTGTGAACTGTCTCATGAGACTAAAAAGATTCACCTCCAATATCCATATTAAGATTTTAATAATTTCATAATTGTTTTCACAAATATCAATACAATTCAAACTTCCAATAATGAATTTTCTGAAATACGTCTGAAAACACATAAATACCCCTCAAATACATAAGTACGTCCCAAAACATGTAAATACGTCTTAGTCACAAAAATTCGTCTCAAGACATATAAGTATGTATCAATCATATAAATACGTCTCGAAATACGTAAATATATATTCCAAATCGCATAAATATATCTGAAAATACGTGAATATATTGCAAACACGTAAATATGTCCCAACTATATAAATACATCTCAAATATATAAATACGTCTCAAAACATTCAAATATCTCTTAATCATATAAATACATCTGAAACACATAAATACATCACAACCAAATAAATACGTCCTGAAACCCATAAATATGTGTTAAATTACAAAAATCAAATATGTCACAATTAGTCAACACTCACATAGCATATATATAAAAATATTACACATAACCTCCCAAAATTTTTAACAATTACCCCACACTCCGACTTCACCTATTGTTAGTAGTGGACCAATATCTATCTGAATATTTTATCAGTGTGCTGTTTTCGTGGTATAAAAATATTTTATGGATCAAGTATTTTTTTTAATCAAAATCCACTTTCCAATAAAATATAACTACACTGGGTAATATTCAAATCCCAACAAAAATATCATTATAACAGAATAATCAAACTGAAATCGACAAATCAACTCTCTTTTATATAATAAAAATATCATACTTCCTTATTGGCCATAGGATTGTTTATCTCACGATCGGGAGTTATAACGGTATTGTAATTTGTCCATCTGTGCAATCTAAAGATACAATCAGTGTCAAGGTAATTTAATATCTCTAATGGTAGGAGCCAACACGTGGTATAAACTACCATATCATGATGATAATCATCATCATCAACAACAATAACAATAAGAATACCAACAGATATCAACCAGCTGCAGGACTTGACTTCCTGTTAGGTCACAATACAATGTCCTACAGGACATGCCTTCTTGTTGAGATCACATTATGGTATAGTTGGATAATAAAAATCACTTTTCACATTTAAAAATTTATTTCATCCACATAACGTTATAAAATAATCCATTTTAATAATTTTTTTTTTTTTTTCACATTTTAGTACGAAAATATAATTTGACAATTTACATAAAGGACAGTACACTCACCTTATCGATGTACGGTCTTCATAATATAAAAATAATTTATAGATCAAGTATATTTATTAAACACTATTTTTCAAAATATAATATAAATATAACCACATATTGAGCCGAAATAAAATTTCACCGCTACCATCACAATAAAATGATGCATTTAAATTAGCCAATCAAATTATTTTGATATATAATAAAATATCGCACACATATTTTTTTATTAGCCATAGGATCATTTTACCTCACGATTGGGAGTTACGACAGTACCATAACCAGTACAATTGTGTCATCTAAGGTGGCTATAAGTGTCAAGACCATTCAATATCTCCAATGATTGGAGCAACATAATCATATAAACTACCATATCAACAACATAATCAATTACCTGCAAGACTTGTCATCCTGTCCGGTCTCAATATATCAACAACATAATCAACTACCTGTAAGACTTGCCCTCCTGTTAGGTCACAACAATAACGTTCTACAGAACATATCCTCCTGTAAAGACTAACCACATCTCGCAGGCCATGCCCTCTTGACGAGACAACTATGGCATAGTACGATAATAAAAATCATTTTTCACCGTTAAAATTTTTTTACTTGATCCATTAGTCATCATAAAATTGTCTATTTTCATCAATACCTTTTTTTCAATTTAATACGAAAATATAATTTGATAATTTATATAGAAAACAATAAACACCCTTAAAATTGATATTTTCAATTCAACAACAGATCTTATGGTCCATGATAAACACAACCCTCACCAATTAAGCTAACCGTTAATAAATAACAAGCAAGATTAATAAATTAATAACATGCAAATATAAAATAATATTTTTCAACAGTTCTTTTTTTATTTTTATTTTTATTTTTTTATACCCATGATTATTTGATTAACAAGTATTAATAAAAATAATTGTTAATATCTGTAACGACTCGGTTATTGATATGTATCAATAACCCGCTGTGTATAATAATCACCTATTATAATTAGATTCTATATGTTTTTTTTCAAATGGGGGTGATACTAATTATAAAAACAATAACTGTGGTGTTCGTGGTCGTACAGAAGCATGTAGGTATATAGTTTCCATATTAAGTTTCTAATCAATATAAAATTAATTTAATAATTCTGACAAAAAATAGCAGGCATACCTTAAACCGTAATTCAATTTTTTTTTAAAAAATAAAACGTGTCAAGTTGTGAAGAAGACGTTTATGTCTTAACCAAATATGATGGAAAATAACACTTTTGACCCTTTAAAATTGGGATAGGTATTTAAATGATCCCCTAGTTTATAAAGTAACGTATTTGTACCCTTAGGTTTTGTTTATGTGTCAATTGGTCTAGTAAAAAAAAACATGATTCAAATATAAACCAAAAAAAAAAAAAAACACTTTGTGCTTTCAGGTGACTATTAAATCCTAATGTCGTACCACTCTCATATTATTATTTTTTTAAGCAGATAAATACTAAAATTATTATTTTTTAATATTACTCAACTTATTATGAGTAATGGGTACCATAACCCAAGTTTAGGGTTGTCATAAACCTCGCTCTGATACCACTCTGATACGACCCGATTTTCCAAGACCGCCACATGATTTCTCCTATCAAGAATTCTATCCTAAATATTTCACTGTTTATAAACAAATTATTATTACTAATAATTCCCTCTGATACCACTTTGTAACAACCCAGTTTTCCAGGGCCACCACGTGATTTCTTTCCTTGGAGAATTAAACTATAACCGAATGACCAATGTTGGTCCAGTAGAATACCCAAGAGGGGGGTGAATTGGGTATTTAAAAAATTATCAGAATAAAACTTCAATAAATCAAATAATTAATTTTAATTCTAAATTAATTATTATCTTTATATCACAACATAATAATATAATCAACTAAGTGTATACCAAACAATAAAAATAAATAAATTAAATATTGCAACACACCAAAATATATCCTGGTTCACCAAGTTATTATTGACTAATCTAGTCCTCTGAGCCGCACGGAGATTCGCACTCACTAATACTCAAGATCCCTTTAAAGGTAGGAACCAAACCCACATAACGATTCTTTTACAGGCTCATAATCAACCTTTGCAAAATTCTTTTCCCAGGCTAAGGAATAACATCTACTTTTTACAAGTTAAAGAATAACCTAATTCTTTTTAACACTAAGGCCAAATAATCAAAATCTCACTAATCACTCCAAATATCCTTTTACTCGGTAAGGATTGAACCATTACAAAATTCACTCAAAACACAATTTTATCCAAGAAGAATCACTACCTCAATCTCTTTACAAGAAGAGACTCAAAACCCAACTATCATTTGATTAAATACCCCCAACGGTATTTAATCCGTCACACTACTCACTAATATAAATTGATAAGCAGAAAATCTCACTCGAAACTCCTACCACCCTAAATAAATAATAATAACTCAATTAATATCCCAAGTCTAGTGATAGAAAAATGTGAGATTGAAAATATGATTTTAAACAAAATATATGGGTAGTAAATAATTGAGCACGTAATCAGATTCAAGAAATTGTTTATAAAAAAATATTTTTTTCAATAAAGAATTAAAAACAATTTCTAAAGATCAATTTTCAAAAATAAACAAATAATACACAATTAGAAAGTAATTGAAAAGATCTCACCTGGAATCCACAGAATAAATAAATAAAGCAATGTAATTTCAAATCTGGTAGCATCAAAGATTGATAGCAATTGATCTTCAAGATCGCCTCTCAGAATAGCTCATACAATATCTCAGAATAATGACTCTTATAATAGCTCACAAATGATATTAACTCTTTTGCTCTCTCGATATTGATTTTTTTTATTTATGAAATTTGTAGGTCTATATATATGAGAAATAAATCAGTTCTCTAATGGTTAGTTCTCATGTATCATGACACTTAAATACTCTCTTAGACTCCATATATCATTATGACTTCATTTTGGTTCAATACACTTAATAATAGTTTTTAAAACTTTCAATTAAGCCCCCCAAATATTTCTCAATCTCAATTAATTAAAATAGAATCAATTTTATGTACCAAATTGAGAAACATTAAAAATTAATGAACCAAATCAATAGGATTTAAAGCATTAGGTGGAGCATATCTTAAATATAATAATATCCCCAAAATCTGTCTCAAATCCCAACAAAAAATGGCTACTTTTGGATATGATCTCGGAATAAACAGAATCCTGAAACAGCGCGTCCGGTCGACCGGTCAGTCGACTGCCCTATTCATGATGTAGCCAAGTCATCGCTGCTACGTTCATAGGTCAACCTGTCTGTCGACTTGGAGATTCAGAGAGTTCGTTTTGTCTTCACCGGAGAGTTCAGCTTCTCTTCACTGGTTGACCTGCCTATCGACTTAGAGATATAGAGAGTTCAGCTTCTCTTCACTGGTTGACCTGCCTATCGACTTAGAGATACAAGTTGTTTCTGCTGCTTGGTCTGTTAGACCTATTAGTTGACTTACATCTGTTGGATCTCTTTTCTGAACTCGTTTTTAACTCTTTCTCTTTTACGTTTTCGCCCCCTTAATCATTTTCTTTTCTAAATATGCTCCACTAATCTTCTTATATTCTATTTTAGTCAATTATAAATATTTTTTTCAAACACACATAGCAGCAAATATTTTCATCTTATCAAAACACACATAAATAATTAAAAAAAATTGTGTCGTGTATGTGTTCCTAATTGAGATATTAAGAGTTGAAATTCACCTGAATTATTTTTCTTAATTTTTTTGAACTCTTAATTCTTCATCATCTTCGACATCATCATTTAGCATCCATTTAATTTGCATCTTTATCACTGGAACTTAAATAACTGAAACATTCAATTAAACCGTTAGTTCCACCAAAATATCAACACTTAATTGTTCATCAAAATCTTAGAATCAACAACCAATATTTTATTTCATAAAGATCAAGAAATTTTACAATACGATGATAGTGATAATTATAAATTTATTAATTAGTCGAATAAATTTTTGAAAATTTGGCTTGTCAAAATATAAGATTAACTATTGAATTTTCCGATTCGATTTTACAACGGTAGATAATAAATACATCTATTACAAATTAAATATAAATTTAAATAAAATTTTCGTCGTTGTTTCATTTTCATCGACCCTATAATTAGAACTGTGAGGTTATGAGCCAACACTCCATAGAATTTCAACCCCTCTAATACGTGTATTTAATCCAATCCTAAATAAACACATAAACGTGTATCTCACATAAGTTTCACATAATACATATCCATAAATATTTCATAAAAATTATCAGTTAAAATTTTACATCACATAATCAAGAGATAAATTAAATACAAAAATTGAAAGAGTTAGAAATTCTACCTAAAATCCGAAGTCAGAATTAGAACCGAAATATTTTTCTTGCTCACAAAAAAAACATTAAAAATGTACTCCCGTAATTTTTTCCTTCACATATATAATTACGTGCTCATTCTATTTGTAATATATATACATATATTAATAGAAACTTTAATATATATATATATATATATATATATATATATATATATATGTGTGTGTGTGTGTGTGTGTGTGTGTGTGTGTGTGTGCGCGCGCGCGCGTGTGTGGCCATGTAAATTGATATCACCCTTAATAATTTTTTTGACACTTCTCAATGCATAACCCATTATATGTATATATGGTGTTAAGGATGTTTCCTTCCTTAGGAAGGCAACGATCCTTAGCCATTAATTTATTTATTTATTTAAATAATGTCCTCTCTGAAAATAAGAAAAATGGTAATTATACCCAAAAACTCTTAAAAGTATATTTTAAATAGCATAATAGTCCCAAAATTTTTAAAAATCGATTTAAAATTAACATTTAAATAAAAAAATTATCAAATATTATTTATACCATAAATTAACAAAACAATCCTAAAAATATTACACTTATATAAAATAATATTTTCAAAAATATAAATTTAATATTTAACTCCAAAAATTATAAAGTATATATTTATACCATAAATTTACAAAATCGTCTCCAAAAATATTAAACTTATATAAAATAATATTTTCAAAATATTATTTTTTTCGGGGGTATTATAAAAAAGTCATGCTAAGTAGAAAAATTGTTGAGGTCCTAGACCTGTTGGAATTGAGATAAACCCAATCCAGTGAGACTACCGTGATACTTTAAAGATATGTTGTTCTTTATTATTATTTTTATCAGAATAGTACAGCGGGAGCGTGGTGTTGACTTTCAGTTATTATTGGTTAACCAAGAGTGACTAGTATAATGCGATTTTGAATTATTATTATTTTAAATAAAATTTCGAGGACGAAATTTATTTAAGCGAGGTAGATTGTAATATCCTGAGAAATTTATATTTTGAAAAAAATTATTTTATATAAGTTTAATATGTTTGGGATTGATTTATAAATTTATAGTATAAGTAATATTTGATAATTTTTGGGAGTTAAATGTTAATTTTAAATTGACTTTTAATTAATTTGGGACTACTGTATATTTAAACTATACTTTTAAGAGTTTTGAGATATAATTAATATTTTTTTTAAGAGGGGTGTTTGTGTAATTAAATAAATAAATCGCTCATAAGGTTTCCTTCCTAAGGAAGGAAACCAAATGAGCCACAAATGTGTGTGTCTATATATATATATATAAGATGTTACACGTGTAAGGGTGTGTTTATATAATAATAAAAATAATAATAATAATAATAACAACGACATATGAACACATTATACAAAAAGGGGATCATTATATATATGAGCCGGACAACAAAGAATTAGAGGGAAAAAAATGTTACTATAATAAATTTTGAATGATTTTGAGTATTCTGATTTCGGTTTGGATTTCGACTTCGGATTTCAGGTAGAATTTCTAACTTTTTTAATATTTATATTTAATATATTTTTTGATTATGAGATGTTAAATTTTAACTGTTAGTTTTAATGAGATACTTACGAATATGTGTTATGTGAAAATTATGCCTATGTATTTTATTTGTTGTATTAATTAAATGCTCATATTAGAGGAATTGAAATTCTACTGAGTTTTAACTCATAACCCCACAGTTTTGATTGCAGGGTCGGTGAGAATAAAACTATGCCAGGATTATTATTTGACTTTCTATTTGTAATAATTGGAATTATTATTTACCGTTATAAAAATTGAATCGATGAATTCAATAATTATAATTATCGTCGTCGTTTGTAAAATTTCTCGAATCTTTATAGAATAGGTCTTGGTCATCTAATATTTATAAATGGTGAAATATCGATTCCTATAATTCTCTATTTGTGTGATTTAGTCTAATATTATAAAGATTAAACTCTATAGCAATATTTATATACTAATGTTATGGCCCATTAAATCTTCCATTATTTAATTAATGAAATATATCAAGGTGAGTTTTCATATTTAATCACCATTTGGTTATCAACCATTTTTAATTGTATAATATATCACCTAGGAACACTCATGTATTAACCATAGAGTTTTCATAGTAGGAGCGTTAATAATGCTAATCAACTCTACTTTTAAGATAAATATTGATTAATACAATTATAGCTATAATTGTAAAATCTCTTAGATTTTGTAAAATGAAATATTGGTTCTTCGATTGTAGTATTAATTCTCTAAGAGAAGAAATTGCGTGGCAGCCCTTGTTAACCGGGCCAAAACAGAGTGGTATCAGAACAAAATTATTAGTAATACTAATATATTTATAAATGGTAAAATATTTGGGGTAGAATTCTCTATAGGAGAAACCTAGCGGCGGCCCTGCAAAACCGGGCCGTTACATTTAGCTTGCAAAAAACAAATTAGGTTAATCTTTAGCCTTTTAAAATATTAGATTTTGATTCTTCTTGTAATAAAATTAGAGTGAGTAAAGGTTCTTTCTAAGCCTTTAAAAAAGATAAGTGGAATAGTGTGAGAGTGTGATAAGTTGATTTTGAGCCTGTGAAAAGAATCAGTGTTGTAAAGGTTAATTATGAGTCTATGAAAAGAATCAGGATGATAAGGATTTGGTTTCTACTTGAAAATGAATCAAAGGGTTGGTGGATTGCAATATCCCTGTGGAGGTCAGCGCACCAGACGTAAGTAAGAGTAGCTTGCAGAATCAGGATAAATCTTATACTGCATTGTTAGTTTTTTGATTGTTTGGTTTTGCACTTAGTTAAACAAATTTTCTCAGCTTAACAAGATAAAAATAAATTATGAAAATTGATATCTTGGGTTTGAATTTATTGATTAAATTTTTGTCACTATCCAATTCACCTCCCTTAGATAGATCTTTGGGCCAACAATATAGTCTCCCTTTATTCTACATTTTAGCCAAATAGGACTTGACTTAGATTATATACATAGTGCCAAAACAAAGACTCGACTAAATATATATATATAGGGAGTCAGTCCAAGGTTTATGACTTAATGGCAGTCTAGGTCTCGACTAAAAAAAATTAGAAAAAATAAAGCATGGAAAATTGCAGAGCCGAAAAGTAAATGATAGAAAAGTAAAAAGTGGAAAGGCGATAGCAGAAAAGTAAATAACGGAAAAGTAAATAGAGTTAGCGATTCGTATTATGTCTAGGGTTTGTGTTTTGGTTTTTGGGTTAGGTTTTTTGTGGTTTTTACTTGACAAGCAACAATGGTAAGAAGATGGGGTTAGGGAAAGCTTACTTTACTTGGAAGGATGTCTTTCCCTAAATACTCCACATCTTTCTTATTCATCATTCTCCTTCTTTTTCCTTCTTCTTCCTTCTTTTGTTTTCTTTTTTTTTTTTTTTTTAACCTTTTTGTGAGAGAGTTTTAATATGGTTTTTAGAGATTTTTAGTGAGCCTTTTGGAAGTTTATGAAAGGGTTTAAAGCTTAAAAAATAGCCAAACCAAGAGTTTTTGATCCTAGAGAGAGATAGATGATCAAGAGGTGAGTTTCTTTGAAAAAAGACCCCTATTTATACTATTGGGAGACATGTGCACTCAGGAATGCACAGGACAACCAATGGGCATTAAATGCCTCTAATAGATGGGGGGCTACCCCCTTTGGTATGATCATTACATTTTAGACCCCCTACTTATGGTATTGCATGTGGAAGCTTTGGCGGTTTTGCCAAACTCTAAGCATACCACTTATGAAAAAGACCTAGGAATGCTCAATTTTGGATATCAAAACTCCCAAGAAGCATTCGATGCTTCGGCTTATTCCTGGGGAGGTGTGCGTAGCAAATTTTGTGCTTTTGGCGCTTATTATCTAATTAAAGACTTATTTATTGATTTTTTATTGAAATTGAAGATTTAAAATGAAATTAAACAATCAAAAATATTATTCGATTGTTCAATTTTGAAAAATAAAATATTTTTGGTGGTCAATTTGATAAAATTGGCGAAAATGAAAGTTTTGGGGGTCAAAACGTAAAGTAAGTATATTTGATGAAATTTATTCTAATTAAAAGGTGAAAACTGAAATTAAATATATTAAAAGTGATATTTATAGAAAAATCACTTTCAATTTTATCATTTAGTCTCGATTAATTTTTATAAATTTTAAATTTGACCTGAGATTTTTGTTTATGCCGAAATTGAATCCAATTGGCGATTTTTCTTTTCTTTTCTTTTTCTCTGTGTTTTTTTAAATCTTTTTTGCAATATTTAACACTTAATCTAAGGTGGAAATTCGTCTCTCTAAACACCGGTTTAAAGTTTGACTGAATTTTTCACTTTAGACCCAAAACTATTTTAAAGTAAAAGGGAGCGGGACAAAATGCGGTTTGTACATCGGGCAAAATCTGTTTTATTTTTTTTATTTCTTCACCCGAACACGACCGCCTGAATACCCGATGCTTTCAGACCGGTTACCCATTTGTCCTCAACCGATCTACCCAAACTCAACCGAACACCTACCCTTAAATTGCCATATTACCCCCATAAAACTTTCATATTACAAAACCCCCCACATTTATATGTAAACCCTACTCTCACTCTTTCATTTCTCTCGATCCTTCATCTTTCTCAGACTTTCTCTCTCATTTCTCCTCTCAGACTCCCTCGATCTCTCATCTGCCTCGATCTCTCAATTCAATCCTCCCCTCCATCTCAGATCTATTGTTCCAAGCTCCAGCTAGCCAAGATCGCTTCTATTCCAAGCTCCAGCCAGCCAAGATTGCTTCTGCTCGTCCTCATCTCCTATTCTTTTGCTCTGTCAAAGATCACTTCTATCTAAGTATCAGGTTCTGTAAGGTTTGTTTTTTACATTCTTTAATTGTTTCGTTCCTTCGTTGCCTACAAGCTACATCATTGTTTCTTGATTTTTTTCATTCATTGATTCTTTCGAAACCCGAAAGCCCCGAACCCGATGGGTGTTTGGCCGTGAACCTATGGGTTCGGCCAAATTACCCTCCCAAAATGTTCAGATCGGTTAAAAAAAACCTTCTCACCCGATCCCCCGCCCGGTTTACATCGCTAATATCAAATAACTCTTATTTGATGCGGTTGTAGCAATTGTGATAAAATAATGATGAACCACGACAAATAAATAATAGTTATTTGCTGCGATTCGCAAAAAATAATAAGAATTGCGTTCAATTTTATTTTATTTATTTGCCTCATCAACTGGAACAAATAATTTCAATGACAAATACTTCAATAGATTTTAACTTAAAAAATTATTTTTTTACAAATTTTTATTCTTAAAATAATTTTTACAACTTTATTTGCCTAAAATATTATCTCTCTCCCTACAATTTTTTCAAACTATTTTTTCTCAATCTAATATTTTCTCCGTCTATAATTTTTTGTATATAATTTTTTGTGAAATTTTATAGTATTATGTGACAATTAGATACTCTATGGTATTAAGTGACAAATACTTAAAAAACTAAAGTAAATCACATATCATTTAAAATTTTAAATAATTTTTTAAGAGATATTTATTTTTTAAATGATTGTTTAATTTTATTATCAAATGCACTTAATTTGATAAGTATTTAGTTCATTCAATTTTTAGTTATTAATTGCATTATCGAACGGGGCCTTAGTAGCCGGTATTTTGGCTATTTTACCCGAAATCGCAACAAAGCCTGAAAGGGTAATATAGAAATTTTAAAAGGAAAAAAAAATAACGTGAAAGGGAAGAAATAATATTAGATGAAAGTATTGGGGAAAAAAAAAAAACAAGCGTTAATTGTCATTTACACCCTTGTATTTCAATTTGTCCCCTCTAATTTAAATTAACCCATTATCCCTTTCTACTTATATTTAGATTAGAAAACTATATTTTTTTTTTTTTTTTAGTTTTAATTGAAAGGAATATATTCCAAAAATAAGTGAAATTAACTTCATCCAAATTTCACATAAAAACAAAAAACTTTAATTTAACATGTTTTATTTATTTTTATTAAAAGTATAAAAAGTAGAAGTTCGAGAGTAAAAAAAACACGAGTTCTTTACAAAATAAATATTATTTTAAAAAATATTTTCTAAAAACACGCGTATGTGAAGTTAATTACAAAACCCAAACATCCCGGTGTTGGACACACCGGGACTAAAATCATAGTGTTCCGAACACTGGGATCAATTATAAATATTTTTATTATTTCAAATGATCCCGGTGTTGTGAATGTTGGGATCATTAATATTTTTTTTTTCAATCAAATGGTCCCGGCGTTGTGAATGCCGGGACCAAACGCCTATTTAAGTTGTGGGGGCAAGCCCTCTCCTTCTTCTTCATTCATACTTCTTCTTCATTCATATTGTTTGACTCCCTTCTTCCTCATACTCTTCCTAAGTGTTCAAAATTTGACAAATTTCACAACTTCTTCCTCCTACTACAAATGTAAGTTTGTTTTAATTTTTTTGTTAGTTTGATTAGTATATTTTTTACTTGTTTAACTAGAATCATCTGCTTGTTTAATTTGTTAATTAGTTAGTTAATTTAATTTGTTAGTTAATTAGTCAACTTGTTTAATTTGTTAGTTATTTAGTTTATTTAATTTGTTAGTTAATTTAGTTATTTAATTAAAGAATGTGGGGAAATATAAATTAAAATACGCATTATAATATATTGAAAAAAAAAAATTGTTAGTTATTTTCATGTTAGGGTGCATTAGATCTAATTACCAAAATGTATTTTCAGCCTATAAATCTTTGAAGGATAAAAATTCCCAAAACGTTTATGTAAAAAATTATTTTATCTGCTACAATAGAAGATAGTTCATGATTTTACACTCTAAATTTATTTATTTGATGGAAAAAAAATATATTTATAAGAGAACATCCCACTTGATGTTTACTCATATTAAGAAACAGTTTAACCATAAAAAAAAAAATAGAATACAAATCATAATATATTGTTTTAAAAAATAGTTAGTTAGTTAGTTAGTTAGGTTTTTTTTTTTTTTTTTTAAAAACATCAAAAAAACATTAGAGGTTAGTTTAATTTTAATTAATATGTTTTTTACTTATTTAATTTGTTAATTATTTTGTTTGTTTTGTTAGTTAGTTAGTTTACTTGTTTAATTTGTCGGTTAGTTAGTTAATTTAATTTGTTGATTTAGTTGTTTAATTTGTTAGTTAGTTGGTTAGTTTAATTTGTTAATTTAATTGTTAAATTAAAAATTGCACGTTGGCCCCTTTCACATGTTTAGGAAAATATAAATTAATATATTATTTAAAAAAGATTGTTGGTTAGTTTAATTTTTGAATTTAGTTGTTTAATTAAAAAATATTTAATTAAAAAATATGCACTTTGGCCTCTCAAATTATGACAATTAGAAAAATATAAATTTTAATGTATTGTTTTAAAATAAATTGTTAGTTAGTTTATTTTTGAATTTAGTTAAAATTGTTAATTAGTTAGTTTAATTTTTTAATTTAGTTGTTTAATTAAAAAATATTTAATTAAAAGTTGTACACTTTGACCCCTCAAAGTTTGACTAATTCGAAAATATAAATTAAAATATATTAGTTTAAAATAAATTGTGAGTTAATTTGAGTTTAATTTTTTAATTTAGTTGTTTAATTGAAAAATATGCACTTTGGCCCCTCAAAATTTGACAAATTAGAAAAATATAAAATATTAAATTTATATAAAATAATATTTTCAAAATATAAATTTAATTTGTTAAGTATATATAACGAGTTTAATTTGTTATAACTATTATTTTATATAAGTTTAATTTATCAACTTTATCAATAATCAATTTTAACTTATCAAAATTAGGCTTGAAAATAATTTTTTTCTCATCTGCAACAATATATTGATTATTGCATATGGGAAAGAAGATATTTTCAAGTATGATTCTGATAAGTTAAAGTTGATTATTTTTTTAATTAAACAAGTAAATTAAAAAATTAAACTTAAATTAAGCTTAAAAATATGGACTTTAACCCCTCAAAGTATGACAATTAGAGAAATATAAATTTTAATATATTGTTTTAAAATAAATTGTTAGTTAGATTATTTTTGAATTTAGTTAAAATTGTTAATTAGTTAGTTTAATTTTTGAATTTAGTTGTTTAATTATATTGTGCACTTTGACCCCTCAAAGTTTGACAAATTGGAAAAATATAAATTAAAACTTGTTAGTTAGTTCAATTTTTTTAATTTACTTGTTTAATTAAAAAATGTGTAATTACAAATTGTGTTGGTCACTCAAATTAATTGAATCTGTCGAGTTGATATTAACTTGACGTGAAATTTATATTCGATTTAGAGTTAAAGTTAAAATAATTATTGAATAAATTAAAAATAAGTAGAATGTTAAGGATTGAAAATAAATTACTCAAACCCATAAAAAATGAACACTATAAACATCGAAATATGAACACACTTTTGTGATTGAGTTTTAGTTAATGATAATATTTTCTTGTTTTGTTTTGCCTTGTGAAATGATAGCGGCTTAAAATGGATCACGTTCGGTTGTTATTATATTGGGATGGTAGAATATTAGAAGGTACCAAGTTCGGAATTTATTACAGTATATTAGTTGTAAAATCTTTGGTTGTCCGTAAGGGAACAACCTTAAATGAATTAATTGAGATGCTAAAACCGTGTGTTCTTAAGGATGGGGTTACTGGAAATTTGAAACTAAAGTGTAGGATGCCGATGACTCTTTTAGAGGCGAATTATAAATATACTATTTTTTTATCGAGAATGACTCAGTATTAAATTAAGTGCTTGAGTTACCTCTTTACATACCCTCACTTCTTAATGTTGAGGTATATGTAGAGGTAAAACGAGCATTTGATGATGGTTCGAATTTTGTCCCCCAAAGTGGTTATTTTACCAACTTAATGACTCAGAGTTTTAATCCGTATAGTACCCAATCTGACGGGCAATTTTTTGGCTATAATATTCTCATATCGTACCCCCAAGCATTCCAGTCTAATTACATCGTCCCACCCCCTTACATTCCAAAACAATATCAATCCCACAGTACTCCCATGCTGCACTCCCAATTACTTGAGTCTAATTGCACCGTCTCACCCCCTATATTCCAGAACAAGATCATTCTCATAGTATGATTGACCGTGATCATGGCACCAGCTCTGCTCTTCCACATCACCATTATTCGCCAAGTAGTCCACCGCAAAACAACACAAGTAATTATGGTGGTGAGTTTGGTATAATTGATAGTCGTCACGGCGTGTCAGAAAAAGAGTTAGATGCGGATGTTGCGTTTGAGCCAAATGAAGATCTAGATGCTAGACCTAGCAGGCAAGAGAGTCAAAATCAGCAATTGGAGTTCGACAGGGTTATTGTATTTTTCAATAACTTGGACTGGGGTGACGACGATGACATGGCGAAATACGAGCCGAAGTTGCGGAAGAATTTCTGGACACCGAAAATGGACCAATTTCATACTGGTATGGTCTTTAAGGACAAGGAATATGTCTAGCAGGCCGTCAAATATTACCACATCAAGAAGAACAAAGAGTTTTATGTGTTGAAAATGAATAAGAAGCTCTGGTCGGTTCATTATTTGCATGGATGCGGTTGGAGATTGCAGGCGAGTAGGAAAAAAACCACGGTATGTTTTAGATTGCACAGTATGAAGGGCAATACACATGTTTCTATAATCATATTGTTGTAAATCATAAAAAAAATGGATTTTGGACTCATTTTGAACCTAATACTTGGACAAGTTGAACAAGATCCAGAATTGAAGATTAGCGTCATTATGGCTTCCGTCCAGGAGTCTCAGGGATTTATCATCTCCTATCGAAAAGCTGGGTTGGCTAGATCTAAAGCCATCGAGACCTTGTTCAGAGATTGGGACAAATCATATCGGAAGTTGCCGAAGTTTATGGTCGCGTTGCAACACTACAATCTGGGTACAATTATCGAGTGGAGCACTATGTCGACTAATATGCCTGGCTACAGGACGTTCGACATGGTATTTTGGACATTCAAAGCTTCAGTTGATGGATGACGATATTGTCAGCCCGTGATCACGATTGACGGGACCCACTTGTACGGTAAATACGAAGGGAAGATCTTAATCGCCATTAGGATTATGCCATCCAATAAGTGCTATCGTTTGGCTTTCGTTGTCGTATCGATGGAGGACTATCGCTGCTGGCGATGGTTCATCTACATGCTTAAGCGTCATATTGTCGGTGATCATCTTGAGGTGACATTGATATTTAACAGACACGCCGACATTACTAGTGCGATTGACAGTCTTTGGCTTAATCAACAAAACGAGCTCTCCCGATATCATTGATTTTGTTTGCGGCACATTTGCAGTAATTTCAACAAGATTGCTAAAAATCAACATCTCAAAGATCTTGTTTGAAATGCAGGTGCTACGACATAAATTTGAAAATACGATGCTATCATTTAAGAGTTCAAAAAAATTAATGTTCGGGCACATGCATGGTTGAACGATATTCCAACTTACAAATAGACCAAGGCACACGACGATAGTAAGCGTTGGGGAGTGATGACGACCAATTACGCAGAAGTATTTAACATCTGCCTAAAGGGTGCAAGAAATGTACTAATTACTACATCTGTGAAGATTACATTCTACATGATGGTTAAATACTTTTATATGGGTTGACAAGAAGCTCTAAAGGACTCAATCGATGGTTACCGATACGCTAAACCCGTCGTTCAAAAAATACAGAAATATCAAGTAAGTCTAAAACATACGAGATTCAAATATTCAATTGATAAGTTAGTATTTATTATTTCTTTTCATGTTACATATAATTGTTGTCACACATATCTTAATTAAATATGATTTTTTTTTAGAGAGAATGCGATATACCATGTGAAAACTATAAAGACTCTCACTGGGGGCCTAATTGCTCACCAAATCATATTAGGGGATAACACGGATTGCACATGTGGGAAGTATAAAATTTGGCGATATCCGTATTCCCATATGCTTGCGGCCACCGAGTATCATGGAGTGGATGCATTCCAGTATATTGCAACGGAGTACACGATAACAAATCAATTGATGGCGTGGCAGTCATCATTTCGGTCGATTATTTACGAGGACTACTGGCCACAGACCAATTTTTCGAACTTGATTCCAGACCATAACAGACTTTGAGTTGTGCATCGTGGTCGACCAAATTTCACTCGCATTTAAAACGAGATGGATCAGTCGCGAAGAACAATGACAAATCGGTGCGGTTTATGTTCCCAAACTAGACATGATAAGCGAAGGTTTCTATCCCGACCCCACCATACACTCAATTGATCTTATCGGTTCATTGTAATGAATGTTTATGCTACTTTATTTGTTTGTTATGTCAACTTTTATGTATTATAAATTCTATGCACTTGTCGCATATATTTTTTTGTAATGAATGTTATATTTTGTTTATAAATGTGATTAAATTTTAATTTCGTACTAACAAATTTGACACAAGTGTTGCGGAAAAAAATTTCAGCTATGTCAATCCCTGGGCCTGTAGATACTTCCTTTCTACACCTGCAGGCGGAGCATAGATCCGAATTAGTCTGGACAACACAGTTAAATATTTAAGCTATTGCATTAATTTTTTTATTTTAGTTTTTTAAAATTTTAATGTTATTTATTGTGTCTTAATTAATGTTTTAGGATATTGGTTCTCTTGACTGTGCTGGATTTGATGTAGGGGAATGGAAAGAAAACACCCCCCTCGAGTTATAAAGCTGATAGAATCAGCCAGTTTGTACGGCATATTCAGGTTGTGGTCAAGGCGATTAGATAGGGCCCTCATAACCTCGTTGGCAGAGAGATGGCGTTCGGAGACGCACACTTTCCATCTACCCGTCGGGGAGATGACCATCACACTACAGGACGTGGCTATCTTGTTAGGGTTACCTGTGTATGGGGAGTCGATTATCGCCCCTGATGACTTGCTACTGCTACACAGCTGGCAGACACTTTGCCTCCAGCTCCTCAGAGTGGAACTGCCAATGGATAAGATTATGAATGGTTGTTTGAAGCTCAAGTGGTTACGAAGAACCTTCGCCCAAGTTCCTGAGGATGCCGACGAGGAGGTCATGCATTGCTACGCACGTGCGTATTGCTTGATTATGCTTGGCCAGATGTTGTTACCTGATCAATCACATAATAATGTCAAGCTAGCCTACCTCCCACTACTTGGTGACTTGACACCTATCGTTAAGTATAGCTGGGGCAGTGCGACACTAGCGGTCTTCTACCACAAGCTATGTAAGGTGTTGAAGACTAATACGAAAGACATAGTTGGCTACCTATTTTTGTTGGAGTGTTGGGCTGGGGAACGGTTGCCGAGACTTCGGCCTGAAATTATCCCTTTCTCCCATTATGATATATCAATTGGAAAGCCGAACTTCGGTGAGGGCTTGACATTCCCAGCTACTCCGAGGGGTGCCTGGTAAGTAATTAGTATTTTCTTTTTAATTTCATTTATCATGTAATGGATATTTATTTATGTATATTAAACTTATGGTTTATATTTTTTGTGTACAGGTGAACCCTTGAGTTCAATTTGAAAAACTTGTCGATGAATATTTTGGTGGTGTATCGCGATCAATTAGATCACTTGCAGAATAACGAGGTTAGTTATTTATTTATATTGAAATTTTAATTTTTTAATTTATATTTTATTTTACAGGTCATTTGGATGCCCTATATCATGTCGACTTTGCCTCCATATACTACAGATGGAGAAGATAAATGGATGGCAAGGCTATTCCTTATTTGCTACGAGATCGTTGATTACACGTATCCCCTACGCGTGCTACAACAGTTTGGTTATCGCCAAGGGGTTCCTGTGCCAGTAATTATGGACAAGAACTTGCACAAAATTACTCGGTGAGGACACTTTGGTGCGAACTGGACTGAGAAGCACCACGCATATATAGTTGCGTAAAATAGTCGACGAGCACCAGATGTAGGCAGTTTCGAGCAAAGGATAGGGGTTGACCAAGAATACATGGACTGGTATTAGAGAATCGCGTGAAAGTTCTTGGTCAACCCGGAGTACCGACCTGAGTTCGGGTATCTAGCAACAAGAGGACGAGCGGTGTTAGAGGTATGATCACATTGAGTATATCATCTGTTTAGTTATATGAGTTTGATTATCTTGTTATTATTCATGTATTAAATTAACGATTATATGTGTTCCATATGATCCGCAAGTATCGCAGCTGGTGCGCATGAGTCAGCTTTCTCTACGGATGTGTACTATGGACTCATACGAAGAGATGGCTCAAGTTGTCTACGATACTATCTCGGTGGCGGTGTACCATTGGGTACAACGCTATGTGCCAACTGATGTTCTTCTATATTCTCAGGCTGCTCCTCAGCCTTCTCTTCAGCCATGGACTTCTGATGCCTACTGTCTAGGTAGTATGGGTGATGTCGGACCTTCTACATCATACAACATGGGTGTTTATGTCGGACCATCTAGTACATACGGCATGGGTGTTGATGTTGGGTTGTCCGACGTGTACTAGATGCTTGACCCTTATTCGCATTACGTATCGTAGCTAAGTACACAACCGTCATCGTCATTCATCACTTCGCCGATGGAAAAAATTGTCTCAACTTCAGGCGTGATTCCTCCGATGGCATTTGTCCAACCCACAAGATTGGAAAGACTAGTGTCACCGGTGCCGTGGTTGGGGGACGACGTAGAAGTTCCGGGGATGATGCAATAGTCATTTATGAACTATGGACAAGTTACACAGGTTCATGAGGAGGCTGAAGAACCTCCTATTACTCAATACCGAGGGAAGAGGAACGTCTGACGTAGGGGTTGTGGTACATAGTTAGTTATATAGTTGATAATTTAGCTATAAGAATGTAAATACATTTTTTTGTAATGTTTGTAGATTTAAAAAGTTGTTAATCTACCATATATATTACTTCGCAAATGGATAAAGCATTTAAATGGGAAGATCGAGTAACAAATTCTTAGACAACATGCGGAGTGGCTCGTGGTTGAAAATATATAAATATTCAACCAATTGCCACTTCGTATGCTATTTAACAATTTCTTATTCGATCTCCCATTTCAATGTTTTATCCTTTTCAGAAGCAATATACACGGTAGATCAACAACTTTCTGTGCAACAGTCGCCCA
The DNA here is from genome assembly GCA_016647705.1 of Eucommia ulmoides. Lineage (NCBI taxonomy): Eukaryota > Viridiplantae > Streptophyta > Magnoliopsida > Garryales > Eucommiaceae > Eucommia > Eucommia ulmoides. The sequence continues at coordinate 28,912,191 of CM028341.1, forward strand.
TGGAATGTACATAGTTAGAAAATACATTTTTTTTGTAACATTTGTAGATTTAGAAAGTTGTTGATCTACCGTATATATTGCTTCACAAATGGATACATAATTTGAATAGGAGATCTAGCAAGGTGTCTGAGATTCCAGAAAGATTCTTAAAAAGGCATACAGAATGAAAAGTAGTTGAGTAAGTAATATACACGGTAGACCAACAACTTTCAATGGAAATACATTATTATACACTTTTGTTGTATTTTCTACTCTATCTTCGAAACTTGTATATACATATTTATTCATCTTGAATTTGAAAGATAATTTTTTGAAGGCAGACATAATATAGACAAGGTATAACAAAGACAATATATAACAAACACCACCAGCTTTCAATTGAAACATCACTTAACTAATGAATAATTTCATTTATTTCATCTAATATATTACATTGAAAGAGTATAATATTAAAGGCGAAACAACTTAAAATAATCATAAATATCATATTGTAAAAAATATTACATAAATTAAAAACATGTTTAACGGTGTTTGTTACAAAACTCATAACAAAGACAATACAAAAGAAATACAGTATATAACATCACGAAAATAATGACAATAAAAATACTTAAAAAGACAATTGAACTGTCAAAAATTATTTATTCTTCATTGGACATGTACCCCTTAGACAAATATTTATTTTTATTTATCACGTTATGGTATTCATTTGGAGAGAGTGCTCTATTGCTTGCTACAACCATTTCATTAGCTAGTTGTAGTAGATAATGTTTATTCCTGTGCAACAACATTCGATTATTCTCCAGGAGAATTCGTGTAACAGTATCTTCAATCTCAATTGTGTCATTAATTATACATCGTCTAGGCATCTGAAGATTTCGACGATGCGGAATTGATGCATTAAAATTTCTCAAACAAGATACAAGGTTGTTAGACTCATTCACACTGTATTCCCATTCTTGGCGTAGGCCGATGCGATACTCTATTAGGTTGGTGTCTTGATCACTCCGGTAGTCATCATAATATGGCTTTAGAACCCCCACATCTTTGGTGATCCCATGGAGCTTTCTTCACTTGAATTAATATGTGAAGACATCACGAAAATTATAGATTGAACAGTTTATTTACAAATATTATACTGTATATTACGAGTTTACAAAAAAAATAGTTTTTTAAAAACATAATTACTGAAAAATGATGTTTTATAACTTATGTACACGAGGCTTAACTAAAAAAAAAACTAACCCAACACCACTTATTAATTGATAGAGAGAAAGTCAGTTGTTTGATAGAAGTAGCGTTATTATAATTTAACGTAGAAACGATACATTAGACTTTAAAGATAATACATAGTTAAATTGCAATTCACTAACACAAAAATATTAAACATCACTCTCGTCATCAGACATTTCAATATCTGTCTGATATTAAGGATTCTTTGTGTATTTCATGTAAGTACGCGCTTCGGCGAACAAACCTTATTCGAGACGTTCACGTGTCGTCGTTTCAAGCTCGTGTCAAAAAATTTGAATTTGTATTCGGTTATTTTTTTTCGCGGTAGCGATGCAACGCCATCTGAAGGTTATGCGGCGTGTTTATTGACATTGTTCTGGCCAATTGACATACTATTGGAATATTATATTGCCTGCATCTGTCCATCATAATCTTCGATCGGTTGACACGATAAGTGTATTCCTCCCGCATCCTTGCAACTGACCGTGAAGAGTGACGAACTCTTGGATCTAAAGAGTGTGAGAATTCATCTTCCAAAAGTCAGTGACGTCCCATTAAACGATACAAATCTCTCATCGTGTACATTTTTCAATCATTTTCATTTTATTTGTTTTTAAATTAGTCAATAATTTAATTGTTTCAAACACATTAAAAAATAAACTAATTAAATAACTAACAATTTTTTTTTAAAAACAATATATTATAATTTTTATTTTTTCACATGTGTAATTTGTCAAACTTTGAGAGGCCAAAGTGTACATTTTTTAATTAAACAACTAAATTAAAAAAATTAACTAATTAACTAAATAATAATTTTTTTAAAAAACAATATATTATAATTATATTTCAATTTATATTTTCTCACACATGTATAATTTACTAAACTTTGAGGGTCCAAAGTGCATAGTTTTCAATTAAACAACTAAATTAATAAATTAAACTAACAAATTAATTAAGAAATTAAACAACTAAATTAACAAATTAAATTAACCAACTAATTAACAAATTAAATAAGTAAATTAACTAACAAACAGATTAACTAAATAATTAAATAAATCAAAAATATAGTAATCAAACTAACAAATAAATTAAATAAAAAAATAAATTAAACTTACTTTTATTTTTATATTTTCTCACATATGTAATTAATCAAAGTTTGAGGGGTCAAAGTGCACATTTTTAATTAAATATTTTTTAATTAAACAACTAAATTAAAAATTTAAACTAATTAACTAAATAATATTTTTTTTTAAAACAATATATTATAATTTATTTTTCAATTTATATTTTCTCACACATGTATAATTTACTTAAACTTTGAGGGTCCAAAACTGCATACTTTTTAATTAAACAACTAAATTAATAAATTAAACTAACAAATTCACTTAAAAATTAAACAACTAAACTAGCAAATTAAATTAACCAACTAATTAACAAATTAAGTAAGTAAACTAACTAACAGATTAACTAAATAATTAAACAAATAAAAAAATATAGTAATCAAACTAACAAATAAATTAAATTTACTTTTGTACTAGGAGGAAGAAGTCGTGAAGTTCTAAATTTTTTGATAAATAGACACAGAAAGGAGGATGAAGGCAAATATAAGTTCAAACGGAGTGCATATATATATATATATATATATATACAGATTTGGTCTCGTGTTGATAACACCGGAACCAAAAACAACCGCAGCTACTTTGTTGGTCAAAAGTAGTTGCAAAAGTTTGTTGGTCAAATGGTATAACATACCGTTTGATCAACCCAAACGGCACACCACCGTTTGTGCAAACGGTGGTGTGCCATTGTAATCAAATGGTTCCGGCATTTACAACACTGGACCATTTGATTGAAAAAATAAAATATTTAATGATCCTGGTGTTTAGAACGCTGGGATCATTTGAAATTAAAAAAAAAAATTATAATTAATCCCATTGTTCGAAACACCGGGATGTTTGGATTTTGTAATTAACTTCACACATGTGTTTTCAGAAAATAGTTTTTAAAATAATATTTATTTTGTAAAGATCTCCAAAAGACACCAAGAGAGAATATTGGGGCCTATTTGCTTAGTTTGCCCAACCTAGCTCAACTTTCTTCATTCCAAAATTTTAGGATTAATGATTGAAAATTTGTTTAATAAATTCAATTTTATTCTCAATTCAACTTAATATGTAGAATTGATTCTTTGAAATCTAAAACTATAGAATTTGATTGTTGAAATCTTAAAACAAATCCATTTTCATCCTAAATTTTTTAGGATTGGTATTGTAAAATCGATTCCCATTTCTTCCCAAAGACGTCGCGATCCTTTTCCTCCTTTTCGTGCGTCTTCTCCATTCGCCATTCTCTCTTCTCCACTGCCACAATCGTCTCCAACTCCATCGTCGTCGTCTCCTCTTCTCGTCGTCTCCACCAAGTGTCGTCTTCTCCATCGTCGCCGTCTTCAACCAGGAAGAAGTCGCCCGCCGAACCGACTCCCTTTATTCTGTCTCGCTTGGCCAGCCTCCCCCCCATCCTCTTCTGTCCGACGCCTGAAATCACCGCGTTCTTCTCTCTTTCTGTCACGCACAAGCAAAAATACAGAGGTTCAGATCCAATGTCAAGCATATTTAAAGTGGCGAATCAACATCTAACCCTGACAACTTCAAATATATGGCATCGGGTGGAAATCCAGGAAGGATTAATTGGCTGTTGCAGATTCTATAGATCCAGATCGAAGGTGGTGGATTTCAAGAAGTTGAGGCCGATGATTCTAAAGAGGATCGAGAACAGAGCGAACGAGTATCCGGTTAAAGCCATGGTTCCTGTGGCTCAAGAGGTTTTGAAGGACAGAACACTCCTTTTTCATGGTGTCTCCACCCTCATCCAAAGCATTCCTTTTTGGTCTTGCAAGTATCTCTTTCTCTTTCCCCTCTCTCTCTCTCTCTCTCTCTCTATCTATCTATCTATCTATCTATCTATATATATATATATATCTGTACATAAATGAGGTTTTTTTAAATGTGTTTTGGTCTGGGATTGATTTGAGGAGAATTGAGAGATGATAATAAATTATAAAAATTTCTGGGAGGACTTGAATTATATTTTGTAGCCCTTTTAAGTTTTACATTGGTATTTAATTGACTAATTTTTATGATTTATTAATTTTATTTGTTTACTTATAAATTAGGAAAACAATATAGTGCATTGAGGAACTCTAGTATTTACATATTTTAAATTTGAGACATGCTTCATTGGATGGTTTGAGACGATTCCTACCGTTGATTTAGATTTTACTGAGAATGAGAGAGGCTGCTTCTTTAAACTTGATCATAGACGGTGAAACTCAAAATGCCAATTTCAGGGGTTGTTCAATATAATGTCATAGTGGGAGAAGCATTCCTCAAAGGTTTCCCTGCCAGTTGTGTGACTTTGGGAGCAAAATGAGTAGCTTTACCTTACTAAAAGATTACTGTGTTTTTCCCCTTCTCCTGACCATTGCTTGTTTCTGGTAGCTTACCATATACACTACTCTGAATAGTTACCTACTACTGGCATTCTATGCAATATGTTCTTTGTTTAAACACCAGAAAGAATGGAACATAAAGAAACATAATCATGAAAATGCATCAACAATCTGCCATATCATTGAAATAACTTAACTGAATAATGGGACATCTCCTAAAGTTTATCCTTTTCTATCTTGCGGTGTGCAGGACCTAGTGGTTTGGTATTGCTTTAGTTTGAAATTATGCCCAAAGGAAACCATTTTTTCTTTGGATGATTAATATCTAAGGCATTGTTTATTTGCACAGGTATTGTCCAGAAGTGTACGTTGGTGCAAAAGGTCATTTAATTCGGACATGCGGTGGTTACAAGCGTCGTGCCAAGAACCATGTTCATGAATGGATCAAGGGTACTTTGAATGATATACTTGTACCTGTAGAAACCTTTCACCTACAAAACATGTTCCAACCTTTAATTAAACATGATCAGAGATTTGATTTCGAACGTGTCCAAGCTGTTCTCGAGCTCTGCTTGCAGGCAGGGGCTGCACCAAATGATGGAGGCGATGTTTTGGATGCCACTAAATCTTCATCTCCTGATGATATGAAATTGATAGCCAGAGAAACATTGGCAGCATGGGAGAGGCTTAGATCTGGGGTGCAAAAGTTGTTGTTCGTTTATCCAGCAAAGGTTTGTAAATACTGTTCTGAAGTTCATGTTGGGCCATCAGGCCACAAGGCAAGGCTTTGTGGGGTGTTCAAGCATGAAAGTTGGCGCGGGGCCCACATCTGGCGGAAGGCAGACGTGAA